>NW_027019698.1:3294388-3958246 GCF_013076305.1 Rhopilema esculentum | reverse complement strand
CATTGGTGGTTAGTTCCAAAATTAGGTATAAAGATTTTAAAACATTAGGCCTGTTCAGAAGAGATCTAAAGCTTTTCGTCTGACACTCTTCAAAGTTCAAGACGTCAGAACATAGATCGAAAACTCTATGGTAGGAAATATATATACCCAGTTGTGGTTCAGAATAGGCCAATCAGAAACGCGAGCACATGACTGTTGAGGTTGAGCAATCAGTGCCGCTTGCCTATTGACCAATGGAGTCTTTACCGAAGGTGAAACGAACTCCTTTTGTTTACACAATACTTTGTCGAACCGAGGTGGCTGTTCTCTTTGGGGATGAGTTTTGTTTCTACTACTAGACAGGACATGTTGTTTTATTCAATCCTCAAAACCTGAAGAGTGTCAGACGAAAAGCTTTAGTTTACTGAAATGTTTGCTTTTTTCAAAGCCATTTTCAAGATCTTGATACTATTTGTCTTTGAAGATGGCACGGAAAAAGAAAAATAACATACTAGAGCCCTTTTCAAAAGACACTCCTCAGATTATGTTGAATAATGACTAAGGGTAAGTAAAAACTTCAAGATGCGAATCGAAAGATACATGAGAAGAACAAGGTCGCGATTGATTAGTTCTTTGTTTCTGAATGACCGACTTGTCCCGACCGACTTGTCCCGACCGACTTGTCCCGACCGACTTGTCCCGACCGACTTGTCCCGACCGACTTGTCCCGACTTCGTGAACAGAAGAGTTTTTCTATAGTTTCGTTTGCAAACTTAATCAAAGCAATTATACCTTGACTACAAAGTCTGTTTTAAGTATTTCTACGTCCCATAGGCGCAGACTTATATTTTTTCCAAGGAGTAGGGATGTTCAAAAATTAATTGCAATTGCCAATGAAGGCTGCCTATGGCAGAGGGTAGAAAGAGGCTTAGCTGGGGGGTTTTAAGGTGATCTTCTATGTACTTTTCATGTTCGCTATTGTTTGATCTTGATTAAATCTCTTAAGGTGATTTTTATGCGTGAAACCAAGAATATTAAAAGTTAGGCTAACAAACTGATAGCCAATTTATGTATTTCCAAGAGAGCGCTTAGCCCCCAAATTTTTATCCGGATGGGCTCAAGCCCCTGAGCCTCCCTTCTTTTAAGTCCGCGCCTATGCTACTTCCACAATCACTTGAAGACAAATTGAAGCAGATTTTACATGCTTTTGTGCCCGTTGATAGCTGCGTCCTCGATAGCTGTGGTATAAAAAGTCTGTTCATTGAATTTTCCCCAGAATATTTCAGAACATTGAAAAAGGTTTTTTTCATTTCAATAAAAAGTTTTCAATAAGGTGATTACTTAATAAAAGAAGGAAGGTAAAAACATGTTTATAAAGATAAAGTCCAATGAACAATTTCCTCCTCAATTGAATGGCAGGTTCCAACTTTTTGCCTGAGATACATTCGGAGTTCCTTCAACCACAACCTTATACTTATCAAGCTTTGGATCAAATTTGAAGTTAAGGCAGCCACTCGTCTTGCTGGGATTCGGCAGCATCTTGCACCAAAGGCTCGCTAAAAGAAGGAAGATAATAATTACACGAACTTTGCTTCATGCAAGGATGCCGGGAACCAGGGCCTAAAATAAGCGTGGATCTGACACACTTTGTGGAGTTGTAAATTAAAATTGTGGAACTGTAATTGTAGAAAGTGTGGATTTGTTAATGTAAATAATGCATGTTCTTAAAAGTGCAGCATAAAATACCAACCGAAACGCCTGGGAAAGAAATGGGAACATTTTTTCAATTCGAAGTGAATGCCCAATCCCAGCCTTATGTATTGCACTCATCTTTTATAAGAAAATTGCGATAAGAAATAAGCAATGGACAATAAAAAAGAATTAAGAAACTTCAGAACTCGAAGCTTGAGTACATGCGGAGAAAAATCAATTGCGCTTTATGATATTGTTGTGTGCTGTTTTGAAGTAATATGAACTCTGTATACAGCTTTGATTTCAAGACATCATCTCAATTTAGTTTACTTTTATAATTTGCTTTAAGAAAGACACTGAGCCTTAAGACGAAGAGTAATGTATTTTAGGGTTTATATGATATCTTTCAGTAGATTTCAGAAAAAGCTATAAAGCAATTCAACTAAGGTGTTTTAAATTCGAGAAGCATTGGAAAAATTCCTCTCAAGGCTACAGCAGCTGAACGATGATAAGCCTTTCGGTGGTAGCCGGGAGGAACATTCAATTGGGAATGTTGCATGACAGGGACTATATTAATAGCAGTTCTGCTGGGTACACGTTTCTGTTCTTTCTGGTGGTGCTTTTTCTTGTGTGGTCAAAGATAAATTTGTATTTTATCTAACTCGGTTTTGTATTTCTATGTTAATTGAAATCTTCTCTAAATCGTTATGTTTATGAATAAGGACATTATTTAAAAGAATCATTGTTTCCATTGACCCATTGTCTATCGTTACCAAATGCAAACACTTTACACCAGCATCTGTGGTTTCATTTAGAGAGTAAATTGTGACTTTTCCACCTTCAGGATTTTGCCAGTTGTTTTGAATGGTTGGCAGCCACATATTTTGTGGTTGGCAGCCAAATGCAGCCAGCTAAACGCAGTATACAAAAAAGCTAAATTTTCGCTAATTATTGGGAGTGATAACGTAATCAAAATTTGCTTTGTAGGTTACAAAAGTTTTCACTTGCTTTTATCATAAACTGTCTGTTATCTTTTACTTTGTTTCATCATTCATAATTTGCAATTTTGAAATTATTTTTAAAAGTTTTGAATATTATCTGTGCAAAATTTTTTGTTTCCTTTGCATTTTCGTCGTTTTTTAAACATGGGGCCAGAATTCAGCCAAATTTTCTTCTGCCAAATAAATTTGTGGCGGCCAAGGGGTTTTGAAAAACTGCCAAAATGTAGAAATTTGGCCATCAAACCATGAATCTAAATTGCCTTTTTGTTCATGAAGAATGAGTGCACTGGGTTGTCAAAAAGGCCAAATTGCAACTCTGGCCACTTTTGATATTCTGAGCATGCATTAGCCTCTTTCTCGAGCAGTGTTGCCTTGATTTGAAATCTAGCATAATTTTTGCAAATCTAGCACAATCTTATGACAAAACAAGATGCATTAAAAACAAGATGCTTTACAAACAAACATTATAAACAAGCACTACAAACAAGGGGGTAAAGGTCATGCTTTCAAGCTGGGCGAAAAGAGAATAAGAAGAAACAAGCATAATTGTACATCGGTGAGAGAAGAGTTTATAATATCAAAACGTTTTGAAACAAACAAATTTGATGGTTAAAATTATTTGATGAGCTGAATGCAGTTAAAAAGTTTTTATAAGTAAAACAGACTTGAGCAAGCTTCGCCCAGAAAGCTTCGTCCCGGACAAAATATTTCATTCAATCATGCATTAAATTTTGAGAAATAAACGACTAAGATCGCAGAGATCTGAGACTTGTTCTCAGAGGAATTCGAGTTCCAAGAAAAGCTGCAAAGATATGGCTCCCAAAAACCAAAAAAACCAAAGACTGGCAAGAAAGGCTGATTTAAGGGAATTTTTAAAGGTGTAAGGGAATAAAATAACTTAGACAGAGATCCGAACAAACCATGTTAAAGAGTTTTCTTTCGATAACTTTTTGCTCACATATTAAGACATAGCTATATGTAGCTAGTTTTCATATTAAATCCATATATTGTAAAGAAGGACATGCTATTTGCACTATGATGGCAGTTTCTATATTTGCCAGCCCCATGATGCCAATCCCAGCAAAGTACCACGCCCAGTTTTTATAAAAAGTGTGGATCTGTAAAAATTACTTATTTTAGGCCCTGCCGGTAACGACCAAGGGGCAAGGGGGTCAAGCATGAAAAAAAGGGCCTTTGAAAGATAACTCCCAGTTCTACTACTACTACTAACTTCTTCTACTAACTTCTTCTACTAACAGTTCTTCTTCTACTAACTGCCATTTTATTTCGATCTTCTGTAGGACAAGTTTTGAGAAATGTCGTCATGAACTAAGCACTGCAATTAGAACTTCATGTGAATCTCTCTGATTGTTACAGGAATACTTTAATCAAGAGTACTTTAATAAAAAGGGAACTCTGGCGCCTCTTGTCTCTCCTATCAAAAGGCAATCCTATCAAAAGGCAACAGGGGCGGTCGACCCCCCGCCCCCCTTCTCCGGCGTCCCTGGCTTCATGACTTTGATTTAATATACAGCTAACGATATAGCAAAAAATCTGGCTTCTCCACTTCCGGATCTACTGGTCCGGATGCACTAAGAACCGATTCACTTTAGATCCGATCCACTATAGATCCGATCCACTTTTTCTCGTTTAAAAGTGGCCTTACAAATTTTCCTCAGAAAAGGAATAAAATAAAGCAGAGTTTTGGCATGGTATCTCATTTTAACATATTTTTGTTGGCCTTTGTCGTGGTCTATAACCATATGACTCATCTGCTTGTCCCCTATTCAAAATGATCAGAATAAGTGTATTCTAACATTAAGAAGAAAATTATGAGCAAAAATTGAAACATGACATTATCCACTTTTATATATCGACAACGGTCAAAAGCTTTTACTATTTTTTGTGTAACTGTATAGGTATCGTGTGTAAAGAGAATTAAGTGAAAATAAATGAAAAAAGCTTCTCGGGGATTTAGAGTGCCTCGTTTCAACAACTTCGTCCAAGATGATATCATTTGGATTATAAGGCCTGTCGCTAACTATTGTGCTCAAGGGTACCCTGGGTACCAGACTCACTATATAAAATTTTATTTCATATATAGTGAGTCTGGTACCCAGGGTAGCTCAAGGGGTGCTGGAGCGATCGAGTCCTGCGAATAGGGTGGTGCCCAGTCTTTCTCCCGTCGATCACTGCGTTGACATGTCTTTCGTGATAAATCGCTTCGGCACATGACCTCGAGGTTAGTTATTGGCTATTGTGGCTGAGTGTGTAGTAAGCACAATTTTGTTACGAAAATCACGTACATAATCTCAAAAAAAAAAAAAAAGATGGCATTGGTGCGGATAGGAACGAGAAACAGCTGGTGAACATCCTGTTTGACTCAGGCAGTCAGAGAAGCTACATTTCAGAAGAAACGGTGAAGGAGCTGGGGTTGGAGGTCGAGAAAACAGAGACCGTATACTTGAACACTTTCGGTTCAAATAAATATGAGAAGAAAAGTTGTGATAGGGTAACGGTAAATCTAGAAGTAGGAGATGAAATATTGCCGTTAACCGTATTAAGTTCCCCCCATCTTTGTTTGCCATTAAGTACACCAATAGATGTAAGTTGCTATCCACATTTGCAAGGTTTGCAACTCGCCGATAGTTATGCGACTTGCGAAAAGCGCATAGAATTAGTCATAGGTGTAGATTATTATTATCGCATAGTGCAAGGCGAAGTAAGAAAGGGCGGCAATGGCCTTGTTGCAATAAGTAGCAAACTCGGTTGGTTGCTTTGTGGACCTGTTGTTTGTAATGAAGGTGATAAAAGCTCTTTAAATAATGTGATGAATTTAATTGTTGATGTTTTACCTTCGAGAGACGAAATTACAGATGATAGCAGAGAAATCGTCGAATCGCTGACGAAATTTTGGAAGCACGAATCCGCGGGTCTTTATGAAACCGAGAATCCTGAAGACAAGAAGACCGATGATGGAGGGGTGGATATCAACTTCAAGGATGGTCGCTACACGGTAAGACTTCCATTTAAAGATGATTTGTATCGTAGCCTACCTTCAAATTATGATATGAGTAAGAAACGGCTTGAATCATTGTTCAGTAAACTTAAAATTAAGCCCGATCTTTTGAAACAATGTGATGAAATTTTCCAGCAGCAACTTTCTGATGGTATTATTGAAGAGGTTTCTCAAGAAAATATTGATAAACAAGGGTCGCATTTTCTTTGTCACTTTGGTGTTATTAGAAATGATAGAGAGACAACTAAACTGCGTATAGTTTTTGACGGTTCCGCGAAAAATTCACAAGAAAATTTGTCTCTAAATGATTGTCTTGAAACAGGGGAGAATTCTATGCCACATCTTTTTAACACCTTGATACGATTTCGCACGAAGCCAAAAGTTTTGACAGCGGACATAGAGAAGGCATTCCTCCAAATCGAAATTAATGAGGAGGATCGTGACGCACTACGATTCTTATGGTATGATGATGTGACTCGAAATAGCCCAACAATACGTTGTTTTCGATATCGACGGCTTTGTTTTGGTCTTAATTGCTCGCCATCAATCCTAGGCCAAGTCATTAAACATCATGTTTTGCAATTTAAATCGGAGAGTCCTAAGGTGGTCGAGATTCTCAACAGGTTGTATGCTGACGATTTATCTTGTGGAGCTCAACAACCACATGAAGCCCTTGAAATATACGAAAAGGCTAAATCTATTATGTTAAAGGGAGGTTTTAATTTGCGTAAATGGGACTCTAACGATAAGAATGTGTTAGACGAAATTCGCAAGTCAGAGGACTCAGGTGAGACACCTGCGGTGGAGCAGGGCGTGGTCACCGGTGAAGATGACCAAACATTTTCTGAGTATTCATTAGGGGCCGCAACAAGTAGTTTTGATAATGCGGGTAAGAAGGTTTTAGGTGTTAACTGGGACAGCAAGTTAGATAGACTGTGTTTTCAGTTATCCGATATCGTTGAGTTTGCTAAATCACTGGTGCCAACAAAACGTTCTGTGTTGAAATTGGTAGCGAAAATATTTGACCCTTTTGGTTTGTTAAATGTTTACACAATAAATTTGAAGATACTTTTCCAAGAACTTTGTACTGAAAAGGTGGCCTGGGACGAACTATTACAAGGTAAACATAAACTCAAGTTTGAATCACTTATATCCACAGGTACTTGTTTCAGAAGGGAAAAGAGGTAAGAAGTGTAGAGTTACATGGATTCTCAGACGCTAGCGAGAAAGCTTATGGGGCTGTGGTGTATTTACGATGTGTTTACGAATCTGGAGAGATCCAAGTTAACATAATTGCTTCCAAGTCAAAAGTGTGTCCAATTAACAAACAAAGCATTCCAAGACTAGAGCTTTTAGGTGCATGTTTACTTGCCAAACTTATGCAAACAGTTAAAATTGTTTTGCAGAACGAGCTCCAGGATAAAGTCATTGACACATTTTATTGGACTGACTCATATTCTATTCTTTGTTGGATTCGCAATGTGAAACCTTGGACACAATATGTTAGGAACAGAGTTTCGAAAATTTTGAGTACTTCTAAGCAAGAATAATGGTTCCATTGTCCTGGGGTAGATAATCCGGCAGATCTGCCTTCCAGAGGAAAACATGGGGGTCTCGCTGCCAATTCGTTCTGGTGGGAGGGTCCACAATTTCTTAAGTTAGAACCACAGGAATGGCCCAAGTCCCCTAATGGCAGTGAGTTGGTCGTAGAAGAAGCATTGCAGGAAAGGGTTAAACAGGGGCCTATCATTACCCACGCAATATTTACTTCAAAGGGGAAATTCGAAGAACTTATTGATATAATGCGTTTTAACGACAAGGGTAAACTGGTACGAAGTTTTGGATGGGTTATAAGTTTTTTCTCCAACTTGAAAAGTGCGGTACAAGGTACTGAAATAAATCGTAGCGAAGGTTTAAGTGCCCCGGAAATTCAAAGGGCAGAAACAGTATTAATACGGTCAGTTCAGCACGAGTCATTTTCATCTGAAATAAAATATTTGTTAAGCTCGGAATCAGGCAAAAAGGGTACGAAAACACCGCTGTACATAAACCAGTTTAATCTATTTTTGGATAAGGACATGATTCTTCGATGTAGAACACGTGTAGGAAAGTCTACAATTGCTGAAAGTACCAAACGACCTGTATTTTTGCCTGCTAAAAGTAAGTTGTCGGAGCTAATAATTAAGGATTGCCATGATAAAGTGTTCCACAACGGTGTAAAGGACACGTTAAACTTAATGAGACAGCGTTATTGGGTTCTCCGGGGGAGGGAACAAGTAAGAAAACTCGTACGTCGTAGCATTTTGTGTAAGAGACTTGAGGGTTTACCCTTCAAGACCGTGTACAGCCCTGAATTACCAGAGTTCCGCATTGATAGTGGTCCGCCCTTTACAAATGTAGGCATAGACTTTGCGGGACCATTAATGGTAACAGGTAGATGGAATAAAGACGAACAAATTAAATGCTATCTGTGCTTGTTTACGTGTGCTGCTACGAGAGCAGTTCACCTTGAAGTTGTCGAATCATTAAGCGTTGAAGATTTTATTTGTGCTTATCGACGCTTTAGTGCTCGTAGAGGGACACCCTCATTGTTGATTTCCGACAATGCCTAAACCTTTAAGTCGGCCTCCAAGGAGATCACTAAACTACTGCGTTCTCTCAAACTAACTGAATATTTTACGATAAGAGGTGTAAAATGGAAGTTTATCGTAGAACTCGCACCATTTTACGGGGGGTTTTGGGAGCGACTGATAAGAAGCACAAAACGTTGTCTGACGAAAGTCGTGGGTCGAGCGACACTAAGTTATGGGGAATTGGAAACAATTGTCGTGGAAATTGAAAGAGTAATAAATTCACGACCCCTAACCTACGTTTTTGATGATACGGACGGGATATCATATCCACTAACCCCATCCCAACTAATAAACGGTCGTAACTTGAGTCAATACCCAAATGAAGCACATTTTGAAGTAATTAATACGTATGAGAGTTTGTCGAAACGAGCTAAGTATAATTTGGAAACTTTGCCGAGTGTTAGAGCTGCTGACAGGAACAGATGGTTCAGTGCGAGCAGCCAGGGTATTAGTATTATCACGGGATGGCAGTAAGAAAATTTTGAATCGAAATTTGAAATATCTTATTCCGTTAGAAATTCGATGTCCTTATTGGCAGAAAACCGAGTGTGCCGCTAATGCAAACAAGGACACGCGAGCAATGCCACCTCAGGATAGTGCGCAGCAAACGCAACCTAGGCAAGGGCGACAAGCGCCTTCGCAACCACTGCAAGCTGTTACTAGGGCGAAGCGCAACGCTGCTATTATTGGAGAGTTGCAAAGGCAAGCTAGTATGAAACGTAAATGAATATATTGTGATTTGCAGTTATGTTTCGAAATTTAATAGATTGTAGTTGATTTTGTATTCGTATTTATAAAGATGTTTGATTACGCTGTATATCAAACCGGGGGAGTGTGTTGGAGCGATCGAGTCCTGGGAATAGGGTGGTGCCCAGTCTTTCTCCCGTCGACCACTGCGTTGACAGGTCTTTCGTGATAAATCGCTTCGGCACATAACCTCAAGGTTAGTTAGTTGGCTATTGTGGTTGAGTGTGTAGTAAGCACAATTTTGTTACGAAAATCACGTACATAATCTCACAAATGGATTTTCTCTATGCTCCGACCTAGACTTTACAACAAGGGGTTTTCTATGTCCCAATGGGTCAGTCATCCGAAATTCGCAGACTAAGCACCCTTGGATGGCAAATAACTCCTTGCTTTTGCAATAGAATTCTTTATCAAGGGGGGGGGGGGTGTAACATTCCACACGCCTCCCTTTAACGACAGACCTGCCTATTTCCAGACCCCTGAGGCTAGAGAGACGCCGCGATTGTGGAAAAATGCTCAACTTACTAAAACAAGTAGGGACATCGCAGTACTCCCATCTGACCGACTTTGATGTTGTGTAGCACCACGGCCCATCTGGCTCCCCATCTGGATTTCTGCAATAGTTCTCTTCCAACCCTTCCCATGGATGTGTTTTTGCAGTTAGCTGCCGATGAGAGTGGGGCTTATGAACATTCCAATGCTGGCAAGTAAGGCCTCCAACTGTCTTGTTCACAGTGCCTCTGAAGTCCCTTCCATCGACAGTTGTTTTACATCCACCTAGAATTTCAAAACCAAACCTAATAAGTCAGAATAAACAGTACGGAGCATGATGGGAGGTACGTCTCTCTTACACATTTAAGCAAGCGATAACACCCTAGCTGCTTTTTCAAATTCATTACCAAATCTGATAACAATCTTAGAGCAATCCTTCTGATTGGACCATACCATAGCATGTTTAAAATTTCTGAGTGGTAGGCCTACTTGAATATAATTTAGTTGTTTATGATGGAATAGATAGGAACTAGAATTTAAAAACTGTTTTCTTTTCTACTATTCAATACTCTAGTCTGGTTTACTTCAAGTATTTTAAAAATGACCTCAATAAAGGGGAGCCTCCGATAAGGAATGATAGCTGAAGGTCAATTAATGAAAAATGTTGATATTTTCTCCTTGCAGAACTGCGCATATAATTTACGTGAAGTACCACCAACGTTACCCGGCCTCTGACGTCTAAGATTTCAACAGCCAGAGGCCAAAAAGTCTGAAAGGTAATTTTGATAAAACTCGACTTACTGACAACAAAAACCAAAGTCTTAACGGCCGGAAGTGGCCGTGAAAATACAACAGTCAATGGCCAACTTGATTTTTGGAAAAACATTCTTCAGAACAAAGCAATCATTATCGTGCTGTTTATTTAAGACGGATAAGTTGGTATAATCAACCTTTATGACCCCCCTCAAAGTTTCCCTTAGTTGCTGAATGAATTCAACAGTCATTGGTCAAGCCCCAGGCTAGTTTTGAATTCCAGGTAATGATATTGTATCTAGCCCATAAGTAACAATGTTCGGCTTTTTTTGTATAAATGATTGATTTAGTAAATTATATGCAAGTTCATTCAACTGAAATATCTCTTTCATAAAAACTGGATTTAAGTTATTTACTGTTTTGTATATTTCTATTGCTGGTAGTTGTAGGTTCTTTTGATGTATCCTGACATTATTTTTTGTGTGAGAGAATATTTTCAAAACTTGATTCAAAATCATTGTAAGCCACTCTCAATGCTCTTTAATGGATATTTTCAATAAGTTTTCCAGATTTGCGGCTACAATACATCCACAAAAGAGGGCGATAGTTAAAGCGACTAAGTATAAAGGTTTTCATCAAAAGTGATCTTTTATATTCATTCATATAAGGGGCGATTCTGACTAGGGCATTTATCTTTCTACCTGCTTCTTTACATAAATTTTTTACATGTTCTTCAAAGTTTAGTTTGCTGGCTAAAGTTATTCCAAGTACTTTCGTCTCTTCGATTGTGGCATTTCCTATTTTAATATTTGCTTTTTCAGTTCTGGTTTGTTTATGTTCAAATATCATAAAGTTACATTTGTCTTCATTTAAGAACAATGAATTATCCTTAAACCATTAATTCAGAGCTGCTACTTCTGTTTCTAATTTATATATTATATCATCAACATTTTTACCAACTTTCCATATTGTATTGCCATTTGCATAGTAACAAAGATTTTCTGTAGTCATGAAATAGAAAATATCATTTAAAAGAATGTTAAATAATAGGGGGCCGAGAACTGATTCCTGTGGGACTCCTTGTGTAGCATTTTTCCACGTGCTTGTTTGAGAATTAATTTTCACTTTTTGTGACCTCTCCTTAAGGTAATTTTGTAATAACATCAGTTCTTGTTTGCTGAACCCATACGCATGTACTATTTCATGTGAGAGGCAATCAAATGCTTTGGATAAATCCATCATTATTATACCTGGTTTTTTCTTATCGTCTAGATAAATTTTTAAGTTTTCAACCCAGCGTATCAATGCATGTTGTGTACCATATTTTTCGCATAATTCCACATGAAAGAGGGCATAATTCTATTTTAATGAATGAGAATATCTGATTATACATTATGCCATCATATATCTTAGACAGTGAAGGAAGAACACTTACTGGCCTGTAGTTCCTTTTATCATTTGGATTTCTTTCTTAAATACTGGTGATACATCTGCTTGTTTCATTGCATTGGGAAATTCATTAGTTTTGTCAGTGTGGTTAAACAGAATTTGTAATGTTTCAGAAAAGTTGTCCACTGATGCTTTGATTCAGGACGATTATATTAGGACAATTACACTTCGGTTGCAAATAACGTGTGCAGAGTCAATTGTAGACCGATGCGCAGAGTCCAGAAAATATAACGGTTCCACGGCTGTGAGCCGGAGGGCGGTTATCTAACGATGCAGTAGTTTTGAGGATGGAAAATTCGTACCTACCAAACCATACATGGTTTTACTTAAATTCCATGTCTAGAAAACCTTTGTACAAAAGATATAAGAAAAATTTTGTGGATGAATAAATATCATGACAAGGAATAAATAAATATTCCTAGCATTAGCTTCGAACTATACTTTCGATTCTAAATTATGAAGATTCTGGCCCCAGGGGGGTGCAAAGCGAAGCTCTTTCATAATGATCCCTGAGGAACTCTGATGCACGTGAAAGGCAAAAATCAGCCAAAGGAACGATGTCTCGAAGATGATCCACTCCTTTTGAAGTTTTATGAGGAGGTATCATTATACCTTAGCTCACTGACTGCTGACTGAGTTACAGAATTCATTGGTTTCTGAGAAAGATGTTAGAGCATCAGAACATATTTCTGTCTCTTTCCAAAGGAGTTAACATCATTTTACTTGATGTGCTACTAGCGAAGATGACATGAAATGTATTCAGACCCTTGCAAAGTTTCTAAGGCAGTCCTTAAAGCATAATAATAATAATAATAATAATAATAAATAATTTGTTTAAAGTTGGCGTACTAAATGAACGGCTGATAGCTATAAAGAAGCTAATTAAGGCCAACTATCTATAAAGAGTTAGTATGAAATAAAGATATATGATACAATATTAAAAAGGTTTAAGGTATGATGTTCTAAATAAAACCTAACCCAGCAATAAATTTTTTACACAATCTACAGTCGCATTCTATAGGGTGTGCTCTTAATTCTTTTTTAAATGTTGCCAATGATTGGGACTCTCTTATACTGTGAGGTAGTGTTTGCCACAGTTTTTGACCTAAATATCTCACAGTTTCTATACCATAAGAAGTTGTCCTGGCTTTTGAAATGCAAAGATTATTTTTAGTTCGCAAATCATAATGTACATTTCTTGTTTCAAAAATCTCACTCATGAAACTAGGGTTCAGGTTATGTTTGGTTTTGTATATTTCTATCATCAAGTACTGTAGATTGCGTTGGTGAATTGATACTGCATTATCCAAAGTCAGCAATGCTTCGTAGTCAGCATGACTGTCTTTATAAACAATTCTGAGTGCTCTTTCGTGGATTTTATTTACTTTAGCATTCAGACATCTGTCATGGAACATCCAAATTAGGGGGCAGTAACTAAACTGAGCTTTTATGAAGCTGTTCATTAGGAGACGCAGTTTATCAGAACCCATAAATGGCGAAACTCTAGCAAGAGCATGCATTTTTTGGCTGGCTCTTTTGCATAAATTTGAGACGTGACTTTTGAAATTAAGATTTTTATCTATTATCACCCCTAGCAGTTTTTCTTCAGAGCTTTCTTCAACAATGGCCTCACCGATTTTGATCTTAAAGTCATCTTGATTTGTTCCAAAAGTAAGAAGATGACATTTCCCTGCATTCAATTTCATAAAGTTTTCTGGCAACCACTTTGATAAAACAAGAGCATCAGTTTCTAGCCGTTCTAAAACTTTATCTAATTGACAGTCAGCTGCAAAAATCGTAGTATCATCAGCAAAGATACATACTGCAATATCAGTTAACATTAAGAATAAATCATTAATATAAAAATTAAATAGAAGAGGCCTAGGGACTGATCCTTGTGGTACACCTGCAAAGGTTTCTTGCCAAGTGCTGAATGAACCATTTAATTTTACCCTTTGTCTTCTACCGGACAGGTAATTATAAATCAATAATTGAGCATCTTTACAAAAACCATAGGCATTTAATTTCGCAATTAATAGCTCATGATCTATGCAATCAAACGCTTTTGAGAGATTCATTAGCAAGGCACCAACCACCCCTTTTTTATTTAGGGAATTCTTGCAAATATCCATTAATCTCAACAGCGCATGCTGTGTGTTGAAACCTTTCCGAAAACCACATAAGTAGGGAACTAGGAACGTATCCGCGAAGTCGACCATCTGAGCATATAGAAGCCGTTCAAAGACCTTTGATAATGCGGATAGAACTGTGATAGGTCGATAGTTTCGTTTTTCTGTAGTTTTGTCACTTTTGAATAGTGGAGTTATGTCTCCTAATTTAAGATCTTCAGGAAACGTTTTCTGGAGCAATGAATTATTGAAAATTGTCGTCAGTAATGGTGCAAAAATTTCTTCGTTTTCTTTCAGTATCCGCGGAGGAATACTTTCAATTGTAGACGCTTTTTTGCATTTAGTCTCGATAATTCATCATTGACTGCCTGCATTGTAATTGGTTTGAATTCGAAGAATGTGCCATGGTTTACCTTATCCTTAATCTTGCGGGTGCTGGGATGATGTTTATATTTTTCAACAGCAATTTCATCAGGATCCAGCAAATGGTCTGTCGAATTGAGAATGCATTCACCAGGGGCAATGTCAATTGTCTTTGTGATATTTGTAAAAAATTCATTAAGGATCTCAGCTATTTCACTGTCATTCGTAATAAACTTTTCATTTTCGATAAGCGTAATACTTGAAGAGGTTTGTACCTTGTCAGTAAAAAGTGGTTTTACAGTTTTCCAGAACTTTTTATTGTCAGTGACAGAATTTATATCAAGGTTACCATAATATGACGTTTTTGCTTGTCGCAGAATTTTCACACACCTATTTCTTTGCTTTTTAAAAGCGTTCCAGTTTTCAGAAGTATTATGCCTGTTTAATCTGTTACGTAACTGTGAACGGAGCATAATTGCCTTTCTTAAAGTTTTCGTCATGAAGGGTGCATCATTTGCGCGTAAATATTTCTGTTTTAGAGGTACATGGTTATTCAGAACTTCTTCGACTACAGAATTAAAATTTTCATATTCAGAGTATGCTTCGCTGCTCTTAGTTAGATTGCTTCTAAGGTCACTGCGAAACTTTATAGGATCAAATTTACTGTAGTCTCGGTATGTCACAATCCTTGGACCTCTTTTTACAAATCCACTCTTTAACACTGTTAGTATCATTAGATGAAAATCAGACAATCCCACTTCTATTGTCGTAGTGTTTTGAAAACCAGAGGTTTTATTCGTTAGAAACATATCAATGGAAGAGGGATTGTCAGCAGATTTATAACAAGTGGGACTTTTTATTGAATTTTTTAATCCATAGATATCCATGAAATTGCTAATTTCATAATTTTTCTCTTCCGAATTTAAATCTCCAATAATGACGAAGTTTTCGTATCGAGGTGTAAGTTGGTCAAGCACTTTGCCCATCTCTGCGAAGAAAATTTTTCACATTGAGAAGGGGGGCGGTAGGTACTGATCAATGCCCATTTTTTCTTGCCCACATTAATCTCAGTTAATACACATTCAATTGAATTGGCGATGTTCACCAGTTTAATTTCATTTGCTGGAACTTTTTCTCTGATATAAACCAGAATCCCACCACCGTTTGTATTTCTATCATAACGGAAGGGTTTTTTGAAACCATCAATTAAAAACTGACTAGTAGGAAAGGATTCGTCTAATTTGGTTTCAGAAACTGCGAGGATGTCAACATTTTTTGCAATCATGGTTTTGAGATCCTCTATTTTGTTTCGGATTGAGTTTATATTTAGATGTGCCACAAATAGGCCTCTCTTGTTTTTGTTCCTAATAGTTGATAGATTGGCAAGGGGGTTAATATCTTCGGTATCAGAACTAGCAATTTCATTAGTATTTTGATTTTCTAAATTGGGATTGACTATGCTTTAACGAAAATAGCAGAAACGATCGCTTGAACAAACGATCGAACATAGCATAACATGTATTTAAGTAAAAAACGTTGAAAAGTTTACATAAACGCGGTTACTCAGCCTTGTTCTGTATCTGATCATTTTTGTAAATAATGTACAGTTTTGTTAGGTTATGTGAATAATTTTCATAGATACATCGATAGAAACAAATTAGGTTGAGGGCAATCTCGGCCAATTTACCTATATTATAAACAATGGATTTGGATACGTCAGTCTACCTAAAATCACGTCTTTGGAATTTAAGCCAAATCCTCGGTGCCTTCTTTGGAACACCCAGTTGACCTTGACCGTATTGAGTAACATTTCGAGATCTATGACGGATTCCGTGACGGTTCACCTCGAGGCAGTCAGGATGGCGGCACCAAGTAGCAGGAATATTCCTTATCAGTTTTAGCAAGGGCTTTCAAATAGTGGCACCCAATAGATACAGCTTGTACTTAAATAAAAAAAACTCAATTTGTTTCCTTACCTTGAGCCAATGCTCCTAAACTTGCAGCAAACTTCAGAACTGCTGCACACGATTTCTCAACGGCAAGGCACATCGATCTGCACGGAGGTAAGCTGCCAAACCTATCTAGCAATGGAGGAGCCAACAAGGAACAAGCCAGTGGTCGAACTAGTTTTGAGCAGCTAGTCCTGTCTAACGCTTCAAATGCCTTGAATAGATAACCCTGGGCAACTTTCGTCTGGTTGATTTCTTTCAAAAAGTTTATTTTTCCTGTATCTTGATACCCTAAATCTTTGCAAAAATCAACATCAAGTTCCTTGCCAACTTTAAGCAGCTCTGTTAACGAGCGTTGCAAATTCAAAGCTGTTAAACTGTTAACCAACGAAAATGCGATGAAGAAAGAAAGTGATACCTGCTTCATTTTTGACGGTTGTGTATCGTACATTTCCTCTAAAGGCAAAATTTGCTTCTCTTATGTGCCATGTGTGTCTCTTAGTTTATGCAACATCTATTTATAATGATGTCTAGAGGACAGGGGGTTGATATGAAACCCGTGTTGGCGGGTTTCATATCAACCCCCTGTCTTCATCATCATCGTCGTCATCATCATCTTCATTATAATCATAATAATAATGGAAACTTTTCATTTTCAATTCCAGTTAAAACTACAATTACAAATCTCACCATTACAAGGTAATTTATAACTGGCTAGCCTGTTTTTACAAAATAAGACTATTACAATCGTAGTAAAGAGAAAAGAAAAAAAAACGTTAAAAGGGGAGTAGCTCTGGGTTAGTCCATGTTTTGTTCCTACAGCAAAAAATGTAATAGGTGATACGAATGGATATCGTAGAAAGCTTAGAAATGAGATATCGTTTGTGTTGATCATCGATGGAAAGAGAGTCACACATTTCAAGGAATGAGCTGCATGAGTCGCCGAAGATGCCAAGAGAGCTGATGGAGAGATTTACAAATATCACAGATTTGAACCTTGGTCTTAGATCTGAGACAAGGCGAGCATATTTTGAACGTTTCCTTTCTGCATTGCAGTTAAGGTTAGTTTCAAATCCTATCGTTAGTTCCAAAACATAAAGAATGTTTTCCTTTGTACGCAGATTGTCTCCAGTTATGATGGATGGTGAGGAGAAGCCAGGTAATAATAATAATAATAATAATAATAATAATAATAATAATAATAATAATCATCATCATCATCATCATCATCAGCATCATCATCATCATCATCATCATCATCATCATCATCATCATCATCATCATCATCATCATCATCATCATCATCATCATCATCATCATCATCATCATCATTATCATCATCATTGTCGTTTCTTGAACTAACTTCCTTTTCACCATCGTTCGATAAACATTGTTCTAGCGCATTGGCGTAGCGAGGGGGAGACAAGAGGGGGCGGATACCAGACGAAGTTTTGTCACGACGAAATTTTGACAAGTTTTCCGAAATCTTTATCGACGAAGTTAATCCGCCGAAGATTTTTCTGAAGAAGTCCTTTTATTGCTAATCTACCTGGGGTGCGCCTTGATTTTTATCCCAATTCCCACTGATTAGCTGCCACCTTGCTTCCAATTGCAAGACCCTCCACTTTCAAGTTAGGGGTTACGAGAATGTCTAGGTGGCGAGCAATATCGTGGAGAAGGTCTGGGTCACCAACCATATCAAAATTGTTAATTATCTGATGAAAAATGCCTTGTACAGCAACAATGATAGCAGTAAAAGCTTCGTGGCCGTCTCCTCCTGGCTCCTGCAACTGCAATTCTCCGACGAATTATTTGTCGACTGTTTCACAGGATTCAGTGGCGGATCCAGACTACCGCTTACTGCTCGAGCGGTAGTCAGATTATTCAAAAAATTATAAAAACAAGGATCATTTTCATGTTTATCCTACTACTTTAAATAAACCATAGTTAAAAATTGAAAATATTTGATCGCACTGCAAAGCAAGCATTCCTTCCTAGAAACATGCCTAAAATTGCCACAGAGACATAAATACTTTTTAATCCTTATCGCTATGGAAATTGCGTGCCAATTGGCCCAGTCACATGCTTGCAAAAAAAAAGGCTAGCATGGGTGGATGTACCCTGGGTACCAGAATCACTATATATAAAATAAAAAAGAGTCTCTATTTTATTCTCTCTCTGTTATTTTATATAGAGCCAATAATCGGTCACCAGACTCTCTATTATTTTATATAGTGAGTCTGGTACCCAGGGTAGGGTGGATGATGAAATAATGGCTTGCTACCTATGGGGCATTAGCGGAAATTCAGGCTTTAATTGAGGGGGGGGGGGCAGGCCTACGATTTTCCGACAAGATAACATCACGGACCATGTATAAGTTTAAAAAACTGCACATTTTGATAAAAATAGTTGATTTTTTGACGAGACTCTTTAGAAATCTTTGCTGACCATGCCATAATTATGTAGCAAGAAAAACAATCCATTTTTTATTTTTGATATCAAGATTGATATCTCATCTAAGACAATTGATGATACAAGAGGTCGATCGATTACACTTTTGACAAGTCGTACGTTCATTTTATCCATTTTATCTTGTTTTCGTCAGTGAGAAATACGTTTGAAAATAACTTTTGTTCAGAAGAATCCGATGGAAATTTTGGCCAAACTTTACGGAATTGAAATTAAGTATACAATTCACAAGCAGTTTTGATTTTGGTCATATATTGTTTGATTGATTATTTGGTACTGGCTAATTTTTTATCAGCTATGCCATGTTCAAATTTTGCAAAAAGGGCACAGAGAGGTTATAGAGGCCCGCGGGGTAAAAAGGGAAACGCAGATCACCTGCGAGCGAAGCTAGCAGAAAATTTGGCGGTTACGCCCCTTAGATTAGCTTAAAATTCCTTTTCAGAACGATTATCTCTTGAATTAATTACGACACGTTAAACGGTTGTCAATCATCCGACGAAAGCCCGAATTTTCCTACGACATCAATGATTGGGGGGGGGGAAACCCCCATAATTTCCGCGACTGCTAGGGGGGTTGAGTCGTTGTAGAACGGATTCGAGCTTAACTGGGCAGTAGTTAGCCTGCCTACATCAATCAAATCATCAGAAATCACAGTCAACCTGGGGGGATGCATACAAATTTTGTTGACAACCAATGAACAAGTTGACTTCCGCTCAGCTGGGGGGTTGAGTAGTACTGCCGCTCAACACGGCTCAAACGTTACAGAAAGATTGGGGGATGCCTACATATTATAAAAGTGGGCAAACTGTAACTTCAAAGCCGACATGACCCATTATTTTGTACAATACATAAATATTGGTAGAAAAATATTTTATGAGAATATTAAGACTCAAATATTCTAAAATTCAAGAAGGCACCAGGACCATGCAGTCAGGCCCATAAAAAGGAACCAAGAGTATGATTCTTTGTTTAACAGAAGTTGCTCTCAATAATTGCATATTTTATCTGGCTTTTTAAACTTATAATTTCATTAATTAATTAATATAATTAAGTAATTGTGAGACCTAATGCAAGTTAAAGGCGACATTTCAAAATTCTGCCAAATGTATTTTTTTTCTTATTCTAAGGTGTTCCTCGGCTAAATGCCGCAAATATTTTTAGAATATCAATCCTCAGAATATTGAATAAGATTATTTGTTGCTTCTGAAGGTTGTTGTAAGGGTACTTGAAATTTAACTAAAGCACGGCTTATGTTTTGAAAATGGTCTTCATAAGAAATTACGGTAAAAAATAACAATTTTAGAAAACAGGAAGTGACCAGGAATTGGGTGTGGTCTAAAAGATGTGGTCGATCCTCTATCTCATTTCGGCGGTAGTCAGATTTTTGGCTGGATCCGCCACTACAGATTCCCTTGCAGTTTTGCTTTGTACGCGGAATACAACGCATCATGCCGCAATGCATCATGCCATATGAAATTTGAAATGCCATATAAAATGGAACTTAAAATGCGATACAAAATGGAACATCTCTCGGAGTATAAAGCCATATAATGAGTAATGCCACGCAGGATGAATAAGCAGTGGAATTATGATATGTTATCGAGAATTTGAAAATCCACACGAAATGTTAGACTGCGGATTTAAATGCCGTAGAATAACATATGTCATTTAGAATTTAGTTAAAGACCATGTAAAATAAGGTGAATGGGATGCGAAATCATCAAACACTCTACAAAAGTACAATTGTAATACAGACACCAACGGCGCTCCATATTGCAATCCATGTTTTAAAGGTAGCGATTTCTGTAAAGTAAACACGTAGTTACACTGTCTGGTTATCATTTGTGTATTGTATGGTCCATCTCGTATTTCTTTGAGCAGAACAAAATGATAATAGTGATGAAAATCTGAAATGCGGAATCCAGGATACGAAATATTTTTTGGCAAAATATTTATATACAAACCCCAATGTGCTTTTTGATTAAATTTTATGTAAGCGCTGTTTTGTAATTATCTTAGATTTTGTTTAGGGTTATTAATGTGAAGGGCAGTCAATTACTGTTTAAATAAAGCGCTACGCGGAACCACGTAAAGAACTTGAAAAACAGTGTATATGATAAATTTTCTTAGGTTTCAAAGATCCAGCCCTGAACTTTTTCAACTTTTTGAAGAACCGAGCACAGCTTTCTTATAAAATACTTTCTTATAAAAAATTTGTAGAGCTGAAACAATGTAATAAAAGTTAGTCATTAAACTGATTCAGAAACAGCGGCTAAACTAAAAGAAGCAAACTATTTGATGACGATAGAAAAGAAAAAATATATCCAAATGAATGGAGAAATAGGGGTCTCGTGACAAGGTGTCTCGCGTTACAGATTTAAAAGTTTGAGAGCTCGTGATTGAGGTACAACACCTTTTAGGAAAGCATGCTTAAAAGCATAGTGTGACCACGGCCTTTCACTAATGGTCTTGCTAAACATTTCTGGAATTTGGTTGGTTTTTTGCATTTTCAAAGCAAATTCCCTTAATCCTTTAGGATGCTCTGTACCTCGGGCATTAATTTAAGGAATTTTCATCACTGCACAAAACAGCGTAAAACACAGATTTTCGGGGCCAATAGGGTGTGGCAAAGGGTGTGGCTAGGTTTTGACTGGACCTCTTTTGGACGGACCAACAATGTTTACATTGTTTCCAGGGACATTTTCAGTGTAATTTGGCCTAACTACAGCTACCACTTATTTTGTATATATCTTACCAGAACAGATCAAACCTGGCCAAAAGAAAACAGAGTAGCAAACCTAATAACAGGTAATTTTTTCTTCATTTCCACCCTATGGAGTCAAAATAGTATTTATTTGTGAAAGGTGGAAATAGCAGTATTGTATTTCATACAAAAGAAGAGAAGCAAGCCGTCATTTGATGGTGGTAGTGACACTGGGTCTTTTTGCCATGCAATGCAAGAAATCCAAAGTTGTCGGAGGCCCTAGGATTATCTGACAGAGGAAGCTTACCTGCGAGAAAATTTTGTGACCACACCCCTTAGATTATCTCAAAATATATTTCAGAATATTTCTAGCAGTTATTTTCTTGCAATCATTTTAAACATTTTGTTTTTTTCAAGGCATGCTTTTATTACATTTGATCAATTCCAGTCTTAAAATTTACATAATTACTTTATAAGACCCCACAGACCTCGGCCTATTCCTTGGAATCTTGGCAATAACAGGATTCATTGCACTATTCTCTTTATCTATTTCTTTTCCAGTATTATTTCTATTTTCTTAAAAACACTTTTTACATTATGAAGTGGGTTTGTGATTAACTGTATATTATTTTTATTGTTAAAGCTGGCTTTAGTTGAGTTTTACACGTAGGTTGTAGGTGGATTCTGTTATCTCATTTGACTCTTGATTATAGTTTGTATTCATTTGTCTTTATTCTAAAAACATCCAAATCAGTAGTATTTGGAGTATTTCAAAAGTGAAGTAATTCATCACTGCACATTTTTCAATTCATCACTGCACGTTTTCGCTTCATCACTGCACAAATTGGTCACCACTGCACCTTAAATTAATCCTTGCTGTACCTTCCCAAAACCATGCTAAATACTTGTTATGCCTTCTAAATGAACAAAATCAGGATGTTCTGTGTCCTTGACATGTGTGTCCTATGGCGGTTGACATAAAATAAAGCGCACGCGTACAATTCTTTTCATTCATAAATTTTTCACTGAAAATGCAACAAGCAAAATTTACAATACAATCATGTCGTACCCTTCCGGATCTGGAGGCAATTCTCAGCAAAATCCGTTTCAGTACCAAATGTATTTGCAGCAAATTGAATTTGAATGCTACCAGAATGGGTGTATGAGCTTGAATCCAGGGAATGAAGTTGCAAACGAAGATGAAAAGAAAAAAGAGGAAAACAATTGTCGCTGGTCCGAGATTCAAGCAAGAAGCCTGATTAAAGAGTGGAAAGAAAATGTCCCGGAGCTGGAAAGCAGTCGCAATCGGCAGGCATGGACAAAAATTATAAATAATGTTAACAAAAATGGACCTAAAAAAACTGTCAACCAGGCCAAGAAAAAACTTTCGAATTTAAAATACACCTACAAGAAAGCAAAGGATAACAATAAAAAGAGTGGCGCAACTCCAGACTTTCCTCAATTTTACAACGATTTTGATGAAATATTATCATGTAGGCCTTTAGTCAAACTGGACTTGGTAAGAGAAGTTGGGGTAGGTGTCGAGGAGGTTGAAGAAGGGATAGAGGCTGAAGAGGAAAGAAATCAAGATGACGATGTTGTTGATAATGGCAAGAAATTAGCGAAAAAAAGAAAGACCTGTATGGAAAATGATGGAAAAAAGGCAAAAAAAGTAAAAGAAAATTTCAAAGACAAATTGTTGGAAATACAAGAGAGGCAGATGGATGCATTTGCGGAATCTGACCAAAGGAACAGAGAGTTTTTGGTGGAGCTGGAAGAGCAGCAGAAAAAAGCAGCGGCCGAGGAAAAACAACGGAACAGATAATTTTTTATGCAGTTGGCAACTCTTTTGGGTAAAAAGTACCATGTATTATGCATGTTTATATTACATTGTCAATTTTTATTATTTAAAATTATTTGCTTATAAAACTTGTAAAACTTATAAAACTTCATTATCGTGATTATATTCATGTTGGTTTTTGATTCTGTTCAATTCAATTGTTTCTTAGAAAGTTTTTTATTAATGCACGAAGATCTTCGCCATTGTTTTCAACAACATCTTTGTTTATTATTGTGTTGCCTTGTTGTTCGCGTTCAATAACACGCGCTGTGAGTTCTTCGTCCTCCATTTCATCTCCATTTTCTTCGCATATATTAAGAAGAACACAGCAAGTTATAATGACCTCAACAACATTACTTGTTCTATTATCAAGCCTTTTTATTAGGCATCTCCAACGGGCTTTTAAAATTCCAAACGCCCTCTCCATAACAGATCTGGCAGAAGAAAGAGTTTTGTTATATTTCGTCTGTGATCTTGTCAATGCTCCATTGTCAGGGTACGGCTTTAAAAGCCAACTGCTCAGTGGATATGTCCCATCGCCTATAATGAAAGGTTTTACGGGCTGGTTCTCTATATTTGCGAGTGGCCTATTCAGAATAGCGCCCCTTTGCGCTGTATGATGAATTGAGCTCGTACGCAAAACCCTTGCATCGTGAATGCTGCCTGGAAAACCGGATGATACATCCATAAATTTCACATTTCCATGTGTGACCGGTGGCATAATATAAGAACAAATTCGGATTAGCAAAAAGGATGCTTGGAAAGGTACAGTGTGACCGCAGCCCAACACCTTTTAAGAAAGCATGCTTAAAAGCATAGTGTAACCGCGGCCTTATTTGCAAAATATCATTTTTGTGTGTTGAAGACTTACGAGCTGGGCGATACAGTACATACATGATAACCACACAGAAGAGCCGCATGGATACTTTCACATTGCAGCATTTTATTAGTAACACACACGCACCTTCAAAGCACGGATTATAAGTGTATGGTACGTTGCTTTCAATCAGTCATCTGTAGACAAAGTCTTGGCTTGTTGGGGGTAAAATACCTTTTAGGGCCTGTTTACATAGAGTGGGCTAGTTGCCACAGGTGAGATCGTATTCGCACGAGTTTACATGAGGACGCAATTTATCCCACTTAGGTGGTATGGCCTCTAATTTGAAAATTGTAAATGAGGTTTTTTTAGTTTTTGGCGTCACAGTATTGAATATCAGCTTTCCTTAACAATGGCGAATAACAATTAGATTCCTTTTCTGACCGTTAAATTATACGGTATGCTCGGATTTGTACATCAGGGCCCTTCAGTTGACTGAATTCTGATTTTGTGTTCGATCTATCATAAGTATGCGATCGACAGGTTCGTGTCATTTCAATTGAGGAAACGTTTGAATTCCTTAGGTTTCTGTACGCTTTTACTACAGTTTTAGAGCCCGATCTGTTGCTGCCGATTCATACGGCATACCGTAAAAACCAGACCCTAAGACCCTGAGACCTAGGACCCTAAAGTACTAAAATAAAAAAGGACCCTTAACACCAGAAGGGTCTTCGCCCCGATAAGACAATAGTCGATCAAAGTTGACTGTCATCATTTTACAACCCCGATCGAGTCGTTTGATCGGGCTTTGAAAAGGTCAGACTAAAAAGCTTTAAGTATGCTTTAAAATGTTATTTCTTTGAAGACAATTTTCAAATTTTGTGCCACCAAAAAATTGTTCGCCCTAAAAAGTGCAAATACATATTTAAAAACAAATAAAAGGTACAGATAGATTTGATGCATCTAGAGAAGATTTTAAAAATTTTGAAATCATGAATGGGCTTTGAGATTAAATACACCACAAAAAATGAAATTGTAACTTACTAGGCCAACTTTGTCTGATGCAAATGAGCATTGAGTTTTTCGCTGTTCTTGTTGGTAGGCCAAAATGCCTTGGTCATAGCAAACGGATATATCTAAGTTTAAATCTGGGGCGCACAGTTCTTTTCTGAGCTCTCCTTGACTTGGGTAGAGTCAGCATTAGGCTTGTCACCATCAACCCCTGTTATGAAACATGCCTTTACTGAACTCTTTTGCACTAACAATATCCCTATCAACGGTCCTTGCGGCATTTTCCAATGCCATGGCAAGCCATCTGCCTGGAGTCAGTGCTTTATGGTAATTCAGTAGTAAGTGAAAAACGGTTTAGAAAACTTTGGTGACAATTAGAAGGAGATCTATTGTTTCTTTTGCAGTTGCAATGCATCAACGATACTGAACAAGGATCCGCAAATATTTTATTCATGCCTATCATTCATGGCTGACTGGCTGTTAAATGGAATACTTTTGATCAATTTAGTGTTTTTGTACAAGGTCTTGGACAGTATCATACTCATGGGGCACAAAAGGGAAAAATTCCTTTCTGCCAGAAACAATACCATAGAAACGTATAACAATATAGCACCGAATGTTGAAACAATGGTTCCTTCACACGTCACAGAGTACTTTTTCGAAAAATATTAGGTCGTATTTTCACGGTGAGTTTCGAATTTAAGCGTCTGTATCTTGAACACGAGTGTAGATTTTCGAAAAACATTTTTACGATAACTTTCAACTCTCAACGGTTTACCAATTTATGCAAAAATCTCATAAAAAAAATTTTGGGATGGAAAGAATAAACCACTTGAACCAAGCAGCCTCGTTTTGAGATAGTTCCTTCTTGAGATAGTTCCAGCCAAATTTCTTCTTGTTGCTCAAAAAAAACTTTCACCCCGGAACGAAAATTAATTTTCATTCCATTTCTTTTGCAACATATCTTGCATACTGAACTCTTTACTGGCTTTAGTGGCTTTTAAAGCTGGTCAAAACTTTTTCAAGAAAAGCAACATCAAGTTTTTTATAAGTTTGCTTGCTACTTTTACCACTCTTACTAGCAATTTTTTTTAATAAACAAGTCCGCCGCTGGTTAAAATAAGCTGACATCAAGGGTATTTGTAAACTTTAGTTCTGATAATTTTTTTCTATTTGTATTCAATTTGCCTATTATCAAATTTTCATTTTTAGACATGAAGACCAAGTACCAGAAAGCTTCTATTTCATGCTAAAACTCTGTTTTCATCAAAATTGGAACGTTCAACTGTAGTTTTGAAAATTCCTCGATTCTTATCCAATCCAATTTGCTGATTTCAAAAAACAATGTTTTACAGAAAGTTTAGGTACCAGGAAGCCACTATTTCATTTTATAACCTCGTTTCCATCAAAAATTTGAACGTGGAACAAAGGCTGTAAATTTATTGGTTCTTATTAATTGTGATATGCTTATTTTGAAACTTGATCTCATACGGCGAAATCCTTTTTCATGCTTAAGGCTACGGTAAATGTTTTCTGGATGAATGCATCCTTTTTTCAATTATTTCATAGTCAAGTAGCCGAACTTTAAAGGCACACAAACATACCAAAAAAACCCATGTAAACGAAGGTTTCCATAATTTCTTTATCAAGCTTTTAGTTGAGGTCTTGACCCGGATTACACTGTGGTTTACGAGTGTACCTTGCAAGTGTAATCAGTAAAATCCCGTTTTTTCCGGACTTACAATTCCTCTACATACAGGTATGAAAAAGCTATTTTGTACCCAAGGAACCAATCGAATGGCTCATTAATTTGCACACGACCAGGACAGATGTCGGGAAATGAAAACGTATTTCAAAATTTTTGTATTTGCTCTGGTCCGTTTTATAGCCAAATACAGCTATGAGAGGGAGGAAATATTGTTTGCCAATTTTTGACAGGGTATAGTTTCAAGGGGAGGTGGAATTTGAAAAATCTGACACAAAGTTTGGTAGCTAAGGATCTGCACTTTCTGCTGATATGAGTCAGATTTTGATACCTCAAACGCAAGGGTACAAAATAGCTTTTGAAGGTGGTGCACTCATTTAAGGGGTAAACTTGCAAGTATGTTGATTTGAAATTAAATTTGGCTCGGTTCTACATCAATCAAATTTGACGTCACTCGACTTGTCCCTCTCTGGCTCCTTGTACACTGCACGTAAAATAGGACAAACGATGGAAGGGAATATCCATAGAAGTTGAGATACGTAGCTAGATTTACGAAAACAATCGTTTCTAAAGGGTTATAGGCCTAGAGCTTACAGGCCCCAATCTAAAGAGCTACTAGATGTCTTAATTTTAAAGGAACATTGGTAATTAGACAGAAGGCAGGTTTAAAATATGAAATTTTTTACAAATGCCAATACATCCCTTTATGTTACTTGGTTCAATTTATCTAATTGCTAGCATATGTTTTGGTGTTAATGTATAGGCTACTCAATCTACTATGAAGAAGAAGTGAATCGCCTTTTGAATTTACAAAACAATTGTTCTTTCAATTGTCTTCGGAAAGTCTTATTATAATAGCAGTAAATCAAAGGATTGGAAAGACTGTTGAGGTACCCAATCAAAAGTGTCACTTTGTCGATTGTTTTAGGGATGTGGACCGACGAAAGTGACTCGACAAACATAGTAACAACAAATGGAAACCAGGAAATGAAGAAAACCGCTACGATCATGATGCACATCATCGTCAACTTCTTTTCCTCTTCCCTTTGCCTGTTCGCCTGTATCACAACATGAAGCTCTTCACTTTGTTGGTGGCTATCAAAACTAGAAGATACTTCATTTTGCTGGCCAACAACGGTATTATTGACAGCTGAAAGTATGTCTTTAGGTTGACTGCAATCGTCGGGTGCCGAAATTTCAAAAGTAACTACTGGTTCGTCTTCAACCGTAATGTTGACGCCTGAAAGTATGTCTTTAGGTTGACTGCAATCGTCGCATGCCGAAATTTTAAAAGTAACGACAGGCTCTCGTAAGCACGACGCTTGCTCTTGATCAGTATAATTGTTTTTTTTAATAAGATCAGTTGCCTTCCAGTCAGTGATACTGTCTATGTCAGATGCATCAGAATGACTGTTTGCCATCTGACTATAATGCAACTGTGGACAAGATTTGGTGCGCTTACGTAGACTATTTAGTATGGTCGTTTTGTCATTTCTTTTGCTATTTTCCCAAGATTTCTGTTTAGGTTTCAGCTTTTGTTTACGCTTCAAAAATTTACGTAGTTTCCTCTTGGATAATCCTCTTTTTTGCGTGATACATTTGGTTGGATGAGTCTTCTGTGAGCAGCGGTGTTGAGTTTCAAAAGATGTACCTGGTATTCCATTAGTAAAGCCTGTTACTTGAGACTTTCCATTAACTACAAAAGCACCGGCCTTGACATGACAGTCACTGATTCCTTCTGTGTTCTTTTTAATCTGCTGCAGCTCCACTACATCACCTCTAATGCCTGAGTCATTCCCAATATCGTTGGTTACCTGTTGGTAAGCTAGCTTCTTCTCCGAAGTATTAGTATCAGGCGTGTTTGACAAATAATGCCTAGAAGGCGATTTTTTACTACCAAGTTGCTTTCTCTTGTTAGAGAATGAGCTTAGATCCGCTTTACTCTTCTTCCAGAATCTGTATATTTTGAAGTAGCAAATACCCATAATGCAAACAGGCAAAAAGAAGCAAATAAACATGAGGGCAAATGTATATAAGGGTGTGACTCTCCAGTCAACAAAACAGTGAGCTTTTCCAGATTTGAAAGAAATTTTTGAAAAATTAAAAAGTGGAGGGGCAGATAGAATAAGAGCTGCCAACCAGATTGCAAATACAGCAAAGGAAATTCGTTTTTTTGTTACAATATCGTAATATGAACTCCAATGCACAAGATGAATGTATCGGTGCACATTCATTGCGGTGACAGAGAATACAGAGGCTATCAAAAAGGTCATCTCGAAGAAGCCTGAAATATCGCACAGAATGCTTCCTGTCTGTCTGAAGTAAGGCAACGATGTCGAGGCTGCAGTAAATGGGATGTTGAAACAGGAGACAAGAAAATCTGAAGCAGCGAGGCTGAGAAGGAACATTGTGCCACGAGTCTGCAGCCTACTACACTTATACACAGCAATAAACACAAATATATTGGAAATGAATGTGAAAGTGGCAGCAGCTGCCAATATTACTATCCAAATAGCGACACTTGCGTCCATCTTGCACTGGCCTCCTTCTCAACTACATTTTACTGGCAACTGTAGGCAACTGTTGCATGTTTGTCGTTTTGAAAGCTTTCACGATATCACCTTGGCTCAAAACCTTGACTATCTTTCAGCTATCAGTTTTGCTTCTTGCAGTCACTGATTAGGCCTAAAATAAGATTTCTTTCTTAAAGGATGTTTTAATTGGAATTACAATATATCATGATTAAAAAAGACAAAAGGAATCAACAGTCAGTATACGACAACGTCTAAACGATAATGTTACAATTTAATAGCTAGAATAAGTTTCTGTAAAATCTTCAAAGCTATTTTCTTTACTTTTCAATGTTTTCCAGCTCTAAAAACCATTTTTTAACCATCAGTTTTGCAACAAGTCTTTGAACGTAAGGAAATCATTATATTTGGAAAAAGTTTAAATCTAAGAAAGGATACTTAACGCCCTACACAAGAAGTCGATCAATATTTTTCAATTAAAATAGCCTTTCTAAACAATATATAATATGCAAGCTGTCAAATGATTTAGCTAGTTCTAGCTACCATTTTGACCTTGACATCACCCAAGATCGTGCATCATCCAAAAAAGAAAAATTATATCTTCAAATGAATATGGATTTGTATGAGAGAATTTTGTAGCACAAAAACTGAACAAACTACGAATCACATTATTTTGGGGGGCCTTTCCCATGGACTATAAATTTCAGTCTTGAATCATTAAATGTCAACAACATACTAATCTTTGTATTGAAAATATGACTTGGGTGTCGTTGACAGAATTTCTTTAGATTCTGTTTGCCGTTTGGGTGCTACTTCAAATGAAGTTAAGATGAAAAGTGCAACCATACATTTGAAAAAGTAAGAAATCGTGGAACCTCTTAGAGCCCGTTTACACTTTGCCGGATAAAATTTATCCGCATAAAACTTGTTCGGATTTATCAGCGTTTACACTGTGCCGCACAAATTTTGTCCACTTTGCCCTCCCGTTTACACTGTGTCGGATAACTGTAGTCACATGACTTAAATCATGCACAGAACGCCCAAAATAAAGTCTTCTCTGGGCAAGAAAGTAATAACAAAATTCCCGCCAACGTAAAAAGACTTCATTCTCTTTTCAGAATCATCTGCTTCTCTTTTAGACCAAATCCAAAGATATTGTCAATACAAATTAGGCCTAGTTTATTTTAATTGTTTGTTCTTGAAACAAAATGGCACTGAACTAGCAACAAAAGTAGGGAAAGTTGATAAGGATGGCAATTTTTCGTGGACTGGCAAGATACTGCACTTTTAACACGAGTATTTATCGACAACAAGGCAACCAAGATGGCGAAAGGTCTTGATTGGTAGACAGTGAAAACTAAATTGGATGAAATAGCCAATCGCTTTCGAGCAAGATATGATGTGGATAAAATTTATCCGGATAAAAGCGTTTACACTGTACCACATAGCCATCCGAACTAATTTAATCCACTTTCCTAGGTGAACTAATTTTGTTCGAATAGCCGCTCTCAAATTTGTGGGAATAGCGTGGGTCTAGTGTAAACGCGACGCCTATCTGAACTAATTTTGATGCGGATGAAATTTATACGGCACGGTTTGAAAAGAGAAAGATAAAAAATAAGGTCCATAAGGTGTTTTCCTAATAAAATTTGCTTAACATTGGATTTTCGTCAAAGAAGATTTGTACGCGGGAAAGAGAGGGGTCACGTAGAGTAGCCCGGCAAGAGTCTAAATGAACAATGGTCTTTGAAAGATCAATGACAGAGATAAAGTACCATACAGAGCTCGTAGAAGTTATATAGAATATTTAAAACGTTATTAATTGAAATGATGATTATTTGTTGTTGTTGGGAATCCGCCATTTTGCATATAGCACGTGTATTTTTAAAATTAGTTCATTGATTTCGTCAGGTTCTTTGTAAGTCATGCAAGTATTTTCTTCTTGTTGTTTTAGAGTAGCATTTGCGTCAAAACCTCGCTTTAAGCTGAATCCGTCCGAGGTTTTGACGCAAATGTTACAGAAATTGTTATACCACGCCCGCTGATTAAGTTATTATGCTTATCCAGAATAAACACCTGACTAACATATATGCAAGTTATTATAATTAAAAGTTTATGACTCAAAACTAATTAGCAACGTAAGTAAACGTATATATTCCGCAAATTTATTAGAAAAAGTAGAGTGTTCGACGTAGGAGTCGTCGTAGTGTTGTAATCGTTTGAGATTTTGGAAAAAGACGGAGATGTAAAGCAAATAGTTGTATTTTCTTGGATTCATGTTTCTGCTCTTGGGTTCTCTATTCTGATACCAGCGAGATTGGAGGTTTTCCTTAACAGTTGTTCTTCAAAATCATTTTTCAAATTTGAAGTCTCGAATGAACTCCAGTTTACTGACATTAAAAGGCTTTAACCAAAAATACAGGTCCACGAAAATACTTGCCAAGTAAATATCAAAATCGATCCTCGTCCATAAACACCTTACTTCTACACCCCAAAATATATCATGCTCTAACTACCTCCCCAATAAACGCCTTGCTGTTATAAGAAATCTTGCCAATACGAAAATTCTATGTTTTTATTTCGTTGTTATAAGCAAATTAGCAGCATTGCAACTCTATAGCAGTTCAGAATGTTAGAAGATTTTTGAGTAAAAATGGGGTTAAATCAGGAGAAGTTCCTGCTTATCTTCTGTGGAGGAACGGGGTTGGGATGACGTTTTTAACAAAATAAATCTGGTCTAAGCAGTGGAATATGAAGCACAATTGATTTTTGGTAGAAGTACGTTCAAAGTTACAAAATGAGCTTTACGTAGTCACGTGACGTCATATTGCCCCCATGCCCTTATATGGATATCTTAATAAAAACGGGCAAAGCCAACTCATCCTTTGCCATCGGACATTCAACTTAGCATGCGATTGACTATCAAAACTTTAGGAAGGGACTGTCGTGGTACTCAAACTAACAAAAAGGGACTTTTCATCTTTTTATCAACCTACATTGATAGTATTAATTGGTCACAAAGAATATTACTATGCTAATACAGATAAGATGATACTACACTGGATTCAGCCCGTTTGATAGTTGTTATTAATTATGTGAACGTACCTTTTAGCTCAATCATCGCAAACAAAAATGTATCCACATTGTAAAACTTTATTCTTAGTATTTAGACACTATTTTAAAATTTCCATAGCTCCTTCCTTTATAGTGAAGAAACGTGTTTTTTAATACCAGATCTATCTTTTAGAAATATTTCAAAAATGAATACAAGCAATCAAAGTTACCTTGATGCATACCGAAAGCAGAGCTTCATCTAGCGGCTTTTCCTTTCTCGTCAGCTCAGCTCAACATAAGTGGGCACACAGTCACCTGTCCGCAGCACTTTGTCAATAAAACATCAGTCCTGTTATAAAATTTCTTGTCCTATGTTTTTACACATACACAATACTTCCTGTACACATTGGATTTCAAACTTTGAAGTCGAGACAGCTTTGGGCATTAGAGCACATTTGTTTCACCTTAAACCAGTGGAAGAACCTTGCTGGCATGCCACCTGTCAACGAAAAAAAACAAAATGTCACTCAAATGATATTGGAAGTGTGAAGAATGGCAGCTGTGACATCCAGAGGCTATTACGTTCAATTCATATCGGTAGAGCTGAAAATTACAGATAAAATTCCATAACACGGAATATCTTTGTCCATACCTCTAGGCACCAGTCTATTTTTTGCATCAAATATTAATTCTGTACACACCTTTTCACAAGAAACAAGTGAAAAATTGATGATTGCATTTATTGTACAACTTTCTCTTGGAAAAACAGATGAAACCTTAGAAGAAAACGACGCTGTAATGTACCACTTTATCTTTCTGTAACATATTGTGTAAACGTTGTCTAAGGTAGCATATGTGCAAAACACATGAAAACAAGACATCTGATGTTTTCAAAATTGGCCAAATATTGTGCCAAAAATATTTTCGTTTCCAAAAATATTTCAATTGGAAAAATTTTTGGAAATTGATGAAAAAAGATTTAAAACAGCTGTGAAGGGTTGTGAATTTTTATTCTAGAGCGTCAGAAGAAGGTGTTTATTCCATCTTGAAATGATCTTTTTACGACCTCGCCAACCTCGCCTTGGAAATGGTTCTACAGACAAGAGACTAAACACAAACATTTCTGGCATCTAGATTAATACTCATTTGTGAATGATATTGACTTTGTGAAGATCAAGAGAGGAAAAACTTGAGTCTGGCAAAAAGTAAGTTAAGAAGGAAAATAGAAAGAAAAGATTAATGAATGAAAAAACAAGTCATAAAAGGTTTTTTTTTCAACAAAAGCATGCTTCGTGATATTGAAAACAATCTTCACTGGGATCAAAAGTGTTCAATTTTAGCAACCATGTCGACTGCCTAGTGTGCAAAGTAAAGCAAAATTTGATCTATATCAGTTAAATTTAACAATCAATGAAAAATAGAATAATATCACATCGATGTATTTAACAACCTATATAATCCAGTTCCCATTTACACTAGCCGGATTCAAATTGATCCTTACCAGTTTGGATCGGCCTATTGAATACGGATAGTTTAACCGTGCTCGTTAAAGATGACATTCCAAACACGCAGAGATTGCTTTAAATAAAACCCGATTATAGGGACCACTACACTATTTTTACAACAAAGGCCAGACAAGGTTATCGTTTCTAGAATAAAGTTTGAGACAATGTAATCCACAACGTTTCTGAAATAAAACCATAATAACGATAATAAAAAAAAGTTATAGCAAAAGAACAACCAGCTTTACAAAGCAGCGTTTTATCAATTCAAAAAAAAATTATCTAAAATGTTTAGCATAGAGGTTCTTGAAACTATTTTATATCAATTATTTTAGCCATGCTTAATTACCTCTCATAATCGCCTATCGTATCATCAACGTATCATCCATTTTGGCTGTGATTCGAGCAGTGTTTGGAATTACCCTAGGCTCTCACTGTTGAAGTGTCTATGCAGCGAAATTTTATGTCCTGCTTTTTTTTAAGAGTTATATTTTCCCATCTTTTCCGATACGTTTGGCACCAAAATAGTCATAATTTGACCAATGAAAATGTGATTAATCAGCGTTTGAAATCAGGTAGTACTTGCGAAAACCAAGGCCATTTTGTGACGTAACAGTGATTATTCGGGTCGACAGCAATCCGGTTATACAGAATAGGATTTAGTGAAGAAGATAAGCAGAAAAATTGTGAAAATTTTGATACAACTACCAAAATTTCAGAAAACACCAAGTTTGATACGCTAAAAAAGATGTGATATAGACCCAAATCATATCTTGCCAATAAGATCTATTTTTAGACTGGGGTACTCCGGTCAAGACCCCTAGTTGTACCTTTTAGTCATAAACGGAAAACGCCAGTTCATAGACAGTTGAAATTCACCAAAAAAAGACAGTTTAACAAGACAAAAAATATGTGATATAGACCCAATTCATAATTTAACAGAGAATGCCAGTCCATGGAAAGTTGAAATTCACAATATAAAGGCAGTTCAACGAACCGAAAAATATGTAAAATAAACCCAAATCATATGATGCCCCCTAAATTCTATTTTTAGACTGGGGCCCTCTGGTCCAGACCCCTGGCCAAAAACAGAGAACGTCAGGTCATCGAAACTTGGAATTCTCGATATAAAGGCAGTTTGACATGCAGAAAAAGATTGGATATAGACCCAAATCATACCTTGCCCCTAAGTTCTATTTTAAGACTGGGATACTCCGGTCGAGACCCCCTATTTCACCATTGGCCATAAACAGAGAATGGAAATTCTCAATATAAAGGCAGTTTGATATGCTGACAAAAATGTGATATAGTTCCCATTCATATCTTGCACTCTAATAATACAATAAGGGGGCAATTTTCAGTCGGGGTCCATATCCTATCTTTTTAAACGTATCAAACTGCCCCTTATTGAAGAGTTTCATGCTATTCTACCAAAGTGAGACTGAGATACGATAATACCGTCAATAAAGGTCTAGGGCAAAGTACCGTAGTCTATAAATAGGAAAGGGGTAAATTTTAGTTGGGGTCTATATCCTTTCGCTTATCAGATTGTCACTTGTTACAAAGTTTCATGTTATTGTACTTACTTACAGCAGAGATATCGTAATATCGCTGCTAGAGTCTCAGGGCAAACTACCCCAGCTAAAAATAGCTGAAGGGGGCAATTTTCAGTTCGGGTCCCTATCCTATCTTTTTCAGCGTATCAAACTTCCCTATTATTGCAGAGTTTCATGCTAGTATCACAATTTGCACAATTCTTTAGTTTGTGATTCGAAGACAATCCATCTTTCATTTTATGTTTAGGTTTTTGTACTGTTAGTTCCCCGTCAGGGTCTCGTCGACCATTACCCCTAGCTACTTAATTTTATGGAACCCCTTTACCTGTAACTCCACAGGCCCGTTGACTTTGCAGGTTCTTCAAGTAAATGAAATCTTGGCGCCAGGCCTGTCGCTAGCTATTGTGCTCAATCGCCAAGATCTGCTAAGATGCCAGTTACACTAACGGATTGCTTTCGGAGCGGAGCAGAGCGGAGTAACTTCTACTCCGGAGTGATATTTAGGGTAGCAGTTACGCTACGACGCTCCGCTCGCTCATAAGCCTGTATTTCTTTGCATTTTTTGTACAAAAAATCCACCAGATTAATTTTTTGATGATATTTTCAAATCTATGTGCTGTTGCGAATTCGTTTTCAATAGCTATGCATTAAATGACGAAATCAACCATGAAACTGAGAGATAAATGATGGGGTTCGTAGGACGGATAGCGAGATTGTGTTGCTATCTGATGTGTTAAAGTATGTTTTTCGTCCAAGGGCCACTTCAAATAAGTTTGGGAAGAGATGAAATCCAAATACGAAAATGTTTTCACGATTTCGATTTGGCATTACCCAACAGCAACAAAATCTCAGTAAGTGCCATTCCTTTGTTTCAAAATGGAGCATATCGGATTCGTGCGATTACACTGCAACGCTCCGCTACGGAGTGACTCCGGAATGAATATCGTATCACCTCCAGAGCGGAGTGATTTTCACTCCGCTAATCAGAGCGTTGTGTACCGGATTGGTGTGGCGTAGTGTAAGGTGCCAGTTACACTATACCGGATTGCTATCGGAGCGGAGTAACTTCATATCGGACAGGGGTTTGAGTTACACAGTTTGAGTTTGAGTTACGTGAGCAAGGAATTAGCTCTATTTACCTACCGTAGTGTAGCATTTGTTGAAAATGTTCAGAGATGTCAAGCACCCATTATATTGCGTCATAAGCTCTGATGTTCGTTGTGTGTAGAAAAATTAGAATATTTTATCAAATCATATTGATTGTGACACGAATCTGCAGGTTCAAAGCAAGCATATTGTCGACTTGGTGCAACACCGATACTCTTATCAATTGCACTTGAATGCTGCGCCGATGGTGCGACATTTAAAGACTCATTGCTAACAATGAGCCATTGCGCTACGCAAGCATCCCATAATGCATTTTCAGACAGTCTGAGATCAATTATGGTTAATCCGTAGAAGTTTACTGCCATTATTTGGATCGTTGCCTAGATAATTTGCCACCCTCGCAAAGGCTCATTGTTAGCAATGAGTTTTGGTTTTCATCCTTTAACAAGTTTCATGCAACAATGTTTCAGTCTCATGGAATGAAACTTTTTACTGCCGCCCATTGCATTGCTTCCTATTCAGTTCACTGTTATAAAGGAAATATAGTGCAGTTTTAAAATTATTGGGGGGAGGGAGGGCTCCAGCCCAGAATTAATAAATAGAAGAGTCAACTATTCCTAAAGCTTGGTTTCATTATATCTTTTATGCGTCGCCGATGATTGAAAATTTTAATGGAGACATACATCGCCGACGCGTCGGCGAATCCTTGTATACAATGACCAGCAATAGCCAATCAAAATTCGTTATAAATCACCTGGTCAACTCGTTACAAGCGGTTTGTTGTCCGTTCGAAATATGGCGCAGCAACAGAATAACATCAGCGAAAAACTCAAATGAATGAGATTCAAAACTGTCATGTTTCGTGCGATAAAGTTTTTGTACCATAAAAGGAATACAAAAGAGACCTAAAAAACTTTTGGCGGCACAAAATTTGAAAATGGCTTTGAAAAAAACAAACATTTTACAACATACTAAAAGCTTTTTCGCCATACACTCCTCAGAGTAAAAAATGTCAGAGTGAGGGTCCAAAAGAACACGATGAAAAATATATACCCAGTTGTCCAACCAACACTGCGTGCCTAAAGAAGAATTACCACTGGAGTCCAAGGGAGAAAACGTAATGAACAACGATAAGCTTCTTTGTAAAATACGAATGGATTACCACGGGACATTGATATGACTGTATTTAAGTCAATTAGACTTAGAGGTATTTAGACTCTCTCCCTTTGGACTTGGTGGAATTACATATGATAATTGGTTTTCATGCTGGCTGGCCCCCTTCAGTAAAAAACGTAAAATATTTGAGTGTGAGTCCTCCATTGGTCGTGAGGTTATGGCTTCCATTAGTGATACTGCCATTATTTGATTGATTGCTGGTGTATCCCAACTGGGGCCACCAAGGGAACGATAAAAATTGTTGGAGTTAACGAATAATCGTCGGCTTTTTAGTTATCGGGGGTTTGAATTATCGAGGTTTTGAGTTATCAAGACATAATTTTGTATTTCTAATGATATTCTCCTCTCCCGGCTGAGTTACTCTTGTCAAATCTAATCCAACCAACTGTAGGACGAGGCTAATTCCACTCGCTTAGATTGAAGCATCTGAAACTCTCGTATTTACAATGTATTTGCTACTTCACAAACGAATGACATATACAGATGTTTTGGCAATCAATATAACGAGTTCTCACCCAAAGGCTGGCCTTCATGACACGAGGTTTAAACTATCTCTCCTTGTCTACGAGCATTTTCGATGGAATAAAAGATATGTAAGATCATACACGGTGAAAATCTCATTTTCTCGAAAGCCCTTTTCTAAAATCAGCAGCTAGGCCGGCCAAACGGCCATTAGATTTTCGCCATTCAAAGATAAGGAAAGGCCCTTAAGGAAAGGCAAGTTTCTTAGGACAAATTTCCAATTAAACTAAGTAGAGAGTTATCGGTGTAAAAATACCTTTGTTGAGAGAAGCAGCTCCTGTACATTCATTCTTGATGTTTACAGCTTTGAAATGCAAAGTCGCTGTTTCTCTTTGCACTGCTTTTCATGCAGACTTTTGAAAGGGGGGCAATAAAGTTGAAAGCAGGTTTAATTGTTTATACACATCACGAGTGCAATGCTTAACAGGCTTTCTTGTAGTTCAGTTATTGTTCTTCAACTTCCTATTCTTTTACTCATACATCGTTTGAAAATTATGTGGGCAAGAGTATCTCAGATCTCAGTAAATAAAAAGCTTTTTGGAAGAATGCGAAAGGGAGTAAGTCCGCATATTTAAGATTGACGTTAATTGTCATGAGAATGTCTAATATGCGTGACCTAAAACGACATTCAGTTGTAAACACTCATTATGGCGGGTTTGTTTACGTTTTTTTGCCGTTTGTAGAGGCATACTTTAGATACAATGCCATATGGCATATATAATGCATAACTTGGATAGGTATTCTTTAGTGTCACGGCTTTACGGGAGCTTTGAGTTTAAAACAGCTAAATGTAATGAATCAACTTTTCCGGGATACATCATTGAGTCGCAAAAGTATATTTTTATACCATAACTGTATGAACAGAGCTAAAATAACGGTAATTAGTTAGCAAGCTTCAAATCTTTCATTGGCCATTTTTTTCCCGATTTTCGGTATTTTTCACTGATTATCCATATTTCAAAGTACTTCATTGTGTTCTTTCAGATAGTATGGTCAAAATTCAAAATTTCTAAAAGTATATTGTCTATGATATTCTCCTTTTGCTAAAATAACCAAATGCCCCTTGGATTCTATTATCATTTTAAGATTGTTTTATTGCTCTCTTATATGAATGGTCTGCAGTAAAACTGCAAATAAGGAAGTTGTATAGATCCTTATATCTTATATAGTGAACAAGCAGAAGAGGGCAGATACTCTTATATAGTGAACAAGCAGAAGAGGGCAGATACTCTTTGAAGAAATAGGCATCGACTTGCGTTGTTTGCGCCCTTTTCATTTTTTGCTCTGCTAATGTGCTTCGACCGTTACTTGTTCATCTTCAGAGCAACTGAGGCCTGGTTCAAACGTCGCACTTCTCGTGTGCCGAACCTAACTCTGTTTGGAGCGACACTTGAGCATGTTTAATGCGACTCCCGTTTCAAACGTCGAACTTAATCATGTCGCGCCAAATGGCTATCAGGATTGTTACATGAAGTATCTTGGTTAAAGCGCGCAATCTCAAATATTTGTTTGAAACGCATGCGCCCTCCAAGAAAGAAATGAATTTTGGGAAGGAAAATAAATTAAATATAATTAAGCATTGAGTTCGGTACATGACAAGTTCGACGCTTGAAACCGTGCCGTGCTGGAGCCGTGCAGCTCGGCAAGCTCTGCCGATCCAAACTAGTCTGCCGCTGATTCAGACGTCGCGCCCCTCATGTACTTAATTCTCGAGTTAGGTTCGGCACATGAGAAGCGCGACGTTTGAACCAGGCCTGAGAGTGTTGTTGTTTTGTTTGGCTGCTTTTATAGCTGAGAATTTAATAAAAACATTAATTAAGTGTTCATATGGAAGTGTTTCAGTTTGTTATTTTTGTTGCTGGGATTATTTTAGTTTAATTTGTGATTATTTTGTGATTATTTCGAAATTGAATCATAGATTCAAAAGTGCTCTCAAATAATATTTTGCGCAATAAACGTCGTTTGGACACGTGACGGTAAACCAATTTATAGGCTAAATTAAACAACAATATTTCATAAATTAAATGACAACCTATCATGCCAGTTTGGCAAAAATTTTCCAACATACCATATTAAAATTGAAAAAGAAAAATTAGCAGTTCAAGGGGGGGGGGGTGAATTCAGAGAAAAATTTGACCGTTGCAGATTTGCAAAGTAAAAAAGGTGCAAAAGTTTAATAAAATTGAAACAAAAACAGAGTTGTATTTTATGAACAGCAACATAAGCAAAATCGTGTAATTTCATTACATGGAAAAGTCCGAAAATATTATTTCTTCATTGAAATGGATCAATGGCAAATCCGTAGCGGGACGTCCACTGAGCAAAAACGCCATTTTCCATGTTTACTCGCAATACTATTTTATCGTTAGATACAATCGGTGGTATTCGAGTCTAATGGGTCATTTGATCCACTTCCAATTCCTCGTCAAACTACGAGCAATCTTAATGATCGCTTGTCTGTAAAATAATTGACATTATTCTAAAGTCAGTAGATAGCGAAGCTGCTGCTGTTGATTCCCATCGTTAATAGAAGACTGTCGTCCATAATTGATGTAAGATGAAATCTAATCCTGAACAACAGTATTTGGTCTCTTTAATTTCTAATGACAGGAGAAGTGGCCTTCGCAAAATCTGTCTTAGAGTATTATTTTGCAAGAAAACTGTCAATGAAAGGGAAGAAAACTTCACTTATATTGACATTTTTCAATAAAATATGCCTTCTGTGTTACCTGATTAGACTTCACAATAAAATATGAACTAAGACGATCAGCTTCAAAGTGAGTTTGCTTATTTTCTCAGTTCAGGCAAACCGCCTTTTTAATGAAAGTGGAAGATTTTGAAAAAATCCAACTCAATACAATTTACAGATTATTCCAGTATTGTGGTTCACTGTGTGGTGTAGTAGGTCGATAGGGGGTGCGATATGCTTTAAAGTTGTTAAAGAGAAATCAACGGAAAATTTTGACCCCTGAAAATTGCAACAAGACATCGGTCATTTGAAATGAAGGGCCAAAAATGAAGGACATTTACATACATGCTCTGTATCCCATACGTGTTGCGAAAAAAAGCGAGAGAAACTATCGCCTTTTAAGCTTTGGTAACCTAGCTTTTTCGCGGACCGATGGTCATCAACAAATAATCGATTATCCATATGATATAGAGTGGTACAATAGCCTATTGCTTAAAAATTGCTAACTTTCTCTGGTAAAAGCTCGTTCTAAAAAGAAAACGATTTTTCCTCTTTCCCCCTTTCTGCGCCATGGTCGTCCCAAAATGGTTTGTTTACACTTATCAGCGTGACGTTAATCGCTGCTTCTGTTTGTGACCCGAGATTTGCCATCCAAGAAGAAGGCCTTTACTGTCACTCCTAGCAATGCTTTAGCTCAGCTGCTCTGGTTTTTTTCTACTTCAGCACTCAACAGTCATACACACAACATTGCACCTCTCGCATATATATATATCCAGGGATGGCTTCCAGCTTTCATTGGGGCCCTCTTCCTTTTGAAAGCAAGCGGGCTTCAACATTTGATGTTTCAAGACTGAATTATTCAGTGGCAAGCTCGATCTAGTCTTATTCATAGATCAATTGTCTCGGGTCTTTGTCTATTGGCTCCATGGTTTTGTTCCTCAGGGAAGGTTCTTCCGCCAAAACACAAGAAATAGCTACCGGCTTTCGCAGAACACAGCAAACAAAAGTGAGCAAACCAGATTCGTGTAAAAGAGTCAAATATTAAAAGGCAACAATAAGCTGTGAACTGAAACCCCTATCAGGAGCGAAAACGAACGCGAAGTGAAAACCAATCAAAAGTGCGAAATAATCTGAAGTGAAAAAACTGCGTATTTCAAGTTTCTTGGGACGATTTAGTCAGATAACAAATATTGACTAGAAAAGTCACTTATGACGAGTTGATCTATGAGACTTGCCACTGTCCTGTCGTTACTATTCTTTTTAAATTATAGAAAATTAGACCCCTCAGATCAGACTTTTCATATTCGAAATTTGAATATAAGCACATAGGAAGAAACTAACTAACTTCCGCCTCCGGCAGTCTCGCAAAAATAACACACACACAACTAGGCCTTTGTACCCCAATTGATTATGTGATACGCCACTTTTTATAATTTGAAAAAACTCACAATTCATAAGAGATTGCTCTTCTTCATGTTTCTAAACTCTCTTTGTGCTCCCCAAAGTGATTTCCCATAAAGATTCTTTGGAAAATGCTAGAAAACACAACGTTGATAACAAAGCACCTTCGACTTCTGGCCCGGCTGGCCTTACTTTTCACAGCTGAAAACGAGATTGTGTGGAGGCTGAAGTCGAGGTCATTTGCAACAAAGGATCTTGACAAGAGTGGCCATTCTAGACAAACTCTATTTTATGGCATGGTGCAGGAATCTTTTTGTTTTACTAAAATCACGATGTTTGGATACAACGATTATATAATATACAAAGTGGAATCTAAATTAAGTTCCAAAAAATCCAAAAAAGTTATTTTACATTAAGTTATTTCTATTTTCAACATAATGTTGTCTGAAACGCAATCACCAAAGTTTTTGATGCAAGTCCAATGAGTGGAAGTGAAGAGTTGGCAAAAACTGTTATTGAAGAGGCGATCTTTGTTAATTAATTTTTTATAACCCATGAAGGAAAAGTAATTGGTATAGGTTACTGTTCACAATATTTTAGATCGCCGATCGCAACAAAGGGACAAGAGTCCTGGTCGATTGTGAGTTAAAAATTGAAGCGTCCAGATTGAAACCACTGGAACTTTAGAAAGAAATAATGGAGAGAAATTTTTAAGAGCCGGAAGAAACGTTAGTTCAGCCAATAAAGAAATCAAATTTCTTGGATGTAGAGGGTGAAAGAGAAGAAAGTGAAGATGAACAGGATATCTTGTTTGTTGACGAAGAAGGAGAACCAGAGCCTGCCAATTGATATGTATTGGATGTAAAGTAATTCTCTAATAACAATATCAAGAAAAAAAATTTTCTGCTATTTCGAAAGTCAATCGGTGTAAAGTGAGATTTTTCTAGCGTTTGAAAAATTCCGTAAGAAAAAATTTCAGTTTCAAAAAATTCAGTGGGACTAATTTTCGGTTGCCCCATATCAACAAATATAAATCCCACCGAAATTTTTTTGTAGATAATGTATCAAGCGCAGATGAACAGGCGACTTTTAATTAGTTATAATTACGTGAAAATTAACATAAATAATTAAATTAACATAATCACTCTCAAGGCTGGAAACTTAAACTGCGTGCTCAAGTTCAACAAAAATTCGAATTTTGCTGCTACTAATAAGAATTCAAGGTGATGTTACCAACGAGATCCCTGTTTAGAATTAAATAAGCAAAATCATCAATAAACAATTTCAAATGCTTAAAAGATACTTTGATGTTTATTGTCACAAATCCTGAAATTTGGGAAACAATTATATTCCTTGAAGATTTTCTTTAAGTCAATGCTTGCAAACAAGAACAATCTAAGCCTCGTTAGGGTGGTATCTGAGTAAGAGAATCATAGAAAGTAAATGGTGAATTGTGTTGCGAAGGAAAACAGATAGGATTAATCCCTTCGTCTTCCGTTGTCCTTCGCATTTCTCACTGCCTTTGACTACCCCTGGCTCTGGTATCAAGGGCAGATGGTAACAAGCCGTTAAGATAACCCATTCTTTTAAACTTCAAGTCTTGTTTTTTTAACATCACCAAAGATTTGTTGCGTTGCACCTTAATGAAGGGCAATGGAACAGGAACAATTTGTTGAAAAATTACCATTTGAAAAATTTTAGTAACTAAAGGGACTATCTTTAAGAGATAAAGCATCGACAAAGATGCATTTTTCTGTTGTGAGAACAAACACTTACAAGCATGCCATATAAGAATATGAAGGTGTTTTTATATCGCGGATCGAATATTATATCGTTATATTATTCTACGACAATTTTCCGAAATTATCTTTTTTACTAAACAATTGCTTGAAGCAAATTCAGTAAAGCCTAATGGTAGCTAATTACGCAGCTTGAATTGTATTGAGACTGTATAAAATGAGAGCATATTGATTTATTTACTCAGAAATTTTTTAGTAAAACTGGTGACTTTAAAATTGTGTTTAAAATGGCAAAATAAATCGCCATGGTTACAAAAGTGCTTCATAAACACATTTGCCAGCTGAATAAAGACAGCACTGTCATTACAAGCTTAGGAAAAGATAAAATATTCGTGTTAAATACTTAATGGATCTTTTAAAGTACTGCATTTTCATCAACATTCTAGAAAAAAATTTCAAGGAATAAGGGAGTCATTCCTATCAAATCGTGACAGACTGTGATAAAATGAATAGTGCTGAAATAATTTGTATTCCAAAGAGAATTCTCAAAGCTTCAAGAGCGTCCTCTCTTCAGCGATGTTCTTGCACCTAAAGCACCTTGCTGAAATTGTTTGGCGGCCCGTGAACAAAGAAGATTTCATATAGATTTGGGATAAATTGAAGAAATTTCGTTTGAGCAGAGCATCAAGGAAAGCTTCCGCGTTAAGAAGCAAAACATTTCAAAGCCTACCAACGTGCTTAAAATGTGGGATCATAGCAGTGAAACCAAAGTTTTAGCTTTGCTTAACAACAAGCTTAGAAAGATTGTTGGTGTAACATGACAAAGAGAACTTTTTCCGATGCAAGAAAAAATTTCTTCTTCTTCCAGTTTTTAAACACGAAGCAGGTTTTTTTATGTTCATAAGAATTCGTTGTGCTTTAATTTCAGCATAGAAGATATTATAATTCTTCGTCCTGAATATGTTTAGCTGACTTTCGATAAAGCTGTCTAGGTACTGAAAGTATCAAATGAGCTGAATAAACTATAAGATTACTCACAAAATTGAATGGTTCCCTCTTGAGTGCAACAATCGGAGACTCTGTTAGATATTTCCGCGACTGTAATTCACTTGTTATTTCTCAGGCTATACTCGTACTAAAAGCTATTAGAGACAGATCTGTCCCAAACTACCAATCAATATCATATCTTCTCTTCAGCGATTTCTCAGTAATGTGAGGCAGCTAGTGTTTGCTTGAATGAAGAATGGTTAGTCATATTATACAGATATGATACTCCGCATCTTATTATCTCGATTGCAGGTGCTTCATAGCGTAGAGTATTTCATATTTCCCACATGCAAAAATCTTATGTAACTTAAAAGTAACATCATGCTAAGCGTAAAGAATGGGAATTTCTTTGTTAAATAGAGTAGAAACAAATCTAATGGCAAAAAATTTGAAGTTGGCAGAGGGGAAGGGGGGGGTGGTTATGAAGAGTTCTACCTCAAAATTCCATCCAATACAGTTCTACCTTGCATGTGATTCTTTTCTTGTCATTCGGTCAGGTATTGGGATTGAAAACCGTACCAACATTTCTAAAAAACCTTGAACGTAACCGCTTCCTCAAACCAAGTCTCGGGGAGTGGTCAAGTTTACGGTAAGCTAAGACCCAAGACAAGGATCCTGCGACATATATCGAAAGCAGAGAGCTGTAGTTTAGCAAGCAAAATGAATCTTATAACTTGTTTTAATTAAATGTGATGATAAGGTTAAACAATATAATGAATCGAAGAATTTCAACGCCATGTTTTATTGACAATGCATACGGGGAAACGTGTAAATATTTATAACTAGGAATTTGAACAGCTATGTGCCTGTGTTTTAAAAACAACCCTTATAAGAAATACCAGGATGAGATTTGCTCAAAAAATAAGAACAACATAAGAACCAAGACAAGCTAAAATTCAACAATACTCAAGAAACAAAATACTGCCAAAAATTGAAAAATGAAAGAATAACAACAGAAAAAAAGCGATAAGTAAAACAGAATTAAGTACTTTATCAAGCACATGTTATGTCCGAACACTACTATGCACGAGAAATTCCATTAAAAACAAGAATCAGAATAAGAAACACGTTAGGGTGAAAAGATAAAAAACGCAAGGCTGAAACTGAGTGTTCTTAAAGAAAAAGCGCGTATTCTTTACCAGGGACGTCTGATGCATTGCGATGTTGGAGTCACAGGCGTAGGAGACAAGCTGGGACTGGATCCCAACCAATTAGGCAAAATTTGCCGAAAAGTAGGCCCATTCGGGCATTTTTATCTCAATGAAACAACAGTATTCGGGCAATACTATACTAAGCCAATTAATTATTGAGTTAGAGGGTGAATATGAAAGCCTTTATGCCGCTGTGATAATTACATTGGCGATCACCGCCGAATCTAAGGCTGAACAGTGAGTGCATCTTTGACGGGATTATGAACCATTCCTAGATTTAAGGTAAGTATATAATTGATTTTGTCTAAATTTGAAATGTCTAAAGCGCTTTGGGTGGGGAGAGGTAAAAACGTAATTTATCTGAATCTCGACACGAAATTTAGCGATCAATTGCGAAGTGTTTTTTTGTATTATTCTTTGCGATCGAACAGTGACGCCAATATAGGTTAAATAGCAACGCATGATGATGAACTGGACAAAAAATAAGGTGGAAATTCGCCTTGTAGAGGCGTGCAATGTTGTTTGTAGACAATGTGGTAATAACACGCTGAAATGGAGAAAATGGGCCTAATTCTAGCTGCAAAGCGATTTTGTTGTGAGAATCCTGTGTGCTGATTGGCTTAGAACATGGTAGCGGAAAGGGCTCTTAGCCAACCAAAGATTTGACCGCTATGCTTAATAAGCCCCAAAACGTGAAGCATCCGCTACGTGCATGGTTGGAGTGGGATAGTTTGGAAGTGGGTAATGTTGATTTTCAAAAAAAAATTTGGATAGTGTTGATTTTCAAAAAATATGGGTAATGATGATTTTAAAAAATATGGGTAATGTTTATTTTCACAAATATGGGTAATGCTGATTTCAAATATATGGGAACTTGTACCCCTTGTTCTGGTGATGTTGACTGATTTGATAGAGGAAGCTCGAAAAGAATCTCTACTGTATTTTATTCTAGAAATTAAGAAATTTATACAGTTCTTACTACTTAACACTTGATAAACTGCTATTCCTCTTCAAATAAATTACAACATTTCTACCCAATAAAGAAATATCACATTTTACAATACATATATTCAACAAAAAAGATAAAATTAACATACGATCTAATGTTTTCAATCTTATCTTAGCTAAAATTGATAAGCACCTTGGAAAAGTTTTACAATAACCGCGCAAGCTATGCAGGCAGTGTCATTTGGCGGATTGAACGTGTGAGAACATGAAACTAACTAAGAAGCTTTGCTCCCCAGAAAAACGGTCCAAAAAGGAGACAAATCGGTAGGGAATAAATAACAAGGACCTTGTAGCAATGATATAGGCATACAGCTGGGAAATGAGAAAATTTGGAATCAAATAGAGTTAAATCGTGTGTAAAACTTGGTTCTTACTAGGAACACCAGCAAAACACAAGCACAAGGGACAGATGCATTGATGAAGACGGTTCAACTTAAAGACTCATTGCTAACAATGGGCCTTTGCGAGCGTGGCGACGGTCCAAACTTCTACGAATTAACCAAAATTGATTTCAGACTGTCTGAAAATGCATTATGGGATGCAATGGCTCATTGTTAGCAATGAGTCTTTAAGCGTTTCTAAAATGAGGACATTCAAGACAAAAGAACGAATACTCTAGGAAATCAAACTAACAATTTTGTCTAGACTGTCCCCACTAGACTGTCTAGACTAGCGCAAAAGACTTTCGGTTGCATTTGTGGTTGTGTCGCTAGTGAGGAGCAAGGATAACGTGAAAGTAGAAATCGCTTTTAAAAAAGAAAACCACATCAAGGACCTTGCTATTATTGTTTTATAACACCAAATTGGTTCGAAAGCTTCACGTTGATATTAAATTGCTGAATAAAAAATGTTTAAATACTGCAACCAATGCAGAGAGAATATTCATAATTCATCATGCTGTGGACTTTGTTGAGCCATTTATAAGTCTTTCTACGTAAAATAGAATATACCTCAAAATTGCATTTCCCATTGCTATCTTTGACAAGATTCCCTCACTTGTTTCGTTCTCCTTCGACATGATTTTTTTCGTTCTATGCAGGAGAGCAAGTGTTGTTTTCTATAATGCTTAAAGCACTCCACTTTATGCAAGTAAATTTTATTGTAACACAGTTACTCTTATGCAATTCAAATGCACAGCATATTCAAGATAATGCTTTAATAAGCGGGATTCTATAAAATCTTTTCAAAACAAAAACAATAAAAGGTAGGAAATAAACTTCTTTCGGTATGGAATTTTCATATGCAATGAGATATCTTTTATTTGTTAATGCTTTTGTGGAAATCAAAAGGTAACTGTGTTTTAGAAAGGGGGGCATTGTTTCAACGAATTTCGATGGATCAAAGTCAATTAATAAGAACCAACTCATTTCTTCCTTTGCATAGGAACATAGCGTTAAGCAGGTCTTCTATTCAGGCGGTTTTTGGATGTAGCAATTAAAATACAGCTGAAGATTATAGGACAGGACAAACAAGACGAGCTTATTGCTAACAGTGTGCAAAGGATTTATTGCATAATAAAAAAGGACTGTTTAGATTAAGAAAATGAAGGCGTCGGGAAACTCAATGTCGTGAAGCTGCATATTTTTGTCATGGTTTGAAAATATTAGCACGTTAAATCAGACGCAATTCTAGCCAATTTTGATTGTTTATCTTGAGCGTTGACTTTCAATGAGCAGTGCAAAACGTTTGCTGTTTACGAGAAGGAAATCAACATCCAACGGAGCGCTACCTTTAAATGTCGTGTCATATCGCCATATGGCGTACCACAAATTGATTTTTGTTGCACACTTTCCCACCAAAAACTCTACAAGTTTATCTTTAAAAAAATAATCCCTTTTGTTCCTCTCAAGCTGCTGCAATTCATAAAACAAAACAAAAACAAAAAATGATTTTATCTGATTTAGAGATATTCGCTGGATTTTGGCTTTTCTATCGTATTCAAGTTTGTGTTGAATTGAATCGACGAAAATGATTTCAACTAATCTTTAGTTGAGTTGACTTAAAAGCCTTTGTTATGTCGGATTTTTAGAAACATATCACCTTGTATATTCTATTTTGAATTCTGTTTAATTAAGAAAAAATTTAAACACTCTTCCTCTTTGCATAAAATTATTTTGCAGACAAATCTACTTTTTCTTGTCACTTTGATAATCACAGTACGTAGACTATGACCATAAGAAAACTAGTCATACATTACTTCTATTTCCCAAAACCTAAATAATTGGGGACAACTAATGAACAAGAGAATGAAACGAGCACACTAAAACGAACTCGTTACCATTTGTTGGCAATTAAACCTGGCGTCCCATGCCGAACTTCTTGCCAGGACTCAATCCTCTATGAACCACCTAATAACACTTGCTTGAATCCCTGAATAATCGCAATATTACGATGAGGGTGCACCAAACTTCGTTTTACAAAGTACCTCCCACATCTCTCGGGCGCAGTAACCTTGCCAGGTATTTTCAAAGCGCGGACTTGCTATTAGTCCAAATCTTGCCCGAAAATACTCCTTATCAATCAACGCTGATCCTATTTTTAAATAACTACACAACTGTTGTAGCTTTCCACTGGTTCGCATTTTTGTCTGCAAAAGTATTTGCATATTCGTCTTTGCCAAGCTTCTTTTCAACCCCAAAGTCTTTCAGTAGCTCCGAAGCCCACAAACCGGCAGGTTCTACCTCTTCCTTATGATCAACAGGGCTGATGACGTCATCGCCATCATTTTTCCTTACAGTGTTACCAATAGATGCTCGTTCGGGCTTTTCTGTGTTTGTTTTTGCAGGATGGAAAACGAAAACATCGTCGATATCTGAAGAACTACGCCCGGACCCGCTATACTTACTAGCATGCTCTACGTCGATAACTTCTTCATTTGAAGATTGCCTCATTTCATCAAAATGTGGGTGCTCAATTTGCAGAAGCTTGCTCCGGCTGGCAGGTGTCAGGCATATATCCGGTACGGACTTGGACCGCTCGTCGGATCTTTGTCTTTCTCTAGATCTAAAAGATTAAACAGAGACTTAAAGAACTTGAGTATGTAGCTAAACATTGATTAATGGTCTTCAATTTGTGCAAGAACTTTAAGATCTTAAATAAGTACAAAGGATCTTCAAATCTAAAAGATGTCGACAGTGACCTTTAAAAATTTAAAAGGTGTTAACAGGGACCCTAAGATCTAAAAGATGCTGACAGGAACTTTTAGACTTAGATTTATTGACAATCTTAAACTTTTAACTGGGAATTAAAGGCCTTACTTATGTTAACAGGGACTTTGAAATTTAAAAGAAGTTTATAGGAACCATTTATCTTAAATTTGCCAACAGGGATCTAATAATTTGAAATATAACAACAGGGACCTTGTATGCAGGAAGCATGCAGGACCCAACGGATACCAGTAATGTCAATGACTTGAAAAAGTATTTAAACATGAAGGAATAAAGAAATTTTAGTCTTGATTGTCTTGATTGAGATCAAAATTGAAGTCTTGATTGAGAGGCAGTTGTCACGAGACAGGAGTTGCATTGCAGGTGAACTTTTTAACATAAGATCAGTTACCAGAAGTGGTTTAGCCGTAAAATTTTAGGAAGCAAAATGCAACAGTTGAAAAAAATCAGAGCCCCACTCTCCTTTTTCTTTAGAAATATGAAAATTATACCATACAAATGTTGAAAAACATAAACATAACATCTGTTTTTGATTACATGGAATCGTCAACGACAGGACCTCCAAACTAATGTTGCCTAGCTACCATAAGCATGCCAAGAGCGATATCTTCATATGACTTTCACCATTTTCATACTTAGTCGAACCTAGGTTGGGGCAAGTCTAATGAAAATTTAGCAGCGAAAATTGTTTGGAATTTAGCAGAGTCCGGACAATTTTACAATTCCAAGGTTGTAAGCCGGAGGAAGGGTATCCAAAGATACAGTAGGTTTGAGAATCTAAACTCCACAACCATAAAGGATTTTAATTTAATTCAATTTCTAAGAACCTTTTGTACAAAAGATGTAAAGAGAATTTTGAGGAAGACGAAAAAGGCAAAATTTCATCCCGAGGAAGGTTGTGGCGTTTTCTGAACTCTGTTATGTAGAATTATGCTAATATTTAAGAAGCCTAACCCTTCAATTTGTTTGAAACAGTAGCATAACTCTGCAGCAAAAAGTTCAAGAAGCTTTACGGCGCTATGCCGCGTTATTCCTCCACTGCACTACTGGTTTCCAAGCTAACATTGCACTTATAGCATATGCCTATTCGGGGAGCTGCTATTTCACTACCATAAATCAGATGCAGACACAGCTATCAAAACTACTATCCTGTACATTTCAAGAACGGAACACTTCGTGTGATAAAATAGTCACTTTATCCCTAAATCTTGTGCCTGACCCACTTATTTGTTATTTTACTACCCACTTATCAGTTATTAAAACGTATCATCTTGTACCTGTAACTTTCTATATTTTCTATATTTTTTGTAACACTTCTTATGTATTATCATTATAATAAACATAACAAGTAGCGTTTGGAGTTGTTAGTCTATTTGCGTGTAATGGCCATGGGGTTGTCATTGTCATTTGCCCCCCGTGGTATCGTACCTGTAGCATCGTAGTGTAATAAGATAGTATAGTAGAATGTAGTTTGTATCGTAGTATTTTGTCTGGATAAAATAAAGGCCATCAAAACAAAATACACTGGCTCTGTAAACTGAACACATAAGATGGCTTATATGTTGTCAAATCTACTCCTCACCAGCACAGACTGATCAGTGACACGAAGTTAGGGCAATTAAATGACAATCAATATTATTTTCTGTCTACATCAGTGATAATAAAGCTTAAAAGCAAGCTAAAACTGTCTACAACAGCAATTCCAAAAATTATGGCGGCCTGGTTATTTTTAACAATTAGACACTGTCAAATCTAACTGACACTGTCAAACCCAGCCTTGAATTGGTTGTTTTTCCGAGGGAAGTTTTGAGTTTTGTTAGGAGGAAGCTGAAACACATTCAAGCACTTTGTACAAATGAATGAACTCTGCTGATCGAAGTATTTTTCAAAAGCCTCAAAAGACACACAAAACATACTTACTCGGAGTCTCTAGCTTTTGAAGCGTGCTCCTTCGAATCTTTTTGATGTTGTGTTCTATCCTTATTTCGAACTTTTCGAAACGATCGTAGAATCGATTTCTACGAAAGAAGAAAGACATTTAAGCTAAGCAATCTTGCAAGCGTTGCCACAAGCTAGCTAAGAGAAGGAAAACTTGATATTTGTGTTTTCTATGTTTGTAAGAAGACTGAAAACAATAAGAAAATGTACACCTGAATATTGCAAGTTAATGTGCTTGATAAATCGGTAGAATAATTTCTAATGGGAATATTCCTCTCTGTCTTTTACTGCCTATTGCTTTTGCAAGAAATCTTTATAAATTCATCTAGTTCAAGACAGTAACTTTGAAATGCGGTTAGTTTCACGCATATTTGAAAAAATGATTAGATTGGAACAGTATGTGGATCAACAGAAAAATGATTTCCGCGGATATGTTAACTATTTTCATGTCAGGATGATGGTCTTTGATCTTTTGATTTTTTACTTTTCTTTACAATCAAACACGATCTTGTCTTGCCTATCATTTATTTAACTTTTCATGGTTTATCGAAAATGAATAAATAAGGATCAGGAGTAGAAATTGTAGCGGCATAAAAGCCCCCTATGTAGATTAAATTTTTTTGAAAAATCAAGATTTCTTTGTTAACTTTGAATAAGGTTTTCGCCTTCTTTTATGACCGAGAGGGAGGAAAGTTAAAGAAAAGATTTAAAGTGCTTAAAAATGGGATAAATTGTCTTGGCAATAGTCACTGCTTCGTTCATTTAGACCCAAAATAACTGCTCTGGCAAGATTTTTATTATATCTTCTGAAGTCAAATCAATTTTTGTCGGTTGAGTTAACATTATCGCTCCCCCATAAAAAATGTCCAGTTTCCGCCTCTGCTTCGTAAAGGTTGCTTTATCAAGAAATTAATAATCTATGGAGGGACACGATTTCAAAGACTTTTCTATCGAAATCTGAAGAACTATGTTTGATTCCATCAAAAAATGCTTTTAAATTTATAGTTTCGGGAGTATGTGAACAAACATATACCAGCCCTAGAAATTTTGATAAAGGTCCTCGATTAATGACTTAGAAGGCCCTTCAGAGTAACTCCAGTTCCAAAACACCCTCTCTATACTTCTTCCTGGTGGATTACTATTTCTAAGTAAAGTTGTTCTGAAAATGGTTTAGAAAGCATTTTAAATTGCAAATTCATAATATCAAATATCTAACTTGATATATTAAAGATGAAATTTTATGTAGTAGAACGATATCTGTCAGACAGAATAACAGTAAAAAATTAACACCTATTTACCGTTCGAGATTTTGAAGGATTGTCCCGCTCTTTTTTGTCTGCCGCCATTTTCTCCTCTAAATTTTCGTGTCTAAAGCTATTCCACGATCTTGACACTGACTGCTTGCTCATTGCCGTCAAGTTTGCTGTTGTCGCCATGACAAGAGCATCCACTTTTGCACCGTCAGATGCTACAAAAATTACATATATCAATTGATAAAGTGAGGGTTTTGTTTTCGTTTTCTGCCATGTCTGCTTGTCTGGTACGTAATGAGAGCTAGCGTTTATGGACCATCTCATGAACACGAACCTTTGCAGATGGCTCAATTAGAATCAATTTATAATTCTTCGTAAGCTAAAGTGAGAATCTACAAAGAAAGCTCGTGATCATTTTCTTCAGATTTTGAGGACATGTATAGAGTAATTGTCCCTTTTTTGTTAAGAGCAATCTTAAAATGATCCACTGATGATTCATGCAGAGGACAAGCACAAAAACGGTAATATAACACAATTATTATATCGTTGACTTGATTAAAAGCGATCGACAGATACAAAAGGGGCTTAGGCCATCTGTAAGTAAAAGAATTGACCAATCAGTTAGTGTATTTCCAGCCACACGCTTATTGATTGGCTAGTTTTGATTGACAGATGCCTGAAGCCATTTTCATATCTGTCGATTGCATTTAAGCGCTCTCCCAATATTATCAGTATGCCCAATATTATAATGAACAAGTTTAATGCATACAAGAAAATGTGCAACAGAATAAACTTAGAATATTGGGACTGTTGGAAAGAAGGTATGAATACATACTGCTTTGGTTGGTTCTCAAGGCTCCTGAAAGAAGAATACCATGTTAGTCTTCTATCAAACATTGATAAATAGTTAATACAAACCAAGCTCCAACCAAAGTCAAAGTTTGTTGGTTTAATCAACTCTTATTAAAAGGACTTGTAACTACTGTGAATCGAATACATAAACTTGTATAAGAAATATCTTCAGCGCTTGTGTTCTTGACGCATTTATTAGAGGTGATAGTCACACAAAATGCTTCTTGAATAATAGTAACTGCAGGCAGGAAAAACTTTTCATAACAGTCAAACCCGGTTATAGTCACTCTGTTTAATATACCACGGCTGGGTACATTCGTATTTTAAAAAAGATTCATTTATAATCTGCTTTCTGTTTTCTTACATTGCCTGCAGTTTGAAAAATTACATAATTTTCATGTTTGGCAGGTTTTCCATTGAAAATGTCATACAAGAAAACGACATATTGTTTGCGATCTCAGCAATTCATTTCTGATCTTTATTTGCAGTATGCTTAGATTATCAAAATTGTTGAAATGAAAATGTAATGTACGGTTGAGGATAATTTCACCATGGTTTTTGGAATTGTAAACAATAATATATACATTGATTGTATGAAAAGTACATTTAAGTACAAACATCGAAGATACCAAATACTGTAATGATTACGTACTTTGTACCCATGTGGGCATATCTGATTGAGCATAGTGACCAGGCTTCTTGCCGCTGTAATCTCTGGTGTTGATGTCTGCATCTGATGTTTAAGTGATAGCATTAACGACTATGCATTTCATTTTATCATTTCTACATTTATATATTTTTGACATAGACATTTGTCTCGGTCTCTTTAAAGGGATAACTGCTGTTAAACTTTGCAACAAAAACATAACAAATGGCGATTACAATTATAACAGAAAATGATCAACTGGAATCTCCATCACGTAAAAATATCTTTAACATAAAACTGCTCATTTTTGGACAAATTTATTCAAACAATCTTTTGGTGGTACAAAATTTGTCAATGGCTTTGAAAAAAGCAAACATTTAGTAAACTAAAGCTTTTCGTCTGACACTCTTCAGAGTTTAAAACTTCAGAACATAGATCGAAAACTCTACGCTAAAAAATATATATACCCAGTTGTGGATCGAACTAGGCCAATCAGAAACACAAGCACATGACTGTATAGGTTGACCAATCAGTGCCGCTTGCCTATTGAGAACGTTACCAATGGAGTCCTAAGGTGAAAACGAACTCCTTTTGTCTACACAGTAGCGGTTTTTCGTGCTTATGTAGATAGATTCTTTACCAATAATCCGAAACATGTCGCCATTATAGTTTTTTGCACAATCTGGGTTTTCTTGAAAAACTTGAAAAACTAACTAAGATCTCTCTGGAGAACGGCTATCCAAAAGATGTTATTTCAGTTTACATTAAGGAGAAGATAGGAAATTTCTCGGCTGACGTAAAATTCGGTCCTCAAAAGTGCCCGGTCTATCTAAAACTACCCTGGATCGGTAACAGCTCCCTACGTTTTGAAAGCCAAATAAAACAGGCCATTACAAATTGTTTCTTTGCGGTCAGCCCACGTGTTGTTTATAGTACGAGAAAGGCCCTTCCGTCCATTCAAAAGGACTGCGTTCCTGCCACACAAAAAAGTTCCGTTGTATATGAATTTACGTGCCAGTGTGATTGTGGCTACGTAGGACGCACCGCCCAAAGATTGGAGGATAGAATAAAACAACATGTTCCGTCTAATATTAGACCCATCCCCAAAGAGAACAGCCACCTCGGTCTTGCAAATCTAAAATTACAACGAAAACCTGCGATTCTGCTATCGGGCAGCATTTACTAGAAAACCGAGATTGTGTAAAAAGCTATAATGGCGACATGTTTCGGATTATTGGTAAAGCCCGATCGTCGTTCCACCTAGCAGTTTTAGAATCTATCTAAATAAGCACGAAAAAACCGCTACTGTGTAGACAAAAGGAGTTCGTTTTCACCTTAGGACTCCATTGGTAACATTCTCAATAGGAAAGCGGCACTGATTGGTCAACCTATACAGTCATGTGCTCGTGTTTCTGACTGGCCTAGTTCGATCCACAACTGGGTATATATATTTTTAAGCGTAGAGTTTTCGATCTATGTTCTGAAGTTTTAAACTCTGAAGAGTGTCAGACGAAAAGCTTTAGTTTACTAAATGTTTGCTTTTTTCAAAGCCATTGACAAATTTATTGTAAATCAGTTACTGGTTAGTCGATTTTCAAGAAAAAAACAATCATAAGTCCACGAGTTAAAAAGAGCTTGACATCAAAGGTGAATAATATTGAGTGAAGATGTCATGAACTCTATTTCTTAAACTTTTTTACATTGGATCGCATAATTTGAAAGAGCACTGTTATGAAATAGTACTAATGTTGCAAAATCAGCTAAATGATTTAGAAAAAGATTCATCCAAATGAGCACAAGCTATTTTCTTACCATTTACTGTTCATCAGTCCTGGTTCCACAAACCACAATTTTACAATACTACAGGTCTTCACTGTCTCATGCCATTTCGCAGCATATTTGTGTACCCATTTCATATTTGTTACAGACTTCTCTTAATTGTCACATTCAGAACTAGTGGTAATCTTTTAGGTTGTATAGCCGAAAATAAAAATACTAACAAAACAGAATATGTAAAGAATACTGTTCAAACTTATCATTGTGCATGTTTCTCACCATAATCAGTGATCAGGATATCAACAATCAGCGCCTTGCAATGCATCACAGCAATGTGTAAAGGTGTATAGCCCTGTCAAAACAATGGCCTGTTACTCACAGTGGCAAGTTCAAAGTTTCAATTACGTCACAAAAGAAGAACATGGGATGCAAATTAGAGAAAGTGGTGCGTTAGGATGTTGGCTTCATTTGTTTTTTAATCAGAATTTTGTATAAAGCCAACAGCTTTGAATAACTGGCCTAAAGCTGGTCGATATGCAGAATTGCTATGACATAACAGTTTTCAGGACAAATGCTATGGAATCAGCTAAGATATAACGGGACAAGTTACTGTTTTTTGTAGAGTTTCGTAAGGGTCTACCTACCACCAAATCAATGGAATTTTAACCAATTAAGATTAAAAGAAATTGCTAATTCATTATAAGAATTATCACCGTCATAGAAAATTATTCTTGTCAAGTGATAGTAAAATTCAGATAATAAAAGGAATGTATTACTTACTCCCTAAAAATCCCGCAACGAAAGAGAAGTTCAGCAACAACATTGGAAAGAAAAAATGACATATGATTAGCTAGATATTGATAATGTATGGCATATTCTGATCTCTAAATTACTTCCTGGAATATATATTGAATAATTAAGACAGTTTGTTATCTTAGTTATAAAGTTCTAGTCAAGAGCACACTATGTTTAAACTTTTGGCTGAACTTTAAAGATAGAAAAATAGAAGAGGGGAGGGGGAAAATGTCACAAAAACTCGAAAATCAAGATTTAGCGGAACTTGCAAAGTCGCAAAATAATGTGAACGGAATTAGATTGTATTCTAGATAACGAAAGAAACTTAAAACTATTAGAACTAGAGTAAAAAACCTTGCTTTAAGAAAGTTGAAAGTCGTTAGAATTAAAAGTCGCGATAAGTGAGGCAAGAAATTGTTACGACAGAAAAGTCTCAAAGTCGCGATATTTCGCGAGCGTTCCACCGAGAATTCTTTTAAATCGATTTTCTAGTAGCATAAATTCAAAGATGACCATGTAAAAAGCAAACAATTTAAAGCATACTCCTTCTCGCAACTCTTTCCATTAAAAGATATTATCTCCGAATCAACGTAGAATCCAGATAGATCTAGATACTTATTATAGATAGTTGAATATATAAAATAAATGCAGAACAGTGTGATGTTCTTATTCTGTTGATATAATTTGTAGGTAATGTCCAAAAACTTACATTCTGTTTGTGTGAAGGCCAAAGATCAAGCATAAAAGATATCCAACATATAAGGAAAAATAAAAATTTCTATTAGCCAATGAAATCAAACAGAAATATCTATATATTCAGCAAAAATATTGATTTTAGCTAAATTTTTTGCTACGGACATTAATTAGACATATTTATGGCTGATTATATTTTGAATATTGCAAATAGAATATTTTTATTAGGTTTTACATTGTAGCGTTTTTTAAAGGACCCCTCTAAAGCAGTCTCAACAGACTGACGGTGCTACCATGGATAAATAATATGTCATAAAATGAAAAGTTAAAGGACATTATATTTTGGTATTATGGACACAATTGCTGGACATCCCAACATAGATAACTCTTCTCCGGGAAAGTTTTCCTAAGATTACAATCGGAAAGAAGAGGCAGCACTCTAACGTTAGTGAAAGAGCGCTTCCATGACGGGCATTATATTATTTTAGCATAAATACTTCTGTTCCTATTTTGATAAAAGGAGCTGCTTTGATAAAGTTCCTATACATCTACGAGTACATTCCTCTACATCTCGTAGTTTGATGGATCAGATCCGTTTAAGTCCTTCAATGCTACCTAACAATTGGTCCTGATGACAGATGCAATAATATTGAGGAACGTGATTGAAAGGAAGGAAGAAGTCTACATCAGACTGAAACTCAAAACACTAGTTAAAGTTCGAGATTCGTTATTGAAGACCACAGCCTTACAAATGCTTCGGTAGTCCTAAGAACCTGAACTCACCGTTTTAATGTTGACGTCAGCACCAGAATCACAAAGCCAGTGAAGAAGCTCCGATTTTCCCTCTTTTGCAGCCCAGTGCAATGCCGTCTGTAGGGAAGATGTTGATTTAATATTCCATGATTGCTTTTAAGAAATCACTAAAATTCTGGAAGGTTTTACGTAGATCTCGTTTCCTACGATTATGATTCATGTAAGTTCAGATTGATTTCAGATTGATTTCAAGTAGAAGAAATGACTATGTTCAAACTTACCCTTATCATTTCAAATTCAAATTATTGATTCAAATCATCTTGGAATAAATAAAAATGACTGATAATAGAGGGGACTTGTCCTTAAACCTATTAAGGCACCGATCGGCGATCACGGGACGACGATTAAAGTCATAGAAATTGTTGATCCCTGATTATATATCCTATATTATTTTTGAAATACGATAACAAACTTTCAACGTGGTTGAAAAAACTAAGAATTAAGAATAGATATTATACTCACATACTATTTATTCCATCAATTTGAAGTTGCAAATGTGATGTGAGCATAGAAGGAATCAGACAAAAATTGTTGAGTAAATAAAATGGGAGAAAGTGTACATGCTTGTGGTAATATAGAAGTATATTTGAAAATCAAAATGGTACGATTCAGTAGCAGCTTGAAACATTTCACTTTAAAAACATTTGTGATATCTTTTTTTTACAATTTTAAATATTCTTTGTGGTGGTAAAATTCTTTAACAAAGAGGCCTTAATAATTTGACGAAATCGCTGCTCGGTTTCCTTTAGTAATTAGCAATGTTCTCAGTTTTCAAATAAAAATCTAGATAGCCTGGATAGTTAGAAGTACACTAAACCAATCCATGTGTCAGATAATTTTTGGGATACAGTAGATGTTGCAGTTTGCCTGTGATTTAAAGTTTTTTTTCTTCTCCCTCATATCAAAACCAAATTTTTCTGTTAATAATATCATAAAATCTACCAGCAAAAAAACATAGGTTCATCAGATATGGATTCTTTGAATATCATAAAATTATGCTAAAGAGTTCTACTGTGAAAATGCTCATGGAAAAGTCGAATAATACTCACGCCCTGTGGAATTGTCATCGCCATAATCAAGAAAATACATCAACATGAAATAGAATTGAAAGAATGCTTGTGAGATTAGGTTAAGAAAATCACAAGTGGTTCGAACTTTTGTAGTTTTGGTAGTTTAAATTATAAACAAAAGTTATGATGCTCCAGGGCACTGTTAACATAAAAAAAGCACAAAAGTTTCTAATGCGTTTAGTAATATACATCTTTATGACATAATAATAATACGCAGTTGTATAAATAAAATAAGTAATGATATAAGTAACATAAGTGAGTAATAATATCACAATAAAAAAAGCTGCAACGGAGAAGGCTTTTCATTTATTGTACAAATATTTTGCTTCATTGAGATATTTAAGAAGATAGCTGCAGAAATTTAAGAATTTGAAGCCATTATTTTCATAAGGTTGCGAATAACTGCTTAGAACAATTTATTTACTTGTAGGTTGAAATTTCTAAACGAAAATAAATTTAAAATCTTCTTTTCTATAATGCACATTCAACTACTTCAAAAAACAAGGAATCTTTACACTGTTGGAAATGAAAAATCTAAGATCTTTAGATAAAAAAATAATCCTTCAAACATGAAAGCCAATAAAAAATGATTTTAGAGTGATTTTCGCGTTTTAGCGTTATATTACAACCATGAGAAAGGAGACAAAAATGAAATAAAACCTTCTCACCATGACAAAGTCCTGCAGAAGAGAAAAAAGATTTTTGATAAGTTTTGGAGATGGAGAATTGGTAAAGCATGCGTATTGATTAACAGGGGTAATAGGAACAACGACGAGTTAAGCGTAATCTAAGAAATACATTATATTATGCAACAGTACACATTTATTTTGAAACCATTTTTGCGAAGAAAGGCTCAAATCTATGCTACGGTCTCCTTTCATCACGAAAGCGTTGTAAGAAAGAAACATACAAGCAAATTTGCGTGTAAGTCGTGTTTGCTAAAAAAACTCTACTCATATAGATAAAAAGTATAAAAGCCGATAAAATACGAGAATGGATACTATTCTTAAATAGTATCACAGTTCCAGTTTATGAACTTCCATAATCACAGTTCATAAATAGTAAATTTTTACAAGTTCAAATCCAAAGTTTATCCCCGTATGGCAGCCATCAAGAAAATAAGTACGATAAAAAGTTGTACCCTGCCAGTATTATTTCTGAATCTCAGAGGCTAAACATATCCAAAATAATGGGTTGCTTATAAGTAGCACCTAGATTGTGGTTTGTGTGAAGAAAATATTGCCCCTACGTCGATCACCTCGTGCGATTTTTCATTCTCTTGCGGTAATAATGTAAGAGCTTTTCTAGAGCTCAATCGACATTTGTAATACGAACCATAAACTTTCAGATGGTGAGCGAGTTAGACTGTTAGATGTAACTCTCTCAATCTATGTGGTGCCTAGGGCTATACTTTTTCACCAGTACATGGGGGGGGGGGAGATTTAAGTAAAAAATATATCGATGAGTTTTCTCTTTTCCCTTCAACTTTGGCAAATAGGCTGCTTGAGCGAAAAAAAAACAAAATAAATAGTTAACTATCAAATAAAAATACCTTTTTGTCTATAAACCCGCTATTGGCAGCAAAGAGGTCTTTTAACTTTCCCATTTGACATTGTGAAGAATACAAAAACCACTCTTTTTCCGAGATATTGAGCTAAAATGGAAAGACTCTTTCTTTATTAATCTTGCTGATAAACGTTTAAAAGAAGGCACAGGGGAGAAAGAGGAGGAGGGAAAAGGAAGAGGGGAAGGGGAAAGGGAAGAAAAGAGACGAAAAGGGGGAAAAGGAGAAGAAAAGGGAAGAAAAGGAAAGAAAGGAAAGAAAAGGAAAAAGAGAGAAGAAAGAAAGGGTTGAACGCAGAGAAAAGGAGAACGGGGATAAGGGGGTTAACGACGAGAAGAGGTAGAGGGGAGAAAAAGGAAGGGGAGAAACAGAAGAAAGAGGAGAAAGAAGAACAGGGAAGATGGTAAAAAAAGAGAAGGGGAAGTTGGAGAGAGGGGGCGAAAGAGGAGAAAGAGGACAAAGAAATGAAGGGATAGAAAGAAAAGAAGAGAGAGGAAGAGGAGAAAGGGGATAAAGAAGAAAAAGGGAAGAAAAAAGAGAAGGGGAGAAAGAAAAGACGAGAGAGAGCGAAGAGAGCAAAGAAGAGGGAAAAGAAGAGAAGGGGAGAGAGAAAAGAAGGGGGAGAAGGAGGAGAAGGGGGAGAAAGAGGAGAAGGAGGAGAAAGAAGAGAAGGGAGAGAGCTGGAGGAGAGAAAGGGTCTATTGCATAGAAAGCATTGCTTTTATTGTTCAAATCTTTAACAAGTTATCTCTCTATGTAGACAGCAAGGGCTACGTACTTCTAGAATATACAGCTCAAAAAAATCTGTTTGCATGAAATCAAATAATCATTTATCTGTTAACGTAAAACCACAGCTCTATAAATTTCTCTAGGAAAAGCCTTAATAGAAACTCGAAATAAGCTTCTACAATGAACAATATTATCTACAATGAACAATAAAATTTTAGGCGTAGTCTTATAAGCATTATTAAATTTCCTCCTTTGTAATTTAGAAATAGAGATACATTATTGCCCTTTTATCAGTTTCCTCAAAAACGCAATCCCACAATTGACCGATAACCAGCCTTTTCAATTGCGTTAAGTTGGGAAAACAAATCGGATTTCAAGATTTAAACGATTTCACTGTAAATTTGAGGTTATAATCTCCCAAGCCTTTGCATGGGTTTATTTATTATGTTATGTGTTTGCTTCGATACAATGCTAGCCTAGGACCAATATTGAATTACCGTAACAACATACAGTTAAACTTCAAAATTTTCCTTTTATTGAAATCCAAAAAAACTGTTTTATTTGCATTTCCATTTTTTGGTGTCTTTTACTTAAATACAACCAAACAACAAAAAACAATCGCCTAGATTTAAGTCACCATTTAATTAATCTATCATACTTTTTATGATAGCTTTGAATGTCGTGATTTACGTAAAAGTGAGGTAAAAAAGAGAGAGGAAAGTGTCAGCCACAATAAAGCTTAACAAAAAATTGGACAGGTTGAGTTCCACGACAAAATTACAAATCATTGCAGTCAGTAACAGGGGTTGCGAAGATCAGAAAAACAAACTTTTCAACACTCCCTTTCCGTCACCACACCATGTCATCATTTCAAAGATGATAAATTTTCTGGGCTATCGTAGAAAATTCTGTTTTGCAGTTTGTAACCGATCAAAAACTAGAGTTGTTACTAACAACGGTGATATTCTGCAAACTATGTGCTCCACCCTGCCTTATGAAATTTGGCTAATATTCATTGACTACGATTGAAAATCACACAATACAACCTAATCATATGCAGGTTGATATGTCTCGATGCAAACCTGCCCCGTCATTATCAACATGAGCGTTTATTCATGGTTGACCACTGAGTTCCAGTGAAACATAGCGATTAAACGGCAACACCCTCAGTTCATTCGCGGCTCTACTCTAAATAGACCTGAATACTATATTGGCTGACCTTGATTGCAAGGTTTGACATAAGACGAGGAAGTGTTGGCCTGTTGACCAACGTATTCGACAGAACGCACGTGTGTAAATCAGATTCGACGTTATTTAATAACTAACCATCAACCAGCGTAAAACCATTGAGTTTCAATTTTATTACAGACAAAGAAAAGAAAAACTTGAATTAATGGCTGAATCCTCTGGTTTCAAAGAAAGCATATGAACAACGAAAACACTATATCAGTCCACTTTTTGTCTGACATATACATAATGACACAAAATAAAAAACAAAAACATTCAACTTTATCATCTCATTGGAAGAAGTTAAAACTGATGAGCTACAACTTGGCATCAATAAGGCAGCTAACATGCCTGCTAATCAGGAAATGAATTTGCTAGCTTAGAAAGACCAACGAACATTGGTTGAAGAAGTAATTTCAAAGTAATACATAATGCGGAATATGCGGTATTTCTCTGATAAAGAATAATAATCGTCGACATCCTTCTAACCTCTCCTGAGTCTGCTTCGACACAAATCAAGATTTTTTGAATTCCTACACTTTTCGAAAGATTTCTTATTGGAAATCGTATATTGAGATTTAATGATTCTAACACACCTAAATAAATATGATTTTCCTGATATGGAGCTTAGCAATTCCATGCATGCTGTAGAATCTCTTTAATCAGGATTTCTATAGTGTATCTGTTTCGTTTCTGGCTTATTGTGGCTATTCAAGTTTGCATTAGAACTTATCGTCATTTTGTTAGGCCTATCTTGTCACCACAACAGAAAACTTACCACCACAAGTCAGTGAAAAATAGTCTCGAACATAGTCTCGACATATAATATCAGACTCAGATTGAGATTTCCACTTGAAAATAAGATGATCTTTCTTTTCGTTCTGATGATTTGTAACGAGTGATTTTTGTGAAGAAGTTGATTGCTTTAATTTAGCCTAGTGAGTACATTAGGAGACCTTCAACGTAATATTTGATGAGGATATATCTATATCACAGAATCTGTGTGTATGTGCTTGAAAAATGTCACTCACCGGTAATGGGGACCTAGTACTGCAGACACTTATTGAACTGACGTCGCTGCAACGTCTGAAAGACGTGCTTGCCTGGCTCGATCTCCGTGAAGAACAATTTGAACCATTGATCAGGATTCTATCCAGATTTCTTATTACTTCGTCTTTTGTCTGCATTTTGTACATATTGATACTAATGCCAATAACAGGTCATTGATCCTTCAATTATTCTTGTAACAATCCTTTACAAAATATTGTGATCATGGCTTAAGGAAACAGCAGCGTCAGTTCAAGCCAACGGGACGAGCTCATTCCAATAATGCAAATTGTTCGAATCGATCAATCGACACAGCGCTTTAATTGCACTTTAGCGCATGCCAAATCTTTTAGCGAGTAAATCTTAGTTTCAATTACAACGACTTCCCCGACGGTGGCTTGCGTATTTATTCATACAGGCCGCTGGTTTTACCGGGGGAATAATGCTCCTTGATTAAGACAAGTAGACATTATATGGATTCAACCCAGTAAGAACTTAATTGGCTATCACTTAGATTTGATTGCAGAGAAATTTCCAAGTATTGCCGTATCATTGGCATCTATGTCACACCATGAAACAAACTCAAGGAACATGGATTCTTTATTAACTCAGCAATAATAACACGAACTCATAAATTGGCTCAAATCAAAAGCTTTTATTAGAATGAATTTCTTTCAAAGAAGAAGAAATAGAAAATCAGATTTGACACATTTAATTTGAAACTATCTCAAAGAGATCGGAGACAGCAGAACAATTCACAATATGAGGGGTTGAACAAACAAATAGAAAGCAAAGCTTTATTGTTGATGACGTCACGAAGGATTAATAAACAAAAATGGACAGGGAAGCCAATGGATGTTTCCTATACTTTAATTCTTTGTATTAAGAACTGTTATCACCTCTTGAGTGCCACGAAGAAAATCACAGAGGACCAAGCCACATATATATATTCTTACATATAAGACCATGATCACAGACACTGGACAAGGTTCAGAAACCCCCGATATAATAGAGAGAAGAAAAGATATGGTCTTGTTGAACGACAGATTAAGGATTGAATAAAGAGCACCTGTCATTCATAGCACCAAAGCGATTGCGTCATTAAATATTAATGTCACCTGACCATTGCCATCCCAACTTATATGATACGGCTAACATCCTCTTTCACATATAAACAATTACAGCCACTGTCCTAAGGCAATAGATTAAAGTCAATACAAGTCTAATTTTGATCAAATAGATTATATTAAACAAGGAATTTGAGCTTATTGACAGCTCTAACTAAGCTAGGTGCACAGTATTTAATAAAAATTAGCTCTTACTCTTTAATATTCTATAAATCTTCCTTTCAGACACGCACCTAGATTTTGCACTCTTTTATAATAATGACAGGCACTATGTCCCGACGCATTTCGCTGGCCATTTAATTTTCCCATTGGTTGGACTACACAATAGACCTATTGTTACGTATCCAATCAGCTAATTCTCAATATTGTTTTATCATAAACACGCTGCGAAGTTTATCGTTAACTCTGAACGGTTGGCTGGCGTGAAATAGTGCCTTTAGGAAAAAAAGATACCATTGATTATGTTGAAGTCAATGGTTAACCATCAAAGAAAACATCTAAAAAAGGTAAACATCTTTTTATTTCACGAACCACTAAGCTTTAGGTGTGACAGAATTCCAAGATTATGACGTCAGAAGAAGAATGTACTTTTTCAATTTGATCACTTAAGTTTAAAGAGCATTAATGCTTTAAAGAAAAGTTCTTAGAATAGGGGAAAACTTATTAATGTCCTCAACAACTACACAATCAATGCTCCTTTATCAAAAACGTAGGTAAAGGAGCACAATTAAGCACGTGCCCTTTCCCGTTCATCAGATATTCTCTGATCCGGGCAATTTTTATCTTTACATTCAAACAGCCTCTTTTGGAACCCTGTCACGGAGTTTGAAGTCAGTGACGTAATAAGTAACTTAGATGCTAAAAAGTCAGCTAATGCTTATGGTATTCCTATCAAACTAGTCAAACTAATAAAAGCTGGTATTGTTGGTCCATTAACTTTATTAATAAACGAATCATTTACCACTGGCTACTGTCCCCAAATTTTGAAGTATGCTAAAGTTATACCAATTTTTAAAGCCGGCTTCCCACTTGAGGTAACGAATTATCGCCCAATATCACTTCTTCCAATTTTTAACAAAGTAATTGAAAAACTGATGTTTGTGCGAGTTAGTAACTTCTTAGAGTCACTCAAAATTATTTTTAATCATCAATTCGGTTTTCAGAGAAACAAATCTACAACCCTTGCAATCTTAGATGTTTATGCAAAACTTGTTGATGCGGTTGAAAGCAAAAAATATTCATGTTGTATTTCCTTGATTTCGCAAAAGCTTTTGATACTGTTGATCATGAAATTCTTCTTAAAAAACTAGATTAAATATCACTTACTGTGTACCTCAAGGTAGTGTTTTAGGCCCCCTTCTATTCCTTCTTTACATTAATGATATACCTAAATCAACACAAGGTTTCGATTTTCACCTTTTTGCTGATGATACAAGCCTTTTTATGTCACATGAAAAATTGGAAACTCTTGAATCTCAAGCTAATAACGAGTTAGTTAAAATCTCTGTTTGGCCGATTGCCATAAGCTATCTCTGAATACAAAAAAATCTAATTTCTCAACTATTCCTCCAAAAAACAAGATGCTAAATCGAAAAATGGATATTTTCATAAACAATGAAAAACTAACTGAAGCACAGTCTGTTAAATATCTAGGTGTTTTGATCGATAATAAATTAGCCTGGAAGGCTCATATTCAGCAGATTAATTCAAAAATATCTAAAAGTATTGGTATATTAGCTCGCATAAGGCACCATGCACCTAAAAATATACTTGTTAACATATATAATGCATTTATACAGCCACACGTTAATTATGGTATTATTATTTGGGGAGAGACCTACAAGACTGCTTTAGATCCTGTAAGAAAGAGCATGAAATATGCTGTGAGGTTGATTACATTTCAGCCAAGAACAGATCACAGTCAACCTCTTTTTAACGAATTAAAACTTCTATGTCTTAATGACTGCTATAAAACAGAATGTGCCAAATTTATGCATGATATTATTAATAATAAACTAGGTAAAATCTTCTGTAATCTCTTCCAGCTAACAAAAAATAGACATAATATTTTAACTAGACAAGCAACTTCTGACTTATTTGTACACCTTGCAATAAGAACTAATATCAAGCATCAAAGTATTTCAAACAATGGAGTTAAAACCTGGAACAGCATACCTTTTGATATAAGGCAATCTCATAATAAACGTACGTTTTCGAAGAACTATAAAGCATGACTTCTAAACAACAGTGCTCGATCGGTTGATATTCATATTTGTATACAGTCTTAATTAAAAAATCCTTCTCAAATCCATTTTAATAAACATCTGTATTTTGGTCTTTTCGTTTTTGATCTTAATTGTAATTTTAATTTTGAATAATAAACTAGCAAGTATCCTGATTTCCCAAACCTAATCCAGTTACTTTAGTTTCATTTTGCTTAGTTTAATATTCTTATTTTATATAATCTTATTTTTTAGCTGTTGTTGTTATGTCACTATTAACATAATTTGTTTCGTTTATATCGCAAATTGTTGTTAAATTGTGTAAAGGGCACTTGGCTCGATAGCTCTTCTGAGTTTTTTCCAAGTGTCCTAAGCTTATCTAATTAATATTAAATCGTATTATCAGTATATTGTAATTAAAAGTTTGAATTATCAATATGAAATGAAATGAAAACATTTGGCAAAAATGGATCATGGAATTGGAATCTTCATGTTGAAATTAGTCTGTGCTGAAAATTTCAAGTTGTTTGGACGGCAGACAGCGAATTAACCCATTTTCAAGATTTAGCTTTTCTTATACATTTCAATGGACTTTGTTGCTGTAGTGAAATTTTTTCACTGCAGCAGCAAATTCCGGTCAAATCTAAAGAAATATCTAAATATTCAAAACAAAGTAACTCGCGACCGAACGGTCCAAACAACATGATTTTTTCAGTACAAACTAATTAAAAGATGAAGATTTTAATTCTGAAGTACAATTTTTCAGAACGATCCATAGATAGCGAGATTCAAAATCAATGACGTCAACCCGGAACGAAATAGAGGTAAATGTCATTACTTGCTGCTAGCAGTTGGGTATCACATGCAAAAATAGGAAAACTTCGCCAAATTAAGGAACCACTGTCTAGCTGTGGTGCAGCTCACTACAAAAGGACTGTTTGATTTTACCCTATAATGAAAAAGATACAGAAGCAAACAAACTTTGCAAAGAAGAATGCATGCTAGTTTAGAATAGAATTGGTCATTCATTTACTAACCTTTAGTGGCTTATTTAGCTTGTCTTGAGCATTGACGTAACGACTTTCCTCTAATGATCCATCGTCTAAATAAGATTCAATATAAAATCAAACTTCGAAATGCTAAAAAAAAATTACTCAAGAATTTATTTAAAAGCGAATTTATGTAAGAAAAATATCTGTTGAACATTATTACCCTGAAAGGTATATTTATTTGCAGTGTAAGTTGAAAAATGTGTTTTCTTGATAAGCAAACGACAAATTCTTAGCGAGGGAAAAAGTACTGAAATGAAATAACAATATCTAGATATTCTAGATATTTGAACATGCCAAGGGAGTTTAATAAGAATCCCAAATGTTTGTAAGAGATCTCATTTCTTTTTCTAGAGGGCTAAAAGAGTACAGTCCTCTCTCGCCTGTTAGGTCAATCAAACACCCTCATAAAGACATGAATTTGTTTGCTCAGAATTTCAGCTAGTTTTGCCAATTCTCTTTCCATTTTTTAAACAGTTTCTCTTTTTCCTTAAAAAAGATTTCAAATCCAAAGCCATGAACAATAACAATTTCCGTAACATTAATGCGCTGGTTTCCATTCTCCTTCACTATCAGCCTTCTCCTAAAACAGGCACCACAGAGCGTTGAAAAAAATAGGGATGGTTGGGGGGGGGTTGGGGTAAACGAAGCAAAAGAAGTCTAATCACATCATTATTTCTGGCAAAAAGTGGGGGCTACAGCCCCCCTATTCCCTGTAATGTTCACTTTGCCTGTAATGCCGTAATAAAATGATATTCAAAGACAAATTTACTAAGATTCCCAAGAAAGTTAATTTTTGCCCAATAGAGTTGGTCTAGAGTATCGTACAAAGGGAAAATCGAACAGAATATTTCAATTTATCCAGCTACTTCTTCTAAATTTTCTTTAATCGTCCAAGAGTCAATCGAATTGTCATACTAAGAATGAAAGATGGCTGTGAAGTGATCTATAATATAAATTTACTTTTGCTTTAATATCACATGATCAACGATAGAGGCAGTTTTCAATGCATCATAACCACTCCATCGGGTCCCAAATGTAAATACAATGCTAACTCTAAGTATCAGACGTGTAACCGTCCTTGTAATGTGGCATCCGTTTTCCGAGTCTGAACATACTAGGTCTGGACACTGGAAAAACTTGGAGACGACCGATGTGAGGAAGCGTGCTTTATTAGGGGGTATCTTTTGAATTATGTTTCTCTGAATCTTTACATCTGAACCCTTATCAATAGCTTCATGCTCGGTTACGTACTAAGACTTACTGATCTGCATAAAGACTGACTGGAATGACACTCAAATACCTTTGTTAAAGTTACATAAAATCTGCAAAAATCCTGACAGGCTAAACAGTATTGATCCTATTATAAATCTCCACAATTCTCCTTAATGAAATTGTTGTTGAAACCTAAAGAGATCTCACCAATTGTTATACTTTGAAGATAAGCTTGAAATTGCCTTTGGCTTTTTCCCTTTCTTCCCTTGTCGTTTTTAAGAAACAAGGCTGGGATTAGCTGTTTAATCCCGGTCATCAATGTAAAACGTTTGTTAGTTTATGGTTCTAGGCCGAACTCATTCCACTATTCAACTACTCCTTCCCTTTATTTGGAGACAAAGACGTAGCTATTTAAGATAATCAATATAAGATGTCCATTAGAAATAAATTGCGAACAGTAGAGGCTAGATATTGCTACATGGAATGGAACATCTATCCGAGACTAAACACCAATCTCCTGGGTGCCTGGTACTGACATTTCTCAATTTTCAATCATTTCAGGTCTTGCAATTATTTCAAAGCCTAGAAATTGCAATATCTACAAATCTATACAATTATGAATGCTCAACTTTGCTGATGTCGTTATTTATTGGTATCAGATGAATCTGTTGAGAAGACTTAACTAAAACAGTGAACAGTTTAAACGAAAACTACAAATGAAGCTTGCACTATAAATCTATGATGGAACTCACCAATGCCTTTCTGACTATCCAATTTAGATTCTTCCATGTCCTGAAAGAGGGAATACATATTTGACTATTGGTTAATGAGCGTCAGAAAGCCAAAATCAATGTTCTAAATTCACAGACCTAGCTACATGTACTTCGTAATATTGTGGTGTAAATTTGATTCAACAATCAATTGGTTTTATTCTCATGCAACAAGGTGTTCGATGATGTTTATCCAAGGTCAAATGTAATCTTTTGTATTGTTTGAACGAGCAAATGTTCTGTTTCCCAGGGTGATCCGATCTTTTCTTCGCAGTAAGAGCACCACGACAATACTTCTTTTTATACTGCAAAACTGATTTTGATAATACTGTTGAGTTATTGTTGAATAAAAGCAATAACCTTGCAATGATACTGAAAATGATATTACAAACCTTTTGAAAAGGAGGCCTCTATACGCTAATTTTCAGAGAGGTGAGTTAACTTTAAAAAAACGTTTCAGATTTCCACTTAAAAAAAACGGTTTCTACAGATATTCTGATAATGGGATTTTCTTGGTTGAGATCTCAACACAGAGTGATTTGCCCCTCTATTTTATTTGTGATAACTTACATTATAGACAATTAATATTGACTTACTTTTCATGCAGAGAGATACGTCAGCCAAACTTCAGAATAATCGTGATATCATTGTGATAAAATTATAAAATTTATTGCTACATGGAACCACCAATAAAGGTGCCACTAAATACTGCTACAAGTGCAACTAGTAAACGTTCCTAAGAAAGCTCTCAAAAATGACGTCACAAGTACAGGATGGGAAAGCATTCTGCAAATGCTTCATGGTAAATGAACGGCTGGACAGTGAAGACATAATATGGATTAATGACAATTCTAAGAACTCCAGGCGTACATTCGGTGACGTTTTAAGTTTAAGAGCATAACTGTTAAACATTGATCTCCATAATCGATAAATATCTTATAACAAATGGAAGAAAATCCCACTACAATGGAATTTTTGCAGCTAATATCATTTTCCTGCAACAGGCTTTAGTCTCCTTATTTTTTGAGGTCACTGTATTTCGGAGAAAAGCCACAGACTAAATTGCAATTAATCTAAATTGCTCTTATGACGAAATCATAGTAATTTGGTGGATCGAGAGACTTTGGAAGGGGACACGTAATTCAGGAAGTAAGAAAACTTTCTTCCAAAACCAGAGATGTCTGAAAGTCACTAGGGGTTTAGTAACATTCTATCGCACCGCCTATAATGTTAAGCCCTGGTCAAACGATCCAACATTTCACCCAACATATCACCCAACATCATGTCGGGAGAAATGTTGGATTGTTTGACCACCATAGTTAGGTCACATTCCAGCATAAAAGAAAAATGTTGGGCGAAATGTTGGGTGAAATGTTGGATCGTTTGACCAGGGCTTTACTTCACACAACTCGGGGAAAACAGTCAATGTTGCGTTGTTTAGAATGATTCAAATTACATGTCTGGGGTCTGGGGTCTGGGTACAAGATTCTCAACATCAAAACACAGGCGCCCTTCTCTCCCAGCGTTATGAAAAAACTTTGTTGCCTTGCTGGTAGTCCTTTTGTGCTGAGTATGTTAGATTATGTTGTTGTGGCCACATTTCGACGGTATACCTAACTGACAAGTGGTACATATTTATAGTTAGAATGTATTCGCAGCAAATGCCTGTTCAATTGTTCAACCACCGGCTTTTTTATAGCCACAAAAGAAAATGTTCGTGACAGTATATATCATAGTAGATCAACATCGAATTTTTGCAATACACTGATATTGTCAGCAATGGAATCTTATTGCGTGTTTACTATATTCAATTACATTGTTAGTGTTGTTGTGTTCACAGATAACAGCAGTATTTCATTATGAACATTTGCTATAGTTGATGCCGCCCGTTGTAGCACAAGAACGGCAACAGGAAACATTTATCAGAGAAGCCTAGGCCTTACGTGACACAAGCATTATAAACAGAGCAAACTGTGTATCTTTTGCAGGCCATTTGACAATGCCTTCTAACAAATGAAGACCACGGACTATATATCCTTGTTTATATTCCACGTTTACAATGGCTGCACAGCACCACTTGAGCATTTATCTTTAGAATTGTTTTCTTTGTAGATAAATGAAGAGGGGTTTTTTCAATTATCATAGAAACGGAAAATTAGCCTTCAAAAAGCCAAGTAATAAAGTAAAAACTATTCCAACCTTTGAAATGGTGATTTTGCCAATAAGACAAACCCCATTAGCCCCAAATTGTATTGTTTCCCCACCTCTTCCTCTCCTTTCCATTTTCCCCTTTTTTATTTATGGCTATTTCTCTTACTCTTCCTTTTACCTCTGTTTCACATTATTTGCGTTTTCTATATGGATCTCTAGTCAAAGATCAAACGAGCTAAAAATAATTAAAAAAGGTATTAGTTTTGAATAGGACTTCATCCCACCGTCAGAGTCCAATGATCGATCATGTGACAGAGGGTAATCTGACCACGCTGTTCGATCTTTGAGATAAAGAATTTCCAGAGCTTTAAAGGGCCTAATGTTGTGGACAGTTTCAATTCTCTGACCCAGACGTGTTTTGTTCTATTGAGAATTTCGCTTGCTCATCTTTATCTTTTGGCCAGAACAAGTGGCATAGGTCACAAACACGATTGTCGTTGAATTTGCCAAGGCCATCCATGTGGTGGCGAGGATAGTATCTCTTACAAAATATAAAGAAGGCATCGCTCCAGGGATATACTTTAGAGAAACTCAGTTCCAGGATTTGTCCTTGTGGTTCTGTTTTTCATTTGTAAATGAGGAGAATATGATTTACAGCGACTCATCCTTAATAACGTTAGAAGGATAATATTTGACAAAGAAGGGGGCAAGGGTAAAAACCCCGTAACCCTCATAAACGCCTATACCATTGATTCTTGTTGAGACATAAAATGATAGTTTCCAGCAAAAGGAAATGTTAACTATCAAATACCCTTGATTCTCTTAAAGAGCTTCGGCAATGATCTGTAAATGCAGAGTCGAGACGTCCATAAGTCCATCAGAGTCAGCTGATTCAAGGCAGCCCAAGGTGCAGTGCAATGTTCACAGTCCCATGGGAGATTGAAACAACTCGTTTTTCCTTAGTTATTTAGGCTATTACATAGCACTTTATATAGACTGCACTTTATACCTCAAGCAATGATTATCACTAGTCAGTTGTATTTTTCATTGAAAACAAAAACCAGGGTCAGAGTGGGATCTAACACAGTTTTGGCTCAATGAATACTCCTAGCAAAGACTTTCGATCGTGATCATTTCAGAGCATTTCAGAGAATACAAGATTTATTGAGCTTGCAACCAAAGAAAGCTTTTCCATGTTTTTAGAAAAATTCGAACAAGCATGAATAGACAAGCTATAACTTTTGAACTGTGTTGACATCGATGTATCCACAAGAAGCCATTTCCCGAAACACTTAGTCACATGATTTTGAAGAGGAGGGGCTTATGAAGCAACTTGGAGCTGGACCTGTGATACCTATTCAAACTAAAATCTTGTGACACACAGTACCTACAACTTCTGCCAAAGAACCTTGGAATAACCAGCAATTTTCATGATATTCTATCTTTCACTTCTTTACTGAAAAAATAACACTTTCGCCACCTCCCCTATAGAGAAATGTTGATACTTAGCTAAGAAAAAAATCATAAAAGTAACGCATAGGAAAGTACTTCCTTATCTCCAATTCCACTTTATAGTAAACCAAAATTGTTCCCTGACGAAGAGGAGGATCACTGAATTTGACCTTCAAAAAACTTCAATTCCCAAGACCTTTGGCATGGACTGTAGCTGATTAATAAGGATATGAAAATGTGGCACATTGCGACCCTGTTATCTTAGCCATACAAAGAAGCTTTCTTTGCTAGAACACCAAAAAAGAGAGTGAGAGGGGAGGACCGATATGAGAAAAATATGTTTTTGTGAGAGAAATATATTCACATATGCAAGAATATTGTTTTATTTACAGGGAGATTATAAAATGAAAGCTAAAAAAATGTTTTAGCTCTAAGACCGATGCTGACCGAAAGACAGGTATCAGGTTCAATGCTGACCGAAGAATAAGAGTCGCAAACTTCTGAATAAAAAAGAATTCAAGTCTCCTGTTTACAACATTCTAGCAGGGGTGGATTTAAGTAGCAAGAATGGGGGGAATGTTAGATGATGATTGGATTTTGGTGCCGTACCCTAAGGCGACTGGAAAATGATGGAAACGCCTATTTTCAAAGTCAATTTTTTGCTTTAAAATAAATTAGATAAGCCGATAAATAAAGCTAATTTTTTTGCATTATTTCTTTACTGCTGAATACAAAAAAGGTTTTTTCTGCGGCATACCCTAGAATGCAGAGACGCACCATGAAAACCCCTTGGTATATCAGTTCCTGCATTCTAGGGTATGCCTCAGAAAAAGTTTCCTTTAGGTTGAGTCTCCAAAAGTCAGGTATGTTTCATTCATTTCATTATTTTATGTAATTGGAACTGTATTTAGATTTAAAAGAAGAACTTTAGTACCGTATTTAGATTACGCATGAACGATGATTAATACTTCAAGTACAGAAAATCAGACGTGGATTGAAGGGCTTTTAGAGTTACTTAGACACGAGTGCGTCAGCAGGATAATTTTAACATGGAAAACTCATTATAATCCATTTAGTTAACTTTACTTTGTCCGAATATATATGGTGATTTGATCCTTAACCTTCCTGTATGAAAAGAAGTAGCATTTAATATAATCCGTGCTGTTTTTGAAAATAATCCTATAAGATAGTTTCGAAATCTCTATTCCAGCTTTTTGACAAAAAAACATGAAATGTGAGAAGACATGGAAATTCTTAAACAAATTCTGCCGCAGCTAAAGACCAGAACATCACTGACACACTTGCGTATTCCCATCAAGAAACTGCAGTTCATTTTTGCAATGGGCGAACGTTTCTTAACTGAATTTCGTCATCACATATGTACAACACCATTACCGGTTTGTGATTCAACGAACAAAAAAGAGACTTACTTTTAATAAATGGTACTTGTTTCGAAAAAAAATTTCATCCAGCCAACAGTTTTCACTGAGCTTTTTTCGATGAGAAATATTACTTTAAAATGATTAGATGAAGCTTTTGATTTTGAAAAGAGGCAGTACAAGTATAACTTCGTAAAGGAACTTTCATTTGAAAAACAATTCTTGGAAATAACAAAGTTTGATGTAATCTTTATCCGGTAATGTGAAGTGTCTAGAAAACGCTACTAAAGTTTATGTTAACCGGCCTATGGAACCAACACACAGTGAGTTAAGAACAGCAAACATTTCAGTTTGGCTTTAAGACACTTTCTTCTTTTATAGCAGGTACTTTAGAAAGACTAGACATTAAAACAAACTCCAAAAGTAAAACAGTTTCTCAAATTGGTTACCTTGTTAGTGCCAAGTATAATCTGATATCTTCATTTATTTCTTGAAATATCAGGAAACCAAGTCTGTTAGTTTATGTTCGTCGCTGAACAAGGCTCACAATTGATTTGAGCTATCTCCGTCTCTTGGTACCCTGAGAACCAAAGATCTAATATTATTATTTGTTCATATTCGCCACCTTTGTTCTCAGTCTTTCCGTCTCTGAGATCTAATTTTGTTGATGTAGCTGTTTGCATGTAGAGTTTCTTTCTCAAAGTGTGACGTAATTCCTTTTGGACCCTTTGTCGCGGTTCCTTATTTAATCTATAAAGATCTCACTGTTGCGCAGTATCGTGCGTACAAAAACCGGACCAGAAGAGCATAGATTTATGCCATAGGACAAAATGGAGTCAAATTACCTAGTTTTCCCAGAGGTGATCCAAGATTTGAAACAAACATTTATTTTGAAAGTACGAGTAAACTACTTAATTTCCAATTGTAAAGTTGCATTTTACAAGTGAAAAACTTGTTGCGCAAATAATGCAAAATGTAATTAGATTTGAAAACCAAATAAATACCAATCTTATTTGATATTTTTTAATGACACTGCCTTTTCCAAAAAGCTGCTTCCACTGAAAAGCTGACAGGAACTAGAGCACTCGAGTCAATTAAAATGGGAAGATAAAGTCACTATGCCCTGATAAGATGTTTTGTATGTATTTCAAGGCTTGTGTGCTAAGGTTTTTATGTGGTTTATAGGCAGACGTACAGCAGACATAAAGACTTGGTCAATCTACGACGATTGTGCACAGATGGTTAGATTGTGGCTTATATAATCGAGCAGTCTCTTTCTGTTTATTATTGTCTTCTATTTTAATACATCTTATCCTCCTCCCTCCTCTGTTCCAGATTTTAGTCATTTTTTTTACTTCCGATAAAACTAACGTTCCGGAAATGCAACCGGGTGTTAGGACATGAGTCCATTTTGCTGATGCAGATTTGATCCTGTATCATCAACAGAACGGATATGTTACAATCAAACCGCAATGCAAGGCATACACTACATGCTAAATTTAGAATCAAGTTGTATTGTAGGCATTTTCTTGAAATAAAATTCTAGGGAATTCCCGGGAGAAGAGAGCTTCAGATCTGCAGCTATTTCCTTTCAATTAGAGTAATACCCTTTCTCCCTGGGGCAAATCACTCCAAGAAAGACTCGTAAACCTTTGGTGGAAATCCCTTTCTTTCATCGTAAAAACCCTGGAAATCCTTTTATTTTCATGAGAATCTCGCACGCTAATTGCAAGTATGAATTGCCCCTCGCTTAACCTTAAGAGCAATTTTTAACAATGCTTCATCTCAAAATCGAGGAGTTTGTTGCCTTCCAGGGGAGCTTTTTCGCTGACTTTTCAAGCTTGTCGCCAAGGAAGGATGTCTCACTCACTTTGTTGTAAAGTGATGTTCAGGCTGGTTGTTCTTAATTTTTTAGAGAATCTGAAGCTGGATTGTTCTTAATTTGTTCTTTAATTATCAGGGTGTAAGCATTACAATTGCTAACTTTTCGCTCTAGGGAGGTGTTCAGGCCTCATTTGCTAAGGAAGTGAGCGAGATAACTTACTTTAGTCTTGTAGTTCTTATAAAATTGTTCTTATAAAAGAAGATTGTGTAGAATTGGTATATTCTAGATACTTTTACTGTAATACGATATCGCCGTCAAAAAAGAGATAAATAGCTTATATTTATCAAATTTTAAAATTGTTCCTTTTCTTTGCTAAATAGGTTTCTTCCGTTGTAAAAGTCAATAGACTATTTTGGCCTGGAAATCATGTTTGAAAAAATAATAATATGGACTTATAAGCAAATTTACCTAGTCACTTGATATTAATACGGAAGCTAAGTCCCTTGATTTAAGGGTAAGGTAATGTTACACGCAGCCTGTTCAGCCTTCTCATTAAATGCTGTAATTTTTGCTGCATCTGTTGCTACTTTGCACCCGAAGACAGTGTACTTGTTATTTCTCTCGATCTGACCACACCTCGCAATTCCTACCACTATATTTACAGAGAGCTGGCGATTTCACCCACTCGTAGCGAAAGTTCCGTTAAAATTTAAAGATGAAAGCAAACAATAGACTCTTACGACCCAAGCTAATGAGCCATTAAAGATTTTCAGCTTTCAGATTTTCAGAATCATTTGTTTAATTTTTCAATCCGATTTTCAGTTTGGCAAGATTTTCGCGTAGATTTGAACATGCTAATTAAAGCTAAGAAGATTAACTCTTCATTTTTCTAATTTTCCAAACAACAGAAGAATATGAAAGGATGCTTCCATAAATAGAAAATAACGATACTGTCTCAAAATATTTCCTAATATTACGGTGCTGCAATAAATTAAGCAGAGTTAGAGTTACAGGGTAACCCCCCGATCGATGATTTGGCTCTATACCCCTGCCCAGTGCATTACGAAGATTCTTGGAAATGAGCTCACTGCAAGTTGTATTTTGTCAAAATATTTTGATATGTTAAATTAATGGTAACACTACTTACCCTCAAAACTCATCTGCGCTCTTCTTTTTTCCAAGTTGAGATGGCCTTGCAATGTTTTTGTTTCGATCAGCTGTTTTTGTTTCAAATTAGGCCTAGCAACGACTGCAAGATTGATTGGCAGCGAGTTTACCTTCAACCACCACGACTAAATTGACGGAAATAACAACCAAACAAGGAAAGACTAACATTATTTCGTCTAATTTTAATAAATCTAGCTCAGCTAAATTAACGTATTTCTAATATCCTTAAAGTTGTTTTCCTTAGCAAAAAGGCGGGAAAACGTCATCAGATTACAGCCTCGTTTTAAGCTACAGTTTAAATGAGCAACAGAATCGAGAAAACGTTGAGCTAGTAGTTACACACATTAAGCAAAGACATAATGAATCAATATTGCAACACTGTACATTTTGCATTTGTTCTTCAGTTTTTGCACGAGTAAAATGATTTGATTCATTTGTGGGCAGTTATCTGATGGGTCTGACACTGTCAAAGTATCGTGCAAAAATCACAAAGTTTTTGCATTTTATTGGCAAGAGAATTCAGAAATGTTTCTCAATTTTGTCCACAGGCGAGCAGACAAGAATTGTAACTGGGGGGGGGGGGATTTTTCTCAAAACAGTATTCCAATCCTGTTTTTTCCTTCACGCTGCATTGTGTCAGCTAGACAGTCAGTTTTACCCCTTACTTCGGTTGAGCGTTTTCCTTTCCTTAAAATATAATGATGCATGCCCAAACTGGTCACGCCCAGTCACGCCCATTTGTCTTTATACCAGATGCGTCTGTTCCCTTCACGAAACCAAAGCCACAACGCCAAGTGTGATGTCATAAAAAGCTGTTTTTGGAATTTTTTCCATTTAGACCACATAATCTAAAAGAACATTATAAGCAATTTCTGAATATGCAAAACCAGTCAAAAACGTTAAAGCCAATGAAAGATTTGAAATTTGCTAACGGATTCCTGTCATTTTGGCTCTGTTCATAAATATACGAACAGACGAGAACATAGAGCAATTTACAAAGGCTTGATGAGGAAAGAGTTTGTGCTGATGAGAAAAGAGCCTGTTTTAATACGGCCGTATCTCAGCCAATTCGTAACACATTTAACTGATTTTGCATATTTAGAGAGATTTCATGATGCTCTTTCAGGTTAGCAGATCCAAAGACAAGATTCTAAAAATAGATTTTAATGTTCTTAAGAAAAAACCCTGGTCTGTGATTAGTTTACCGACAGACTCTTTTTCTATTGAAAAACACGCCGGTCCACTGAGTTACAAACCATCTGCAAGGCAGTACCCTGTCAAACAAACTTGACATTGCAAAGAGGTAGCTCTAGACATAAACGCAAACCTTGTCAAAAGTCTTGTGGAGAATCATATGGACAATCACATTGTTCTTAAGTTAGATAAACATGAATCTAAAAAACATTATTGACAATCTAGGATCAGTGCATTAAACATATCAGAACTGAAGTCTACGAAACACTCTTATTAAACAATCAATGTATCAGCGCTTAAGATAAAAGTTAAAAAAGCCTTTTCGATTCAAGTATATAATACAGTAAACACGAACTAACAGCAATCAACACAATAAATAAACGAACCCTAACAGGGCGGTGTACGGGTGGCTCATTTATGAACTGTTGTGTAGGCACATAGGCACATGTTTTTTGCAACCCGGTAAAGCGTTCAGTGTTAGTTGATTGGGAAGTTGGATTCTTGTTGGCCCAATATCGACTGTCTAAGTTTCATAAACAATCGAGAAAATGAGAAGGCAGAAAGATAAATCTAAGGACATTGTCCCATTCAACAGAAAAAATTGATCAAAGGTGTGATGCAAGTTGAAAAGAAGCATATCAACCAACTTGTTACCTTTGTGGCAGTTCACTGGTCCTACAAAGCTAAGTTAGTTATCGGCAAAGACAGGAACCTTACAGATGCTTTGATTCCTGAAAACCACATCAGTTGTTTACAGTGATTTCAATTCAGCACTCTAATTCAATTTTGCCCTAAAGAATGTTTTGGCTCGCTGCTCAAAATTTTGAATGCAAGAGCAGTGCCGAAGAGGAAGGCTTTCCGAGTAATCTTTGTGAGCCAGTTCCCAGAAGGCCGTGGGTTGAGTTAGGGAGATAAAGCAAAGTAAATACTATTTGTATTTGGCAGCATGAAACGAAAGAAATTTTTCGTGCTAATTTTTATGTGGCTCGTGGAAACAGAACAGATTGAATTCTCTTGCAGACCCGACAAAAAAGAAAGATGGCCTTCGGAGTATTCTGTCCTATACCCAGTAGACAGAGTGCTATTTCTTTTACAATTTTAACAATATCAAGAAAATGATTGACTGTTATTCTTGTTTAACAAAAATGTAACTGCATAGGGGTCGACTGGCAAGAGAAAGCTAAAGAACTACCAAAGCTGACATAACACAACGTGCACTTTTTGCAAAGAGCATTAGAAGATAAACAAACCCTCTCTTATTTGAAAAATATAGAAAGCCATTAATGATACTTTTTAACAAATATGTGATTAAATCTTGGTTAAAAGTTGGCCTATTGCAACATATTTTTTAATATTCTGCTTGAACAGAATGCCATAATCGCTAAAAGACTTCAGTGATCCGTGTTTTGTTCTAGATACTGATATATAATGAGTCACAAACTATAACAATAAATACATCTTACGAGCATTAGCAAGACTGGAAAATTATTTACATTACAGAGCATGCTTTACTTCCGGCTGAAGCGCTCGAACCGCTTGGTTTCACTTCCGTTTTTATGTCTCCACCGTTTGCAGTAGTACCTTTCTGGTTTTTCAAATACTGGAAAGAAAGAATGCATGATTTATGGCATTATTTTCAAAATACCTAGCTGATAAAGGTTAAAACAGCTGAATTTCTTGCAAATATAGGGGTATCATTGCTACATTTCGATTAGGCCTTGCACTGAATATCTCCTCGAGTTTTAAAAGCTGGTGCTAAATCGTTCTCTGACCTTTTTTAAAATGTGGATCGGATATGTAAAGGCCGTTATAGAATCTTTGCCAGACTTCTCAATGCAAAACAAAATGTCCTGATTAGAATATAATAACTGCATTTGTTTACATTGTATTTATTAGTTAGACTTATGTAAAAAATATTCATCATTACAATAAAATCATTAATGCTTGGTTTTTAAGGGGGACTTCAAGAATCTAAAGAACGAGGTGAAATATCAACTGGCTTTGTAGCTATGATAGGATAAGATAAAACAGATATGCAATTTGCTGCATTTCCTTTTAAGTGAGACGCAAAACAGTTATAAAAGAAAAACAACAAATTAAAAATAAATTAAAATAGATAGCTAATTAAAGGCATCAAAAAAGTACAAAGAGTTTAAAAGAAAAGCTTCAAAGTGAATTGATTAAAAAGCAGCAAAACAATTAAAAGAGGTAATATAAATTATAAACTGGAATTTGAATGCATTCCAGTAACAAATACACAACTTTTTCACAGAAATAGGAACTGAAAACTAAAACCACATTCAAGGACTTGGATACCGCAAACTACTTTCCAATTACTTCCTAGGAAGTGAGATAAATAAAGGAACAGTAAGAGAAACTTACCGACTGGAGCATGTTAACTTTGTACTTGAGCTGGCCACGTTGATAGAATGCAGCAGCTTGCATGGCCTTGTGGAATGCATTGAAATCCTTCTCGTTATCTGGTTTCTTTCCCCACTCAGTGACAATATCCTTGGAATAGAGGATTTAGCATTTCAAGAGCATTGTTGTAGGAAATGTTGTTGGAAATTTTGAGGCACGAATAAAAACAGTATGCACATACGAAGGAAATAAAACAAGTCTAACAGAATTCTGAACAAGAGATTTCCTCCTTAAAAACTTTAGTTGCACCCACAATGGGTTATATAAAATGTGTATGAAAGAGATTGGCCATATAGAAATCATGTCAGGAAAATGGACGTGTGTAATTTTATGTAAAAGATTAGCATAAAATCCCGTTACAATGTACATTGAGATTAAAAGGCAAGATTAATCCCTACTCTAGATTCCACAGATTAATGAGCTAAAGTCCCGATGTGATCGACAGTATCAATAAATATTATTATACATCTAAAAATCTAAAATACAACAATTTCTTGCAGGATTTTGTGGCGTTTGTAGTAAGAAACCTCATGTTTATGAAATATCAGCGTTAAAGTAATACACAAAAATATATATTCTAAGCATAATGATTACAAAATTATTCATGAATCATTGTCCATTGATTTCAAGGCATTTTAATAAAAAGTTGCTCGTGTTTGCCAGTTCATTAACAGCCCTGTAGTGAAGGAAGGGTAAATAGATTGTGCCTAGAGTTGTTTACCTGGATTCTCTTCTCTTTCTCTGCCAGCCTGTTGAGTTTTCGTTTGAGCAAAATCAGCTCTGATTTCAACTGCGCTGATTCGCCAATCGCTGGCCTGAACGTCGACTGTCTGTGATTCATACCAGGGTTTTGTATGTGTTCCATCTGTCGCAATTCCTATAATAAATTCATGGGACATTGTAGCATTGAATACTAAGCAACAACATTGTCATCCTGAACAATCTAAGGAACAATGCAAATCTTAAATTCAGTGAGAACAAGAATCTGCATTTAGCAATTGATTCTGCTTCCAATTTTTCGCTACGAGACCTTTCGTCTATCTGTGTTGAACACCATTCTAAGAGAGAAGCTACCTCAAAAAGGTACGAGCATATTCCCATATCCCAAATACATACGCTCTTAAAACAGAACAAGCTGAGGCAGTGTTAATACAGAGGCTGAACGTCTTTTCCTATATTTCACTTTTTCCTTTCTAATTACAGCAGAATCTAAATCATAACCTATAAACATTATGATTATTTTGGTACAATGTGCCATCATTGCTAGATTCTGCAAGTTTGGAATAAATCATGGGGTTGATTTGCTTCAAATAGTCATTAACCCGAATATAATAGCTTTCAAGCTACTGTAAAAAGTTGTTAAAACAGCGTTTCTTGAACCCCTTTTCTCTTAGCATCAGTGTTCAAAGTAGAAACCATAACAAAATACGATTATTAACCGCAATGGTAGGTTATTCATACCTTTGTTGTCATTTTCAAAAGCCTTTGGTCTGAAACGGTGTCCACTTGCTTTCCATACACAGAGAACGTTATGCAGCCTGAGTCGAACCATTCTAAATGCTCCTCTGTGATGCTTGGGAATGAGAAAAGCTTAGAATGATTGTATTCTGGCGACAGAGTGTCCTTCACAACTGGAGTCTCCGTTGTCTCAGTTTCACCCATGGTTGTATACTTGATGTAGATGCCTTGAGAATATCTGGCTTTCAAAATTTCAGCATTTCTGATCAAAACCTAAGGAAGAAAGCGAATAAATAGCAAAGTCAAGAAAATATATTAGTTCGATGCAAACTGCTAAGAATGAGCTTGAACCATGATTTTAAAAAGGTTCACTCAGCTTCAACATCGGCTGAACAGTCTTGGTGCATTATATCTGATTTTTGTAAAATTGTCAATAGTCCCTCACCCCCCCCCCCCCCCCCTCAAACAACAACTTTTCTTTAGAATTTTTCAGAAATTCCATATTGTCGAAATAATTGATTTTTGATGATGTTAAACCACAAAATCTTTCGAGTTTATTAATTTGAGTTTTATGGAATACATCGTCGAAAATACTATATTCTTGCAGCAGGAGATTAAAGCAAGCAATTTTAAAGACTGCACGAGATGCTGACACTGAGGCAGATGGAGTTGTTGAAAGATTTTAGTGCTTTAAGTCAAGGGGTAGTAAGAGGAGGGAAGGGGGCCTGGGCCCCCAATATTCTACAGGATCGGCAAAATAAAAATAACACCAGCAATTCTCTGAGCAAGGATTACCATGGGCGGATTATCTTTTTGCAGATATACAACCACAGTTAGCAGCAAAATAATCACCGTCTTGGATTATAATATCAAAGATTCATAGACCAAATGACTGAAAAACAGTAGCACATACCTTGAAATGGTAGGGTTTTCCTAGTAGATCTTTCGGTTCATCAACAAAAGATTCTTCGTCCAAAGGCTTGCCATTTGCAGTACATGGTGTCACGTTAATAATCAAAGTGCCTTGCTCGATACCCTAGCAAGAAAGAAAACAAAGGTATGAAACTTTTTTGGCAGAACATACAGAACTTGAAAATGACATTGAATAAAGCAAACATTTCACAATATATTGGCTAAAAGCTTTTTCGTCTGACACTCATCAGAACATAAAACGTCAGAATAAGGGCCCAAAAGAACACGATGAAAAAATATATCCATTTGTGGATCAAAGTAGGCCAATCAGAAAAACGCAAGCACAAAACCGGTATAGTTGACCAATCAGTGCCGCGTGCCTAAAGAAAAATTACCACTGGAGCCCAAGAGAGAAAACGAACTCCTTCTGTCTACACAATAGCGGCTTTGTCGTTTGTATGTAGATCGATTCCAAAACGCTTAGATGGAAAAACGACCGGGCTCTACTAATTATCCGAAACATGTCGTCATTATAGAGTTTTGCAGAATCTGGGTTATCCAAAAGATGTTGACCGATGGCAGAATCACTTGTTTTAAAGGTGCTTCTAGACCTACAAGATCGAGGAAGCTGTTCTCTTTGAGGGACAGTTCTGTTTCTAATGTTGGAAGGAACATGTTGCTTTATCCTATCCCCTTATCTTTGGGTAGTGCGTCCTACGTAGCCAAAATCACACTGGCACGTAAATTCATAAACAACGGAACTCTTTTGGGTGGTAGGGCTCTCCTAGTACTGTAAACAATAAGGGGATTGACAGCAAAGAAACATTTTGTGATGGCCTGCTTAATCTAACTCTCAAATCGCAAGGAACTGCTACCAATCCATTGTAGTTTAAGATCTTCTCCTTAGTTTAAGACAAAATGATATCTTCTGGATAGTTGTTGTCCAGAAAGATCGTTTTAAGTTTATCCAGTTCAGCATGAAGTTTAAATTTCGAGCAGATCATGATTGCGCTATGTACTAACGTTCTGACGAGGTTGACTTTGCGTTGTTTTTTGGGCAAAATGAATCCCAGAGTATGTACTGGCCAGTAAAAGTGGGCTTGCGATATACACTGGTAATAAATCCAGTGTTAAACTTTTCGATCAAAACATCTCAACAAAATTGTAAGGAATCATTTTATTTCTTTTCAAACGTAAACTGGAGGGCTGGGTGTAGGCTATTAAGGTGTTCTAGAAAAATATCACACTCAGCCTCTGTTTTGAAAATGGTATATGTGTCACCCACGTGTCGAAAAAAGACGCTAGGCCTTTGACATATGTATCATCCACATATCAAAAATTGATGCCAGGGAACGCAGAGTGGACATAACATCTTTAGGTTTTCCAGACCTGGCGGCCTTTTTTCACTTTTGTTCTTAAATGCTTATACTAACTTCAAAGGAGAGCATAATAAAATAAGTCTTCGAAAATCTTGAAATTTTTCGGGATTCTTGTGCAGTTTTGCCGCTATGAACAAAAACTGTACCTACCTTGTAATCTGTAATTGCCAGCTTGTCATCAAAGTCTAAAGCATACGATAAACTCTGCAAGAAAACGTTTGCGGTTCCAATAAGGACATCTTCCGGAGGCTCCCAGAAAGGGTCTTCTTCTTGAGGAATTGTTTTCACTGTCTCGTCCCCATCAAGAAACCGTTGATACAGATCCTTGAGAACATAAGAGTAACTTGGCTTATAAATGCTGAAAATTTACTCAAACGATAAACTGGATTCAAAATTTATCATATATATACAAACACTGAAGTGAATATATGAGAAAATAATTGCATCATTTTAGACACGCTGATTTCTCTGTGAGATATGGATCACATGCGAATTTCGAATAAAAAGAGAATTCATTACACGGTGCTGAATGCTTGCAAACAGAAACATAAAATAGATAAAACTATTTAGGAAACCGAAACTTCACACTAACTGATCAAAGGGTTTTAAAGCCCTAATATTCATGAAAAAATGTCTTTCATTTCATACCTGCATGAGAAACCTTCTGTTCATGAACTTTCCTCGCTCCCATAACCACACGTTGTCATTCAGAAGGTTCTTCATCTTTACAAGAACTCTGGAAAGTATCAGCGAGATTTTTAGCTAACAAATAATTTGTAAAAATGTTTTCCAAGTACAACATTGTCAGTACTGCTAAGTAGCAATCATTCTACTGATTATTTATGATCCCAATGATTACTGTTGATTAGAGATAACGATTAGCTATGATTCCTAATGATAAGCAGCGATTTCAAATGATAAGCTATGTTTTTTCATAAATCCTTGAAAAAAGCGATCCTAAATAGATAGTTCTTCACAACCTTTACATAATGCCATACCAGTTTACATTTCGCCTCTGATTCCGAATATCAACTTTACGAAAACAGAACTTAAGATTGCCCCTCGAAAAATTCGCAAGATTATTCCTCGACCCGATAAATGTTAATGATTTTTTCAAGTTATTCAGTCTTTAATTTTTGCAACTCAGCAGTTATCATCACAAATAATTCTAGATACGAGCGAAAATCTTGATTACTTTGTTTCTTTTCCTCCAGCATCCTGTGCTGCACTTGAGATGAGAATGATTTCAAAAGTCCTGCAAGAGATTCGTGTAAAGCGTCACCAGATATCGACAAGATTCAAAGATAACATTTAAAACCCAATTAAGTACTCATTATTGAATAAAGTGATATATTTTCGATCTTTGTGCTAAATCACAATATAGTTTGTTATAATTGTTTTCACAAAGGGAAGAATTTTTTAGATCATCAAAATGAAAATAAATGCTAGTGTTTTTATGCAACTTTTTTCAATGTAAGCACATGACATTATTACAGCTTGAAAGGAGACGACATCAAAATTCAATTAATTTTTTAACAAACTCATACAAATTAAATACTTCAATTAATTCCTCGAAGCTTTGAAATCGTCTCTCAGTCCAGTAAAATCTTCTTAATTTATTAGTACGGCTCTGAATCCCTCTTTCATTCAGTTTAACTAAAGACGTAAACAAAGGGTAGCAATGATGTTTCCACAAACAAAGATGACATCACGAACTTATCAATACTGAAAGGAGAAAGTTTAGATAGTGTCATATAACTTATGTGCTCGACACGACAATTTTGGCAGCGGTTGTAGATCTGACTTTCTATGCGATGTAGCTGAATTTTAGTGTTGACATACTTTTGCTTGTCCAGTTCTTCACTGATAGCGTTTACTTCGCTGATCAGGGGTAACAACTCCAGGACTTGCTCTTGAGCTTGTTGCTGGTCTGTTTAAAAAGAACATTGGACATTTGAAAGACCGTCGTTAACTGTGATGAAAACACACTGATATTAGCAATGAAACCATTTTTAAAGATGAAGAGAAAACCTATATTGTTCCTTAACAGTTAAATTCAAGCAATAAACTTACTTTATATTAACCTCCATTCAGTTCTCAGATAGGCAAATGCTTTAGGTTACAGAAAAAACCCACTCATAAAGTTAGACAACCACAAACTGTCGAAACTTAATGGATCTAATTACTAAAACGCATTCAGAACAAAAGGTCACTTGCCTTTAGAAAGCCCAGCTCCAAAACCAGTCTGAAACCCTTTAGCCTGGGCGATTTCCTTCTGTGCGAATTCCCAATCCACCTTTCCTGGAGTTCCATCGCTTTTCTCAGTATTCAATGGATTTACAAAATAATACATATGGTTCGAGCCTGAGAAAATAAACATAAATTTCCCTCTAAAAATGGCGAAAGCCAAATCGCCTTGCAACCATCTAAATGTTAGTCTACTAAACAGGATACAGATTAATAATTTGTGATTAAGCATAAAATTACAGCCAAATCAAAAGCCAGATTCAAGAACATTAAATGTTACCATTCTCATTGTCTTGTGAAATTCCCTCTATGTGAACTCGCAGAAATTGAAAAAAAATTCATTTAAAGTACGTGGGTGTATATCGTTTAAGTGAATGAAACTGTTTGCGCCTTTGTTCTCGCTAATCGCTTGAGGTTATAGCATACCAGAATGTTGCATGAATCTAACGTTCTGTTACCGCTTATAGTGTAAGGGGCGTCCAAAAAAACGTTGAAACATGTTTCCAAATTTGGAGATACCCAAAATTTAGAGAGGAGAGCCATTGACCAGGTCATAAGATGCCATATCATAAGATCACCACTGAATAGCCTAAGATGACCATTTAGTGCCAAGATTATTTAGTCGAAACAACAATTTGTTATATGGATATTTTTCGATTGGACAATAATGCTTCTAACCCTTTTATCCAAATACATGGAAAGAATTGTCATAGGATGATAGATAGGGAAAAATGTCTTACCAAAGAGGATTCGATCGTAATGTTTCAAAACCCTCTCTCCAGTCAGTGGCATGCCATTGACTTTTGTCTTAGCACCAGCCGTAGCCGGTTTCAGTGTAACCTCATTTTCATGCCAAATAAGAACTGCGTGCTGTTTCATGATACTGAAAAACATTAATTAAAATTTTTTAGACTAAAATTAGAATTAAATTTCGTATGGCATCAAATTTGCATACGAGAAAAAACCTTGTCAATGTTCTGCTCTGGATTCTTGGACTTTTCACCTAACACCCTCCTCAAGAATTCTGACCTTAAACATTCTTGATTGCACGGGAAAAGAGAAAAGAGAAAATGGAAGAAGGGTACTATGATATATATTGAAATGGCCTGTAAAGAACGGCCAATATATCTAAGGTAGAATACTAGAATTACTATAAAAGGCAGGACTTTTCATAGAAGAAACTTCGTGAGTAAATTGACTTCAACTCGTAAACTAGTGAGTTCATTAAAAATTTAACCATTAATGTGACACATCATATTGGTTGAATAATCTAAAATAAGAGGAAAACACAAGCACAATTTCTCAATATATCGTAATTGGGCATCAAAGACTTAACATTTGTACCTCAATCCGGTCATAGGTACATTGGGATTTGCATCTTTCCGGCCAATCGTTGTTTCTCCTATCAAGCAGAAGGTAAAATGTTAGTAACAATGAACCTGAAACAAGGAATAAGGCAGTTTTCGCACAGTGTTATTTCGTAAATGGAAAGGATAAATGTTCCTTGAAAACCATAACGGTTGGAACATGTTGATTAGAAACAAAACAAGGTTTTTCTCAAATATCCTTTGAACTGGGGCAGCAAAAAAATCTGAACAAGAATAATAGTTTGATGTTTTCCTATACAGCAGAGCTACTTGAATTTTATTTGCATGCATACCATATTTGACTATTAGGACTACCACTATATACTAGAGATTCTGCCTGAAATAAAATTCAGCATTTAATGAATACCTGACGAACCTTGAACTGCATTCAAAAATAAAAGATTGATGGGGGAGGGGGGGTAACACCTGTCTCAAAACCAATACTCCAATTCCACTATTAAACTCTGCATGTGCACAAGTTGTAATGGGCTCAGAGGCGTTAATTGCCATTCGCCTGGGAAGTTATCGTACAACAAATCCTTCCCCCATTCTCAAATGATTTTGTTTACTTGCTTAGTGGGTTTTTATGATAAAACAAAGATAAAAACCGCATTGATAGAAACTGTAAACGGAAGAAAAAATTGTTAAATTCAAGCGGCATCTTTGGCAATTAACATTCTAAGATTGAAGTTAATAAAATAAAGATAGCTTGAGATAAAGTTACGGTAAACATTGTCTGTAAGATCCCTGACGACAAAATATTTTTCGAATTCAGATTTCAGCTTGAATATTCGACAGGCATTTTGTTTTATGATTCAAGCCCCATTTATAACTTGTGGAAGACTGTCTTTTTAGTTTCCACAACATATATGAAACAGGCCACGATATTTCAATGTTTTAAAATAGATAGTTAAGCTGCACCTTCATTTAAGGAATGTTTAATGACACCAGACAACATATTGTCTTCGTTCAAGTTGATAAGATGTGGGGTTGTCTGCAGCTTTTCGTTTGCAGCATCATCTGCCGGATCCGTTTCACTTCGCGATGCTTGGAGCTGTGAAGAAAGCACAAGGAATTAGGAAAGCTGCTAGAGATTTTTGGTAATCGAGTAACAGAGAAACAATACAACAAATAGTGCACTTTTAGTTTCCATTGGAAGTAGGAGTGCCATAATATCATCTTATCCGATGCTACTGACGAGAAAGGATTCAATTTTGTTACAAGTTTTTATGTATATGCAGTCCCGTTGGAACGAAATTCATATTGGGGGCTGCCCATTGTATTCCTTCTCATTCAATACAATGTAATAAAGGAAACATACTCCAAGTTGACAATCATTGGGGGGCTCCAGCCGCCCCCCCCCCCTTCGGTTCCGACGGCCCTGATATGTAGTTCTAGTATAATTTACGATGTTCTCCAAACCACAGCTTTTTGCTTCTCAGAATATCGTCCTAGCAGTACTGTAAATTGCTTTCATGTCAGCAGTGTATCTCGTTATATGTATTGGTAGATGTATATTGGATTGTAAAAAAACCTGACAATACATTGAAAACTTGCAACCTGCAGAAGCATGCAACAAATATGAATGACAAATAATCAACGTGTTAAAGAGCATCAAAATTGTCTCAATGGTCTACGTTTCCCAATAATAAGGTGGAGAATAGCACATATAAATCAAAACAACAAGTAAAAGGCGTAAACCTTTTCATCCCAACTCATCATTGCCATAGCGTTCGCTTCAAGTTGAGCACGTATTTCTTCTTCCATTTCTTTTCTCATTCTTTCCTTTTCTAAAATGGTTCATAAACGAGTTAGAATAGGGATTACGTTTGCACAGCGCAACTTTAATGGACTAAAAGAAACAGCCGTTTGAAATGGATTGTCACCAAGAAACGGATGCAGACTATTGGCAGCTGCAAAATTATACGAGGTGGAAAAAAATAGTGTAATTGAAAAATACGGTTGAGCATTGCCCATGTTAAGCAGTATATTCTGACAAAGACTAAGGATTTCAAATTTCTTCAAATCGCTTCAATTTAAAATTAGCTTACATTGTATTATTGGCTAATATTAAACTCTGAAAGGTATTTTTACACAAATAGAAAGTCATGTACATTTTTTCTAGTTCTGATACTAGTTTCAACACTATACGCTGGTTATATATAGAAGATTTGAAAACGATTTGGGGGCTGGACAACAATTCTTCATTAGCAGGTAGCGGAACCTGTGATTATCGTCAAGTACAAGGAAAGGAAATGGTGTTTTGTGCACTGCATAATGTTCAATATCTGAGCAATATTAAAGGCGAGAGCAATATGTTTGTTAACATAATACCACTTGAGTTTGATGACATATGTTCAGTACTGACTTCAGATAGATAGGCAAAATGCCACCATCTGCAGGGAATATGTTGCTGCTAAATATTACCAGTTTAAAGACAAAAATTCGATGCAGAGAAATGCATTGTGTTATATACACATAGAAGTTAACATGCTCAACCCTGGCCTATTTTTGAAATACGTCAGATCGATGATTGCTTACACAAAACGACGAATGCATGCCATCAATGAGCGACTCCGAATTGGCAAAGCTAATGTGGTAGAGGTCCCGCCTCGTAATTTTGAACCACGTGAACAAGCGAGGCGAAAGACAGACCACCAAAAGACAAGAGGAAGATTTATCAGAGAAAGATGCTGGACAAAGTGATGAAGAAAAGGGGTAGAGACAAAGCAAAAACAAAAAGTTAGGGGTAGCAAATTACGGTTTTTAGTTGTGAAATCCATCATATAGGATGTTTTAGAACCGATTCTTATTTCTATGGTAACTTGAAAATTACCTCAACACTATTATCAGTACTCTGTTTCATTACCAGAAAAGACAATGGAACTTGACGGCAAAAAACAGTTAAGGAAGTCTTCTTACCCTCTTCGGTCATGGTTGCCCCAGGTGCGGACACTGGCAAATCTCCACCCATAGCTTTTTTCAGTCTTTCATTCTCCTCTTTGAGCTCCCTAATAAGTTTGTCCATAGGATTTTCATTGACAACGGCTTTGTTTTTGATTTTCTTTGCTCGATCAGCATATCTAAATAAAAACATAAACAAATGTAGATATAAGGAGGAAAATCCAAAAATCTGTGAAAGTCAAACGGAGCTTCTAAAAACATTGCTACGTAAGATGCGACAGTTTTTAGGGAGTTGAAGAAATTTTGCCTCCAACATGTTTTTAAAATAAGCAAAAAAATTGCTGCTTCTTTCATTTCTGCCAGAATGAAGACAGCTTCGCGTCATTTGTAGATTTCACATTTCATCAAATACATTTAAATTGAAATTTCTGTAACAAACAATTTTAATATCGTTCAGTTGGCAAGTTTACATTACAATTATTATTGCTATTAATTTCAATACCGCAAAAATTAAAAAAACTGTAAAATTATAATTAAACTTATCTTTTCATCGAGCTGTTTGAAACAAAACTTCATGCATATTTTGATTTGCCTCTTTAGTGCATTTAGCAACTAAGGGTTGTGCTTCTTCTGAATAACATACGAAAACGTTTTTCCTGTTACGTTTTTCGTTTGGCATACAAAAATGTTAATGGAATTATGAACTTAAATCCAAACAAGTAGAATCTTACCGAAGCGTGCCGAGGGTTTCATCGTAGTTAATATCAGCAGGAGACAAAGCTGCTATCATAATGGTCTTACTGTTTCCACCAAGTGCATTCTGCAGCAACTTGGTAAGCACTGAATCTCTGTACGGCACAAGCACTTTCTTTTTGCCCATTGACTGATCAGCCAATGCTGAGATGACATTGCCAAGAGCTGATAAACTCTTGTTGATGTTAGCTCCTTCCTTGAGGCGATCACCAGTCGCTCCAGTGCTGTCAGCACGTTCAGAACCTAAAATTCGTTAAAAACTAGCGATAAAAGAGGAAGTTTTCGATTTTAACCTGCAGTTCTATTCTATTTTTTCTTCACTATTATGAGAGCAAGGACCTACAAGGCTAGAGCTCATTTTGAAACATGTAAAGGAGCTAATAGAAAAATCCAGCTTCACAACTTTCATGTAAAGCTTCATGAAACTTTATGTTTTATTACAGACAGTTCCATATCTATGGATAGAAAACTGAGCACGATTTCCTTCTATCAGGTTTCTAGCTTTTTTACCACTATGGCAAACGTAAGACTTGCTAAGCTCTCTGCAATGTTATCATTGACAAACAACCCTTTATGATAAAAGAACCTACTGATATGTTATCATTAAAGAACAATCAATCATGAGAAAAGAACAACCATTTTTTAATCTAGACCACAACTTATCTGATAATTCATAAAATAAGCCGATCAAATCATCGATATTTTATCAATTTATATTCAAATTCACACGCGTTCCATAAAATCAAAACAAATGAAACTACAATTACCTGCCAAATCTACAAGGTTAATAATACTGGTTTTCTTAGTTTCTTGGCCCATGTCATTTTTGCATATCTGGTCAAACTGAATTGTGACGACTGTGTGAGCACGTGAGCTTGTTGCGTTCATTTGAGTTGACGCAACAGTTCTGTTTGCAGTGCCTAGAAATAAAAAAAGGACAAATCAAAGATTTTCCGGACTTTGGAGGATCATGCAGATACTTTGGCACGTACCAACTAAATTCTAAAAAAAGGATGAAAGACTTTTTACCGATATTAAAATCAGGGCGAGACAGAAATGAGGGCCACTGATATTTGACAATGTAATAATATCTTGGCATATAAAATTAAAGAATGGCAAAATTAATGCAAAAACAGAAAATTCGAGTTGATTTTCCTTGAGTTTTTTGATAAAAATAACCAGAGGCAAAAAAGACGCAAAATTCATTGCAATTTATCTAAGAAGCGAAATAGAATCCAGTTGAATTAAACTCGAAGCAATTCAAAAAAACTTGGTCCATATTATGGAGATATAAATAACAAGGAGACTGAGAATAAAGGATAAGATATCTGCACTCAGAATCGTTAAAAATTGCGGAGCTTCGAATTCCACCCACCCTCTTCTGTTCTTTTCTCAATTTCCTTATAACTTCCCACGGCTACAAATTTTAATCCTTGGACGTAGAAGGCACCAATTTTGGGATTTTGACGCACCTAAAGTCACAGAAAATAAAAAGTTTGGAGGATTCGAAGGCACAAATAGCAATTAAAGAAGAATAAACAAATTGAATTTACTCAGAAAAGACTAAAAGAAAAATTCTAAGAAAGTTAGTAAACGTATTTAATACAAAGACAGCGAATATAATATATATCAATTCAACAAAAACAATAAGCAGTAATATACCACAATTAGTAAGAAAAAATCAATGTGCTTAAAACATCACAAGAAACGTTTTTAAGACAGATTCTCTGTTAGTTGCCGGATCTGACAATGGTCGGTCAAAATTTGATTGGCAAGCGATCGGGTTCACTTTTGATACCAGAAGGCAGTGAATCTGATTGGTCATAATTATTTGTCAATTATAAGCAACCAATCAAATCACGGCTTTAAATTTAAGGTTAGCTGTAAAAATACACAATGGCAACCAGGTCTTTTGGAGAAAACAGTTACAAAAACAGACAATCTAAGTAGGTAAACACGTGTTTTCAAGTTTCACCATCTGAAATGAATTGTGTCAGAAGCTGAAGTCTTTTAATAGAAAGCCAAACTCTCGAGTCCGGATTTCGAGCTTAACAAGCACTAATAAAGAATTCAAATCCACTGCAACTCACATCATCTTACATGATGTAAATAGATTATCATGATTATCATGACACTAACCTGCAAACCTCCTTTTGGGTTTTCTTTTGTGAGCAAATCTCGGACCTGCTCGTTATAGATCTCCAGCATGCTGAATGTTACTTGATATTTCTAAGGAAAAAGGTTATCAAATCAAACAAAGTAAGTACAGGAAGGTACTGCATGCATAAACATATTAATAGAAGGCAGAATTGATACTAATCAAGTCCTTTAACATTGACCAACGACATGGACAAAGTGAGCGAAGTGAGTATAGAGGGCTATTCAGCAAAGGAGATCTTGAAAGCCCTTAAGAAATTCAGTTAGCTATCTAAAATTGCCAACACGCTATTAAGAAAAATATAATAATACTTTTGACCATTGATGAAAACATTTTTTCAGGGTGTTGTAGTGCCGTATAGATAAGCCTTACTTCCCAAGTATACTACTAGACATATTACGCAGACTGTAATCGTTCAAAAAATCACTCCTGGCACATCAAGGAAGACTACAGTCCGCAATTTATGTGTTATATATGAATGCAACGGTGGTACTTACAATGCTTCCATCGCCCCTTTCAATGATTTTGAACAACTCGTCACATGTAATAGGTACAATACCTCTGGAAAGTAATATAAGATAACGAAATAATTGAATTGAAATATCGAAATAATCCTGTTTAGCATAGTTCACGCTACTATTCTAATGAAGTATTGAGCAAATAACAGGCTTGGATTCCGTCTGGTACCATTCATTAGAGAAAAAGCTTATCCATGAAATATTTGTTAGGCAAAAGAGTCTTTCACCATGGCTAATTTCAAATAAAGAAAACTGACAGCAGTAGCATCGCAAGTACCTTCTGATAGAAGCTATATGGCGCGAGCCATTCCTTATTTAACAAACATCAGAATTAAAAAAGATGCTCAAAATTTCATACTTGTTCTGTCCATAACCGACCATGGAGTATGATTTTCCAGCACCCGTCTGTCCATAGGCAAACAACGAACAATTGAATCCTGATGAAGTATGTTAAGAAAATGTCGAAAAACTTGGAGTCAAGTCAAAGGAGGGAATTGTTATCGAAAACTTTCATAAGAATGATCTGCTTTTTTGGTCTTGAATGTTAGAACTTTTATCTATTGGATTAAGTTTCAATCCACCATTTTGGTTAAAAGATTATATAAAAAGCTACTTTTTTGGTTCAGCATATTCATCGTGTTGTTGGGGTGAAATCTTCTCTGTATATTTATATTCTTCGTTTTGCAAAATATTCAGGCTACCATTGGTGGCTATTTCTGTTTTGATACCGTTCGGAAACATTAAGGCTATGGGTGAGCCCCTCTTGAATAAAACAAACCAAAGAACGACATGGTATGAAAAGAAGCTTGAAACAGGATTGTCAAATATCACAAGTTGATTTAACAGTTACCTAAGATGGCATTGTCCAATACACCTTGGCCTAGATCATTAAACACTGTTCGTTGATCGGCGTATCTTGGGTTGTCTGCAACAAGTAAACCATCTGGCAACTCTTTAGCTCCATCATGAGACCTGAGGAATAAATGTTCACTTAAGTTTATACCAGGGATTAGAGGCTTGAGGTTTTTACCATTTAGTAAATCCAAAAAGTATTTACAACAATCGAATGAGTTTCTTTGTTCTTAACTATCAGCAGAGTGATTTTTAGGCCCATCCACGTTCGCTTTGCATCTGCAATTCCTGCTAAAGAAAACATCTAAAAAGCTTCCAAGTATATGAATTATATTCCTATATTTATGTTATGATTGACCATTGCTGACCGATGTGTCAATTTTTTCTCCTTCTCGAGATTCTTTCTTTCAGGGTCCAATGGTCCAATAGTTTTCCGCTTTTGCTTCCAAAAGTTATGTCCCAAGCTGCAAATTATTTTTGCGTATTCGCCCTTGTTTCGTATTAAAAAGGGTTTGCATGAACAAATTCATGGATGGGCAAGAGGTTCGTTTTCTACAAATACCAAAACGTTGTACTTACCAATATGAGAAATCAAAAGAGAACTGAAAAAAGATAAAAAACATCATTAGTTAACAAATAAAAGGATTTGAATAGCAATTTATGTATCTATTGCAGTACATGAAATTCGTTTTCTCCATTAGAATATTACTGATTTACTATCAAAACAGAATTAACAAAGACAATTTTTACCACAGGTTGTACTACCAACACAAAATAAATGGTATCCAGATGTCGTCTAGCATCATATCCTTGCTATTTTCAACCAACCATAAAATAAACTCTGCAAAACCGTTTGATTTGAAGAAAAAAACAGAAAAAGCCACATGACACCAGGTATAAACATTGGATGAAAGGAAAATGGTGTGTGTGGTTGCTAGCCCATAACATAGTTGAAGGCAAGGCAAGGGTCCTCATTTGGTGAAAAAGTTTCGGGATCCAAGATGCCTTTGATTTTAAACGGAACACCTAATAATAAATTTTTGAATTAAATAGCAAGTGTTTGATATAACAAAGAACTTGACATTATATCATGCATACGCTACCAGTTACATTGAATAATAGAGTTTGTTTTAAAAGTGTATTGCAAGAGGACTAACTTTCTAAAGTAATTTCCTAAAGTATCTTATCTTCCAGTTTATTGACAACACATCAGCAAGGAAATTCTTAAGGCCTTCTTGAGTTGAATAAAAATAAACAATTGGGTATGGTGATAATTTGGTCCATGAAAAAGAACTATAATGGCACAAAAAGTTTACAAATATATACAATCAAAATCATTTCTTTAAAAAACTAATTTCTTGTACCAGAAGCAGATGTTTTCATTTCTATTTAGCAACAGATAAGAATAAAAATTGGAAGTACAAGATACTTGTGAGCCTTAGGAATTTGCTATCTGGATTAGATTGGCCTTGTAGACTCATCCTAGTGAGATCGGGGCACTTAGCAAAATTTAGTAATTATGAGATAGTACGATATTTGTTTAGAAACCAAGGTTGTGATGAGAGTAACACTGAAATAAAAATGAGCTGGTGGTAAGAATTTCAGACTCTGTACAAACAGTGTTTTTGTACTGTGTATAGAAGATGATCTAAAGGTAAACAATGGCCAGCAAAAGTGTGATTTCTAAATCCAGGAAAGCTGTCTATAGAGACAAACAAAAGGGCTATGTGTAATATTATTAGAAATTTGATATGCAAAGGCCTTTTCATGTTTGTAACCAATAAATTGCTTTTAGTAGTAATTTATGAAAAAGGTTTTACCCCTTAATGAATAGTAATGAATGAATATTATTACCTCTTTTGGTGGTTGATCTGCAAAGAAAGAAGAAAACATGGGTTGAATTCCAGTTAACAGAAAGAATGATCATGCCAAAAGCTTTAATGGGAGAAGGATACTCTAATTTTAAAAGACTCTATATAATGCCTCATGCTATACAGACAGGGCTGTACACACATGGTGCATAGGGCAGAACTGTTTTGAGCTTCAACTCTGAGTGATTGTCATACTAATGTGACAATCAACTGGGTGTTGGTCCTACAAGTTTAATATTTTTCAATTTAATCTTGTGTGATAAGACAATCGACATGTGGGCCAGGCCTTTTCCAGAAAGGCACTCGATCGATCGAGCGCGGGTACCTAGAGCACACCCAAAAAAGACTTGGAGAGCGATTTATAGGGCCCTTCAAAAGGTACAAACAATATTACCACGGAGCAAAATAAATTTTTGGAATTTGGTGAATAAACTTAATCAAGCATAAACAATCTTCCCAACAGACAGCAATATTTTGAATTGCGTTACCCCTTGAGAAAAAAATTCAGCAAATTCAATGTTAGGTTTTTGATACCATTTTTAATCTAATAACCCTCTAATAACCACCAAGGACACAGGCCATCAAGCATATTCTCTGGAAGATTTATTGGATTTTCAAGCAAGCTTCAATATTCTGTTGAAGTATTATTTTCTGTTTTCTCTCAATAGCTGTGCAAATCACCTGTTTAATCAGCGATCATATCTCCGCCCCAAATTATTGCATTGCCATTCAGCTTTCATTCGCTTTCGTGAGTAATAGATATTCTAGCGTGTTTTATAGAATGGATAGCATAAAAAGGGAAACAAAATTTAATGTTCGACTTAAAGCCATGCATTTTGATGAAGCAATATTTGCTAACATAACACAGTGATACTGACAGTGATAAAAGCTCATCAAATGATGGCAACTTACATATCTAGAAAAATCTGAACAATTTCGAGACTTTGCTTTGTTATATTTCTATATTTATATTAACATAGTGTTTGTTGCATGTTTTGTTATTTCATTTTATGGTGCTTTTTGGTATCACTGTTGAATCTCTTATTTAACACTCTTCCAAAGCTTTCGATATAAAGATTTCAATCTTCCAAAGCTTTTCAAGGATGCTTTCAAGGACATTTTATTTAGAGGTGCGAAATAGAGCGCCTAGAGTTTCTAAGGAGCTCGTTTTATAGAGCACCTTCATTTTGCTTAGAGCAATTTACAATGTTATCCACCATTACACAAAGACTGCAGCTCAATGCAGCTGATATAGCCACAGTGATGCAGCTTTGATCAATAGATTGGAGTTCAGTTGCAATGGATTTTAGAGGCAAGATATCATCAAATTTCCTAATCACATGTAGCTGTATGACTCATATGAATCTTCAATTAATGTCATTTTAAAACTTAACAACCATTTTTCTTCCACTTTTTTCAATCCAACATATGGTAGCTCTTCAGATGAATTCTTCTAAATCTTAAAATAAAATTTTATTTTGTTAACCATATTGGTTATTGTGCTCCATGCAAGTGAACTGCTATAATCGGATTATTCTGCTCCCAACACAGGCATAAAACCCTTCTGTCAGAAACTTACTTAGCTCCTCTGGGTTTTGGATGGTAGTCATTTTTCCTTGCATATCAATTACACATTTTGCATTTCTTTCTTTTTCCCTAAATATGATTAAGATGCATGTTAGTTTTTAACAGTGACAAATTACATGATTCAAATTATGATTCAGACTCCATAAGCAGTGAGATGAAACTTTTTATCAGATGAAACTTTACATTCTAGCAGTAAAAATATGAAGCAATTACATATTAAATAATAGGAACAAAGTAGTTTTGAAAACTGATTGATCTTTGAAATAATTAATTAGAAATAATCAAATGCATCTTTTGGATCAGATTTTAGGAGAATATTCAGAAGGAATGGTTTATCACACAGTTTTTGGATGTAACAAAAATGATTTTTCTGCATGATTCCACATAGCCTGTTAAGAAGTTCCAATTGTAAACGTTCTGGTTATACAAGTCTTCATTACTATCAAAAAGATAATTTTATGCAAGTTTCTTCTTTAAAAACAAGGAGGATATTTTCCACAATCATTTATGCCATAGCAAAATACACAAATTGTCATTTCAAGCAGAAATGTGTACTTTTTTAACATTGTTTCATTAACATATGTAATCTTCTTTTAAAGCAAGCTAATAAACATAAAAAAATGTTTCTCTTTTACCTGGAGTTAAAGGGACGAACCCTGACAGCTACACGAACCCTAAAAAGAAGATAAAATAGTTTCTCTTGCTTGGTGCATAAAACTCATAAAGTAAATTAAAGGAAACAACACATCTGAATTTGCTTGAATTACAGACCTTTTATTCAAGTATTAAAATATCTGTCATATACAAGATAAAATATTTATGCCCAAATAACATCTCTCCATTGTTAAAGCAAATTAAAGTTCTCGGACTAAATTCTACAAAGACTTGAACTTAGACAAAGACTTTTTGAAAAAACTTATAATGGTATTAAGCAATGAGAAAAAGTTATAAGAAGTGATAAACTCTTACATCCAATTTTGAACTTGTAGTTCTACCATGAAACAATTTTCTGACATAATTTACAATATCTAATTGGCCTTTAAAATTTAATTCTAATAACTATATCAGGATATTATTTTCTTAAAAAAATTCGTGTGTAAAGGAACAAGTTAATCAATTAGTTAAAATGGGTTTTGGAAAAAGTTTTATGGCAACAGTTCATTCTCATAAATGATTTAGATCAGATGAACACCGTTGTTGACATATTAATTCAAAACAAATTATTGTTTGTTATATACCAGCAATTTGATTTATTCAAATCAAAAAGGGACTTATAACGAAACCTTACAAGTTTCCAATGAAATTTCTCTAAATAACTGATTTGAAACCTGATATGGAGACTCGGGATGTCAGTACATTTGATATTATTTTGAGTGCGTTGGCAGGGTTGCCCTGTTACTCAGACGCAACATCCCACGTTGTTGTTTACAGTTGCGCCGAGCGGAGAAAAAATAATTTTTACAGTTTCTTCTAACGATAAATTTGATTACAATTAGTTAAAAATCCAAGTCAAGTGGACCCAAATCAAATACCAACAGTAAAATTACTAGGGTAGGGGCAGTTGTCACTGCATTCGAGCTTGCCGTTTCCATTTTCAACTGCTGCAATTTGATACACCGGCGCACTCAATAAAATTTTAGTAAAAAAATAAACTTTTAGAAACAAAGAAGAAAATCAGAATAGTAGCATTTTGACTGAAACAAAAGTTACTTAGTTGTTGTAATGTATATTAAAACTTAGCGGATGGCTGAAAGTGGTTACTGGCTTGACTTTACGTTAACTTAGGCCAAAAGCGGCTTCGAGAAAAAGAGGAAGTAATGAACAAAGGCCTCGGGCCCTCTCAAAAATGACAGATTTTTAATATCTGCGTTTTTGAAAGCACTTACGACTCGTCCGGCATGATTGTGGCTTTTTCCTTGCAATATCTTCTTTAGTTTTGGTTGAAGATTATCTTTGACATTTCAAGGGTAAAGGACGTCGGTTTTCGATTCTTCAGTGCACTTGTTGCTATGGACACATCCAAGTTTAGTATTATCACGTGACCAAATACTATTGTGGTTGAAAAAATTTACGTAAACAAAAAAGTTGTGTTGTTATTTGTTTCTATGGATCAAACTCCAACCCATCATTTCAAATAGCTATTGAAAAATACCTTTACTTTTAAATGTAATTATGAAATGATAGTTTCAGAACTATCGGAATTCTGCACCTGCTGTTCAACGTAACCGCAGCAAGTTTTTAGGGCTATCACTTCAAATCCTATGAAAACGAGCTATAAATTGAATTCTAGGCAAGCAAATTGAGCAAAGAGGTCAAAAAGAACTGCAATCTGTGGACGACGTGCGGCTTATGGTGGCGGAAGAAAGATGCATTGAGGCGGAAGAAAAATGGACGGGCTGTTCTTTAGGAAGGACGGGCTGTTCTTTAGGAAGGACGGACTGTTTTTAGGAAGGACGGGCTGTTTTTTAGGAAGGACGGGCTGTTTTAAGGAAGAACGGGCTGTTCTTTAAGAAGGCGTGTCTCAAGAACGTGAAGGCCTTCTCTATTCAAACCCTAATACGAGGGGAAATTGTTGAAAATTCTGTAGATGTTAAGATGAGGGTCTCCTGCGAGCGAAACGAGTAGAAATTTTTTGCAGCGACGACCTTGAGATTAGCTTCAAATACATTTCCGAATATTCACCCCCCCCCCACTCCCCCTCCCCCCCCCCCTCCCCCGCTACGCTACCGATAAGAAGATAAATACTGATAAGAAAATAGATAAAGTAAAATCTTGATGTTACTTTGCTACTACTGACTACCAACAAACGATTATTACTGAATAAAACAACATTTACCGAAGAAGACAGAAATATTGGGGGTGTCGCTTGCAAATCTGTGCATTTTTTTGCATTATTAAAATGTTAAGCTAAAAGCTGTCCAAAAAAAACATCACAAGGATAAGAAATAGCATGAAGATTTAATAATAACAAGACAAAATAATAGGATCTATTGAAGAATCGAATAGTTTTATTATATCATTATGATAATAAGAATTCAATGGACTAAACATAGTTGCGAGAAACATGTGTATCAAAAACTGATTTATTAAAGACTTGAAGACTGTAGTAAAGGCTTGATTGAGGAGCAAAAAGACTTTCTTGATTATCATTGTGTTAACTTTAGCAGTCATACCCAATGGCGTAGATTAAGGGGGGTTCAGTTCAGAGTGGGTGAGAAACTCCTCTGTAAAGCTTAACTACTACTTTTTCGGGAAACTTCAGATCTTATCGGAAATGTAACATTGTTACCTATCTTTTTATCTAAGCATTACATTTTGAGAGAAAATATTCGATGCGTCTAATTTATAAGAGGGCCAGACACAGAGATTCCTTAAACTCTTCTACTTCTCTATAATTGTTTATTTTTCTTAACTTTAAAATCTTAGAAAAAACTTTACCATTATTATAATCGTGCAATAAGCTTAAGTAGAGAGTAGAGAATTTGTATTTGTATTGTATTTTTTGCTAACTAGCATCCGAAAATAGTTTTTAGGACACTGAGAAGCTTATGCTTATCGAGCAGTGTCCTGGCCCTTCCTCTCGATGTGACCAGACCTCGTGATTCCTACGCCTTGAATTACAGAGAGCTGGCGACTCTCCCCACTGGGTGAAAGTTTGCTGATGCCAGGGACTCGGACCACGGACCCTTGGGTCTGTAGTCAGCGCCTCTAACAACTGAGCCATCCTCACACCTAGTATCTAGGTCCAGAGCTCACTAGGGTTCTTCTTAGTGTCCTAAGCTCCACCTCGCTGAAAACTATTGTAAAACGACGAAGAGAAAAGCATGTATATTCTGAATCTAGAAATTTTTCGATACGCTAGTAGTGCATATATTCTGTAATCTACCGTTTACATTAGTCGGAGCAGTCGGATAAGAGACAATCAATCTTGACAGGAAGCAAATTTCTATTCTCGTGAAAATTTCAAATTTTTGTCGTTTATTAGCTTTTTACTCTTTTTATTCTTTCTTATAGACTGCATTGCCTAAGAGGAAGTAAATAAGAAATTTCTAACCGAATAAAATGAGCAATATAGCATTATGCAACTTTTGGTTTAAAATAATGAATGTATTTTTGCTTAAAATTATGATACTTTGCACCTATCTGCACAAAAACAACTCGGAAAAAATAGAATTTACTGCTTCGGCCCATCCGACAATGGCATCAAGAACACTTCATGTGGTCCCTGAAATCTTTGCTGAGATTAATAAACAAGTTTGGCAACCCTGTACTATAGGGTCAGGACGTGGTGATTTTCAGTGTAACAGGATAATTCATAAATGTCAATCATGTAATTAACCTACTGTACGCCATTAGTATATATATCAAAGGATGTAAGCACAGAACAAGATCTTATTTCTTCATTTCTCTTATGAAATCCTCTCGCATAAGTCTGCGCAATACAGCGTAAGACCTTTACATCAGAAAGGGCACGGGGGGTGGGGCATCACAGAGGAGATGGATAATTACACCAAGGAAACCACGGTAGCAGTTTTTATCGAGATGGATCCCTAAAAGTGACCTATATCCCTGCTTCTTTTTTTAAGAAAATCCTATAAATGAAATTTACACCACTGTCGCTATTTATGCACAAACGAATCTGGTACCTGTTGAAAAGGCTTTGCTGTCGGCAGCATATCGACAATTATTTGGCATTGAAATCATACCCAAAGCTCGTTTAGTTTTTCTTTGTTAATGCTTATATCATCAAGTTAAAAGACTCTCTTGATTGGTATTCTATTCTGGTGTTTTAGTTGTTTGGATGTTGCTATTACATGTGTTTATATATTGTGCTGTAGTTGAAAGAGTTAAGGTCTTTGTTGATGAATAGCCAAATGTAGCTGTGTGACACACCCCTTGGAAAAACATTAATTGTATAAACGAGGAGTTTTTACTATCTAGGGAAGCTTCGTCGGCAAATTTTCAGATTTTTCGGCAAATAAAGGATGGTTCACCACACCACTTTTGTCGGCAAATGGGATCTGAGCTCTGAGCACAATGGCTAGCAACGGCCCTGGTATCGGTTCTTTTACTTAGAATTGTTTAGGATTTCATGAAATATTTTAGCAGAAGGACTTTCCAGAGAGTTTTGGCAAAAGTAATAGGATCAGATTCGTCTACTTTTCTACAAATATTGAGTTTTACAGTATATCGAACTTCAAATAAACACCTGCCTCTAATAATCATGGCATCCTATTCCTTTCAAGACAACATGAAAAATATACCATACCTTAAAATGTAACGAACACCCGGGCGCTTATTGGAGGAAATACCATAGTCAGTGGCATTCGAGCTAGTAGGGTGTGGTGTCTGAGGGGGAATGGGGTGGTGTCAATCCTTAGACATTGACACCAGTCCTGGTAGCTTTTGGGCAAATGCTTCGGTCGCCTTATCACAAACTGAGGCTCCACAAAGCAAGGAATGACGATAATAATCCTTCATAACAAGAAAAACCATTAGCACCTGTGGCTTACACAAAATATATTTAACAAAACAAGACAATATCTTAAAATCATACAATAAATCTGCACCACACTCGTTAACATAATGATGTATTTCACATATTTCATTCTATTTATAAACATACGCAATAAAGCGAGGGCACAACAGTCTGATCTAGAAGAAGTATCAAAAAAGCCCTTTCCATCACTTTACATACGAGTCTTAGCCCTGCCCTTGATCAAAAACAATTACGTTTGCAAAATTCAGATACCTCTTAAAGGACGTATGGAATATATGCGCCAATGAATTCAGGGGTAAAGGTGCAATGCTATATGAGTCAAACCAAGGGCTGTTTAGCGAGAAAACTCTCAGTGCAAAGGAGACTGGGTGAATTCAAATGCAGATAGCTAAATTTTCAACCTGTCAAAGGTTTCCTGTTACTTTGTAATGTTGACTTGGCATATGTGGGAGGCTAGGCCTTGACCTGTGTATGCGTTAAAAATTAGGACACTAGAATTAATATCAAACTATGTTGGAATAGGCTTGTCTTCACCATCGTCCTCTGTTTCAAATTCCTTTAGTCCTTCTGGTAAACTAGTATCTTCTTCTTCACCTCCAGTTCCGGCCACAAACTCCTCATACGTTGACTTTTCAAGGAATGGCCTGGGGCCTAGCAGGTCAATCATGTCGTCACGACTGAGAACCTCCTTTTCGAGTAGTCTTAATGCTACCTAAACAATGAAAAGCGAAAGAGTTTCGATAATGACGAAGCAACAGTAAGAATCAGTAGGATGCAGAACAGACAATGGCATTTAAGCAGTCCTGTAAAATATATTTTCCCAATCTGTTAAAAAAAGTTTATATACTGGCTTCGCATTTCCATTATTGTTTCAAGTTACCTCTTCTTTTGAAGCTTTTCTTTCAAATCAATAATTAGCCCGAATTTGTTAACAGTTTCAAGCAGTACAAAGCTCTCCTTCTCCCGATTTAAGCATTAGCTACAAGGATGGACAAATAAAGGGAAACTAGCTCACTCTAAAATATTCCCTTCTAGCAGAAGAAACTGTTAGAAAATCGAGATATTGATTTTTACTACATTCTGTTCAATTGTTTTAATGTGTACTACACTCCAATTAATTATGTGATGTGCCTGACAATTAGATTCACTTCTTTAGAATCATTACTTTTTTGGGGATTCTTTTTCAGATCAGCAACCAGATTTTTGGTTCAACAAATAAAGTGCTAAATAATGTTAAGTACAGACCTTTTCAACATCCTCCTTGTGTTTCTCGAGCAGATCAAATGTATTTTTGTGTGCTAAATCGATCAGTTCTCTAACTTGCTCGTCGATCAGCTGCGCTGTTGCCTCGCTATACGGCTTGTCAAGGCTAGGTTCACCCTCTCGAGGCAGGTCAAACGAAACATTTCCTATTTTTTCATTCATTCCGTACGTAACAACCTAGATAAGATTTCAATTAAAATAATTTAAGATATTACACAGCACGACTGTTATAAGGCAGTGGAAATTACAATAAAAATTGAAGATAGCGACGTCATTCAAACTCAAAAGTCTAACAAAATCTTCAAGATTAACAGCCAATGGTTCCTTAAGATATGATAAAAGCTGTTAAAAACCTTTAATTCGCTATACATTTGGCGAGAAACCTTGTTTTTAAATAGAAACAACCACAAAATACAGGGGAGCAGCAGTTTTGTCTGGCAAAAATGCTGTAGTATTTAGAAGTTCAGCTTCAATAATAAATGAAAGCATGCAGATAGACTGGGAGTTCGATCGAAGGTACAACATAATGATTGCACATAATTCAAGGAAATCGACCTAGCAAAGAATGATAGCTCTTTTCATATCCAGCAAGAATGCAAAATAGAATCTGACAGAGAAAGACCTCTAAGTAGTATCCTTTGTTGACCCTAGGCTTATAACATGAAGAAGAATATTAGAACAAAATGATATACATACCTGCGCATAGGCATTTTTAGTTATTTTGCTAAGGTCATCTTGAGCTCCTGTCGTAATTCTTCCAAAAAATATCTCTTCAGCAACCCTGCCACCAAGGGTCATGCACATCCGATGGAACAGCTACAGAAAAAGAAACTTTTTACGTCACAATAAAAAAAATTGTTTTCATAGATTTTAAAGCCAAATTTTCTGGAATGTTTAATGACGTATCCACAAGTTTTTCGATGATTCAGGGTCTACAGGAGAAATTTTTAGGGATATTAAAGTGTTTGCCCAACCTTCATATGGAATACACACTGTTATATTCAAAGCGAGAAAGGAATAGCAGTAATCAAGATAAAACATTACAATATTTCGAGGAAAATTAGACGCAACGTGCTCAGATTTAGGCTAACGTACCTCGTGGCCCTACTAAAGGCTGCATAACTACTATCTCGTTATTACCTTTCTCTTAAGTTTACGAATTAAGAAAAAATTATCTTAAATTCTCCGCCTTTAAAGAAAACTGGTTTTGGCTATACAAATCAAATGCCCGCTTGAGCTGTGATTAGCTACATAGACAGAATACAATATTTCCAAATACAGAAGAAAGCAAAAATACACTGGAGGCAGGCTTTCAAGTTGCATAACTACTATCACGCAATCCTTTTTCTCGAACGTTTTTGAGTAAACAGAGAATCTCTTAAATTCAAATCCTTTTAAAAAGACGGCTTCTAAATATAAACAACAAAATGCAAATGATAATTAGTGACACATGTGAAGCATCGTATGGCAGCCCCAGCCTCTCTAATCCCTCTAACAAGATCAATGTGTTAATCTAAACTTTGCTTAATGTCTTGGCATTTCTAAACACAAGTATTGCGGCATTATTACTCACCTGCTCTTTCGAATAAAGATACTGCTCCCTTGGCAAGTATTGCGCGTAGCCCAACCCTCTGCCACGCGGAATAATTGAAACCTACGGTAAAGCAAGATAAAATAAGTTTGGTGATAATTCCTGATCTATGGAAAAGCATGGTAAAGCGTAGGCGGTCGTTGTTGGAACAGGTCAAAGGAACTCGTAACCGAAATATAAGATATTTCAACTGTAAATAGACTTTAGGGAAAGCTGATGAATAACAAAAAATGCCAGGTAAATGATTGGGTTCCACAAGCTCAGGAGCAAAGGAATCCCAACTTACAGAGAAAGAAAGTTTTTGCAGTTGAAGGGAAAGTGAAACAAAAAAGTGACACAGCAAGGATGTGAGGAGCTTGGCACAAGGAAGGTGTCCCAGGCACTGACTAGAGGTATAGCGCTAATGAAAGCCAAGGGAGAAATTTATACGAGCTCATTATTGAAAATTATCTTAATGAATACAGCAAAAATCTCAAGTACAAACAAGTACCATTAACACTACCAAAATGAGTGTTTAGTGGTGGTAGAGCTGGTTTCTGAAACATAGATGTCAGCGTACAAGGACAAAAATAAGAGACGCTGCCAAGAGTAGGAGGTATGCGAAGATTGATAGATGTTGAAGCCTATCATGAATTAACATCAAAAAAAAAGTTTCAAAAACGATCGAAAAAACAGACACCTAAGACTAAACTACCAAGTATATTATTGTTTTCAAAATAAATAGCAATGGATACTCTTGATACCAATGTTGACAGAACTCTTCTTCTTAAATAGTAGGACACAAAATTGTCGTTGGAAACGAGTAGCTAGGCATTATACCTCAAGTAAGTTACTAAAAAAGTTATATGGAAAACAAATGAACGCTTCTTTTAGCAAACTATATTTGGTATATGATAACACACAACGCAGTCGTGCAAAAATTGGTTATTTCGAAATCTGGTCACCTTTAAAACAGGATCAGCATGCTCTAAAAACCATCCGGCAACAGCATGACCAGCTTCGTGATAGGCCACTGTTTTCTTCTCTTCTGGCTGCAGCACTTGGGTTTTCTTTTCTAGGCCTTAAAAGAAATCGAACCAATTACATAAAAGTGTACAAGCAAAGTGCAACTGGAAGCGTCTTCAGTGTACGCAAGGGGCAAGAAATCTGTTTTTCAACTCAGTTTTGCTAATTGTTACTTCAAGCATAATGTGCATTGCTAAATCAGCCAGAATTTTTTACAGCTCTTTCAGATTGCCGAATGCTGTTTTCCTGTAAATTGTTCATGTACGATCTAAAATACGTACTTATTTAGATCCGATTATTGAAGATTCAAATCGGCCTTTTATCAAATCTTTAATTTTAGTATTTGTCGCATTGGTTTTTTTATCTTTCTTCATTAAAGCAGCAAATTGTCTTTCTTAAGCATATCTTATGCTACGAAATTACTTGCTAAGTCCGAATTGAAATTCGATACATATAGCATTATGGACTTTTCATATGCAAGTTAATTTAGATCAGAGTTCTTATACAATACTTTGTAAGATCGAAAGCCTTTTAATAGGTTACCCACCTCCAATAACACGCTCAATAGCTTGCTCAAAATGCTTCATCTCCACCATTGGTGACGAAAACCTTGCAGCAATCAATGCAGCCTCATTGCAGACATTAGCTACATCAGCGCCTAAAAATTGGCAGAAAAACATAAACTTTAGTAGCTATTTTGCTAAGTTAAACATTTGCCTAAATACGTAGCTGCAAAGGTTAAACCTAACGGTTTGCTTTCTGAAAAATAATAATTTAAAATTCCTTTTTTTTTAATACAGAGATATGTAGATATAAATAAACAGATAAATAAAAAAGTACGTAAATAAATAAATAAATAAATAAATAAATAGATAAATGAATAAATGAGTAAATGAATAAATGAATAAATGAATAAATGAATAAATGAATAAATGAATAAATGAATAAATAAATAAATAAATAAATAATTAAATAAATAAATAAATAAATAATTAATTAATTAAATAATTAATTAAATAAATAAATAAATAATTAATTAAATAAATAAATAAATAAATAAATAAATAAAGTTAAATACATAAACAAACAAATAAAGAAATAAATACATAATCCAAGCCTCGACTGTCCCTAATAATCTGCCTTTGTAAAACATTTGGTACCCTAACCATCAAACAGAACGACAAAAATGTAAAGGGGTGAAGGATAGCAGTCGAACTAAAGGCATGCTTTCTGGTTTATCACACATGTGGAGTGCTAGAAAATTTTACTCGGGGAAATTACAAAAGAAAAGAGCAAGGGGACCGGCTACAATGGTGCTGGAAAAATTACTCCGAGAACTGGCAAAAAAGGGGAAGAGGAGTGACTACAATGTCATTGAATATATATAAAATAAAGGAAACCGTGATATCATCGTGCCGGGCATAAGCTACCCTGGGTTCCAGAGCGTCAGTGTCGAGGAAGACTTCCTCTCTTCTCTCCTCCTCCGCACTATCCGACGCCCCACTTGCTACACTTGACGCTCTGGAACCCAGGGTAGGTATAAGCGAATTGTCTGTATAATTTAAATTTAACCTGTGAAGCCGGGGGTATATGCTGCCATTCTCCTTGCAACTTGTTCAATATCCAAGTCCATTTTTAAAGATTTAAGATGAACCTTGAAGATCGACATCCTGCAAAATACAATACATTTCAGCTTATTAGATACACGAGAACGGAATACAATTCTGTAGATAGTACAATACATGTGTCAGATTAGGTTGACACATGTAGTTAGATTAGGTTGAAAACGCCGACTTGAATATTGGACAGTTAATCTGAAAGAACATCATAAGATGATGCTACCGTTATAAAAGTTTCCCCTACAGTTATAAAATAGTTATACATAGGATAAAAGAATGGTAGACTATATTGGCTGCGATGAAGACAAATGACCTCGTTCGCTTTCCCTATCCAATCATTGTAATTTGGTTTTGGTTCTCATCTCTGTGACACTTCAGATTTTCAGACAGTAGATATAACTGGGTTTGCAAATTCAGAGGTATTCAGGTGACAGGGTCAAATAAAAGTATCGAAAAATATACTTTAACGACATCATAATTTTAAACACCATTTTTAACATTCTGATTTGTGACAGTTTTTGTTTGATAACAGTACTTGCAGAATTGACAAGGTATAAATATTTCTTTTATCATCATCATTTTTATTTCTGATCAGTTAGAAAACTGCACGACTTTCTATATGTTGCAATTTTTTGTGATCAATTGATTATCAAATGCCATTCTATGGTTTCTTTTCGTTATATTCTTTCGATTATTTTGTAAATATTTTGGGACAATTTTAGTAGTGCACACGACTAATAAGGGCTTTCCTCTCGGGGTACCAAAATTTAGTAAAAACGGCTCCATGTGATATTTGGAAATCTCTGGATATCAATTTATTTCAAAATGCGTAATTACACATAATTGGTAAAAGTCTAGAAGAGAAATTGGTCAGAAAATGGCAGATTAAACTGGCAAAGAGAATCGTTTCAAACAAGGCGGAAAATTAAATATAAAATATAGATAAATGTATATTTAGCATTGTGAGAACGGGAAGTAACTCCCACAAGCAAGGTACGGTGATACTCATTAACTCTTCAGTACAGTTTCAGTTTTTTTGCAAGTGGCTCAAACGAGCATTGTTAAAGACTCATTGCTAACAATGGGCCTTTGCGAGCGTGGCGACGGTCCAGACAATGGCAGTAAACTTCTACGGATTAACCAAAATTGATTTCAGACAGTCTAAAAATGCATTATGGGATGCTTGCGTAGCGCAATGACTCATTGTTAGCAATGAGTCTTTAAGATACGTTCCTTAAGTGTTAACAACCACTTAGGCTTAGTGCAATGAAAAAGCTTTAATATCCTTGCAAGGAAATATAATAACCAATCGCAGGCCAGGTAGATACGATGGAGACTAAAAAAGGGGAAAGGATTGTAAAGATATACAAACCTTCCTTTAATATCTGGTGGAGGAAGGTGAATCTGTCGATCAAAACGGCCGGGTCTCATAAGCGCTGGGTCTAATACATCTGGTCTGTTAGTGCCAGCAAGAACAATAACATTAGTCGTCGACGTAAAGCCTAAAAAGATAATTTAATTCTGATCAGAAAAGTCCTTCATATTCTTTCCTTTGTCGAAGTGGAAAGAGAAAAACAAAGACACGCGACCTCCAAAAGTTACGCTGATAAGGTATTTAAACCTTCGTTTCTTTTTCAAATATGGACAATAAAGAGTTTATCTTTAACTAACAGTAATTTTTTTGTGTCAAGAAATTTTCCCTTTGAGAGATAGAAAATTCTTGGATGAAAAAGCAACAAAAAATTAAAGAATTTTCATAATTAGGAACATAGAAATGGAAGCAAATTAAGTCGCAAAAACTAACACACCAGCAAACGAACTCAACTTGAAATTTACATAAGGTACTTCTCCAGCCAAGCCTAGGAAATTTTTATAACCTCTTTCACATATATCTCATGTCCTTGCTTATTTCTATTATGATTGTGAATATGACAGTGCCTTAAGGGGTGAAAATGCCCCCTGGAACGGCTCCCTGCTTTATCAAAAAGTCCGTTCTGATACTGTCAATTTACAAAACGGAACCGAAGATTTAAACATAGGCACATGGCAGAATACAAATGGCTACATCAAATTCCATGATGAGATTTTTTTCCTTGCAGATACAGCAGCTGGAAACACAGATAAAATTTGATACAGAAAAGTAAAACGAAGCTATTTCTATTTGATAATCAGCAAACAAATAGAAAATTTGTCAAATAAGTTAAGGAACCATTCCTAAACCAAAACCAATAGACATATTTGGTCACGGATAAAGTTGACGCCTATATAGCTAAACAGGTTTCGATTCAAAACCACATCTGGCCAGAATCTGATCTAAAATTTACAAATTCAATAAAAAGGAATACATTTAAACTTATTACAAAACAGAAAAGTCAATTAAGAACACGGTTATTTGTACAATGGTGATCCTGAATGAATGTTTATATAAAACCCGCATTTTTACGATTGTGCATTCCAAGTTTTAATATGACCTGATAAGACTGGACCTCGGAGAAAGGCAGTAAGGTTGTACCACGCGTTCACTTACAAAGGAAAACAGAACCCCAGAATAAATACGACTATAATGCAGAACATAGGGTGCACAACAGATGTGGGAGGGGGCGGGGGAAAACACTCAGTAAACGGCAAACAGCATAATGTCGCTAAATTTCCTTTTCAATATGTACCAAATTTAATTTTTTGAAAACAGGGCTAATTCGGTCTCTGCAAGGCAAGAAACGGGGAACAGGTGTTTTTAGTAAAATGCCTTACAGCACGTGGTAACTGCAAGCATACCATCCTTAATACCAAGGGAGCCTAGTTGCAAACAGCATGTTGGAGATCATGTTTTCATTTCAGCCATTGTTGAAACAGCAAAGAGATAGAGAAGAATCATCCATACATTCTTGATAGGAGGTAACGGCTCCTTTAAATACGCTGATAAATGATACGGGGTTAACGAGGCAATATTTGATGGGTGAAAATAATGGTCATGATAGAAGCGGGTAACGATGACAAATGATAGCTTGACTCACCATCCATTTCAACCAACAGTTGATTCAGCGTGTTTTCGCGTTCATCGTGTCCTCCAAAGGCGCCCGAACGGCCTCTTGCTCTACCAACTGCATCGATCTCATCTATGAATATAATACAGGGCATATTCTTCCTAGCAGTTGCGAATAGATCTCTCACCCTTGCAGGGCCAACTCCAACAAACATTTCTAGGAACTCAGATCCCGAGACAGAGAGGAATGGAACACCAGCTTCACCCGCAGTGGCCTTGGCAAGCAAGGTCTTCCCTGTGCCTGGCGGTCCTGATAGGATTGCACCCTAAAAAATGACAAAGTGTGCACTGAAACAGGAGAGGAGCCAAGGCAATGGTCTTGAAAACGCGAACCTAGAAGCAACAGACAGTACAAACGCACCACTTAGTCATGTCCTTTCGGATAATCCTTTAAACCATAGACGATCACAACAAAGATATTATTTCGGATTCAAATAAATAACTGTTAAGTCACACACCCCCAATTGAATCTCAGTAAGAAACTTCAGGTAAAATCCACTCATTGGAAGAAACGGTTTAGATAGTTCAGAGACTTTCAAGTCTTAAAATCAGGGGCGCCTACACAGGGGGCTGGAGGGGCGGCAGAGGGGGCTAGAAGTGCCCTGGAATATAAGAAAATACTATAGGATCTTATCGATAATTGATGACCACTTTGACCACTCTTCTTATGTTAATATATATTAGAAAATATCAGAAAGATATTAATACCAGCACAATAACGCAAAGGATAAAAGCGACAAAGATAATAGATGATAAACAAACGACTTGTTCCCTCAGAAGTACTCCAGGAATCTTAGGAGGATAAATCGGTATAAAAACTTAGCGGGCAATCAAAATTTTACAACCAGCCCATTTATAACAGCCATGATTTTTTATAAACCAAATATTGTGAATAGTGACAAGACCAATAAATACCCATTTTTATGTATGGATAATTTTGTCAACATTTTCTCTATGTTTAGAATCTTTGATGGTGTAATAGAGCTAAATTTAGCAATTTCACCTGGTTTTTTGTATACGTAGGTATTTTATATATTACGTAGATTATTAGGATATCCCCTTGTGCACGCGAGAGATGATCCGAAGACTGAAACTTCAAAGAATGACAATTTCTTGCGAGCGGCTATACTTTTCCTTATTTCTATGGCAATTATATGCCGTAGAAACAAATTGACAAAATGTATTGAAGAGGTTTATGTGAGCAACTAAAGAATCTTAGGTAATATTTTTCAACCAGGAAAAATTTTTAGTCCACACAGCCTCCTCCCCCCCCCCCCCCCCCAGGTCTGCCTCACAGCGGTCTCACACAAGATTACAAGAGACGTAACTCTAAATTTACAAATTATTCATTCATTTGATTACTTTAGTAAGGCACGAGGAACGCCCATCCAGATACCTATTCCGCTGTTTTTTCAGCTGTGTATGCAAACTTCATAATCCAGTCAGGTGGTAATTTCAGCTGGTGTTTACAAACAACAGTGAAGAAAATAATTCCAACTAATGCAAAATTGTTTATTTTGGTCACTAAATAAAAAATAAAAATAAATGTCTTCCTTGTGCTGCTTAAATTACCGCAGTTCCTTCAATATTCTAACTTGTTCTATTTAATTCATTCGATTTTAAGAACACTCGAATCTCAGTCGAAGCAACATGCAACGTAGCACCTATTATGCATCATAGTATTTAAAATAGGGAGTTTGTTTTGGATATTTTTAGGTGGAATAGTGACGGGTATATAAATTCTGATGTCTCTGACAAATCTTGAAATTTCGTTCAAACCCAAAAAATTTTAAAACCCTTTAACAGAAATATTGGGATAATAAAAGTTCCAAAATCTCGTCCACATTTCGGAAGTGTGGTGCCTTTCGTTTTTCACAACAAGTTTTGTTTTAGTATAAATTTCAGTATAAACTACCACGAGTAAGATCAACCAGTTAATATCGAAATTTATCTGCATTAAATTTTGTCCCTGCCACACTAAGCTCCAGCATTTCTAAATTTCCTATGCACCCCAGTAGCTGAGCCCCCTTCAAAAAGGAGCGGGCGTGATAAAGGAAAGAGGGATATTTTTTTAAGCTTTATACGAGAAAAGCAACGTGTATTCCCCACAGTGCCGTTGACAAAAGTGGAGAAAATGGAAAGGATCATGAAAACCTCCGTCTCGTGTGCTATGTTTTTAATTACTGTCATGTATTTAGTTAGTTAAACAGCCCAAGCTGGATAAGTCCATACTTTCTTGGGTCGTGTATATTACAAGTCCATACTTTCTTGGGTCGTGTATATTATAGTATTAACTTAGTATTCTTCTTCTGTAGTATACGAATAAAATTGACTGAAATTTAATTGAATTCTAAATCAACAGAGTCAGGCAATTCACGGTCTCAATTCAGCCATTTTGGGTATATTCATGAACAATATAGACTTCTGACATCAATAGCTTTGGAAATGATCAAAGAAATTGATTTGGACTAAATTGATTTTACTTTCTCGAACGCCTGAATGAGTTTGATCAAGATAAAATGAGGAATATTTTATCCTGATTTGATGTAATCCTTAAATCTGAATGACGTATAGCATACTTGGTGGGTATGACCAGAGCTCTTTCTTTGACTCTTTCATTACGTCAATACACTTTGTTTTTCTAACAATTAGTAAATTGAGGTTTTGGCAGATTGATCTTATACTTCCTTAAACCTAAGACTTGATTAGTCTTTGCTTGTTTCTAGATCATTAGGGTGTAAGCCTTATATTGGATATGCATAATGCACGTATTATTTTCTTTGAAAACACAAGCAAAAGATATAGGTTTGAAAAATGTTTTTCAGGGTGGAGATCAAGGTTATTGAGGGGCACTTGTTTGTTGACTTATGTTATTTAAAGCTAAACCCCACAAAACCGAAAACAAAACTATAACTTTCGATTTCTATAACTAAACTATAACACACAAGTACAAAAAAAATGAAGCAGTGAAGTATAATATTATATCCGATAAAGGCAATCTTTAAAGCCTATCTTCCAAATTATGATACGCATATATGAAAATGATATTTGCCAAGGAATACAGCTGGATCGACTTGGCGGTTCAATGCTAAAGATCGGATCGCAATACGTAAACGGCATGAGAATGTCGAATAACGTTATAATCCGGTAGATGGGACTTGAACAAAGTTTAACCGACACAAATAAACATAATCGCAGTTTACCACGGGTTACGTGTGCAATAATAAAATCAATATATAATAATCACCCTGATTGCCTGAAAAGCAAACACTGATTAGGACTGAAAACAGACGTGCTTACCGAGCTGTTCTTTTGTTAGTATTTAATCTAGTCGCGAGTAAAGAGAATAATCACTTTAATACTGTTGGGTAAATAGGAGGAGATATTGGGCAAAACACAATGCACTCAATGCATAAGGCAATCACGGATAACTGCTAAAATATTTCGACTATGTTCATGCTTGTGTTTTATTTTCAGGTATATGCATTTTCAGGTCAGGCATTTGCATTAGTAGACCGCCTTGTGCTTATCGAAAATCCATGAAAATCCCTTGAAATCCCGTTATTGACAATCTGCAGGCAACTGCTACAACATATCCTCTCTGCAGATTACTACAAAGGTTTCATAGTAAAACAATTCTTTTGACAGATCCATCCCTGTTGCTGACAGTACGTCCCCGCAAAGAAGAACCTACTTTTTCAAGAGTCAGGATTTTCTTTGTTTTTTCAGGGTCATAGGTTCTTATTGCAAGAGGTACATTCCTTCAGTTTGGAGAATGAAAAGGCACAAATGACTTATATAGAAAATTCAATTCAATTTTCTTCTGGCATACTAAATTGTTAACAGATAGTTAGGAATCTGTGCGTTTTGGCCCGAATTGGCAATACGTTGACTTCGCCCATTTATTAGGCAATTCAATAATTACTCTATTCAAATAGCTATGCAGTGAGGCAGAAGCGATGTACAGCTCTTTAAGCGTGTACGCTCAAATAAATACCCATTCTGTTCTATGGACTGCTTGCATATAATATTGGCCCACATTCTGAAATTTCACACTCGCATAGTTACTGTAGAGCTGACATTGTAACTCTTATGTCCTACAAACTCTAAAGCATGAATTAAAAAAAGATTTAGGGGTTGGAAAATGAGATTTAATAAATAACAATGGGGTTGCTCAAAGTTTTTTAATTCAAGAAGAAACTCCATACCTTAGGAATCTTCGCACCGAGCGCTTGGTATTTGTCAGGGTTTTTCAAAAAGTTAACAAACTCCATAATTTCTATTTTTGCCTCTTCACAGCCAGCAACATCTCTAAGAAAGAAATCTCAATCGCTTAACTGTTATACCTCATAAATACTTAAATACTTAAATACTGAACTTTCATGCCAAATTGCGGGAACACTAACACAAAACTGAAAATTTCTGTAAAATTGTCCCTTTTTCCATTACAGTGTTGCTGGATTCCACCGTTTTATTCCAAAGGTGAATTAATGCATTTAGACGATTTGTTTTAAATTTGCTTTGCCTTTTTGCATCCTGTCAGGGAAAAGCGTTACATCTTGGGAATTCATCTTAAGCTTTCGTGAACTCCCATGGTGTAATAAGCCAAATATTGAGACGTAAAAAAGACTTCAAAATATATTTATCTTCATCATAATCGTAGACACACAAAAAATTAACTTACAACACGTGCTAACTGAAATAGAGGCTAGATATGATTTATGCACATATTTTAATACTATTGTCCACAGGGGACAACAATGGGTCATAAATCTCTCCCAAGTGACAAGATTAAAAGGCTTTATTACTTCGAAGTTTAAAAAACCTCGAAGGACTGGTGAATGGATAGCATTACGAAAAAGCAATCTTAGTTGGAATTTTAGATTTCTGCTCTCTCTTCTGCTTTCTATGTTATGATCAAAAGCAGCGAAAATGTTAACTTTAATGTAATAAAACCTAAACAAAAATGTCTTAAAATTCTAAATTATATCGCCCGAATGTGAGTAGAAAGTTGTAAGAAAAACGGGGAGGGTCTCAAGGTTTTGAATAAGAACAGAGAAGCTCAACTTGGCAAGTAAGACAGCTGTTAAAGCAAAAATGCCGTGCTCTTCAAGCAATTGTTGAAAAAGGAATTTCATTTGCTCTTGTCATAATGGATTTGTTGACTTGCTTTGGGTTGATGATTCATACACAGTAGAAACCATTTATGACGCAAGGACATTTGAGGACAAAATAAATCATTGTGTGTACATAACTTGTTGTCTCAAGGCTAATGCGAATAATTAGGACGACGATACATACCTAAATCGCATTTTAACACCAGTTTCCTTGCTATAAAACTTTGCAGTTGTCTGTCCAACACCAAATATTCCCTACAAAGGTGGAGAGCACAAAGAAAGCTATAATCAACAAACCTTTTAGATTTTCAAGTCATTTGCTGAGATCTCAGACAAGCTGATATTATAATGCATCTCCTAATCATGTGAAGGTGTGTTCAACCCCACACCATTTCCATTGCTGGTCATTTACCATGCAAATTAATTGCTTGATATGCATGTGCTTAGTTCTGTACCATCTCAGTTTTACATCATCATTACTGATTCTATAAAATGCTACCTATCCTCAATTTGGGTAGCGATTTGGGGAGACCATGATTATAAAAGAAGTCAGTGATCATGCTCCAAGTTTATTCGAGACAAGTTTAGACGAAATATTCTAATCTAGAAGAAATTAAGACATGAGACTTAAGATGTGTTTAATTTCATCTGCATTAGGATATAGGTAGTGGGGCTGAGTCTACAAAACCAAACTGCGAAACTATGAATGAATAACTTGTTAAAATTCTATCAAAAAAAGAGCCTTCAATGTATTCATATTTGCTTTTAAATCTTATACTGTCAGAAGCACCAAGTATGTTTAAGCATAGCCAATTGAAAAAGCATTTCAATTGAATATTGGTTTAAGTGAAACTTCAACCATCTTTCTGATTCTTCTGCTCATATTTTATAAAATCATAGTCTTACATGCAGTGCATTTTCTTGAGTCACCTGAAACAGAAATTTATTTTTAGAAAACCGATACTAACCCCTTGACCTTTGGCACCAGCTGAAAGCCTTCTGCTGAAGTAAAGAATGGCTCCAATAATCAAAATCGTTGGTGTCAACTTCAAAAACTCTTTCCTGCAGAAATCAAGAAACATGTGATAAGGCTGAATCTAGATTTAGAGGTTTTACTGAAAACACAAACAATAAAGAAGTTTGCATATCATGCTGAAGGTTTATTATTAAGTTCAAGACTGCCAGGTATCTTTAACTAGGTTAGATCCTATTATTAGCCATAGATTGTTCCCAGTCATCCCAGCATTCACAGCATTCCTGTTTACCAGCAAGCACATTTAATTGCATCAAATGACAGTGTTTGCAACTTGTCAAAAAAACTCAACATCTTTATGTTTCTTATGTAAGTAACAATGATCTGCATTGAAAGTAATTTTGTGCATCAATGTTGGAAATTTATAACACAACATATATTGGGATAGAAAATCTGTACAGAAATTTTCAGTTCAGCAAAGTTCTATTATTATGAATAATTAATCAACTTACAACCACTCTGACTCTCTCACATATGTAACTGGTACAAACTGTGAAGAATCAAGTCCCCTTTCAATTTGCACACGTTCTAAATTCTTCTCAAAGTTATCCACACTCCCAATGTTAAAGCTCAAGTGGGTCTGGAAGGAAAATTATCAGTAAAGATCATAACTACTAATCATTGTGATCCAGTAAAACAATTTACTGTGAGATGCTATAATAAAGCAAACAAACTTCAAAGAAATAAAACAGAACTCACAGCTGTTGGGTCACCTCTTAAATACACTTTCACATTGCTTTTGTTGGAGACAACAAGATGGTCAACGTCTCCTCTGTCTAAATAGTTAGTTCTGAATTCTTGCCAATTGATTTCTCGAGTTGATGATGAGCCTCCAAATAGAAAATAACCAAGACCAGAAGCGACTGCTAAGCCAATGAGCAGACTTTGTTGGTTATCAATCAATTCTTTCCACCAATCTCTGCCACCTTTTCCACCACCGGTTCCCCCACTGCTACCACCACCACTGCTTCCCTGTTCTCCACTTCCTCTTGGAGGAGTGCTGCCTGATAAGAAACATATTTTGAATCTTAAAAATTCAAAATGGTCAAGCTTACTTGAAAAATTAGCCAAAGTCCCCTTTCATCTGCTTTACAATGCTTTAATCCCTACCAAAAATCCATATAATGCCCAGTTGTGCATGTATCATTTTGAAAAAAGAACCATTTCTAATAAAAATAATGTTACCACACCCCTTCTTCGTCTACACAATGTTGGTTGTAGGCTCAAAAAACATAACTATCTAATAAACATCACTTGAAAATATGGTCCTAGTAAACATTACATAAAGCATAACACAACACTATTTTGATATGGAAAGATTGATACACTACAATATTTCCAAAATTCAGTGTAGTGTACCTAGAATTTAGGCGGGATTTGCTTTAATTTAAAAAAGTGCTTTATCATCTACACTAATTATGTTTTACACTTTAAAATGAGATGCTCTTTAGACCTTCTGGTGTCATCTATTTCTAGAAACTAGAAACAGACTAAAGCATTGAATAACATTCAAAGTTCATGACTTCATGTTCTTTGTTGAAATGGTTATTATTCACTAAAAAAGAAGCAACTTAGTGCCACATTTTGTATACAAATTGGCAAAAATACAAGGATCAACTTTTGTCCCATGGCTGATGGAAACTGGGGGTTCCATATTTGTTTAGTTTTAAAGAACAAGCAATAGTTTACATTAGAAATTTGCATAGGTTTGCTATATTATTATTAACAAAACAAACTTCTCCTGTTTCTGATATTTTTAGTGTTTTTATCCATTACGTGAAAAAAGAACAAAACAAATGGACACATGAGCACTATCCAGGAGTGAACTCTTGAGAAATCTACTAAATCATTTGTCAGACATAAGCTCATTCATGTTCTTTCGTCATACAATCAATATCTCTTCTCATATTTTGTATACAAGACGGTTTTAGGATGAAAATGGCTTTAACTGGAAAAAAAGGAAATCACTTAATGAGGGAGGCCTTTTTCGTTTAATGTGAGAGATCACTCGCAACCGGACCACCACTCACCCAAACCCAACCATGCAAATGTTTCCTTACTGGTGAAAAATTGTAAACTGTCAGGAATAAATGTTTTATCAATTAACACATTCTTAATCATCTTTTGTGACCCAAGCAAGTGACATAGACAAAATAAAGCTGATACAGTATAATCCGGTTATAATGTACCTTAAGGGACTAGTGTATCAAGTACGTTATATCCGAAGTTTGTTGTAACGAGGGTAAGTAAAGATTGACTAAAACCAAGCACATTTTTTGCTGGGACCAAGCACACCACTACGTTATATCCGAAAGTACGTAATAACCGAGTACGTTATAACCGGATTCTACTGTATATCAAATAACAGAAAACATAAGTAAGCTGAATTTACCACATCTCAATGGAAAAATGCAATAAAAAGTCAACTCCACCGCAAATGTTTATGAATTCTACAGAACATGGTCTTAGCAGTAAAGGCGTTTTTAAAGGAGGTTTGGAACAACATTTTGTAATCATCTAGCAATAGCATCTATATGACCTTTGTGATGAACATAAAATTTTTAAACAAAGCACATTTTGTATTGAGTATTTAATCTTTCTTGGAGTGCAAAACAACAACAGAGATCATTTTCATTTGGTATTGCCTACATAAAAGTACCTTATAACAGGATCATTACAGTTTTTAAATGTTGCAGATGTATTTAGCATTGTTCAGTATTATTATTTTTAGGGTGTTTGCTTGCACAAGAGAAATCACGCAAATGCTGGGCCACTCATCTGGGCTTTTTCTTACCAAAAAGCCTGACAAGGTTACAAAAACCTTGCTAAGGCCCAACTTACCCTTTCAACACAGATTTTCACACAGTTCTATGGTAGCTAAAAATATAACATATTATTTGACAGGCATATGGTCATTTATACCAATGGCACAACCATAGAATAGGTCACAAACATTGCATTTGTTTTATCGCTTTTCCCTCAATGTTTTGCTATTGCAGTAATTAAATTGGTGGGAGTTGTGCTTAAATTTTTAACTAGCAGGAAGTTGCTTTTGAAAATACCAATCAGTTTAACATAAAATCTGATCAAATAAAAAATACTTACCAGTAGGTTTTCCTGCTTTCCTTGATTCAGGGAAGAAGTTCCCAAATCCTTTTGGTATTTTTGAATTCAACAAAAAGGATGAAACTTTGTCTACCTATTAGAATTAAAATACATTATAAAATATAAAATTCAATTAAGTTTTTTATTTAAAAAAACTTACACTTATCTGGGCATCTCAATCTGCTAGTAGTCTAAGTTTTTTATAAGTTTCTTATTGAAAACTCTAGCAATGTCTTTTTACTGTCTTTTTTATTTGACTGTGCTATTTTGCTCAATGGCAGAAGATTGACTGATCGTGGAAGTTTCATTTTTTGGCATTTAGTTAACCTTGGATAGGCAACAGACCAGGAGGCAGTATGCAGAGCATGACAATTCTGCATCCAAGAAGGGACAATGGTACCTTATGGGCCCTCCTATTGACATTTTTTTAAAATTCTATACTGGCATTTTTGAATGAATTTGGATGACATCTTGTCAAAATCTGTCATACTTTGCAAACTGGCTAATAGGCAACAGACAAGCAGTGCTAATGGATTCTAATTTATAACTACAAGAAGATATGGAAGTTAAAGTGAAAAGCTGTCTGTTGCCCTGGAATTACACTGACTTCAAGTGACCAATGTTTGCATCTGGCACAAAGACTTAATGTGCAAATCTGAGAAGCATGTTCTACTTTATTAAGTTAGGGTAACGTCTTAAGCCACACTCAAGCCACATCCAGTTCTATTTGGGGAAACAGTAGCCGTAAACTGTTGCCAGCTGCCCTTGCTTGAATCCATATAAAAATGAATATTTTCTGGAAAAATGTTTTTTAGAATGCCGTAGAACCTTGAATGTTCAACCAGGTTGGGGTTCGTATCATAGCTCCTGGGCTATTTTCAAAATAATTGACAACATCTCTGTGACAAAAACTTCAGAAATTTTCAGAAACTTTATAATTCAATAACCAAAACATAAAAAACAGTAAGGCAACAAGATGCAGTTGAGGTGAAAATAAAGCCAAAAGTAAAAAATGGCAGATAGAACTGATAAAAAGATCTCTTTTACTGCTAACCTGGCATACAAGATTTGCTTTCACCTCTTTTTGCTTTTACCAACATTTTTCCTTAACAAAATGATTTATGAACAGACATAGGTATAAGAAACAACTTCTCGAGTTTCCCTACATGATGACAAAACTCTTTTACAAAGTATATACTGAAAACAATACCCTTCTTGCTACAAGAGGTTTCCATGCCAGGTTTCCACGTATAAACGGTGCCAGGACACTGCCACTGATAAGCCTCGTCGTCATCGTTCCTTGGACCTCTTAGTCTTGTTGTGGCACCTTTCTGAACCAGAACGCTATACACTTTCAATATCTGCCGTTCTTTTTTCACGAAGCTTTGTCAACAACTGTTTTAATTCTTTGAAACCTCATACAACTGTACGTATTCCTATCTTCACAACAATTCTGGTATTTATGTTTGTCTTCTTACATAACAGAATACTTTGAGATTGAAGCTGAAGTAATTAGGCCCGTTGTTTTTCTAGTGCCCAGCTCCCTAGGATTGTGTTTGTAGAGGACGGTGATCGAGCATGATGGTGCATGTGGAGGAGATGATGCAATATGAAAATAGAGCAAAATAAGCATCATAATTCATATGCGATCCAGGAAATGCAAAGCCCATCGATCCTGGGCCGCTTAAATTAAGATCCAAAATACAAAACAAGCAACCTTGAAATATAAGACAAGACAATGTTGACATCAATCACACGGTGTTTAAAACATTGTTGTCATGCAGCTTTTTAGCAATAGATAGGGTCTAATATTATGAATCAGACAAAAACTATCATTTAGGACAGAGCTACCTGATTGTAACTGTCGATTATGGTCTTTTCTAGTGTCGCCTTCAAAGTTTTGTATCTTGAGACTACTTTGTAAGATCTCTCAGCAGATTATTCCATAGAGCAGCTCCCCTGGTTTAGGAGTATACGAACACCCCATGTACTGGTTGCCCTATAGACTTGGTAATTTGGTCGTTGGCGTGTGTCATAATCATGCTCTTTTTCATTTGTAATGAAATAATTTCGAAAAGTTTCAGGTAGGCCGTGTTCAATGTAACGGGATCAACACAATAAAGTCATGTTGATCAGGATAAAATCTTTCTGAGAAGACTTCAGGCAAATTGATACACAACTTTCATAATTTTTACACGAGTTTAAGGTTTTACGCGGCATTTACGCTTTTTATAACATGGTACCTTTAAAAAGCTCTCAAAATAGCAAATAAATTTTGGTCTACTTATTACACAGTGGTCAGTAAAACAATCTAAATCTGCAGATGAGCGTAATCAAAGAAAATGCAATAGGTAAGTCTGCATTCTTGTTATCTAATTAAACTGAATTCATCTAACACTTGGTGAAATATAATGATAAGAAAATTTGCAAATACTAACAAAAATAGAAACATCTAAACATACTTTTAATTATACGTATGATAAAATACCTTACAATAAGCAAAAACAGGAACTAGAATATGAACTGAGTTTAAGCAGAATAATCTCTGACAACCTTGGCTGAATTGTGATGTGGTGAAATCTATGGAAAGTCAAAAGAACGGGGCTTTTGCATGAAATAATATTCCATTCCATAGCGAGCAAGAAGGAGGAGAAACACCTTGATGAGTACCAGGAATTCTCTCTTTCAGTTGTTAAGTTAACTTGGCTTAATTCAATTTTTTTGCACTTTTTTCTATAAGAAGCAGATAATTTCGTATTTTTTGGAATATTTGCAATCTGGTGTTTAAACATTAATTTTCTTTTATTTTACATACCACAAATTGTTTCTAAGAATACTAAATAACAGTTTTACATGATGTTATAAGTAACACTGTTGAATTGCTGATAAAATCTACCCAGTTTTGTAAACACAACATACAATTTTCAAATGCACATCGGACATTTTCTTCCAATATTGCTTTCCAGCAGAGACTGGGTATGTTTTTAGGTAGTTCTTATTTTTTAGTAAATCGAGCCCCGCTGTTCTAATAAAACGTGTTCTTATAATTAAAGAGGGTATCACAAAATTTCCTAGAAACGGTATCATTGGAGTTTCTGTAGAATTTGATACTCCACAAGCCAAGATTGATGTTGAATACTGTGTGGTTTTTCTATGGTCTTGGCTGCAGTTGATTGAGTATATTTGAAAGTCTGGATCCTTATATGCTTAAATTTCTTGCATGTTGACAAAATTACGGCTGCTGTTAATGCAAATTGGGCGTTTTTGGAAAATTCTCTCAAACAGATAACACCCCTTTATTTCGTGCGGGTTTTGAACAACCATTAGCTCTGTCCTTAAACAGTTGATCGCATCTACAAGCAATTTCTTTATACTTTTTGTATGTCAAAATAAGATGTAATTGATCAAAGATGTGAAAAGTTTCAGCTTAATAGACGGATCAATTGATATAAAATATGAAAACGTGAAAACGTAGCTCTTACATTCAGATACGAAAGAGTTAGATTAATGGTTATTCCAACTGCGACGAGGTTTGGCAGCCAAAACCACCTTTATTAGGGGTGTATTCAACTGCTCAGTGAATTTCTCTTTTCTTCAACCTAACAGCTGTATTAAAACCCGTCAGTGAATTTCTTAAAGTGACTGCGTTGGCGGCAAAATCTCTGATATTAACTTCTCTTAGGTTATGCGAGCCGAATACTCTTAGAATATAGACACCAATTAAATCAAATGTGAGATTTTTCTGCTGTCTGAAGCTGGCTCTCCCCGTGAAGCTTTGTCCGAAAAAGACATTGAGTTATCGAATTCATCTTGTTATCAAGTAACACCATTAGCTGATCTATATTCTTTAATGGAATCTTGAGTAAAAAGCCTCCCTCGACACAGCTGAACTTTGCGCTCACTTTTTCTTTTTTGCATAGGTGTAAAGTTACGTTTTTTGAAAAATTTTATGTCGAAAGCATTTCTAAGCAAACAATTTTTCCTTCAGAAAACTGGAAGTGAAATTTCTTCCAGTAACTTATTTACCTTTTCAACTATTATGTTTTGTTTAAAAAGTCGATTTTTCTCGGACAAATTCCAACAAAGTTTTTCAAACTTAACATCGCCTTGAAATTTAATATGATAAACACTAGCATCATGAAAATTTATGTGTAGACATCAATTTTTATCTTCAATCCGAATCATCACATAGATGAAGCCAACAAGAATTGCAAATTGGTTTGAAGTATGTTTCGGAATAGTTGATTTGGTATTGTATATAATAGATTGGCATAAATTTTTCAACCTCTTTCTACAAAGTAAGGTATTAGAAAATATTTCAAAGTTCTGCGTTCTTGAAGACAATGTTTTCGTAAAGATATATTGATAAACTATTTTTTCCTCAAATTTTATGTAACATTCCTCATTTTAAACTTAAAATGTTTGCTAGCTAGATTTCCTGACCTCTTTTTTTTCTTCTGAGATATCTTTCTACAATCTGGTCATTGTTTTAAGATAAAATAAACAATGTGCTTAAAGCTTGCTGAAAAGATACATCATTTGCACTTGTGTTCATTTATACAATCTTTCGCTCACTTGTATGCGGACATCAAACAAATCTGCATCATGTGCAAATTGCATCTTAATATTTTCTTTATTTCAATTACAACCAAATACAAAGGAATACAAATAAAGTTTTAGAAAAGAACTCTATAAAAGGAAAGTTGTGTAAAAAAAGAAAAAGTGTCATGTTCTCAATGAGTCAAGTGTCTTCCTAAGAGCAGTTCAAATTTTCGGTGTTTTCAGGGACCCTCTCAATGATAGTTGAATCGTTGGCTATGCACTATGAAAGTATTTAAGCATATAAACTAACACAATATTAGCTATTGACAATTTCTTCATTTTTAGCTGGCAGTGTCATTATCGATTTAGCATAATCATAAATTGTTTTTGTAAAATTCAAAGTAAAAAATGTCATTCATAAACTTTGAAATAGCTACCTTATTTTCATTTGAACCGTATTTCAAAACGAGACCTAAAAATGCTTTATTATCATTCTCAAAAAAATTCAGATACCTTTCTTACTGAACAAGGTTCTAAATCGAAACCATAGAGCACTGATGCAAGCCTAAACGCGAATTTAACGCAATCGGATTTGGGTAATTTTTCTCAAAATTCTTCTTCTTTTCCTTGAAGAAGACCATAGCTCTTACTTTTGATCCAAGAAACAGAAGGGCCTAAAATACTGACAAAGACCTTAGAAACATAACTAATACTCGTATTTGGACATTCTTTGTCCCCCCCCCTCCCCAAACTAAATTGTTGCCTTTTTGTGCACTCTTCTTATTTCTGCAACATACCAACTAACCTTGGCCTTGGTTGAAAGAAGAGAAGGTCACCAATGCGTAAAAGGCAATGAATTTTTCTACTCATTAAGAATAAATTTGAAACAGAGACATACAAAGCAATGTATGCAATATTGCAAACTAGGTATTCAAATTAGGTATTTAAATTGTCAGTCAGAAAACGTGAACTTGTGTATCAAATATTATGCTAATTAGGTTGCTATCCATTGTAAAATAGGCATCGTTGTGCGGCTTCAGACCACGCAATAAAGTTTGCATAGATGAAATGATTATGTCTTAGATAATGTAGTAACTCCCATGGGAAAACACGGTTTATAGCCAGCCGCTGTTGTTTCAGAGTCTGGGTCAATTCTCTACAAAACGCATGAACTGATTAGCGCTCTTTCATGGACATTCTGTAATCAATTCGGCGGACAAGTATACTGTTGATTCAACTGCATTTGCTATAAGTCGGTGATTCATTATCACAATGAGACTAAGCTTCTGATTGGCTGCGGCCATGATTGATTATGAGATCGATTGGGGAGTGAAAGTAATATCAGCAAGAGTGACAAAGGATATTCGAAAAATTGAAGCTGAGGGTCGTTACATAAGGAGTAGCTTTTTGAGGCACATTGACAGTGAGTTCACCATGAGCAGATAATCATCATCTGTTAATTAAACCATTAATATTCAATAAGATTGAAAATGCTATAAGTTAGCAGTGCAGAGAGACTTAAAGAGAGTGTTGCAACAGATCGCATCATCAACATAGCAGATATCTCTGAGTGGCAAGGCTCAACAGATAAAAAATTCCAAGCAATATTTAGTAGAAACTAACAATCACCAAGCAAAGATAAAAGAATCTTGACAGTTGATCGAGAGAAAAAATCATGGAAAGAGAGTCATCGGAACAGAAGCCTGTTCATTCTTTATTTAAACCTCTTGAACCAAGAAGAACAGCTTTTCTGCCTTCAGTTCAAAACGGATACCTTTCCAGAATCTACCATCCTTTGGATGCAAAAAGCGTATACCCGCCTCCAAGACTTTGTTATGGCAGATGCTGTATACCAAGACATTTTCCCACCAGAGATGCCTTTCCCTGTGGTGAGTATCACATCACTCTAAAACTCTAGATATTTATTAAAAGTTATTCAAAATTATCAGTAATCTTATCAAATGTGTTATGCTCCTTTTAAAGTAAATGTACTTGATGCCAAAGACTTTAATGCGTGTTACTTTTGAACAATCCCCCTCTGTAATTTTCATTCATTGATTTCCCTCCATGGGTTTCCTGTTCATTGGAACAAGTAAACGAACTTTGTGACTGTTTTAGTAGCCTTTCGCTTGGGAACTTTCTGTAAAATAACCGATTTTTCATCATATTTTTTTGGATGTCTATTTCTATTGAAAACGCTTTGCTTCCAATATTCTCTCAGCAGTTTGTATAAGTGTAAATGGCTATATAAATTTCTCATTGTATTTGTCATTTCTATACGTGTTGATGTTAACATAACATTTCAATGAACCTTCGGAATAAAATCATTCTCAGGGTCTTTTTAATATCTTCAGAGAGGATTAAATAAAAGTATCGATGTTATTTAAGTTATACACAACATTTACACCAGGAAAGGTTGCAAAGTTCATCAAAATTTACTTATTGAACTAAGAGGCTATCAATTTGATAAAAGGGTCAGAGAGAGGTGAGGCCACGGAAAAAAAGATGAACGCAGTTTTTCGCATCAACTAGCTAATTTTCTACTGAAGTAAGCGGTATCATAATGACTATCGCATTTTCTTTAAGAGTATGATCGTTGAAACTTGTAACCCAGATAAAAATTAATCTATTTATGATGTTTGAAATAGACATGATACAAGAAACGTAAAATCTATAAAAGCAGAACTGTGAAAGGAGCCAAAACCTGTTGTCGTGGCAAGGATGTCGTCAACATAAAGGGTATTCTGCAGAAATTTTCAAGAGTATTTTTTTAATACAATAAAAATAATTGGTATTGTTTATTAGCTAGAAGCATGCATTGCTTTTTAAATTAGCACATGCCTTTTGTAGCATAAATTTTTCATATGAAGCTATGATGTAAGATCAGCACCGGCGAAAGGCATTTGAACGTGTAGGGAGGGAGGGGGCAAATGTTGAAACCGTTAGAACAAATTAAGAAGTGATTGATGGCAAGAAATAATTTGGAATATAATAATCTAGGGATAGCCAGAAACTATATCAAAAATAGACCTTGATTGAAGGTTAATCGACTGAAGAATGTCAAAAGATAAATTCATCGAAAAAAGGGTTAAGCAATTCTGTAAAGTTGAGGCTCGATTGTGTAAAATCTGATTGTAAAAACTTTTGGAAAAAAAAGTTCTTATAAAAAGGAATCTAGTCTTAAAACTTTCGAACAGGGCTGGTCAAGACGATTTTAAAAAAAATCTCAATGTAGATTATAGTGATCATTAGGCAGTGAAAGGAAAGCTTGTTTTTTGCCCTTGTGCAAATCCCCTTCTACCACGAGATACCCGTTTACAGCTTTATAATTAGTGTTTCTTCTCTTTATTGACTGGACAGAATCATTGATAAAATCACACTTTGAAGCTTTTTGACAATACTTTCAAAAAACAAATCTGCCGACTTTCAGCTTATGGTATTCTTAAAAATGTTTATGAGAATGGTTGGCTGCGCTTCCTACTTTTAAATGCTGGATATAACGCCAAAACGACATGAAATATATCCCATCCTCTCTCCTTAAACCCTTACTAGGTGGGTGTCTCTCCTGAATTTCTATAATGACAAAATATTAGCTCAAAAATAGCCTGAGCACCATCAACACAAATTTCTGTGAACAGCGATTATCTTTGAAGTTATGTATCAAAAGCTAAGCAAATTGTAAAAGCAAATTGTAAGAGCAAATCACTCTGCATCATTATCTTGACGTACTGTGGCAAGACAGCCTTGGTTCGGCAGTGCTGGTTGCAAGATAATGAATATTGCACAATGTGACTAGATCTTAGACTTCGATCTATAACAGGACAATGAGGAAATACATCTAAGTAGTAGTGCAAAATTAATTTTAATCTGCTATTAATTTGTCAAAACTGTTAATCAAAATTAAAAGCTTTGAAATCGGAAGTTTAATAGGAGATGCTTTTCCAGAGAGCAAACTAGTTCTTATCCGGCCAATGAGCCTGCCATGTTGGAACAATTTGGTAACCCCAAGAAATCTCTTTCAGCAAATCCACAAGCAGCCTTCGAAGCTTTCTTTGCCATGGTCAGGCCCAGGCGACAACGCAGAATGAGAGTCCGAACGAATTTCACGGCATGGCAGCTGATGGAGCTTGAAGCAGCGTTTGAAAAGACTCATTACCCTGACGTGTTTATGCGAGAGAGTATTGCCATGAAGCTCAGGCTCCCAGAATCACGTGTACAGGTAAGCATATCTAATTCCCATTTTAACCAAAAACTGGAGATCCAGAGAAACGTCAAAGGCCATGCTCTCAAAAAATATCCAACTTGATGCTTCAAGTTCCAATTTAACAATGTTTCAATTCATATTGATTCATCAGAAAGCTTACGATATCCATACAAACAGGATAATTATTCCTGCATACCCTAAAGTTTTTCGGGTTTTCCATTTTTGGAAAGGTACTTTTGATTCGTGAGTGCAATTCTTTTGTAATGGTGGCTAGATCCATTCCCATGTCTCTGACATTTCTATAAAATCCAATAGACAATCTGATGATAGAAAAACCAAAATTACATATGTATTGTGGAAAAAATTATTCTGTTCTGATTGCTTCATCAGGATTTATTTCAATCTGAGTAAAACAAGGAAAGTATTCTGTCGCTAGATAAGAAACATTCAAAAACAAACAAATGCTTTACTGTAACAATGGATTTTGAATAAAGTGGAGTTTCTTTTCATACATACGTCACAAGTCCTACTCCACGTGGAAAATTGCTGAAAAGGAAATTTAAAGAAACATTATAACATATTAAAATTATACATCTTAACTGTTTGCGCAGTCTTAGTTTTGTATATGTTCAGCAGGTTACACCTAAAGCATGATTCATTATTGGAAATGACTATTCATTGTTATACGAACGAACCAGCTAGACACGACCTCCTCGTAAAATTTCCCGTGTAAATAAACTGTGTTATTGGATAAGCAGAAACTTTTATCACAAAGGCATATTTTTCAAGTGTAGTTGTCTTGCTCTTCCCTGCTTATATTAATCTGTGTAAACATTGTGAATAGCCAAAAGCAATTGTGTACAATGTACATTAGATACTCCGTTTACCCCTTGATTTCATAAACGGAGGATTCCGGGATGATGATATTTGGTTCGAGGCTAGGCCAAAATTCTCAAGGTTGTGTTGGAGGTTGTACCTAAATTAAATCTAGAGCTCCAGATTCATCTCATTTTCATGCAAACAGCGTGGTTTTCTGCCAAGGTCCATCATTTATTCTGTAGAGCATTGATTTATCTAAAGCTCAGCAAATTTTGATGACAATATTGTATATATCAACGAAGTGGCAGCACGTTTTCTTCAAAGTGTCCAAGTATTTAATATCTGATAACTGCATCCTTAAACCACCACTTGTTCAAGGACAAATCTTCCAGGATGCTGTTCTCTAAAACGTGACGTATTGTCTAGAATTTGTGCGCAGAAGAACATAAGCAAAAAATCTATTACAAAAATGGCTTAGCAACACCGAAAAAAGTGAGGCAATCAAAAACATTGAAAAGGAAATATTTGCCCTTCTTTAATTCCTGATCACGTGTTTTGGAGGATATTCGAAAATGTTACTAAAAATTAAACTTGTTGCCACGATAAACATTTTAACTAAATATATACGTTTCGTGTGGTGCTTCATCCAGAATAACGATAATACAGTTAGCAAATAAATTCAGTACCAGAATGAAAATGTAATAGTTTGATTGTTAAAAACACGACGTTTCGAGCATGTACTTGTTACCAAGAGAAATATTTTTACTTTCAAAGGGATTGAGTTCAAAGTACATGAAATGGTTCTTTGTGATCTCTACTTCATTCATTAAAGGAAAGTCCTTCAAAAATATTCTAAAAAACTCCTTCTCGTTATTTCTCGCAAAAATTAAGGTATTGATGTTCACGAATTGCTCATTTCTTGCAACATATTTCCGATATCCTTAGCAGCTTGAACAAAATGTTTTTCCGATATCCATAAGCTAAGAGACGAATAAACTTTGCAGCACTTTATCAAATTGTCTGTAAGTTGCGGCAATAAAAATCAATTATAGCTAAGCCAAACATTTGTGAGTACGATTGCGATTTCCTTGTTGTCAAATAATTCGTATTTGAACAGCTTTGGGCCTGTCATTCTACAAGTCTATGACAGTGATCGGGAATATGACATTTGGATGTGTTTATTAATGCTTTAGTTTAATTACTCTCCTGTGGATATCGTAGTTGACTGGTACAGCTGTGTAAATTGCCATCGAGATTCAATGACTCTCCAGCAAGTGACTTAAAGCTTTCATTTTAATAGTACTTGTAATTCAGCTTTGCACTGAGGATTCGACTGCCATTAGTAGTTGTCTGGTAGTAGTGCACTGTAGTAGTGTCTGGTAAAAGTTACATTTAAATCCGGGGGGTACTCCAATTAAGGCCTGACAGGGAGTCCGGTCGTCAATTTGAGTGTCTTATCAAATGGGAGAAGTTAAAGCAGTCGCTTCCTCTTAGGGGGAGCTTCCAATTGACTGCTGAGTTGAGATTGCCACTTCATACAAAAAATGAATAAGGCTTTATTTTCCCCGATTCAACAACAATCAATGTGGAACGAAGGAATTTGCCAAAGAAGCATTGCTAGCTTTTTGTATTGGCATGCTACTATCAAACTTTTATTGAACAATGTTATTTTTTGATCATTTTAGGGTAACTTTTAACTTTTTCTGGTTTGACCCTCTTTGACCTTGTCTGGATCCCACTGATAAGTCCTAATGAGAATACCCTCGAGCTTATAAATGCACTTTTCTATTTGCAATCCCCTCTTCTTTAAATGAGTGCATTTTTTGACGTGTGTCGATTTTGTGTTTTGATACTCATTGGTTTTCGTATAAAGGTATTAAAATATATTGGGAGGCATTTTTTCAAATTTCTTCTGCAAATTACTAGCGATCATAGGGTTGTAGAGTTTTCAACCTAGTTTGATTATTTCTTAGGTATGGTTTCAAAATCGACGAGCTAAGTGGAGAAAAAAGGAGATGGACCAATGTCAAAAGGTTTTGTCAAACGACGAAGAGTTAGACATTTTAGATGAACAGCAAACCGTAACACAGAACACTCCTCATGACTCTATGACAACACAGAAGAATGGGGATGATGACGTCACAGAGGTCGAAGACGGCGCCACAGCAGCTAAAGAGGTTTTGGTAGAAAAGAGCAACCAGGCAACATGCGAGAGATCACCTGAACTCATTTTACCGTTTAGCTATAAGAACAAAAGTATTGGCCCACCTCCTAAGCTAGTGCCAATACCTAGCGCTAGGGATTAAAGCGAAAAGGTGTCTGCGAATTTTCATTATCAATGTCCTTATCAATTATCAACGTATTTTGTAAATTATTGCTGGCAAGGTATGCAATTTAAGAACTTACGTTTTGAAAGAGGGTTTCCTTGTCAAGTTGTCGGGACAGCTAGGAACAACTGTAACGAAGTACGTTTCCGATAGAGACACGTTCAAGGCAACTTAACCAGTAGTGTATAGCCAACAAATGTAGAGGGGGCCATAGAGCTTTCTCTACATTGTATGCAAAATGAACGTTTCAGTTGTTTTTGTTTGCATGGCCCCTCAAAATCAATATTAATATCTTTCCATTTTTTTTCTAAGGTTAAATCATCTTTCGACGTCTACCTGCTACCTGAGTAGAAAATCTTACAAATAAAGAATTTAAAATAGTAACATTTTGCCAGCATTTATTGAGTTTTCTGTTATCGAGGTCACCCATTAATACAAATGTCAAAGGTAATATAGCTTCAATCAAAGATTTGATCCTGGCAGAAATTAGATATGATATTTTAGAACTACCCAGAAAAAAGAGGAGGGGGCGCAGGCCCCCTTGGAAAAATACCAGAAGGGCCGATCCCCCCTGAGCCCTCCTCTTCTAAAGCCCTAAACTTAACTAGAATCTGATAGTCTCTAAATCTAGAATCTAGGTTGATTCATTATCTAGGATAGAAAATAAAGTATGTTTCATTAAGTTAGAAAAGTTTCGCTTGAAATGCTGCATGAACAATTTCAGAATTGTCTAATCAAGCAAGTTAAAAGATTTAATACTAATATTTACCATTCCTGTGTGGCTTGTCAGAGAAAAAAAGGGGCGTTGCTTTAGTAGCAAAACTTTAAAATTTGTTCTGAAAAGATATAGAAGAAAAAGGTGAAATTTAGCTTGAAGTTACTTTAGCTTTTAGTGATTAGTTACAGCATGTGTTGTTAAGTACTCAAGTAAAATTGTTTATCACAATATGAAATATTATTAGGCAAATTCCATTAAAAATTTGCATAAAAAAATTAATTCTATTCTTTTAACTTAGTGCGAAAATTCGGCTTGTCTCACTAATTCATAGCACTTTAGTCGGTAATTCCTCCATATTTTGAAAATTATATGAAATGCTTCTTTCTTGGCAATCCATGACACAGCTTATCCTAAGACCTAAAATTGAATAGAATGCTACTTTATATTTAATTCATATCTAATTGAAATATAAAGTTAAATAGTATATTCAGTGGGACGGGGAAAAAATCTTTAGATATGTAATAAGTAGAACACGCATATAATTTCAGCTTTTAGATCTTATGGAATGAATCAATATAGATTTGTTTGTAGTAATGACTGCTTCGGGTTTGTAGTTAAATAAGTTTGATGCTCTGTAATAAATGTAATTTGCTTACCTGTAATGAATCTAGTGGTTGTTATTGGAATTAATGATATACATCTTTTGTTATCTTTGAAATCATAATATTTTCAGTTTGACATTTAATATCTTTTTGAAAACATCTTTTCGAAAGCATTATTAGATCAGGCAGAGAATGGTCGCCCGAGAGCGAAATTAATGGGACCTAGTGCTTTTGATCAATTCGAAGGTGCTGATTTCGAAAATTGATGTTATACGGGTTTGGGGGGGGGGGCAATCAGCCTCTTTTTCGTGTTTGAAGTCTCTGTAACAGTGAATCTTCTGGTAAGTGTGCAAAAATAAGAAAAAACCATATTCCACTGACCATAGGAATTCGCAAGTAAGGCCCGTAGTTTCACCATACTGTATGCTCTCATGCAATTACACTTGCGAATAGGCCAAACACCCATTTTGGGCGTAAAATTCATCATCAATGCAAACGTCATGCACCCCTGCATGACTCATTTTAAATGATCACCCTTTTAAACGAAGTTTTTGAGGATTTTTGAGGGGGTATAGGATTTTTATGATTTATATTGCATAACATTTTATAACTGATAACTTTTAATACTTTTATTGTCTAAAATATAGAATTAGAGGTAACCATGGCAGTGCTACGTGGCTTTCTATGAAAGACATTTGTATGTGCATATGAGATAAATGGAACATATCTATCTTGCTTGAGAATACAAAAATGCAGAAATATTTAACTACTAATATCTTACTTAATTAAAGGGCTACTTCCTCCTTAGTATCATAGTTCATCCACTTATTTATGTCTGAAAAGTTTTGAAACGTGTTGACAGGGAAACGAAAGTTATGAGGTGAATCCACAGAGTACCACTTATCTGGTGTGATTATGATTTGAAATCTAAAGCTCATTTGTGAGAAATGTCTGTAGATGGTGAAAGCCAACTCAGAGCAAAGAGCAAGCAACGCAGGCCTGGGGGGGGGAGGGAGGGCACTTGACCAGAAAGGTGACTAAAGTGTGCGGTAAACCTTTTTGCACCTGACCCTGTCCCATAGAAAATTTGCCAAAAGCATACTCTGTCCAAAAGATTGGTAAAAAGGCATATTGCACAGTTATGCCAAAATATACCTGAGCGGAAAGAGGATCTGCACTGTAACTAATGCGTGTTGCTTTTGGGAGCATATATTCCTATTTTTTGCTTCTAAATACCTTGTCCAAAACAGTTTCCTTAATTTTGATACCTTATATTTTAATCAGAAAAACTCCCAAGCCCCATAATTTTAATCTGAAAACCCCGTGTTTCATGGCATAACCGCTTATGTCAAGCATAGGCGTGCTCCCCCCGGGGGGAGGGGGAGGGGTAGGAGACAATTTCATTTGCCTCGATTCTGTTTTCGGGCATAAGTGCAAAACAACAAATATGGCGGACCAAGATGGTCAAGAGGGTCAGAAAGTGAAAGACCTTATTCATTCCTTCAGAACCCTTGACAATGTCGAAAAGACTTTGTTTATGTTAAGTTGTGTTAAGGAATGCAAGGTATCTTATTTGCTTGTTTCATAATTTGTGTTTGAATTTTTTTGCTTGCTTGAATTCCTCATTATTTGTTTCTCTTCAGTACGGAATCATTGTCTTGGGAGTTATACCGACAATATTATCATTATACTATCATTATATTATCACAAAAGATATTATCATTAATTTAAAAAGTCATTTTCACCAGCCTAAATTCGTTTTTGTCTGAAAGCCCAATCGATCTACAAACTGTCCAGGTTCTTTCGTGAGGGGAGTGTATTTTATTAATTAGATTTTGATTTCTCTATTTTGTCTAATCTTCTGTAAAGGAATTTTTTTAGTTTGTATAGTTTGATATGATCAATTGTATGCAGTGGAATTCAAAATAAAAAAAAGCTGAATTGAACTTTTAAAATAATTTGTTGTTCATATCGTGAATCATTAGATTGCGTTGATGTCACACTTAAATATTATATAATATAGAAATTTGGAATTCCCTACCATTGCAAATTAAAAAGTTACCGAATAAGTCATCTTTCATCAAAAACCTGAAAAGTTATTTCTTAAAGTCGAATTGATATACTTATTTGAACCCAATTATGAACATTATCATTAAACATATATTACCATCATGCATCTCACTATTGTGTTTTTAGTATAACCAATTACATATCTTATTATACTAACCCTATATTATCTTGATATTCCTCCTTTTTATTTCTCATTCACAGTCTTCTTTTGAAATCAAACACCTACACCTATACACGTCCAATCGAGCATATGACCTAGATAGCTCCTTGTGAGTTCTTTTCATATGTCGGACAGCAAACATACCAAACTTTGAACTATCTACTGTTTGTAGTTTTTCTTTTTTGTAAAAAATAATTGTTATTTGTGGTTCAAGTATTAAATAGAAATGTAGTAGGTAATTATTGCTGTGAATGAAATGTTTTGAGTTTTTGAGTTTTGAGTTTGAATACTTTTCTGTTTTCTTTAGAAAGTTTCATTATCAAGTTATTATGAACTCACTTTTATTCAAAGACATCTCAGTTAAAGGTGGTTTATGAAGAGGTAGAGAGGATATTGGCAAATGATTTTGTCAATATCTTACCTACTGAGCTTGCTGAAAAGATATTCTCATATCTTGATGCCAAATCTTTATGCAGAGTTTCATGTGTCAACCGTAAATGGAGAAGAGTGTCGAATAACAATAAAATATGGTATGTTTGATATTGTTTTGCCTGAAGATGACCCAAAAATCATTTGAGAAATGCTTTCTCTAAATACCCCTTGCAGATGTGATGTGAAATTTGTATTTTAAAGATGAATATAGTGAATATGTAATTTTATTTCAAAATATTTTCTGGATTGCTATTTGCTACTTTTTCCTGTTAGTTTTTTGCATTTTGGATGGGGAGCTAATTACCTTTGAAAATTAATTGCAAGTACAATTGGTGCTGATTATAGTCAAACCCTACTATCATAATCAAAGCAGTTGACTGCGGCTGAAGTCACACCAAATGTTGCTTGAAAGCCTGTGACTGTAAGCAGAGTGTGACTGTAAGCAGAGTGTGACTGTACCAAGAATGATGGCATGCAATATTAACCATTTGCAATATTTATCAAGGTTTGCCACAGGCATCTGCTGCATGAGGTTAAACTGTTATTACTGAAGTTCAAAAATAACATAGGTGTTACACCATTTAAAAGTGAAACTGTTTTAGTAAATGAAAAGTTTCATTAAAGGTGACTGAATTCGTTTTTTACATAAAGTACTGTAATGTTTTATTGAAGTACTCCAAAATGACAAGAAGCAATTCAATATAATGCAGTTTTTTCCAATATGAAGAACCAAAATAGAAGTTAAAATTAGATTATCAGTAAACTAATTTGTGTTGGGGATAGAGATAGTATTCAACTATTCAAGAACAAAGCTATATCTGGTTTAATCATGGCTGTAGAGGCATAAAGTTATAAGTTTGGCCATTGAAGAATTTGTTTCTTTAGTTATATACCATCACAATAAAGTAGAGCTGCCATATTTAAAGTGTTTTATTCATTTGATGTGTTATTTTTTTTTGCTCAAAATTATTCTTTCAGCCATCCATTTTTTTACCCTCATTTGAGCAATTGCACAAGCTTTGATAGATTTTTTGTATTAAACTGACACTGTCATTCTTTATTCAACCTAGGTATGATTTGTGTAAGGATAGAAAATGGCATGCTTACTGCAACAACAGAACATTAAAACATCCACCTGATAGAGCTCTCTCAAGGCCATCATCAGCATCAAGAAAGATTTCAATCAGACCTTTTGACTTCAATAGAAAAACATCAAATGCACAATATTTAGATGAAATTTGTGAATGGAAGGAATTATATATTAAGGTGTTCCATCTACAACAAAATTGGGTTGAAGGCCTTTACGCAGTTAAACCTATCTTGAGAGGTCATAAACAGCCAGTTACCTGTTTAGATTGTGATGGTAATTGTTTCTTTCTTCAGTTTTCTAAATATATATTGGATTTAGAGTTGAAATTTATTTGCTGGTTAGAATGTAACATTAAAATATGATTTTCTGTGACGATAATTTGTTACTCTTTGGATTTTAGGAGAAGTTATTGCATCAGGATCTTTAGATGCTACAGTGGTTTTATGGGACATAAATTCCCTTGAATGTAAGGTAAAATTGACAGATTTTGGAGGTGCAGTCAAGTGCTTAAAATTGAAGGTATGAATCTTCTTTTCGTGGTGAGTAGAAAAATATTCAAAATTAATCCTAAGCAGCATGTTGTCTTTCTAGCGTTACAATGCATCTTTCAACCTGCTTCTTTACATTAATCTCTACAGATAAGTGTAAAAAGGCCTAAAATGGCAATGCATTGAAAGGATGATCCACTTTGCACACGAGTTGCAATATGGAAAATTCCAATGTATGAAAATGCTAGGATAACTTACCTTACAGAAAATTATTTTTGGCTAACGTTTTTCTTAATAACTTGACGAGATCATAAGTTTCAAGGTGAACAGTTAACTTGCATATGGATGAAAATGTGAACAACATAGGCAAAGAAAGAGGCAAATGGCTATGGAGAAGAGTCAATTGCAAATGTCCAGTTACAGCTAGACTCTTTATTGTAGGACAATCACCTGGTTACTGGTTGTATTGACTCTGTTATTCGTGTTTTTAGTACAAAATCATTTAATATTCTAAGGTAAGTTTGATTCACACTTTTTTCATTTAAGAATATTAAAATGTTGAAATGCTGAAATATGTACATTGATTACAATGAAAGGTCGTGGGAAATCCCTTTGGGTATTCCAAAATCACAGAAAATTTACGCTCACCTAGTCCATGTCCAGTCTGGGATATTTCTTTAAGTATGGAGAGAGATAATGGAGGGCTTAACAAATGTCAAGTGATAAACAAAAACAAGAAGTCATTTTGTGTAAAATCACAATTGTGTACAATTGTGACAATTTCGTTTGTTGAAAATTTGTGGTGCGAAGCGCCAGGCAAGGGCACCGCGCACCAGTCTAAAAGAGGGTGGGCTGGAAAAGGCGTGACCCAAATTTTTTGAAGCTACGCTCTTTAGAGCGCCAGAAAACGCCCCTTTTAGTAAATATATAAGTGCTTCTTTCCACTTACCTTTTATGAGCAATCCGCTTCAGAGAAGAAATAGATTAAACAAAGGCAAAACACCTAAAAGTGAACAAAAAGGGTTCCCAGTCAAGAAGAAATGCTACTACTTAGGATCCGTTAGAGTAAACTTTCTAAAAATTGCGTTAGAGTAAACTTTGTAACAGTTTCCTAACCCATTATTGCCAAAAATGGAGGGCTATAGCCCCTGCTAGCCCAATGGCTACGCGGTGCCTGCGAAACGCCCTGGTCACCAATAGGAAAATGCCTATGACTAATTTTTGGCTACGTATCAGGGTCTTTTTAGCATACTAACTATGCTTATACCAACTATATCTCCGTTGTTTTAAACAGTGGACTTTTTTCCTCTTTAAATAAGCAAAATCTTGCCTTTGTTCAGCTAATTACCTTTCGAATAGGCTATACTACGTATTGATAGCTTCAATGCAACATCATAAAATCGGATGACGAAATCACCAACCATAATATTATCTCTACCCCCCATCATATCTTCCTTGGACAAAGAAGTAGGTCAGAGTCGATCCTGCCAGGAAACTGGGGAAGGGGGGAGGACGTATCCTACTTTTCCGTCTGTGGTGCCGCCATTGCAGAGTTGTGTAGAGGTTGCTACATCCACGAGTTTTGACCTTAAAAGTTGATTTTGAACGAACATTTTCCACTATTAAGAAGGATTTGTTATAGTAAGTGTCTATTTACAGATGCTCCACATTGTTATGCACTGCATCTGAGAATGTTGTATTATCATAATACGATTCAGATTCTAGTCAATTTTTGAAAGCCTTTTAACCATGCCAGCAAATTTACGGTATTACGATGCCTTTGCTTTTGCTTTTCTGTTTGCTTGGAAGGGCACCTTGTATTTTGACAAAACCTGTGCGGTCTTGTTTTATTTTGTTTGCATCTTTTTCAGAAAATTCGATTGTCAACAAGGAAGCATTGAACATATTTGCTTTGAAGAAACAATAATTGCAAACACAGTTTCAGGTGACAGGTAGTGGGAATATTTCAACGTTTATATTTCGTACGCTGTCTGTTAAGGGCATTGGAAAATAATTTTGATTGTGGGGGTAAGATGTTTTCAGTATGATTAGAAGCAAGGGAAGTATCATTTTAGGGAATGATGAAGCCCCCCCCCCCCTACCATCGTTCCCTCGGTCTCTGCTTCTTTGTGACTTTTTTTTGCTTTAGGCTGTGGTAGATATGCTCAAGGAAAATTTCAGAACACTTTACGATTTATAAATTCTACATTGTTCTCTGTTCTCTATACTAGAGCCTTTTATTTCTACACCAGATATTAAAGTGAGCCTTCTTCTACTCTAGGGACATACGTATTTGGTCAATTGATGATAATAAAAATGACGATAGGTGCTTGCATCGCTTAGAAGGTCATACAGATGATATCGAGGTTTATCTAACTTCTTTGATAATATCTTCAACGCCGTAACTCCAAATGTTGTTGGGGGGTGGCAGGGGAGGGGGGGACTTGTGTCTCCCCTGAAAACTTTTTGGAACCCATTGTTTCTGTGCATTCCTTTTATGTACGAAGAATGAGAACATTAAGAGGTGATGTGGGGGAATGTAAAAAGTCTATTTACTTGCTATATTGCATGCATTTGATTACAGTGAGTAAGTTACATTTCATTACAGTGAAAGCATTAACATATTCTATAAAATGAATGAAAATTTGGTTGATTTCTTCTTGGTGTCTGGAAATTTTCGTCTGCCTCTTGAATTGAAACAGTTCCTGTTATCAAACAGATCCCTGTATATTGATTTGTTTTCAAACAAAATGAACGATTATTTTGCTGTTTCAATTGAATGTATTAATGCTTTACACAGTATCGTACTTGTTTAGACCCCAGCACAGGTGAACGTAAACGTTTCATTTTTCAATTCTTTCTATTTTTGGAGCTTTTAACTTCGAATTTGTTGTTTAATTGTAAGAGTGTCAAGTACGACAGCCAAGAGTAAAACTACATTCTTAATTAAAAGAATTTTTCGGGGTCAGGAATGTTTTAAAGTTAGCAAAGATTGTGGTTAAGTAAGGGATCGCTTATACTGTTAAAAGTCATAAGCCTACGATTCTTAACGATCTTTTCGCGAAAGCAAAAGCTGAAGAGAATGATTGCACGTGTTTTTGACAGGGATGCGTGCATCGGGAATGCGTGCATCGGGAATGCGTGCATCGGGAATGCGTGCATCGGGAATGCGTGCATCGGATATGTGTACACCAGGAATTTATGCACCACTAATTTGATGCTTTCATCAGCTTTCATTATTCTTTCTGTGTCTTGCCAAGGAAATACATTTTTTCTCCGTTCTCCCTGTCCATTCTATGGGTTCGCCTTGCTTCTTGTTCTTTCTCTATCTGTACACATATCCTGAGTCCTGATGATTTTATCAAAATTCTGTGATTGTGAAAGATTTTTTTGTAATGCTAGAGGTGTTCAGCCTGCTTTGGAGAGGAGGGGGGATTAGGCCGTTCTAGGAATGTTCGGTCTTTTAGAAACAACGATTCACAGTGTGCTTTGGTAAAAACCATCTCAAAAAGTCGCAGCTTTCTCAAATCCGACGCACTGACTACCTAAGTCTCACAAACATATGTAATGCCAATCTGTATAGAAGTATTTTATTTACAGCAAGTGTACCTGCTTACTTTATGCTTGTTGTTTTCTAGTTTACAATGTGTTATTTGCCTTTCTTGAAGGTTCTTCAATTGTGGAATGGTACATTAGTGAGTACGTCTTGGGATGGCTCTGTTCGATTATGGTGTGTACAAACTGGACAATGCTTACATTCCTTGTTTGGCCATACTGAAGGTTCGTTACAATTTAACATTGTGCAGACTATTTAATTCAGTCAAGCATACACACTTCCATTTTCACTGCATTGTCTGTCTATGAAAATTCAATGATGTCTCTACAGAAATCAACATAATGTGTCTTACTTTGGCAAATTTACCCAATTTCAAATGTTTATCATATTGCGAGGATGCGTGTTTATTATATTGCGAGGATGCGTGTTTACCATATTGCGAGGATGCGTGCAAGTGAATGCAATCTTCATAATCTATAGCTTATCAGGTCTTGTTTAACAGACTCAAGCAACCTTGTTTTTCTTCATTACGTTTGAACTCCGAGACTAACGGTTTTTGGTCTACGCTTTGCAATATCGTTTAGCATTTTTGAGTAAATGATCAGCAGATTTAAATTTCCAAATACCTGTCATTATCGTTTAGAAATTAATTTGTTGACAGATTGTCATTCCAGGAAGGATATTATTCAGTCTTTCGATGAAAATTCGACATACTTCATCAAAATTCTGTAACGAAGAGACGTAGACAAAGTAACCAAGGACTATAGTGGTAGATAGAAGTAAAAACGATTACGAGACTAATTTTCTTTTACTGTATTTATAATTCTAGTGGTAATGTGTTGTCAGATGGACGACGAAAAGATTATGACAGGGGGAGCAGATGGAAACGTGATCATTTGGGACACAAATTTCGGACACTTGAGGCAAACCCTTTATGGTCATGCTGAAGTTGTAAGTGCCAGTCTATATTTTTTTATAGATAAAACTTCTTGTTAATTTTTTGACTAAATGAGTAAGATCTTGTGGATATATTGAATAATATCAACAAACTGGGGAAAAAACAACATTGTTAAGGCTCTTCATTATGTTCTTTAGTTTTTTTATGTTTTATCCTTTCTACATCTAATGTATTCTAATTTCACCTGCCTTTCTTAAAGCTCACTTGGTATCTATATGTTTTGACTGTGAAAAATAGATTTCAGTAATTGCTACCAAGTGCTGTTTTAAGATGCCAGCTTTCTTCGATCATAATCTTTTTTAACATCAACGTCATTTTATATATTTTGGTTAAATAAGGTTAAAACCAAACTATGGCATAGCGTAGGCAGCGAGAGCTAGACTGGTATCGTTGGAAGCCTGAAAATGCTGCAATTATTTAATGGTTTCAACATTTCACTGACAGCAAGAACACTCGTTCATATCAATATATAATCGTTAATCCGGTAAAATTTGGAGTTCATTTTTGAAAAGAACTTCCAAGTTTTTCGAAGGAAAGCAGACGAATTGTAAATTATTCTTGAAACTCAGTTACGTTGAAAAATTTCTGTCACAGAGTTGTGTGGCTAACAATTCACTGTGTGGGTTGTCTTTAAGTATTGCTATGTAGTAAGTCCAAACTCAATGTAAATATTTCCTGGACACCGAAATGGTTTTTTACGTATTTGTCACTTTGAGCCCTTTAGCTTTCAGTAATGATCAAGAAATTGAGATAAGCTTGTTTGAATGCTTATTGGTCAGAAAATCTGCAGATTATTATTTTGTTTCGATTAGCACTTTTTTACAATAAGCGAGACCGTTCTATATTGTTTTGGAAAAGCGTATGTTAAGTCTTCTTCTTCTTAGCTGAAATTCTTATCTTTCAGTATTGTCTCCAATTTAACGAAAAGGTAATTGTTTCTGGATCTGCGGACAGTCTTGTCCGTGTGTGGAGTATTCATGGTCAGTTTCAATCTTATTGTTTTAAAAGCATTGAACTTCCAATAACTATAAAAGCTCCTAATACAATTTATTTTTCAAAGGATTTAGGGAACAGCTGTGATTTAGGTCTGTTATTTGTCGTTAATGAAGAGATTTATCTTTTTTGGTGTACCACCAAATCATTTTAAAGCCTACTAAATGATCATATTTGCCAATTTCTCACAAAATATGTGTTCAATTATATAAAACTGGTGTAGAAATCTCTTAAAATGAGTACTAACAAGCCTTTAATACCTTTGGTAAATGGTTAAATGCGTTTAAGGGCAGATAGAACATCGTAGATAGAACATTTTATAGATAGAGAAAGGATATTTGGTAGTTTTTATTAGTGTTCTTAGGTTGAGTCTCAGTTTATTTTCTTCTAGTACTTTTCAGAATTCTTCACATGAGAATTCTCCTATAAAAATTTTGGTTCACTGGTCAGTTTAAAGGGCATGTGTCGTGAACATGTTTTGCTAATGCAATACAATTATATTTTTTGTTTAATACAAAGCATGGGATCGAGAGTGAATTTTTACGGCAGTACTGAAAAGTCACGAAGCAATGGAATTCCATTCTTAACGCTTTTGTTTTATTAGCTAACTGTTAATGCGACATATGCCCTTTAAATGTTTGCAGCATTCTTGGCTTGTTACTTATAGCAAAATCCTAGTTCATCAGTAGTAAGTTCAATGATGATTTTAATTGTTTATTATGTGCAGGTAGGCCCATGTATTCATTACAAGGCCACATTGGAATAGTTCGATGCATTAGACTTCAAGGCAGCCAATTGGTTAGTGGAGGGGACTGCAAAAAAGTTATTGTCTGGGATGCCGAGGTAAGGATATGCTCTACCATATAAGATTGTCATTTAATTTAAATTTTCATAATTGTCATTTTTACACTCACGGTACCGGATGAGAGGCAATTAACTCGTGGAAAAAATGTGCCTAATTCCCGCCAAAACAAAAGGATTTCTTGGAATTATGCTGGTGAAGCAATGGGATTTCACGAAAATTGGACAAGATCTTAATGCAGCTATTTGTCCCTCCCTCCCTGAACCAGTTGTTTACAACAAGGCCAAAACAAAAACAGTCGCTACTATCACTCCTGTCCAGTTCTCCCTATTCAAAGCTGGGATGGGGGCTATTGTGGAAAAAGTTGCTCAACCTTTACGCAGATAAACTTCAATGCTGTTAATGTTAAAACGTTAGCTCAAATGTTAGTCAATCAGCGTGCACACGCAACTTAACATGGAGGCAAGGTTGATAAAGTCATAAACATGGGATGCTTTATCTGAACTCTGCCTGTCCTTGATGAAAGTTTCATTTTTGAGGCTCGTGCCTCTTGTTACTTTTTTTGTTTCAGATCTTTGATTGTTGTTTCCGAAGCCGGGCAGATGTTAGAGACCGACCCGTGTCAGAATGAGCGCTAGATTTTAAATCTTTTCTTCGAAAGGAATGCTTTTCTAACTTGCTTTTTGTTTCATTTCAGAAGGGAGAGCTGCTAAATTTTGTGCATCGACACCCAACATCATTGCATTTGATGTGGACTGATGAAACAAGAATAGTTACAGCTTCGCCAGAAACCCCGGGTACTGTCACTGTTGTCAGCTACTGGTCATAATTCAGCCAGATCCGGTCACAGAATAAAACTTATACCGTAGCCCAGTTGTCGAAAAGCGTTATCCGCAATGGATATTTGCTGCTGTTCACCCGTCCATGTGTTTGTGTGGTACTGAAGTTGTGAAAGAAAGAAATAAAAGATAGCCTGCGTGCAGACTCGACTGGTTTATCCAGAGATGAATCTAGTTGATTGGAAATTTAGTTGATTGGAAAATTCAGTGTTTCTCTCCCAGTAGACAAACCAGCAGAAAATTCAGTGTTTCCCTACTGAGAGACAAACCATTAGAAAATTCGGTGTTCCTCTCCTGGAAGACAAACCCTAAATTTTCCATCCAACTAAATTCATCTCTGGGAAACCAGTCGAGCCTGCGCACAGGCTAATTAAAAAGATGGTGCTGCCAAAAGTGCGACACGAAAGCTGTATAAAAATTTGTCTGTTAGGAGATCTCCCGATCGAAGACTCTTCTGGACTGAAACCTATCAGTTGTGGTATAACATCATGCTAGTCTGTTATATTGTCATCATGGTAGATATTCAAAGGTGCAAGAATTAATACTAATAAAAGCACCAGCTGTTAGTATACCGGTTGCAAGATACACTCATTTTTTTATAAGAAACAAAGGTCAATGTTAAGTACTCCAGTTTCTTAATGTTCTGGAGATTTCGTGATGTCATGAATGATGTTTTGAAAGGTTTGTGACCTTTTTTATCACGTCAAGAGAATCGCTTCCATTCTGATGCTGTATCTAGATGTAGGAAGTATTTATTTATCCCTTTTGTCTTAAGTTCTGGGCCAAAAGGGGAATCATGTTCTTTGATTATACAAAATTTCTTTGTTCTCAGTTTTATCATATTTTGATAGTTTCTTAATCTTTTTGCTTCGAGTACTGAAGTTTCTTAATTTTTGCTGACTGTCCAATACTCGTTTATTATAGCCAGTTTTTTTTTAAAAAATGAGTGTACTGCATTTCAGCACGAATATTGAAAATACCTTAACCGCGACCTCAGCAATCGCAGAATTGAGCTTTAGTTGAAGCGAACAACAATTTTAAATATTGCAATCAGCGGCGTAACCAAGCCGTCTTCAACCCCGAGGAAAAATATGCTAACTGGCTCCTTGCTCTTTAAAATTTGCATCCCTTTTGTATATTGCTCTGTTTTAAGGGGGTTAAAAGGGGACATGATCCCAAACCCAGCGCTTATGTTAGCCAGAAGGGGCTCGCACTTAAAGGAGAACTGACACGCAAAAAAAACTTTGGCTTATTCGATGCAAAATTTGTCGCTGATTTCAAATCTGGAAAAAGTTTTCTTCTTAGATTCGCCGTTTTTCTGATATTTGCACTTTTATCCGTCAAATACGTCACAGCCAGGACTCGGGAATTTCCCGAAGCGGAAACAAGATTATCGCCAGGAGTTGTTAAAATTCTCGGTTGACGTCACAAGTGACATGTTAACAATGCCGTTGTAAAGGCTTTCACCGCAACGGTGAAAGTACAAGTGAAGTTTCGTGTTTTATTGAAAAAAGTCCGCGGTGAAAAGACAAAAAATTGTCAGGCATTTCATTTATAAGTATATAGAAGCTAGAAAATCCTAGCTACATGTCTGCTAAGACGCTTATATCCACATAAAATTTATTTTCATGCCATGATATCTTCGAACCAGCATGCTTTGAAACATTGAAAGAACCTCTAAGCTTGTGAAAAAAGGAGTCGACTTTGTTTGAAAATTGATACCGTTTCTTCAAAGTTTTTATTTTTACAATTACAAAAAAATCGCAACATGGGGGGTGGGGGGAGGGGGTTGAAGCAGTAGCCAAAAGACAAACGAAATCTAGTGGAGACAGCGGTAAAAGCGATCCTGCAACCTGCTTTGGGTGCAGAAATATGAATTCAAGAAAAAACCTTGGTTGATGAGAGCTGCGAGTGTGACTAAATAATAATTTCACTGAACTTGATTATTGTATTTTAACAGAGGTTGAGATACTAGGGAATAACCTAGTCTTGCAAAAAGACCATCCCCCACCCAAGTCAAAATTGCTTGCAAAAGAATATAATGCGCCAGTTGATATTCCTATGACAGCTAAACAGCATTTTCTTCGACTAAGAAATCAAGTTCTTTGACTACGAGCTAAGAGCCTATTTCGTAAATCCAGATCTTTCGACTGCCAGGTAACTTATCAGTTCCCGAAACCCTTCACGCCGGGTGAAAATGGCATAAAATCCGCACAAGTCGACTTTTAACCCGCCTTTACTATTCAATATCACTATACAGTTAACGCGTTTAAAACATTGAAAAACAATCATAGAATGTTATATTAACAATTAATAACTTGCAGTTCCGTTTAGGGCATCATGGGCATTTTAGCCAATTTAGGCCATACAGACAAAGCAGTCTGGCCAAAGACGCCTCAATCTGAAATAAAATTCTAGTTTTACGATACCTGATCTCATTTAGATTGTAGCAATAGCATTATTTTTAATAGAAATTCCATATCAGTTTGTACTTCCAGTCTGTTCTTTGTTTACAATATCGTCACTGTTGAGCCATGGGACGACTGTCTGCCCAAGCGGCAGCGCTGGTTGGTAGCAAAAACTCAGACGGCTGAAACTCTCCATTTGTTTCGAAATCAGTGTAATAAAACTCCGATTCAGAGTCCCAAACTATTGAAAAAGTCAATTATGTGTCAAAAATGCAAAATTAGCTCCTTTCACATGCACAAAATAAACATTTGTCCGCAGCATTTTGTTAAAGGTTTCTATAGAGAAACGCAATACGTGCTGAGAACATGTCACTTGTGACGTCAAAGATGATCGTCCACTCGTGACGATTTTCGCCTCGAGTCTCAAGTTGTCGGAACAATTGTCGTTTCTCAACTTAAAACGCCTGTATTTCAAAAACGGTAACTGTGATTTAAAAAATTTTTTCGATCCTGGAATTTGCTTGTCACAAACTACCGTTTTAGCCAAACTTATTTTTGCGTGTCAGTTCTCCTTTAAGGAAAAATATTGAAATTGTAAAGATCAAGGGTCCCGCAGATGTTTTTGAAAATACTCGGTGTGGCAAAGTTTCCGAAAATTGTCTGAAAATCATTTTTTTTTCAGAATTTGAGAATGCATGATAATTTTCCGAAATTTTGGCACCCCAAAGCGTTATGCTAAAACATGTAAGTGTGAAAAACACGAGGTACCTATCCCACCATTAGTTCAAAACTGCTACGCAACAACAGATGTTTGGATGCCAATCATCTCTCTTGGCCTCCTTATTTTTTTCGCACCCCCCAGGGACGGATTTACCGGGGGCTGTAGGAGGTGCGACACCGCCCGATATATTTGTGTCTTTCGGTAAATTTTGCTTTGATTCAGTAAACAAAATTTTTCGATGATCAATACTACAAAAAAATTCAAAAATTTACTTTATTTATCTTCTTAATCTTGAAATAAAGGTGGCTCTTGAAAATGGGCTTTTCCATCATTTTCTAATCACCAGAAAAGTGTGACATCAAAATCCAACCATTATCTAACACCCCCAATCTTTGCCGCTTAAATCCGTCCCTGCACCCCATCTCAACGTTTTAATTTCTGATTTTTACCTAGCCTAGGAAATATGTAAAAGAGTTTTATTGATTACTTTTCATTAACGGTCGACTATTCATTGATTACTATCTACCTCACTTACTTTATAAAAATTGTCTTAACATTAAAGCTTTTTTATTATCAACACGACTTGTGGCAGTATCCTAGAATAATTATGGAGGTAACAGAGTCTAGCTGCAGTACAACAGATTCTCCAAGAATTGACGTAATTTGCTCGATTCAGAACAATTTTCCTTTGATGGATATTAAAATTTAAATAGGTTTGCTTTCCCATTTTTTTTTAAAAATTAGATATTAAAGAAAGAAGTGAATATGTTGTCCGAAATTTTTTTGTCTGGAAAGAAATATCCGAAAACATCTTTGCTTAGGTTTATTGTTGGAAAATTTCTCCACTGAAAATGTTTTTACTCCTTGTACTCTTACCTATTAAACTTTATGTCTTCATGTAAAGTTCTTTCCGCTCTGAAATCTCATGAATCATGTAAAGATTTCATATTTCAAGAAGTGTTTTTTAGCTTACAAATAACAGCATCTTCGTGGTATGTTTCAAGAAAACTTTTTCCCAACTTCATATTGTATATTTCATCTCATTAGAGCTACACGCTACAGATAAGCTTAAAGCCTTGTTTCTAATGCATTCTGGTTGAAATGTAACTTGAGAATGATTTAGAGTAGCATATATTTCTAATGTGAGTGTTTTCACTTAACCATTAAAGACACTTTTAAAGTGGTACTTTATGAAATATGTTCGGTTTTTCTCGTGATTAGCCATTCTGATCACCCCTCAATCAACCTCATTGAATCTTTCTTTTTTCCTGTCATTTTTTCTCTACCGGTATCACATTGAATAGATACCGGTACTCACGAGCCTCGAATTCAAGGTACTTTGAATGCTAGCTGGTGTTTTTCATTCATTTTAATGATTTTATTGGGGATCCGCAGACCCTCAATTATTTTTTCCCACCTACGTTCCGTGCATCATGAATCATACAATTTCAGCCCCAGTCTCTTTTTACCGTTGTTAATTTCTCAATAGGAAGAATTCAAATACCCGTACCAAAATTTAGGTCTATATCTAGAGTGGGATTTTAAGTATATCTTTTATCCCCTATTTTCCCATTCAAAGACCTTAACCTTGATGAATTTCATCAAGGAAGATTTTAAACTAAACTGTAACTATTTAGATGTTAAACAAATGATTAGATTTCTCTCGGAACTGAGTTGCAATTATCGACCCGATCTTTTTAGTCACTGCACTAACTAGTTAAAGATAAAGTTTTCATTTTCTCACACCTTTCATCTAGACTATTTTTCTATAATTCGCAAAATTTCTATAAATCGAAGGTTGGTAGAGCTGGCTGTTACTCAGCCATTTTCGGTCATATGATCGCAGGAGCGGTATGGCTAGGTGGTACAACGGGAAATTTCCCAGTGAACCGCTTTCAAATTAGTTTGTAAAACCAGGAAAATGTTTAATATGAACAAAATCTTTGGTGAGAAAACGCCTCACTTGCATGTAGACTCGAGTTCACAGTTCAGAAGTAGAGGAGGTCCACATATACAAACAGGCCCCTGTTGAAATGAGTTGAATATGAACAGGGCCGTCGAGAGGGGGACAAGGAGGTGCAAACTGGCCCAGGCCTCGAGAACTTAATTTTAATGAAACGCGACTAAGTATGCCTAAAGATTGTAAAATGTGGTAAATGACTGTAAAAAACCTTCTGAAATGTGTTTCAAGCTAACTTAAAGGGCGTGACCGTGTGCATTACAGCGTTGGATTTGTTTCACATTTTCTTGCAGTCCTGAAGAGACTATGGTTAGAAAAAAGGGGATACACCCCAACAAAAATAGCAGATGAACCTTTAAAAATGATAGGTAGGTACTATTTTTGGCAACTTCAAACTAATTTCAAACTAAAGAGCGGGCCCCCTTGTGATCATTTTTTCCCGGCCCCTATCTAGAAGCCACAACGCCCCTGTATGATCGCCAATTTCTTACTTTTGGTGGTGATGATATTACAGGGGATAACAGACGATTGCGTTCTATAAGAATGGAAGGTGCGTGGATGACCAAATCCCATCTCGCAGTTCAAAGTCTCTGTATGATGCTTTCGTATCACAACAATGTTTTCATGAGAGTAAATATAATTTTACAGTGCGGATTTCAGCTCTTGTGAAAGAACGAAGCAAAGAAAATTGAAGAGGTTCAAGATGTTAGCGACGCTTCGGAGACTGATTTCGAAACCAGGTAGTCCTGATATTTTTGCTTCCATCTGGGATTCATGCCTAAAAGTATTTTCACCGTTATCTTGCATTCTTATCGCTTATAGCTTCTACTAAAACATCGACCCTTACGCTTGCGAAAAAGTGCTGCCCAACACGAGGAGTTATATTTGAGAAACATGACAATTAGACCTCTACGACAGTTGTATTCTTTTAGAGTGACTATCTTATGAACTTCGCTTGCACAAGGGTCAGAAATTTATGAACCTTGAGAAGCCACGGTTACCAGTGTTTTAAACCACAGTTAGACGCAAGTGAAGTTTGATTGTGGTTTGAACCCAAGCGGTTGCTTGAATGCGGAGATGTATGAACTTACGTGAGAGGGCTTGCTTACGTCATTAGCCTTGGATTAGGTTCCTTGTTCTCGTTGCAAAGCAGTTTTTCTTGACAGCATTTATATTGGCGAAAATTTGCAAACTATTTTTAAAAAAAAATCACATTTTGGGGTATAAGATTTAATGTAATTCTTCCTGTGGAGATAGAAAGAACTTGAGCTACTGCATAGTAATTCTTTGAAATTATGCTCCACATAAAACTCAAATTCAAAGTGTATGAAATTTACTAGGTAGCCGACCTATTCCAAGCTGTCCTGAACAAATTGGACCTATTAAGATGTTTCCTGCTAATTTACTTGGTTTCAGACTAATTTCCTGAATGCGACAAATTCTGGGTGTTCACTCACAGTATTATTGTTTAAATGTTCGCTTCCTTGTATGTCTCTGTAAAAGTTTTTACCTCTAAAGTGCTACTGCTTTTGAAGCTCAGGTAGAGCAAGCTCAAACTAGCATATTTCGAAAACTGGTGGTATTTTTCTCGTTCTTTCTACTGAATAATTTTGTGTTTTCCTGGCTGTCAGTTTGGTGAATATACGCAAACAGAATTCATGCTAAGACAATTTTAGGCGACACCTACATTCTAGGCGACACCTACACTCACTTTGACTTACGTAATACTACGAAGGAGCATTACCGGGGGTTTCTTCATCCAAGAGCTGATGAATGTGCCCAGGCACCTTGAAGTCAGCTACAGAAGGGGGTAAAGTTCTATTGGTTTCTCGCTAACAAATAAGTCGTCGTTTGATTTCGAAGTGAGAGTAGAAACTCAGTCGAATCTCGAGCTGCAATGCTACAATTCTGAGGAATATATTTTCATTAAACTCTCTGTCTTCGAACTTTTTTAGTATGAAAATTTTTTTAGCATCGTTTATCGCTATCTTATCGTCGTTGCGACATACATGCGGACATACAAGAAGCGGCGTCGATCCTATTGACGATGGGCCTAGTCAAGGAGTCGGTTCTGATTTCGATACGGAAAACGAACACATATACTCGAATACATGGGCTCTAGAACTAGATGGTGGTGAAAGACAAGCTAGAGAAATCGCTGATAAACATGGTTTTAAATTCATAGGACCCATTGGTAGTCTTGATAACCATTTTATATTTAAACATAGTAAGGTAGAAAATAGGAGGAGAAGGCGAAGTATAGAACACCATAGCCTCTTAAAAAGCGAACCGAGTGTGCGATGGGTCGAGCAACAAAAGGTTTTAAGAAGGACGAAGAGGGACTATAAGGACTTTACAGATCCTCTTTATAGAGAGCAGTGGTATTTGAAAAATACGGGTATGTAAACCTTCATTTTTAATTCATGTAACTCGAGTTTCGATCAATGCATAGTCGACTGTTTTGTACCAGAACAGTGCGGAAGGGATGACAAATGATGTCTTTGAAGTTCAGGATGTAGTCTATTTTCCTGCAAGGAACTCGCTTGCAATTAATTGTTATCTTATGTCCAGCCGGAAGAGGTTTTTCCATGCCCTCTTTTGAGTAGAATAAGGGCTAAAGTTTCCCACGAAAAGCCTGTTACCGCAAACTTAATACATTTATTATAGAGTGGTTTGACAGGAATACCTATGAAATCATAGCGTAGGTTAATTCTTCTTAGATCTGCATTTTTTGTAAATATAAATTAAATTACAAATCAAGTATTTGCTTTGTAAAAAAATCAAATTACCTGAGGGAATTTAATTGGTTATCGATCATAAATTCATATTGAATGTCAGCTCAATACCCTTTCAAGCTTCTTGTGATACTACTTTGATGAAAGGATAAATACAGGCACCAAACACTATTTCGCAACATATTTAGTCTGTAAACAGTGCATACATTGATAAGGCAGCTTTTCATCCAAATAACTCCCTGATTAGATTTCATTTAATTTTCATTATATATTGAAATACAAATTCAAAATGAAAGCTTTTATTGTGTGTTGCAATTTATTTCTTCAAAGAAAGATAGAATGACCGTGGTAGGTAGGTTGCTGTTTTGGGATGTGCTCCTCTGTAGATTTGTTGACCACTTTTGTTATAGGTAGTACTTTATATCCCATCTGTATTTTATTATCCTTGTCTCAATTAACTGTCAATAAAAACTTGTGATGCAGTAATAAAACTTCATTTCAAAAGCTAATTCTTGCTCAGAAACATGGTGAAGATGGGAGGAAAAATTTAAATTTGTGCCTCTAAAGCTGGTCTGTGCATATGTTTTAAGCCAATCAATAGATTTAAAGACCTTGGTGATTGGCAAATTAAGACTGTTTTCAAAGAGAAATTTTTTCTGCCATAACATAGACTACAGATGATCATCCACTAATTAAGGTGGCCTACATTGACCACGGCACAATCTGTTTTCACGGCGCACTTTCATTCTTCTCACGGCACATTTTCTTATTTTTTACAGCACACTTTCCACATTTTCATAACGAGGCATCTCTTCAACAATGGCAACTAAATTTATGGGTGTATAATAGAGCTGAATAATGGGGGTATAGTTGAATAAAGATCGGTATTAATAAGGGTTTGCTGTCTCATGGTGCCATGAAGATATGTTCTTATGTGCCTCAGTGATTTGAATGAACATTTTTCTGAACATGATGGTGATGGAATAATGGCCAGAATTTTTATTCAGAATATTTATATGTGGGAATAATCACAACGAAAGGTATAAGAAAGTGTTCCAGGAGATATAAGAAAGTGTGCCGTATATAAATCTGTGCTGTATATATCTGTGCAGTGTAAATATATAACTGTGCCATGAAAAAAGATTGTGCCATGGCCATTGTGGGCTAATTGATAGTGATGAATCCTTATTTGTAACTATTCAAAAATAAACTGCATTGATATTTGGCCCCTTAACAAAGAGTTCTTTAGCAGAGTAAATTGGTTTTCCTTGTCTTCTGTTTGGAGCTTCACAATGCAAGGAAGAGTGTACCAAGTAAGATAACTGATTATTTGCCTCATCAGCCATCCATACCACGAGCTGCCACTGCTTACAATTTTCATCCAAGGAATTATGGCACTATAATCTTTGCCACCAGTAAGCTTTCACTGATGTTGAATTTTTAAGTCATGTTTTGTTAAATTTTTGTTTGGCAATCATTTTATTCATGGTAGCTCCTTTTGCACTTAGGTATAACCCATTGCAAAGACACAAAGGGTATTAATGTTATCCCTGTTTGGGAACAAGGAATAACTGGGAAAGGAGTGGTTGTAACCATTCTTGATGATGGTATTGAGCACAATCATCCTGATCTGAAAGACAATTATGAACCAGGGGCAAGCTATGACTTTAATGATGGTGACAATGATCCATTTCCTGCCTATACCAGTGATAATGTTAACAAGCATGGAACAAGGTAAAGATGCATTTATTATCATTTGCTTTTTAACATGGGTTTGAATATTTGGGGTCAAGCCTTTTGTTTTAATGTCACATTTTTCCATTGTTTTAGAACAAAAGACAATTGTCTTCCAAAATGTTGCCCCCAGCTTTTTGCAATGCTTTTGGAGTCCCTCAATCAAACCTTCGGTGAAGAAATCACCAAAAACATACAATATGATGGTCCATCAATTTGATATTTTTTCAAGTCCCCATTCCTGTTCTATTTTGATATAAATGAAACAAGAATTTTTTTAATATACATAGTTCTGTTGTTTTATAGTAAGCCTTATATCAGTGCAGCTGATGATCCTTCCCTACCAGAAGGCTAGCAAAATTGTGGTCTTGTTCTTTCTATCAGTTTATAAATATTTTATTGGATTATATTTTAGTAGACTTAGGTTTTTAATTAGATTTCACAATTTAGTTGCATTCTCTTTGTTCGACTATGATGGCGGTGAAATGAACTCAATGGAATCATTGTGTTATAACTGGTTTGCAAGATCTGCTTTCAACAGTATTTATAAACATCATTGAAAATATTTAAGATTTAAAGGCAATTCACATCTGAAAAGTCCTGGTGGAAAAAATACTGAACTTTGATGGAATTGAAATTCTTTTGCAATAAGGAAATCAGCTTATACTTTATTTTAGGCCACAATATAAGGATTAGTTATATCTGTATCTTGTAAAAGTTAAAATCCTGTTGTTATACTTCAGATTTGATTTGAAAATTTTTTCACCTTCCAGATTCATTTTATTTAATATTCTTAAGAAGGGTGGCCCTCCAGCAATGTTGATTTTCAAAGGGCTTCCTATGCCTAGATCAACATGTGTTTCAACAGTTTCATTTTTTATTTAAACAGTGTGGCAGTACTTTTTCTTGAAAATATACCAAAAATGTACATTAAAAAAAAACAGTACCAAAAATGCAATTTCTGTCAACTGTAATTTTGCCAGGCATCGTGAATGCATTTAAAATGGCTGTTTCTCTGAATATCATTTTGGTGAGCTTTGTGTACTATACATTATTACAGCCTGTTGACAACTTTCTAATAAAAATTATTTCCCCTGATACAGTATGAATGCAATATGCATATGCATTTTATTGTATACTATGATACACGGAAGCTCCCCTTCTAGTAATCTAGCAAGTAAATATTAAATTGGAGATCAGAGGATATAGAAGCACAGCACATCTAATTTCGGTACCAAGGGGTCAAGAAGAGTAATGTTTTTGAATTTTTGATGACCCTTTATAATAAAGCTCTATTTTGTGTCAGCTTGTATTCACAGAAAAGGCATTTTAGCTTTGCAAGTAAACCCAGTTGTTTCATTGATCCTCCATGACAAAACCTCCGAACAGAGCTATTGCATTGTAGTTTACACGCTATCCACTTGTTGTCAACAACCGTTTACTGGTGATAGTTCAAACGCATTCTTCACTGGCAATAGTTCTGTGCCTGTTTTCCATTGTCATGTGGGTCTACTGCCATGTGGCTTTGTAAGTCTTTATCGTGACCAGTAACCGTCATTGTAGCCATCTACGTATCTGCGTGGCAACAGAGGCCAGATTAAAAAGCCACTTCGGGATTTTTTTTAGATCGTTATCACCTGATTTCATTTTTTGGCCTCTTTAAAGCGCCGACGAGTTCTTATTTCAAGCTCTCTTTTGGACTTGCTTTTATCTGATAAGCAAATAGCTGTTAGAGACAAACCAAAATAGTAAACAGCTCAGCGACGCGGTCGTACCCAGAACTGTGACACTGGTGCCCCGATAAGCCCAGTCTTATTATCTATCTAAAAGGGTGTGAAAACGTTTGCTATATGCGTGTTGTTGTTTATTGCTTCAAGCTGGCCACTTGATCAAGTGAAAACCAATCTTTCGCTTTGAATTTTTTTAAACATATGATAATATCTGATTCCATCACACCGTATCTCATTTATTGCGTTTGCCACTGCAACATAGGACTTGCAGTGTCGTAAGGAAGTTTGTCTGATAAAAAAATTGCTAACAACATTGGCGTTGAGTTATGTTATGTTTGTGTAGCCTAAGAATTAAATTATTGTGTTGCCAGATATCAAATTGCTGTTTGATTCGTTTTCATGTGATAACACACACAGAAACAAGTTTGATAAATGGAACTTCTGATTTGCTTGTTATTAGGACTAAACGTGGACTCCTATTTAACTTTTTTATAGTATTCTCGATTGTTAAAAAAATTTCTACTTCCCGCCCTCATCTTTCTAATCCTTCTTAAGGAATTTCGTCAATTCAACATTGTGCACATTTTTAGAATGCATACAAATTCAATTAACCGATACACGTTTGTTATAGAAACAGTTAGCATAGCATCATGAAAGCTTTGTATACCATCTTAAAGTTTATCTTTTTCTGTGCAAGAAAAACAGAAAGGCTGTTTCTTTTTCTGGTGATTTTTGTTGCTGGCTCCCAAAGACTGGTACCATATTTGATCTTGCGATATTTAAAATGAAATTCGTTTTTAGCTAAATGCTTAGGCATGCTTCAAAATAAACAGGGTCGGTATACAATGCTCGGATGCAAGAATAGACACTTTTCTTGCCAGTTTTAAACTGTAGATCACAGGTTTTCTTCCAGCCATATGCTGACGTTTCCTTGAATTAGTATCTTCTGTTTTCAAATCCTTTTTCGTTTGATCATAGATGCGCTGGTGAAGTGGCAGGGTCCGTAAACAACGGTATTTGTGGAGTCGGCGTTGCTTACAATTCACGTGTTGGTGGAGTTCGAATGTTAGATGGGGATGTAACAGATGCCGTAGAAGGAGGTTCGTTGGGCTTGAACCAGCAGAAAATTGACATTTACAGTAGCAGTTGGGGACCTGATGATGATGGGAAAACGGTTGATGGCCCAGGAAGAATGGCTAAAGCTTCGTTTCAACGTGGTATGTCCTATCAGCATGGTTGTTTTCTTTTCCTCGTTCTTTTCAACAGAAGACGCGATTACAAATTGCAGATACAAAGAAGTAGGGTGTGACCACGCCTTCCCCCCCCCCTTGCCCCCAGGTGTCCGCTACTGCTTAAAATCTTAAATATGCTAAGAAAAATGAAACTAAGGCTTCAAAGGCAAAACCCAGCATGAGGAGAAACTTTATTCTCACATTTATCTCTTTTTTCCTCTTTGTCTTTATTAGTCCTTTTCAGCTACAAGTAGGACAATAATCTACTCTTCTTGTGTCATTCCTCTCTTTTGTCCTTCTCCTTGTAATATTCCTCTTTCCACCACGCGCTTTCGGTTATATTTTTACGTCTTTCTTTTTGTCTTTTTCCTTTATTTTCATTAATTTTCATTCATTGTCTTTGATTTCAATCTGTTTTTATCCATGTTAATTTTTAAACCCTTGCTAAAATTTATGAGGTCCTTTTTATTAGTGAACTCGAAGCTAATAATGACCTTCAGTACTATCTATAGTGTGATTTTAACTCGCTCTTTGCTTCACAATTAAACTTTGTTTATCAATGTGATATCACCTTGTTAGCGCGTAGATGCTATTTGTTTGCAGGGACTAAGAGTGGACGAAATGGAAAGGGATCTATATTCGTTTGGGCGACAGGCAACGGTGGTAAAAACAGAGACTATTGCAGCTGTGATGGCTATATAAATAGCATTTATACAATATCAATTGGAGCAGTGGATGATTGCGGGAAGTCACCGTGGTACGCAGAACCTTGTCCTGGAACGATGGCAGTCACCTACAGCAGCGGAGTAAGCGGTATCAACAAGGAGATTGTCACTACTGATTTGCACCATAAATGCACCTTAAAGCATACAGGGACGTCAGCTGCTGCACCATTAGCTGCAGGTAATGATTCATCTTGAAATGCGATGAATCTCGTTGCACCATTTCAGCATCTTTCTTGAATGCAAATTTCCCTTTGGTTTAGGCCATCTAAAATGACGCAAGAGATCCTTCTCTTTTCAGTTATACAGCAACATAATTGGAAATTTATTTAAAGGAAAGTTGTAATGAAATTAAAGGATGTAAGTTTCAGGTCCAGCACTGGGCTTTCTTAGAATCATGGCCAAGAAAGAATGTGTTTTAACACGTTGATGATAAGGCAAACACTTTTTTATGAAACTTCGAAAAACTACAACAAATCGTTCTCCACTTTTTCTGCACGTTTTACTGTTATCAGATCTTTTGTCTCTTATTGTTCCACCGCTTGGACGAGAACTTGGTTCTAAATATACATGCGTTATATGTATTGTGTGTACTTTAATAATACGTTATTTATTCTTACACTTTACATATGCAACCTTACTTTTCATGGTATATTGAAAAGCTCTAATGACTATTAAAGCACTAATTTTAAACATTCACTGAACCAAGGCATCAAAACAGGAGTCAGTTTAAAACAAAAGGCTTGACATTAATTCCAGTATTTAAAACAGCTATTGAAATTTGACACGAATGTGTGTGCATTCATATACCTGAAAGGGCATGTGTCGTGAACATGATTGGCTAATGCAATACAGTTATCTTTTTTGTTTAGTACAAAGCATGGAATCGAGGGTGAATTTTTACGGCAGTAAAAATTCAAGAAAAAGAACTGAAAAGTCACGAAGCAATGGAATTCCATTCTAAACGCTTTTGTTTTATTAGCCAACTGCTAATGCTACATATGCCCTTTAAACGAAAATTATTCATATCATGGTTTCGTAGATCCTCGTTATCAATTAGTTCTGGTCTATAAATGACGTCTTACAAATATACATTCTTTCTTCTCTAATATATCTCGTTGTCTCCCAAAGTTTAGCCTACAGTTAGTCAAGCCTAGTTGTTTTACCTGCAAAAGTTCTGTCTGTCATAAAATTATTTTGCATGCTAAAGTTGATAATATGGAGAGTGTTTTTCACTACCGTTTTCCACGAGAGCTTTTCCACTCCTGCGTTGATGGTAGAATTTAGATATGAATTTTATTAATTTCAAAAATCTATATTTTCAGGAATCTTTGCATTAGTTCTTGAGGCAAATCCAAGTCTTACCTGGCGTGACTTGCAACACCTGGTAGTACACACCAGCAAAGTGGTGAGCCCAGACGATAGCCAATGGCAAACAAACAAGGCTGGCCTACATGTCAATCCGAAATTTGGTTTTGGAGTTCTGGATACTGAGGCCATGGTCAAGGCAGCTAAAGCAAAAGATTGGAAGACCGTAGATGAACAGCACATTTGCAAAAGCAAGCACAAAGTGGCAAACAAGAAGATCCCAGCAATGGGCTCGATAACATCTAAAATATACACCAGTGGATGTATTGGGCAGCCCTCTTGCGTCAATAAATTGGAGCATGTGCATGCCTTTGTCACACTGAAGCATCCATCTAGGGGTGGTCTAACAATTTCGCTGAAGTCGCCCTCCGGGATAGTCTCTCCGTTATTAGAGAAGAGAGAACATGATGTATTGAACCAGGGGTTCACTAACTGGCCTTTTTTGACTGTATTTAACTGGGACGAGAATCCAACTGGCACGTGGGAGCTGACTATTACTGACACGTCGGGAAGAGCGGGAGTCCTTGTGGAATGGAATCTAGATGTTTATGGTACTTGTGACTTGAGTTTATTGAAGAAAGTAGACGAAAAGAAGATGTGCATAGACGAATGTGTCAAGGGCTGTCCCCGTCCTTTCTCGGAAAAATGCGTCGGTTGTAAAAAGTATTGCGATTGTGAAAGGGGGGTATGTGTGTCGCAATGTGATAGTCATTCTTCAGTTGACGTGGAGCGACGTCATTGTAAGCGAGCACTTGACAGCGAGTCGGAATCGACGTCGCAGGAGCCTAATCAGCCTTTAGCTTCGAGTTCGACAGAGACGGTAAAAGTAAAAAATTCTCTGCTGAAAATTCCGATGCCTGCCAAATTTGCAGTTATATCCCTGTCAGCTGCTGTCTTGATTGCTCTCGCGGCTGCAATTGGCTATTTTCTGCTAGGCCTACCAAACATGCAGGGCAATCCTCGAGCGGCTGTCAATTACCACAAAGTTGGAAAGAAAGCGGGGGCATATGTTGTGGATATGAACCAACCCAGGGATGATGACACGCAAGATGAACAGTGAGCAGTCCAAACACTGTTTCGTTTTTCTAATTTGTAACCTCAACCGAATTTCTTAATAAAGTATATCAAAAATGTACCTATGTTAAGTTAATGAAAATATGTATAATATCAAATAATCGTTCAAAACTTAAAAGATTGAAAACGGCGAAAAATTGGAGTATTTTATTACGATGTATTGTGGTGAAATTTCTTTGGAATTCAAACAAAATGGCCAAAAAGTCTGGGATTTATATTTGTAAACTTTTTCCTGTTTCTCCCTTATCATAGTCTTTGAAAGTAAACCTATAAAATTTTGTTATTGTTGTTGATGCGGTTATTGGCAAAGATATTTTACCACAATGCATTGCAGTAACTGTTTTCTAAATGCGTGGTATTAACCCTTGGTTTGGTTTTAATGTCTCTGAACAACTAACAACTAAAATTTCAAACCCTTATAGCGTCGGCAAATGTTTTATGTAGAAATTTTGTAATATTGATTCAGTGTGTAAGCTGTTTTGATGCCAAGCTTGAACACTGTTCATTCATGACACTGAATTCAGTAATATATTTTTATCAAATTCTGGCTGTTGAAAATAGCAAGCAATTCTTTCATCCACGTCACATTTTTTTTCCTTTTCCACTTAGCTTAACAAGGTTTGGTAGACCCTTCTTTACTCATTTGGTAGTTTTTGAGTGAAGGGGAACCAAATTGTGACTATTCTGCCTTTTATACAGAGGCATTTATCATCAACACCCGATCCCCTATTCTTTCGTCACCGCTATATCCTTATGTTCTACGACGTTTAATGTAGCACGAACACGTTTATCGGGCGTTCTTTTTTAGTCCCCAAGTGTATCTATTCACCTTCATAACTAACTTCGTCTTTTGAATGAAGACGATTTTAAATAAAGGGGATAATTTAATATGATGGCAAATTTTGCGATAAGTATTTTATGGCAGAAAGGCGGAAATTGTTTTTGTTTTGTTGTTTCCTTTGTTGCTGGTCCATATTGCATTTGGGAGTGTTCCTATTGCCCGTGATTCAAATCATTTCAACATCTGGCATTGCCTTTTGCCAAATCACGCTTTGAAATCCCTTGATAATTCGATTTCCTTCTCCCAAAAGAGTTGTAGCATTATTGCTGGAAGAAATGTCTTAAAACATGTGGTGACGAGGTTCTTGCCCAAAAGATGCGAACTAGAATAAAGATGGTTTCTTTGGTGGTATTTTGAAAGAGGATCACTTTAAAGCATTTCAAGAAATGTTACTGTGCAAGTAAGATTATTTGATTCTCATTGAAAATTTGATGCCCCTGCAAAGTATGTGTCATTTAATGTCTTCACTACAAACTGAGAAATAAAGTTCTTTATTTGGAAGATTTGATTTAGTTAAACTTTCCAGACTTTTCAGTACATCACAATACGATGGTGCATCATCATATAATGCCAACGGAAACATACAAAAACACTAAAGCCAGAGTTTGAAAATGGCTTTGAAAAAAGCAAACATTTTACGACATACTAAAAGCTTTTTCGTCTGACACTCCTCAGAGCAAAAACGTCCTCGGAACCTTATTCTGACGTTTTTGCTCTGAGGAGTGTGTACCGCAAAAAAATTGTTCACATTTTTAAAGCCAGAGTCTTGAATCGGGCCTCGGAGGGCTGAAATCAAACCAAGCTGTTTCAAATCGCACCCAATACTTTCTTGTTCATGCACGCTGTCAATAGGATTGATTGTCAGTACAAAATAACTTACCAGGGTCAAAAGAACAACTAAAGATGGAGGGGAAAATTTTTCAAAGAATACAAAACCTAGCGTCAAAACAAACCACTGCTGTAATAACCTCTAAACCATATCTGCAATTATGCCTTTATATTTATGGTAACCAAAATGTACCCTGAAATAGTGCTAGGACCCATCTGCTCTTCTACAATCTTAAGTTGATGCTAATCGACTGCAACTCTATACCTCCACTAGATAGGGTAGATTTGAAGGGTCGGGAGGGGGGGGGAGGTACTCTCGAGTTCTGTTGAAAATTATTAGGGGTGCGCTATTAGGGATGCGCTGAAGGATAAAAATGATGGCACCTTTACAAGAGTAATATTCACGTAAATTGAAATATTTTCAAAGCAATCATTTAATTATTAGAATATGTAATTAAATCGGTAGAACTAATAACAAGATTCGCAATTATCTATAATCAAATATTTATTATATATAATTTATAGGATTTATACAGCAGTAGTATGAACAACTAAAAACTGCCAATAAATTGTCTTAATGCGTTATAAATATTTTAACAGCGTATGTTCATAGAAAGTGGCATGGGGTGGTTTAATAATATACAAAGAAATATGATTCTTATTTTCAACAACACGAAGAGACCGACTGACAAAGGTAGCAACAAACGAATTTTATAAAGCTATGATTACTGGGATGAAGAAATGTTTTCTTCTTTAAATAGTTTGCTCACCTTTAAATCACTACCGCCCGGGCGCTTATTTAATTTTTGAGACTCCAGGGTTGGTACTTATTCGAGGGAGGCGCTTAATCGAGGGGGGGCGCTTATTTAGAAAGAAGATTTGGGTGCAAATTGTGTTGTTCATTAATCTTGTTTTTGAATTACCTTCCAATTATGTTTTCGTTGAAAATTCAAATAAGCCCCGTTTCTGAAGGTTGAAGGATGGGCGCTTATTCGAGGGGTGGGCGCTTATTCGAGGGGTGGGCGCTTATTCAATAACTTTACCTCTAGAGTGGGCTTATTCAAGGGGGGCTCTTATTTGAGGGGGCGCTTGTTCGAGGCATTACGGTAGATAATTTTTACTTGACATGCTTCAAAATAAACTTATAGCCTGATACTTTGAGTCCAATATAACGAATGTAATGAGTATCAAACATAGTCTCTCTGACAAGTTTCTATTCTCCGTTCCGGGTTGACGTCATTGATTTTGTATCTCGCTATCTATGGATCTTTCTCAAAAATTGACGTCAGAATTGAAATCTTCATCTTTAAATTAGTTTATACGGAAAACGTCATGCTGTTTGGACCGTTTGGTCACGAGTTACTTTGTTTTGAATATTTAGTTTTGAAAAAATTTTACTACAGCAACAAATTCCATTGAAATGTATAGGAAAAGCTAAATCTTGAAAATGGGTTAATTCGCTGTCTGACGGCACAAACAACTTGAAATTTTCAGCACAGACTAATTTCAACATGACGATTCCAATTCTATGATCCATTTTTGCCAAATATAAAGATAAAAAATGCCCGGATCAGATAATAGACAAGAGGGAACCTCACTTAAACTTCAGAAATCCGTTTGGATCAATGTTTAATTTTTTCTGCAATTCTGATGTGGTTCTTTTCAATTCCTTCTCAATGCGGTCAAGTTTATATTCATTCCTCCGGTAAGAACTATCCAATGATGTCCGTCTCTTATTGCTCAGCATTTCAGAGTTGCTCTTTGATGTTGATACCATAGCATCTTTCGCTGAAAATGGCCTAGGCTTTCTTTTTGCCACATGAACTCGAAGTTGTTTGTTGTCTACCTTCTCTGCAAAGAGATTTAAATCAGTTGACAAACTAGAAAGCAAGACGCCTTTATCTCTAGGATCTCATTTTTATGCTTGTGCTAGAAAATCTGTAAAAAATCTGTCCAATATCCTATGTCCCATTCAGGACAAAAAACGTGCAATGACATCAAGCGGAATAATTCATCGATAAAATGGAGAAGAGATTAAATTTAATAACTTCTTCGCTGGTGATTTGTTCATGGGTCTTACCACAAGACAAAATATCATCTCAACCTTCAAAACAAAAATATCTAATAATGAATTCTTAAATTGGATTTAAAATTATAAGAAGAACTACAAAAACGTTTAGAAAACCATGAAGTTCATTTTTATTGTGATAACAAGCATAAATCAAGTATTTCTTGACGTCAACTTACTTGACGTTTTTGGTTGCGGAGGACGCTTAAAAGCTTGGGGTGTTGAGTTTGACTGTGAAAAAAATGAGTTAAATTCTGTAAATACAAGGCAAGAAATCTGATTAGCATCGATAAGATTAACTCTTGAAAGAAGTTGAATTAATTTTGTGATAAATAAGAGAAATTTTAATTGAACTGTGACGCTTTTCCATGGAAAAACCACGAGTTTAACAGTTATCACACAAGGCGAAAATAATGATAACGACTGTGCACTTTGACTCTGGAAAGAAATATCATTTAACTGACAGAGTGATTAGTTACACAAGATGGTCCATGGCATTTGTTTATTTGCTTGTCTATGCCCAGGGTTTATAGTTTACAAATTTTCTTGTGGACCATTGGTGGCAAAAGATTTATGGTAGATTAAGGAGTGGCCCATACTTTACTTAGCAATATTTTTCTAGTCACCTATCTATGTCCCCTTTCAGTCAAAATTTACGATGTCAACGAACACTTTGCAAGTAGCCATCAGCTTAGCAACGAATAACAGGGAATTAAGAGCAATAACAGAAACACAAATTGAATATGAATAATATCTGTTATCAAGAATAGTTGTTACCTGGTCCGGAGAGGTTTCTTTGTTGCAGGAGACATCTAAAATCAAGAAGATAACATTTCTGATAATGTCTCAGATAGCAAAGAAAACATATGACACCATTTGCGGTTCTTCACACACGTTGCTTAGAAATTAACTCCATAGAATTAAAGATCGAGATAGGATTTTGAGCAAAACATGCAAGTAAAGTGCAGTACAAAAGTCAAAATATAATCTGTCTTTCAGATCTATGTGAATTTGCCACAATTCTATCCTGAAAATGTCCAATCATAGCAAGGAAACAACTGTTATTTTATGTCCACATTGCCTTTCTCATCAGCGAGGCCAACACGTGGGTAATCTTACTTAGACAATGAGTTTTAAAAAGGGTGAGCAACAAGAAGCTTTTCTTGATCAGTTTGAAGATAAATTTAGAAATAAACGCGGTCAAATTCTGTCCAAACTTTCATGACCACTTTCATGGCCTGCAGAATCTAGTGCCTTACAAAAAATGAAAGTAAAAGACTAACAAAACATCTTACTATTTTGAGTCTTGGTGTTAACAATCTGGAATGATAATGAATTCCAATGAATGACAGGTTTAAATGGCAACAAAGAATAAACAAGCCTTATGCACAGGGTACTTTGCTCGAAAACGGTTTTGATTCTTACATGGTCCTTGGCAATCAGGGATGGCGCCACCGGGGGTGCTTGGGGGCAGGAGCCCCCAAAAGTTCATTGAGCCTCTCCGTCGGCACTTCAATTTTTGAAAACTTTTAAGCAATGTCGGCACTTTCATAACTTCGTGATATTTTTATTTTTTTCATTGTTTGATTTTTTCTCAGCTTTTTTTTCATTTTTTGAACAGGAATTGCCTCAGCGGAAATGGTGTTATATTAGATCTTTATTGGTGGTTCACCCACTATCGGCACTCTGACATTACAACCCCCCCCCCCCAGCATTTCTTTTCTGGCGCCATCCCTGTTGGCAACTTTCGTTTACTATGCACCATCTAAACATGTAGTATTGTTAAAAACTCTTTTAAAAGACAAATATTAGTACTAAACCATTTATAATCAATCCATGCAGTCAATGCCAATGAATTATATATATCTGAATTAAATAGAACTCATATCAATGAATATTACTGTTAACCGGTCTGTGAAAAGTGCATGATACCATATAGGCAGAGCTGTACATGCTGTTTTGCATATAGGACAGGACGGTTCTTAGTTGCTACTGTGAGTTTAACACCTAATGCAATCATCAGGCAGCTCATTGTATGATACTATTTGGAAAAATCATGCAATATAATCAGAAAAATGTCAGAATAGAAGTAAAGTTCATTATAGTGCCTTTAGTTGCAAGTATTAATGCAAGTACTACCTTCTTCTGTGTCAGCGAAGATGATTCTGCATTCAAACAAAAATCTGTCAATCCACCATCAGCACTGCATACTTCTTCACTTCTTTTGACAGTCGAAACAGAGTGTGGTCTAAACAACTTTTGCTTTTGTGCAAGATTCGACTTCTTTACCTGTATTTCAGTTTGCAGTTCCAAACTTGATTTTTCTCTTAGGTCTTGCTCTTCCTAAATATAAAAAGATTAAGTTTTTGAAAATGGCTTTGAGAAAAGCAAACATTTTACAACATATTGGCTAAAAGCTTTTTCGTCTGACACTCCTCAGAGCATAAAACGTCAGAATAAGGGTCCGAAAGTACACGATGAAAAATATATACCCAGTCGTGGATCAAAATAGGCCAATCAGAAAAACGCAAGCACAAGACCGGTATAGTTGACCATCAGTGTCGGGTGCCTAAAGAAACATTACCACTGGAGTCCAAGAGAGAAACCGAACTCCTTCTGTCTACACAATGGCGGTTTTTCGTTTCTGTGGATCGATTCCAAAACTGCTAGATGGAAGGACGACCGGGCACTGCCAATTATCCGGAACATGTTGTCATTATAGAGTTTTGCACAATCTGGGTTGTCTAAAAGATGTTGACCGATGGCAGAATCACTTGTTTTAACAGTGTTTCTAGACCTACAAGATCGAGCAGGCTTTTCTCTTTGAGGAGCAGTTTTGTTTCTTATGTTGGAAGGAACATGCTGTTTTATCCTATCCCCCAATCTCTGGGTTGTGCGTCCTACGATTAAGTTTTTAGTATGTATATAGGATTCAGAGTATAAACCCCAGACAAGAGGATGTAAGGAGCCAAATCTTGATGTGACAAATCAGTACACATTTGATACATATTGCATGGTGTTGCGGTTTTTAGATGGACACTTTGTTTAGAAATATATCTAAGATGAATGAACATAATGTATTTTAATAGAAGCTGCAGGGCTATGTTTTGCTTTGCTAAAAATCAAGAGAAGAATTTATATTTCTCGGTTATCTAACTAAAAAACCTCTCTGGTATCCCTTGCAAATTTATAATCCTCAGTAACATAATGTAAAAGCAAACAACAAACCTTCATGTTTCTCAAGAAATTGCTTGACAATGTTGAGGCTGCATCAGGAACCTCGCGCAGCACTGGGTCCTGAACAAACCCATTAAGCTGTTGATCCAAGAATTGCTCTCTTTCATTCAGATACATGAGTTGCCTCATCTTTCTGTCTTTTTCATCTTTAGTATATTCTCGATTTAATAACCCAATAGTAAGGCTGGCCCAATGATTAAGCGCTGCTGACTGTAACAAATACACACAAATAAATCTGGTAACTCATTTGAAAACACAGCACGGATAAGTTGTTCTACTGTGTTAAATAACAATCTTGAGCATTCTCCACAAACATCTTTTAAATACTTTTAAACCTTTTCCCTTAATCCAGAGGTAATAATTATCAAGCTCAATCTAAAACTATAAGTTTACTTTGTTATTTATGTCTAGAAAATCACTACAAGTTCAAGACAAGAAAAGTCCAAGGATAAAAAATGTAGCTAAAATTTTAAAGATTAATAATCAGGCAGAGATGTACTGCTGGGAAAAATTTCTTTTTGACAACCAAGCATGTAATCCCAATTTTTTGGTTGAGAAAAATGACATGTATATGAAAGTCAATGGTCAGAGATGCCAAGAAAAGAAGGATGTTCTGGTGGCTTGACTAAGCTGAGTCAGTTTTCACACAAAAATTAAAGAAATTACTAAAGAGATTAGAGACCCATTCTTGGCAAATTCATTTGTGAACTACCCCTGATTACTGCCATTGATTTTCTGTCAATGCTGAAGATAGAAAAAAGCTTGCTTGTGCCATTTGAAAAGGCTGCTAAAAACACATTATTAATAGATTAAATGCAAAATGCCTGAAACTGTTTGGAAGCCCCAAAGCTCACCCTCCTAGTTTTTATCACCGCTGCCATTTATCATCAAAATTGTTTTATACCTTAGGCACAGCCACAATTTCATTGGTGTCACCTCTTAACTGCAGATCTGGTGGTGCAATACCTACATAGAATTTACAGTTCTCATGTTAACTTTGAAACTTTAAATATTTCTCAACAAATGATTGGTCATAAAATAATAAGGAACCATTAGAACAGAGTTTTTTCTATTGTGAGGAGGGAGACTAACAGGCTCCAATGAGGACATTTAGCCAGAACCATCCACATATAGCTGGGAATCCTTTCGAAAAAAATAAATCATAAAATTGACATTCTATCAATTCGAACTTAGTGATGTCAACATGGAAATTATCATTAATGTAACATGTGATGACCACTTTTATGTAGGGCACAAATTTTAATACACGGTTAGCAGACATACCAACAATATTGGCGACATGGACTGAAGCTTCTACATCACCAGACCAGGCTCTGAAAAACGAAGCTGTAAGTTAAGAATAATACAGAGCACAAAAGTATTAAGAAGTATTTCAATCTGTCGGACAGTAGACAAGCTGCAAGATCAGCAACATTACCAAATGGTGCTATTTGTCTCAGAGACTTCGACTCATAAAATATTATCTTAGATATATACTTACAGGACATCTGATAGGGCTAGACATCCCTTTGATGGTACATTAACTGATAAAATCATATTTCTCCTTCCATGATTAAACTTCTCATCACTGATAAAACATTGTGTCAGATTAATAATGTACTTCCTATGTTTTTATTTATAAATATTTAAACTTTTCACAAACAAGATAACACAAAGGAAGCAGAATTTTCTGAAGTAAGTCGCCGCAATAGAATACACCATTGAAAATCTGTGTGGGCTTTTTTGAGAGGGTGGCTTATAAATCATTTGAAATAAAATATACTATAAAAATGCCAATGCTCTGGAATTTCTTCGAAAGAATCAGCATCAGTATCCTCTTGACTTCTGAGGCACACAAGGAAATCTTTACATGGACCGTATCTAAGGCACATGATCTTATCATCATCACACCCCTCATCAAGAGAACCACTAAATGCAAATGATTTCTTTGTTTGACATCAGGGGCAAAAGAGGGGATCTTAATAGAGAGGGGGGATTTTTTAAATTTTGGCATGGAAATGGGGCTTAATAGGGAGGTGGCTTAGGAGGCTTAAAAGAGCTTGGTATGCTAATTTACAATAATTCACAGAGATTCATGATCATTTGAGCTGAATCACAATGACCTTTGCAGATTTATCATGACTCATGATGATTTTCGATCACTCACAATGATTCACAATTCTTAACACTGCTTCGTGGTGATTAATGCTGGTTCACAACAATTTGCATTCATTCACAATGGTTCATGATTATGCACAGATATCACAAACTTGTAGATTTTATTGTTTCATTCGAAGTCTTATAGTTCCAAAAAGTGGCTTGTGATCACTTGTAGTAAGATTCTATAGGTGAACATTTTAACTGCCTCCACAAATTTTGAAAGTTGCTTTGCAGCATACTTCTATCTAGCTACTGTTCTATTGACAAAACAGCTGATTGCAATCCAACCAATGGCGAGAAAAGAGTTGCATGGAGATTTTCAGGGATATCAGGCATCTTTGTTAATAATTAAAAACTTCATTGAATAGAAAACCTTAATCCCCACAACAGCTGTTTCTTCCATGGTGCAAAGACACGTCTGATGAATTGTTGATGCTGCCGCTCACTCTAGCATTCTGTTATGGAAATCGCAGAAAACGGTTACTTACTTACTTACAGGGTCCCCCACACCACTGTACTCATTCTTCGTACATAAAAATCAAGTCAGTTACCTTTTCACAAGATGAATGAGACACTTCAGTTGATCCTTTGTTCTTCTTAGCTCTTCTTGACATCTCAATAGTTGAAACTGGGATGCACTAACAGCATCTCTTAATGCTTGATTTTCTACACCAACTGGTGTGGCAAGTGCTGTTTTCTTCTTGTGGTCCATTGTTGCTTGGTTACTTTTCATGCACCTGAGAGTAATGCAAGACAATATATAATTTTTCATTTTCTCCCAAATACCTGTTTAATAACAATCAACTGACATATCACTGAGTATCTTATTAAATTTTCTACACTAAACAATATCCAGTGGAACAATTTCCATATACATGACTAACAAAAACCTTTTCTGCTCTGGGCATTCTTCTCCCTGCGTATTTGCCAAAATTGGATCATAGAATTGGAATCTTCATTTTTAAATTAGTTGGTGCCGAAAATGAAATATCTAAATATTCAAAACAATGTAACTTGTGCCCGAACAGTCCAAACAACATAAGTTCTCAATATAAACTAATTTCAAGATGGAGATTTCAAACCTGGCATTATATCTTGATTATTATTTGAATTTTCATTCTCTCAAGATAAATTATAAATTAATTGAGAATTTTCTGAATAACAGTGAAAAGTATAAGTATATATAAATACCGCATTATATGCTCATCTATGTTATCATCATCTAGTGCTCATCTATGCAATACTTGCTAAATATTTATGTTTTAAAACTTGATTGGTTCTTGACATGATAAGAGATCTAAATGTTGTATGTTGTAAGCTAATAAGCACCTTTTTAGTTTCCAAGTTACACAGAAAATCTCCCCATTTTGAAAAAAGAAAGAGACGAAGACATAATTCGAAAAATTTATTAAATACGATATTTAAAAGTACCTTCAGCAGCTGTTTGCCATTCTTGTTTTGTCTTGTCTTGAATTCAAGGTAGGGGAGGCCATTGATAATTTATGATGTGGTTGCTGTTGCTATAGCCCAAACCACAACCCCCGAAAAACTACCCATTTCATACTTGTTTCACAAACTATTATGGATCACGATCAAAAATAATTTTTCTCGAACTTGCCAATACTCTGTTTGTAAGAACCTTTTTGCTTGCAAGTAAGGCAAGGCCGATACACAACTTCAAGAAATGCTAACGACCGACATGAAGCTGCAGCCTCACTTTCAAAGGGAGGCCTCCCAGTTAAAGTAAGAAAACAAAATGGACAACACGGCCACTGAAGGAACCGAGAACAGATTTGAAACGCTGCAGCAAAACATAGAGCAGTTTATTGAAACTACACGACAGATAGGCATCATGGTCAGTGATTTCCAGCCGGGATCGCAAGACACTCTAAATGACAAGATGTAAGTATATTACAAAATATACCTCCAGGGCCAGATACTCTGGCTGCCCAAAATATAGACCAAATAAATACATGGGTTTTTTATGTTGTTTGAATCTTTAACTTTATGTCTGTCTGTAAAACTTTAACTTGTTAAATTCAATTGTCAACGTGCAAGAACTGACAAGGTGTACAAATAATTCAGATTTTACAACCAATTCGTGGTCAGAAGATTTTATTCCACTGGATATGCTAATCAAAGGGGATTTTTTGACACTCCTCTTGGTTATATTGCATATAGATCAACAACCCTCTTTGTGTGCCCTTTTTACCAAATGCCGCTCTATTTGTGTTTACCAGTTTGAACTCATCAACTTAAGATACTATTCTTGATGGTCTATGATACTATTAATGAATAGCTAAAAGAGAGAAACTTCACTGTCCCGCTTAATACTTTGTTGTGTAATACTCTTCTATTACTTTGTTGTATTTCTTCGAAAAACGTGTGACTGTTCTCCTCTTTATTTGAGATCATTAATGTTGTTGTTTTAAGTTGGCGATTCCAGAGTAGTAATTGCGACCCATTTAAGAAGACTGCTTTTTGGGGCCATCTGAACACTGTTCGAAAAGTATTGCACCACTTTGAGGAACAAGTAATGGTGACAGAGTTGTGAACAATATGACCTTTGGAAATTCAAACCACTTTTGTGAAGCCATTAGATGTCAGTTTAGAGTCCAAAACCAATCAAATATAACTTCAAAACATAGACAACATTTCAAGTTTGAATTTTGAAAAAAAATATATTTTTAGAACATCAAAAATGTAAATTTTTTGTGGCCATTCTCGAAGCTTTGAAACCTTTACACAGCTTGCTAAATTTAATCAAAAACTTCTGAGTCAGGTTATTTTATATGACACATGCTGATTTTAACAAAACATTCACAAGGTCAAATTTAGGTATCTGAAATCACAGATGATCATTACTGGCCTTGAATTTTGCAGAATATGGCATTTTTACGGCCGATTTTTAATGAGGATACTTTTGATGCCATTGAGGCACTTGCATGTCTCTGTTTGTGATTGTTTCTCGCATAAATTTTGGTATTTTCTTCAACGATTATATGAAATATTGTTTTGGCCAATTTACAGCATTATTTGTTCTCTAAACAGTATTGCAATGGACTGAAAAACATGAAAGTAAAGACTAGTAACATTTTATGGACTGAATTCTTTTGTAAGATGCTACAAAATGCTCTTTAAAATTAGGCCTGTTGCAGGACAAAAACATGTGACCAAGACTTTTAAAAAATCCTTTATTATCAGTCAAGGAAATTCATAGTTTTTGGCACCCAAGCAGAAAATGAGTACCTCTGAATCCGCCTTTATTGTCACAACTTGCTTTTCGTGGTTTCGCAGTGGTTGGCATAGTTTGGAAATAAGAAAATATAAACCATATTTTTTAATTTTTCATTTCCATTAGTATTTCGTGATAAATTTTCCACTAGTTTCCACCCAAATAGTAATCCTAAAACGTTTATTTAACTTGCTATAGCTATTTGAGTTTTGGTTAGCTAAAAAAATTTGGCGGCAATGCTGCCATTTTGTGGCAGGTGGTGTAATACTTTTCGAACGTAAGTGTTCATGATTCGTGACACCACTTCCCTACTGTCTAATTGTCTAAAGTGTTTAATCTAGCCTTGCCCTCTTCCCTCATTCACCACAACATTAGAAATCTATGCTCTTCCTGTTAACTTTTAGTGTGCTGTTTCTTTGTTGCAGTTTCTCTTTAGGGAGTGGGGAGGGGGGGGGGCAGATAGGGCAAGTATGGAGAACATTATAGAACTGTAAATATGGAGAACATTATAGAACTGGAAATTTTACCCTACCATAACATCTTGAGTTAATGTTGTTAATTTTTCTTCATAGAAACAATATGATCACAGATATGCAAGAAATTGACAGATGCAAACATTTGGTACAAGATGTTGAAGTTCCTCTAGAAATTTTCCAGTAAGCTAATAGATTATATTCTTGCATGTAATCTACTTTAAAAAATTTTGCCAGGAACAGGGCTGTTTGTTTAAAAAAGTTGTAGGAAGATAGGAAATTGCCCAGGCTTATAAGGCTGATCACTTTTCTAACTAATCACTGTTTGTTTTGATCAGTTTTCCAAAACTCTTTTGCTCAGTTCAAAATAATCAGAATATACTGTTTAGTCAAAAAATGAAACATCCATCTGCTCAGACTTTCAAAATGATCCATAGTGTTTTCACTGCAACCATATGCTGATGTGTCTTGGTATTAGTTTTTATTGTAAGGTTTCTAAATAAGTGATTATCCTTTGTTTGTAAACAAAGTGTTCGATTTCATGATAAGTATGAAATGCTTTTAAGTCATACCCAATGGTTTTTATCATACCTAAACTATCTTATCAAACAGGGGCGGACACTTGATTAAATATTGGGGGGGGGGCAAGCCTTTTGTTTTAATAAGATGACGTCACATTTCCCATTGTTTTAGAACAAACGACCATTGTCCTCCAAAGTATTGGGGGGCAGTCACCCCCACTCGCCCCACCAAGTGTCCGCCACGGTTTTCAAAGACCCATAGCCTATTTGAAGGGAAAATAGATGCAGGGGCAAGCCCAGGCTTCTGAGTTTGAGGCTCATGATTGCCTGCCTGTGCCTTGGCACCAGCCACGTAGGTGTAGGGGGCGCAGGAGGCTGTGCCCCTCCAAATGAAAACTTTAACCAGAACTTGCACCCTCTGGCTACAGAAACTCCAAATTATTTTTGGGCGTTATTATAATTTTGTAAGATAATTGCTTTTAAAGGGACTCTACATCTTTTGAAAAACAAGAAACTTTATTATCAGCTCCTTTGTTTTATACACTTGACAAAATTGTCAATGTTACAAAATATTTTGATTCAGTATTAATATTCAAATTGTGATGATTACAGCTGGGGTGCGAAAGAATAGAGAGAAGTGGTCTAGCTTCCTGTTAGCATAGTCACTTGAAAGGACTATGCCAGAAATAGGAATGTAGCGCTAGCCCACCCTTGTTATTGCAAAGGCCCCCCATGAAAACACCAAGGAGGCATGTACAAACAAACCTCAGAAGTTTACTCGATTGATAAAGGGAATTTGGAAAGTGATTGCAAAGATTTTAACATGTAATTCTCAGCCAGTATAATAGCGAGCAATCGGATCCATGTGCAAGTTTTTAAAGTAGTAATTATGAAGTAGTGTTATTCTAACTTGTGAGATATCTTTTGAGGCATTTTCAGTTGAGTAGCTACAGAAACCTCAAAATTTGTTTTAAAATTTTGTAGCTGATGTGTTTTGTTCTTAACTCATAGCTCTGTGTAAGCTTGATATATTCAAAATAAACGTGCCATTTGCTGTTATGAATTTCTTTCTTGGTTAAAAACCTGCCCCCAAAACAAATGATTTGTGCTTGAGTTTGCCAACCCCAGCCAATATCCAAAGCTACGTGACTGCTTGGCACGCATGTATGTGAGACTAGGTGCAAATTTTGTCTGCTTTTCAAAAGGTGCACCTCAGCCATTTGCATTCTATAAAGTTTATTTTTTTATCAGAAGCTTTGTTTTGTTGCTCCGGGAATTATGTTTAAGATTACAGTTTTCACTATTTAAGCAATTGCAGGACATGTCATGCATACTGTTGAGTGAAAAGAGAGAACCACTCTAAATCAACCTCTCCACTGTTACAATAATTTTAAGTAATGTTTAAATTAAGGAGTTAATTTTTAGATTAAACACATGTTTATAGTCTATCTACGCTTGTTCAGTACTTTACTGTTTTGAATTCTTACTGGGATCAAATGATAGAAGTTTCTTTACATATATAATCTTTTGGTACTACAAATCTTAAAAAAACACACAGAAAAGCTGCAATATCAATGGTAATTACTGCTTTTCCGTGTGATTTAAATCAAAAGTTATGAATTCTCTCTAGTTTACATGTAAAAAAGGCCCTGAAAATGCAGATTAGCGTATATATATGCAATATATGTACATTTTAGGGGTCAGGTTTTAGAGCTAACATTTGAATTATCTTCTAGATATGTTGATCAAGGAAAGAATCCCGAGCTTTACACAGAAGAATGCTTTAAAAGAACAGTTAATAAGAATGAGGAAGTAAAATCAAAAGTAGATGCTTACAAGGTATACAATGAGTTCTTTAAATCAAAATTCCAAGCATTGTACCTTGAGATAGTTGCCACAATTTATTTTTTTGCCCTTAGAATTTTTTTCTGTTAGAGAATAAATGTTTTGCTTAAAAATTTCAATTAAATAAATTATTTCCTTTTTTCTTAGAATTTTAGAATGACATTGACTGAAGAACTCACTAAAGAATTCCCAGAAATGATGGTGCGATACCATCAGTTCAAGAAGCAGCAGTATACTGCTCCAGAGAGGAAGTAAGCAGCTGTTGTTTTTGATTTAAACAACTACAATCCTCTTCATTTTAAAGATTCAATAAAATGTGACGTGAATTTATTCTTAAGAAGAAACAAAATGCATTTCAAGTCATGGAATGTATTTCTGGTGTTTGCTCTGCCTAAGAAGATCAAGATGAAGGATAATGCATGATTCAAGGAAAGCTGAAGTTTTCAAATGGATGAAAAAACAAACTTAAGTTTTCTTCCTATTGAAAAATAGGAAAAGGAAATAAACAAACATATACACAAAGAAGCCAAACAGGTAATACTAAGTTTGTTGAAGGAATTGAGGAAGGAGCTCTTCCATAATAATTTATCATTTATCAGAATGCACTGATAAAAGAAAATGTTTACTCAAAAATTTTTTTTGATTGTTAAAAATTGTTACATAGTACATTAGCTTAAACCACAATGTTTGTTTAGAAGAATTTTCTCAAGAACTTTATGAGTCTCTTAAAAGTTACTGTCATTCATTTTTTCAAAAAAACTGTAAGAACGTAGCAAATTTTGAAGATTAAACGAAAGGAAACAAAGAGATGAATCAAAGGTCAAATTAAAAATACGAAAACGAAACCAAGTCAGTGTATTGAAGACAAGATGATTAATTGGGTTGAAATATTCTCTTAGGCTTGCTTCACACTGGTGAGTCACCTATAATTTTGAAAAAACACCCATTTGATGTATTGTCAAAGATTAGATATTTTACAGCATGGCATAGCTGTTCCTACTGGCTGAAAAGGAAAGGAAACCTTACAAATGTATGAATATTTCCTGCACCATGTGAGCCTATGCCTTAATGATAAAGTTAAACCAACAGTTAACAGCATATATGCCTTTATGATAGAGTTAACTTGAGTTTCAAATGACTGCTAAAGAAAAAGTGAAGATGTAGTAAAATTTAAGTATGTAATTTAATTTAAGTAATTTAAGTAAAAGAAGGTAAACTCATTATATGGCATCAATGTAATGTGATGCAAATTAAGCTATTTTGATAAACCATTGGGCTTGTAGAAATCTTTTCTTTGATGACTTTTTCTGATCTTTTCATAATCATATTTTACAAAAGCATACACCATGCAAATTTTTACAAATCAGATGCTACAGTATATCAACATTGAATACCCTAGCTATGTAACTCTTGCCGGTTTGAACATGCCTTAATGAGCCCAGCAGGAAGCTGGCAATATTGCTTACTCCCAAAAGCACATGTATTGTATGGTCTTATCGACTAACGTCTTCCATTTGCAATTATATCCAATAGCAGCCAAATTTCTTGTTTATATGTAAAGTTTTCTGTTCTGTATTCATAAGGCACTTTTTATTTGAGCATTTTTTCAGTTGGCTTTCACCAATAAAGTTTTTTTAGTTCACTTTTGACATATATTAAACTTCAAAAAGCTGTTTACAGCTGCATACATGTTTTTGCGAAAACTTTCACCAACCAAATAATTACTACATACAGTTAGTTAACATCATAAGATAAGTATGTTAGTTCAGCCGTCATATTGTCACACAAACAGGAGATTTTGGTCTCATAATATCTTCCCTTCTTTTTAATAATTAATATTCTTTGGATGATATTGTGTAAATCTTGATATGGAATGCATGCTGATGAAAGGATTCCCGTCAGGCTTTAAATAAAATTGTAAACATTTGCTGGAAAAGTTGACAAGTACTGTATAACTACGTAAAGCAAAACAAACAAACATTTATGGAGCTTTTCAAAACAAAGTACGCTTACTTTTGGATACGCAAAGCTGATAAAGCTTGCTTCGCGATTTGGAAATAATTGTGAACGGTTCTTATTAGATAAAATGATTTGCTACCACTTGCTTGATTCTGCTCTTTAATGATGTCAGGACATGCAGAATGTGACGTTAGAGGAAAACTGTCGCGTTTTATTGGTTCCTTTATATTGACTTAAGAGTCCAAGAGAGAAAATGAGCCCTATTTGTCTACACAAGTCGGGATCCTTTGTTTCGGTGTAGACAGGTTTCAAAACATCTAAATGAAAATGCGACCTTGTTTGCTCAATGATTTTAAAGTTGTCCCATAAGAGTGATATTTAGCTCCTTTCATTCTTTTCCTCGCTTGAGGATACGTTGATCTTTGTAATCTGATTATAGAAAGGCAGTATTTTCCCGATGATTATTATGATTGTATTTAAAATGCCACAGCTGAAGATATAGAGTAATCAGCGGCAGTTGGAAGATTGCAAGCTGTGCTGGATATATGAGTCTTACGAGCTATTAGGCCCTTAAATATTGTGGATATGTAAAACAGAGCATCGAGGTAAAACAGAGCAACAGACCCGTTTAATGCGCCTATCGTTTAAGAACAATCATTAGATATAGTTAGTTAACCTGTAAAGTTCCTTGTGGCAAATATTTAAGTGAAATGGCGTATAGAAATTCAAAAGGATTAAAGAAATACTTCGAGTGCAGTTTTACTTCCAAAAACACATTTAAAATTAATGCAATCCAGCTTCTTGCGATTAAATATCTAGGTAAGATTTGAATAATCATCATTTGAGATGCAATACCCCGGTTTTCATGTCACTTTTTAATACTTTCGAACACACGCACATATTGTTACTTTTGACAGTTTCTGACGACAGGCAGGTACATACAAGGCTACCTGTGAATGGTTTTGTAAAAACATTTCCAGAAATGAAGATAAACGAGCGCTTTGAGCGAGCCCGTTATCTGCTAAACATATGAGTTCATCTAGCAAGTTTATCTAACTTGATTCAATGCTTCAGTCGTGTGTTTCCTTGACAACAGTTGTAGCCGTCAGTGTGTCTTTATCAATAGTCTTCTCCTGTGTTGGACCATGCAGGTATACATCTGATCTCAGCTCCTTGCTGTTAATGAAGATGTCAACAATGAAGATGACAAAACACAGGAGACCAAACGCCTACGAAAGAATGTAAAACTTCTTCAGTATTGCAGAGAATATTTATGATTCGGAAACATTATTGATACAGATTTTATAAGTACGAACAATACGTGGCTTCCTGGGCTTTTCAATTGACCTTCTGTTGCTTTCTTGAGCCATTTTCCCATTTGAATGCATCACAGCAGAGGCTGATCATTTTTTTGCATACTTGCTAGAATTTCGCACTATATACACATCACAACAATGCTGACCATTCTGTTTCAAGGCGCTTTTCATAGAGATTAAAATTAGGTTGACTGCTTATAAAAGTTACTTTTTAGAGCTAATACATCAAGCGAGAGTTTAAAGGCAATCTGTCTCGTTGTGGATTGGTTAACGAGAACAATAGCTGGAACAATAGCCTAAACACAATTCCAGCGCTCCGCCATATTTTTTACAATGCGATAAATTAAAGGGGGACTGGAAACAATAAATAATCCCTTTGTTCTTATAATCAATCAACGTCGTGACAGATTGACTTTAAAGCAAGCATGCTATGTAACAATATTTAAAGTTTAAAAGTCATAGACAGTTAAGATTTTCAAAAGTATCCTTACAGCGCCTCCTTGAATAGCCAAGCATGATGTCTTGCTTTGCGTTCTGTTAATGAATTCGCAGTATGTTATCGTTTGCCAGTCTCGGTTGTTGGTAGGCCATTGTTTCGTTGTTGTCATCATTGATGCCACAGAAAGTGAAAGCATTCCTGTAGCAATCAGCACGAAAACCCCAAAAACAACAGCGAATACAATGTTCTAAAAAAGATGGTGCTTGAAACAAGACATGTCTTTAAAATAATAAGGCAGCTTATAAAGAGTAATGAACGGTATTGAAGAAATTGCAATTGAATATTTGAATTCAAGTTCTTGAAGAAGTAAGATATTCTTGCAAGCAACACATGGAGGCCAATGGTAAGAATATCTTGTCGACTTCCTCCAAGTATTTATGGAGGATGAAAACTCGCCAACATGAAAATTGAAGCTATTGCAAATTGCAAATGCATTAATGTCTGAAGATGCCGTCTATATGGAACTCGAAACCAGCTAATACCAAGATTAAACTTGAACTTAGATTATCGAGGATTATTAAGATGCATCTAAATCTAGACCAAATTATGAAAGATATATACATTTAACGAAACCATAATTTAATGTTCATGCGAAAGATTCTAGTAGGATTCAATGTGGTCTAATTGTTAATTATCGTATAATTTTACACTTACGTTTAAATAAAGAACATTTGAAACTTTTTCACAATGAGAATTATCAATCACGTAACAATTGAACTTGTGTTGTTCAAAATGGGCTCTTAAACTGAAGATGAGCGTTGAAACTGGTGGTCACATTGAAAAAAGCAGAATTTCTCCAATTTTTCGTAAATGTATTATCCGGAATCCGCTCTTACTCACCACTAAGGGCCACGGAACTGGAAGATTCTTTGTACACCTCGTTAAGATCATGATAAACACTATTAGTTCAACAATCCACGCAACTATTGTGACAAAAAGGAAAAATTGAATACGAGAGAAAGTTGTCCCTTCAATTTTCACTTCCCAGTTGAAGAATGCAACCGTAGCAATTGCTGCTGATAATGAAAGCTGAAAGGAAGACAAAATTTTTCTAAGAACCCTACTAGTATAAAAATTGTGAAGTACTTTCAAGTTCCTAATTGTAGGAGGGAGTAAACTCTATTTTTCAGTAATTTTGCATACCCATTTCCATTTATTAACACCCTCCACTTGTTATGTATTTCATGCATAATAAACATGATTTCGTACCAATTTAAACATGGTTTCGGAAAATCTAAGCATTTCAATCTATTATGACCCTCTATTTAAGGGTTTTTTTAAAAATGCCAACCTCTTCCTTATTAGACCCCCCCCCCCCTACAATTAGGAACTTGAAAATAGCGTAATTAAAAAAAAGGAATTATCTTGCGAGAATATCTCCACGATGGTTGCGAACCCATTTTCCTTCCAAAGTTACCAAGAACCATATTGTTATCCTTATCGTTTCAGGACCGCATTGGCGATCTTGCTTTGCTTTTCTATTTACCCAAATTATTTTTTCGCATTTGGTTTACAATGTGTTCAAAGGACGGACGGTATAGGTACACGTGCTCAAAGCGTTCTTTTGGAATCAACGAAGGATCAATGGATGATCTAACAAGCTCATCCTATTCGTTTCATCTAAGTGTTAAAGAGCATACACTACTTTTAAAAACTAACAGGAACTATTGTTTGAACAAATCATTATCTGTAATGATGTACAAACCCATAACTTCCAGACAAATTTAACAGCAGAAGTTTCGTCTTTTGTGCTAATTGAATTGCATTGCATATGCTATGGTATAACCTCTCATGTTACTGGAAAATATTTATGTTTGAACAGGTTTCCCAAAACTTTTCAAGCATTATCAATTGACATTAAGCTCTGCTTGTTTCCACTGGTTTAGTAATGTCAATGTTACTTCCTAGTCCAGAATATTTTTTATTGCAGATCAAGCTTAGGTTTTAATTTGAATTTCCCTCGTTTTGATTTTTGAATATTGCGCTGTATGATTTGCACTTACCAGCTCAATGAATTTCACAGCTGCCAGTGATGACCTCAGGTACTTGATGTTGCAGCCCATGTTTAAGCTGAAATCAATAAAGTTGAACGAAATAACTACGAGTTTTTATTTGGCCCTGTTTGCAAGGTTATCTGTACTAGGTAGCAATTATCTAATAAGACGTTTAAACTACGAATATTTTACACCAAAACGGCTAAAATAGAATAACAAACACTCAAGATTCCCATGACCAGAACTAAGCCTCCAAAATTTGAAATTCCCTTTAATTCTCCTGATATAAAAACAGCCCTAAACATAAAAGATTTCAAAGTTTGAACAAGACATGGTTTCTTGCAAATAAAAGTGTCTGACCATTCTGCAGCAGTAAACATATATATCTATACTATTTCTGGTGTCAGATGTTGCTTAATAGTCAATTGTTGTGATCATTTTTATCAGAATTAGGAATAAATAATCCATCATACGTATTCTGTACTCTAAAAAGTCGCCTTAGAAGATTAGGCCTAAGATTGCACATTGCTGTTTTTGACATAGGATCTCTAATTAGAGGCTTTTCCTCTAAGTAAAAAGTCAAGTGTTCCCGTCAGGGAAATTTTCCCACAGGGGTTGCTTCATTTTATACCTGCCTTAATACTGTAAGAATGATATCTTAAATTTGCTCAAACTTTTTAAGATTAAAACACTTGGGGCGTTTGAGGTCTGTTGCCTTTGAATCCATTTCGACTGAGTTAAAATTCTTTAACTGATGAAAAAGAAAGATAGAGGGCTATTAGGAAATTGTAAATTGGGATAAAATAACTAACAAAAACAAAACTTACCTTGCTGGTGATGACCAAGGTTTATAAAAGTGGATTATTTACACTTAAGTAGATATCACTATACAGCAAGAAATTATGAAAAGCATGCCAGTTTGCCGGGGGTCATTTATGACTTCTGCAAAATTTTAGAAATCCAGCCAAATAGTTGAATATCCCCACAATTCAAAACAGTTACAAAGCAATTCAAATCTTCTTCAAAAATAAGGTGCTCATTCAGCTTTTTTGAGACAGTCTTGAATCTTTTTGTACTATAAAATTCGTGTGATCAAATTTTCTTTGCTCTTGGATAAATGACAATGCACCCTTTGCCAAGCTTGATACTTGCACAAGAAGATAGATTATTAATGTGTTCGATTGCTGGTACCTGTGAAAGGAATAAGATAGAAAAATAGAATCCCTATCTAACCATTGCCGACTCATCCTCTTCTGTATTGGATTCCGACTGGTTTCAATTCAAATTGTTGCCATGAAATGCAAAATTTAGCTCTTACACACCAAAGCTTTTTTAAGTTTAGCATGCCTTAATTGGTTAGATTACTGGCCTGTCAAAAACGTTTCAATCGATTTTTCTCAACGTGACTTTTCACCATTCCCATCCGCTATACCCTATAATATCCTATAACATACCTTTTATTATTCAATTATTATCAAAGGTTTTATAATGCAATTTGAATAGGAAAGTTTACAAAGCTTATGGAAATTGTCCTGGGGAAGACCTAACCAACCACCCAGACTGGAATCGTCCGAGAGAGTTTATTACTTCTTGACAACAATAGTCTAACAATGGAAAATGAGGTGATTACTCTTTGAAAAGTTCTTCTTCTGAATACAAGCAAGAATGATGAAATAATGTAATTATTCTTGTTGAATATTCTTTCGTGTAGCCGGACCTTTATGAAACTGTAGCATAAAAATACTGAACGAAACTTGTTCTGACGTACTCTGGGTTTTCAATTGTCCATTTGTAGATTCATTACTTTCGAAAGGTCTGGCTAGAACGTTATTGACGTTCAGGTGTTGAAATTTGTTTCCATTGAGATTCGGTCATGTGTACCTGGCATCACGCAACTCGGCAAGAATTAGCAGACAGCTAAACTTGCTGTTTACATGAATTACACTCTTTTTTGTAAGAACCAGTCAATTTAAGTTCAGGCTGAATGTTCTTAATTTTCTCGAAAATCTGAGGCTGGATTGTTCTTAATTTGTTCTTAATCTAATAGGGTGTAAGCAGTGCGAGTGCTGGCTTTTTTGTTCTAGGGTTGTGTACAGGCCTCATTTGCCAACAAAGTGAGTGAGACAGCCTTAATTTGCTGACAAATTTCAATATTCACCGAAAAAGCACCCACACATCGCTAAAAATCCTTGATTTTGAGGAAAAAAGTTGTTCAAAATTGCATTTTGCAGAAGCTCAGCCTCAGCTTGTTTTTAATTTATTCTTAACTTTTGACTAATTTTGAGGCTCCTGTTCTTATGAAATATTTCTTTTAAAGAAAAAGTGTAGGCTATCTAATTGTATGAATGTTTGTTTGCACGAAAAATTATTGGCAATTATCCTTCTACCGCCAAAAGTGGACTACCGTTTTCTTGATTGAAAAAGGTTATCTTTCATAAATTGATGTAGGCTTCACTTTCAATAGTTGAAAACTTTATTCTCCAAAAATAAATGTGTTGAGAATACCGATAACACTCTTTTTTTCTTAAACTTATCAAAATAAAATGTTTTCTCGACAATGCAATGTTGTTGTCTCGTGGATAAATTTTCAAACGAAATTTTGCTAGAATCCTCTTCTACGGTCACAAACTATTAGCGTTTTATTTAAATGCTGAAATCCTGACAGGAACGTTGGCATATATTCCGGCCTCCAAACTTTTTGAATAAATCGGTAATGAAAACATATAGAAGAACTCTTCTGTAATGATAATTGTATGTGCTAATGCTTTGGGTTATTCATGATCTTTGGCTCCCCTAGCATCGTTAATGTCTATGTTGTGTCGTGAATCAGTTTCGTTTGTTGCACCCAAGTAATTTGGTTCTTGTAATTTGGTAATAATTGAATAAAAAATATATAGCTACATGCAAGCACGCCGGAGCCAGGGGCTGGAAGGTGTCATAATAAACCCCCTCCTTCATCCAAAAATGCTCCAGCGTCCCTTCCTTGTATTGTAGTTTTTTAAATGGGTATAGCAATAGCAAGCCAAGATTTTGTTCGACAGTCGGGTATTTTTTAATACGCGACAAAGCATGTGGAGCTCTGTCTTAATGACACCGACAGACCATTAAACAGCTGTCCACTTTGTGCTCATGTTAAAAAACTATTGTCAATGAATTAGGTATAATGCGAATAGAAACAACAGCCGTGTTGCTTAGTACAAGAAAACTGTGTGTAGTACTAATAAAAAAGTGTATTCTTATGGTTACTGCCAATGATGTTATACTTTTTTCTCACTTAAAATTTATGATCATTTTAAATATGTTGAGAGCCTATAATTATGCTGGTTCATTAATCTACGCTAGAAAGTAGCCAGTCTGACTTTTAATGTAGTGCGAGCCGTTATCTTGTGAGATTCGTAATGTTTCCATTGGAAACATTTTTATGTTTGCACAAAGAAGTTATATAGACGCAATCAGCAAATACCTGCCAGTGCAAGACCAGACGGTCAGAGTACGTAGTAGACACGTTGTGTGCGAGATATTCAACTGTAACAAGGTCGCTACAACTAAGACATGTTTGGAAATAAAGAGTGGTATTTTGATATTTGCATCAGAGGCTTACTTATTGTGGTCACTATGAAGTATGGCTTGGGAAGTACAGCAACGGTGACAGCAACGGTGACAGCAACGCCTGCGAGTAACTCATCTTCGGTAATCGCAGCTAACACCTCGGCCTCTACGAATTACACCCAACCATCCTTTGCTTCTACCATCAATAGTTCGGTGATATGGAATTCATCTACTCCAAACAGTTTGGCACTGGCTGTTGCACACTCTTTATCAACGCCTTCAACAACTGGTACTACTACAACCTCGATGTACGTAACATTGACTTCAGCTGGAATGTCGAAGACCGTGAACACTTCTCCAGCAGCCTCGACTGGACATTCCGCAGAAAGATCATCCACAAATATCCAGTCAAGTTTATCTACTAGTCGGCTTACAACATCAATAACTTCCCGTGCATCCGATGGGGGAGCAACTTCACCAACGAACTCCGTGCAATCTTCACTACTAACAACATCGCTTTCCCAAACGAAACCAGCAACCTCTACCAACCTTAACATTCAAACGACGCTCGTCTCATCAGGGGGCGAGAACGCTCACAAAACTACGCTAATAACACCTATGCCCAGCTCATCCCAATTGAATTCAGCACTGAGTCTAACAATCACAATTTCAGCATCAACATCGGGTAACTCAACGGAGACGAATAGTTCAAACTATACCCAAACAGTCTCTACTGCACCGTCAGATAATTCCTCAATATGTTCCACTTGTAGCGAGTCAAAAAGTTCGTTGACGTTCTCAGCAACCATTAATGCGTTTTCAGTTAACAGCAGCTCAGCTACAGTGAACGCTAGTTCAGTAGTTGCGAACATGACTTATGACATCACGCCAAAATCTTCTGTCGTTCTACGCGCTTCACCTTGTTGGGGCTGCTTCTCATCTGCAAAAATGGCCGAAGCTTTCGTCCAGCTAATTGTCCTCTGTTCTGCATTGGCTGTTTTTTTGGCAAAGGACTTCTGTTGATATTGATTATGTTGATTGTATAACTTGCACGTTCCCAAGCACCGATATATATTGCACAACCGCTAACTGTATTTATTAAAAACTGTATTCTTTGCTGAATACTAATGTTTCAAAGGAACCTCCTGGGTTTACACTATAGTGAAAATTGTATCTAACAATTTTAGTTAACTTCACTTTTTAACCTGATTCGGTTAAGCTGATCTTTATCAAGAGGCTTGAATGCTTATCACTGCTACCACCTCAGCCCTTAAACGATGACATTTTTCGGTATTTGATGCTACTAACAGCTTCTTCCTCGTACTTACATGGAAATCAATCATAATCGAATTGCCAGCTTTGCTTTTGATATTGTCCTAAGTGTTCAGTGTTCTATAACAAATACTTCTATATACCTCACGTTATTGTTTTTGCTTGCTGAAAGCAACGTGACAAGCCATGTAATGCAATTAATAACCGATTGCATCGTCTAATTTTCACTTGATGACGTAATAGCGGTACAGATACAAGATCATCAACTCTACACATTACACCTCGTAGATAATCTAATGTACCTTATGAATATAGGCCTCTGAGCTTTTTAGTACACTAAATAGAGTGGGTAAAAAGTACATTGTGGGCTTCTGGAAGGTCCTCAATTTTCTTTATGCGCTCTGTGAAAGGATAACTGTGGGCGTCCTCTTCATTTGCTCGGTTTATGGGAGAACTCGATCAGCCAAGATAACACTATAGAGAAAGAACTCAGCAAATTTTTCAAAATTACTTATCTTGTCGTATTCATGTGTGCTTTTAAATGACGTACTATATATGAAGTATAGTGATATTTCCGTAGAATTGTGTAGTTCTTTCATCTAAGTTAATGTAATGTAATTTAATTTGATTTAATTTTTGTTATTAAAACCTATTGGTGGAGATCTTAGTCACATTAAGCATGTTTTCCATTTACTTCAGCTTTCCTTAATAAATCATACAGCACTAAAAAAGGCCGCATATACTGGTATGACATGCTTTAACTATCCCATTTTGATATGATATTCCTTCGTATCAGAATTTTTGAATTGCAGAAACAAGTAGCCTTTTTTAATCAGATAAGACCAATACAGTCTAAGTTTTGTGTGCTGTCTTGATTGGGGTGCTGCTTCGTTTAAGAGCCTTGTAAAGTGAAATTTCTGCAGTATTTGACAATGCTCAGATATCATTGTCTTATATGCAGATAACATTAATGGGTCGGAAGTTATACTAGTGTAGTGTATAAAAATGTTGCAACTGGATCTACAATTTTGTTTTTGATGACGCTTTTTGTTGGCAAATCTTGCAAATTTTTGAATGCACCTATCTGTGATCTTTTTTTGAAATGTCAGTGGCTTCCCTCCACAGAAGTTATAGCTGTGTCACCAAAGGGAGAACCCAATTTTTGTGTGTCATCATTGGCTTATCATGTGCGCTTTTTCATTCATTTCATAATGAGTCGAACTAACGATACGCCACATCCATGTACCATACTTCGTCATTTCTAGACAATATCTTTCAAAGTCCAATTGTAACTAAATATGACTGCTAGACATATTTTGTACATATAATGAATTTATCATCATCTGCAGAAAATATTTATCATTATCTAAGTCAAGAAAAGTTATTTTCTTTCATATTAATTGAAGATTATCATGTTTTTCAGGTTTTTAAGAAAGGGTGACCTACAACCACACCAGAAATGTTTCGAATTCCACAATATTTACGTTCAAAAGTTGGCAAGACCGCGATTCAACCAAAGTTATCGGCGCTTCAAGTTTGTATGCGTCCAATCCTAGTTAGGTTTTTACAGACAATCATGCAATACTGAGATCAGGCAACATTGTAATGGGGGAAGGTGAAAAAGCTTTTAAAAACTTGATATTTGGCAGGTGTTTCGATGGCCTTGATTGTAACGTTTGTATAGCAGTATTTTGTTGACAATTATTCAGCAAATGTTTTAGCGGTGATCAAATGTACTGTACAGACTTTAAAGGGAGTTGCAAATACAATAAGGAGTGATGCTTTCAACAAAATGTGTTTCAAACTTGCCTTGCTGTCAAAAAGAAGCATTTTATGTTTCACGAGATGCTAGACTTGCTTTTTATTCAACAAAATGTTTTCTGCTTTGAATTTTTGGTTTCCGCGTGCATTTTCTGTGATTCCCCGGGATTTTTGTGAAAACACGCTAGCCAAAAATGCAGTAGTGGCAACATGAAATTTTTCACTTGTTAAGTCATGTTGGGACCTCCCTTAAGAGATGGGCATAACAACGACTAATTCAAACGAAAATTTCGTCATGCAAATATGTAAAAAGTTTTAATTGAAACAAGTGCAATATGTTTGCTAAGGCAAACAATTCCCAACAAGAAAGCATGAAACAAGTTAGCATTATTTGCATAGTTGCATTCAAATTCATTCTTGGTGGATGAACAGGATTTCATTACTGGTACGGTAAAGCCTTTTCCCAATCGAGAATTAACATGAAAGTAAATTATCATTTGATCATTATCCACACCTGTTAGTGTCATAACATGACGTCACACAGTGCAATTGCTTTGAATTATTCAAGTTTCATATCTGCCAACGTATAAACTACTTGAGGTTCAAGCACTTTGGTTACTAGCAATTTTTTTGCTTAGGTAGTGAATTTTCTTTGTCGAAGGCATATGATCGTGAGGCGTTGCATATTGCATATTGCAATTATTATTTTGAGGATTGCTCAATTTCATTACTTCGAGATTGCACCATTTTCAGGCATCATGCAAATTATTTAACTAGCTGAGTTGCTCTAACAGGTAGCTCTCTCCCATTTGTGATTTCCCTGTTAGTTGACCATCCATGCCCAGAAACCGCGGAAGCAATGAGGCTGAGGGGGCTTTTGCCCTCCCCTAATAATTTCAAAAATGTACATAAAATCATACAAGAAATTGCTTTGATCCTGGTCTTTAGCATGTTTAGCCCCCCCCCCCAAATATTTTTAGTCCCCTCTATCTGTAATTTGCTCCGCGGTCCTTGTCCATGCCCCATAAATTCCTTAAAGATGATTTTCATAAAAAACAACACATTGTTCTATTTATATCTTCCTTATTTTTGTAATCGTTATCTTAGCTCTGCACAATTACAGAAACGACTTTAGCTCAAATTTTAAGCTACCGTTACACTGATTATATCTTGCTTTTTGCAATTTATCTTTTTAAAGCCTCCATAAAATGAAACTATCACCAGTTATAATTCTTCTGATCATTTACCCATCTTTGCTCACAACCTTTAGAACCACATGACCACTATTATTTTGTCTATGAATTGACCTGAAGAGCGATTAAAAGATTCAGAGCATTGAAATTCTTAAAAAAATCACAGAGGCCAAATCTTACAATCTACAGAGCATAATTTCAAAGAAATCCAAACATTTCTAATCAATGGCAATGCTTAAACCTAATTTTTGCACTAAGTAGTTTAGAGACACTTAAATGGCCTGATAACACGCTAAAACAGAATACAGCTGTTTCTTTTGTTCAACCTTTTATCAGAGCCGTTTTACAGAAGATGATTTAAAAAGATTGCTAATTGAACGAGTCAATATTTTAGTGTAACTGGGGCTTGATTCAACAGATTGTGGTTAAATCCTTCATACTAATTGATATCAGTTCGAGACGAAGGGAACTTTTTTGTCATGTTTTTCTCTTTTTCCATGAGCGAAAGAAGACAATTTTCCCCATAAGCACAAGTTCATCGGCACGCCTTCTACAATTTCAAATTTGAGGTTATGGTCAATATGCTAATAGAATAACTATTTAGATAAGTGTGTTGTAGTTTCGATTTGATAACATGGCTAGCAAGTTTTTGACAAATCTGCTGCAAAATATTGCTGAAATTTCGTATTTTTTGTAATTTTTCAAGAAATTAATCAGAGTCAAAGCAATACAGGAATTATTAAGAAACAAAGCATTTTATCTAATATATGATATACATCGGCCCCATATATCGTAATTCTGCCTTAAATGTTTATCTTCGTTTCTCTATGCTTTATCAAAGATAAAGATTTCGTTTGAAACGTCATTATATCCCGAAATATTCTGATTACTTAGCTATCCGTTTTACCCAAAAAATGTTATCTAAATTAAACTCATACCAAGCTGTTAAGACCATTCAAGTAGAAATAGGTAGATTTCTGGTTAAAATAGATGCTATTGCTTCGATGATTATTCTGGATGACATTTGGTGTCCATATTTTTTCAAACGAGAAACTCTGTTTGGAAATATCTTGTGAGTTGATATTTCTTTGCTGTTGCTCGATGGATAATGATACTCATGAATTTCCAAACATGGCAACATATTGATGCTTAGCTCATTTTGCCTCATATCTGCATTCGAGTTCACAGAGATTTGTTTATCATCTTTCAAGTTGTAGTTCAGATCAACAGATGAATGCGTGTAATTCAGTGAATCTTCTGTGCTTGAAACATCGATACAAGTAACAGCCTCTTTTCTATTTGCAACCTCGTTTTTATTTGTCTCCCAGATAGCAGCCTGGATCGCTTTCTGCACTAGAATCTCAACAAGCTGGTCTTCAACAGATGCGTGGTGTTTGTTGGTATTGGCCAATGTTGCATTTAGTTTTAGATTTTCCAAAATTGGCTTTCCCATATTTTGTGCTGGGTTACTTCTCTGTAGAGATTTATCGTCATGTGATTCTTTAACATAATTTTGCTCTAGGCCGTGATGACATAAAGGCACAACCTGTGTCTTGTTCAAGGAGACGGCATCATGCTTGTTGGTAGTTTCATTATATATAGTGTATTTATTGACACAGTCATGAGGAAGATCATCTGATGGCATGGCACTAGCAACAGTCCTTGTGCCACAACAAACCTTTTTGTGATCAAAGTAAGCTTTGGACTTAAATTCTTTCCTTGAAATTGATGCACTGATTATTGCTTTTACTAAATCAGCTGCAAAGTTTATGATCTTCAAACTGACCACATAATTACCCTCTGCTGCTGAATTTGTATCTCCTTCTTCATTTGTTCTTGGGCCGTGTTTTGTTTCTCTTGTCACTGCTTCAAAACTTTTCAGGCTTCTTGTTAAATCTGAGATTGCCATCTTCATAATTGACCTGGTGTAGAAATCAGAGAAACGTCCCAAAGCCGTTTGAAAAGCTACTGTTCCATTTACGCAAACTGATTCTGTGCATATCGGTTCTCCACATTCAAAGTCAGATAGAGCACAAACTTCCTCAGTTTTATTAGCCTCATTTCGATTCATTTCATCCTCTGTTTGGGAGGACGACGTTTTTCGTTCTGTCTCGTTCTCGATCATATTGCTATCTGCATTCTCTTTTTCATCAAAGTACTTTCTTCCAGAATCACCATATACACCTTCTCCCTCAACATTGTTGTCAAACTTGCAGATTTGCTCCCCTTCTGGAGTTGATAAGATAATGATAACACCTTTGTTTGATTTTCTTTGTAAAGCAGGAGATTTTTCTTTGCTTTCGTATTGATTTTCTATACTTTTGCAAACAGAATTCTCTTGATTTCTGCTATCCATAGAATTATTCCGCGTTTCGTACCTAACATTTGTAGTGTCTCCATCTTCGCCGCGGTGTCTTATCGACAACACGCTCACTTCATTTTCATTTCCAGATCTTCGTGCTTCAAATTTTCCTGGCTGAAAGATAGAAGCAAAACTCGTGAAAGGCGAAAAAAAGAAAAATAGAGACCCGGCCATAATTTAAACAACTCAGTATTCTTTTGAGCTCACAGATAATGGCCTAATATTCTATATTTTGACAGGCATTTCATTAAACGTTTTGCTTTTTGGCAATGAATCTCAGCAAAAGTTGAGACCTTCTGGTTAGCAAAAGAGGGAATAGTGGTTTCAACGCTTTCTTCTGGTTTAGCGCAACAGGGAGCTCCATCGTTGGTTTCATTTGATTGTATCAATCATTTCACTTTAATAATTAATATAATCTAAAGCCTTTCGTGTCCCTTATGTCGTCAAACTTGTTCAGGGGCTTCTTTTCCCTCTCATTAAATCAACATTTAAGCTAATTCCCTGGAACTTTTCCTATAAATTTCAGCATGTCCCTTGTTTTCATTAATTTAGCCATATGTGCATGCATACCATTAGCATATTCACGACAATAGTTGAACCAAGGTTTCAAAAACAGTTGTGAAAATTGGGAAATTTGAAAATGAGAAACTATCAAAATGCAAAAAGGTTTTTTGGTTTACGTGTGCAGACTATTTGTGAAATAATTCAGGGGGTCAAAATTGATTCCCTGGGATAGATTCCCCTTAATGCTATTGAGCCTGCTTACAGATAGTAAGGGCGTTTTTTGAAAGCATGCTTAGAAAGGCTTTTATTCTAAACCATGCAAAAACTAATTCACAAGAAAGCACAGCACTGCGGCCTACCATCAATAACGTCTTGTTGAGAATTCATCCTGAAAAGCTGGTTGAATATTCGATGAGTTTCTGGTTGTGCAGCTTCTATACGTCTGCTTGTATTCTATTCTTCTCTATAACACAGCAATCCCTAAGCTGCAAATGGCCAGCGATTTTATTTTGCAGTAATTCTAGGATGTGGTGTGTTGATCGAATAATGGAGGACAACACTTGTCTGCGAGTGATAGCCTAGGTCACCTCGCAACTGCATTGCTTCTTTTTATAACTCACAAACAAGTCTAAAACGATCGAAGCAATAGATTCTTAACCATCCTAATTAATATGAGGTTCCGTGATAGCGAGCTGACAATGTTTTATACATACCTCAAAAGCATGTCTTTCTATTCCATTCAGGTAACCAAAACACTTTGAACAGACATCTCCCATTTTCAGGCAGACTCATGTGTTCTGACTAGAGTCGATGATAACACTTTGGTTCGCCTCTGTAATAACGCCCATCTTCACCTGCTCTTTGTTTTTAGGCCAATCTTCTTTTAATCTTTGAAAATTTTTCACAAGACTGATCGGAAACAAAGCTGTTACAAAACTGAAGTACAGCCAAATACGCGCTTTCTTTGATTTGCTTGCAAAATACTTCAAGGCTGCAACTTCACTGTGAACCGGCTGGCACCGTGCGAAAGCACAACAGAAAGCTCTTGACAATTTGAATTCTAACCAGTAATAAGTAAATAATCCAGTAATTATGTAATTTGAATGACTCTGCGTGTTTCACTTATTTATTTGTGCAAGAAGTTGATATGTTCATGTTTGTTTTCAGATAAGGCCTATTTTAACACAATAGGTTTCTCATTCATCTGCATTCATTACAAACACGCCTAATCGAGTGATAATAATTCAACTTAACACAGACAACATTTCATGATTTCCACATAAAGTGCCACATTCTTAAACCTATCAGGTCTTATGATTAACGGTCACCATTTCAATCAATATATGAATAATTTCCTAAGTTAAAGGAATATTTGGTAGTTACAATCCAGAAATTTCAGCAGCCTGAGAGCAGGAAAAGAACGTTGAATTCAAGCTTTCAATCTATTTAAATATATTGTTAATAAGATTTATGTTCAATCTTTTTAAGGCGTTTGGGGATGCAATGCAACATCTTCTCTGAATGATTGGAAGAGTCGGGCCGAAACAAAATCATGAAGGAGGGGAGTCGGCCCTGATTCTAGCTAACGGTACCAGTCACTTTGCGGCCTCATTTTAGAGTGATCTTAAAGGAGGCCGTATTGATGTTTTGTGCCACAGAGATTTGGCCGCATTCTGTGAGCTGACAGTGCTACGCGTAGTCTTGGTTTAACCATATAAGCAAAATGGGTGCTTGAAGAAGCTTTTCCGAAGTAACGACAGGGTAGAAAGACCGAGAAAGTTCAGAAAAGGGGCAGCTAACTAGCTTTCCATACAGTAGTGAACATAAGAATACCCAATGAAAAAATATGCCTCAGAATCTTTTAACGATCCAACATCACGTTGTCTGTTGGATGGACACAGCTTGTCGTGAGACTCTGCTTCAGAAGATTGCTTTCTGCAGAATTTGCTAGCCCTTAGCAAGCTTTAATTGTTATTCACATTACTTTGTTTATACATAATCAATGCTGTTGATCTTATAGTATTGTTAGCTTTTCAGATCGCTTTTTATACTTGTCTTGCTGCAATTAACGCTGCACAGATGTTAACATTAGGAACAGGTGCAAGGAAATATAATGTGTTTCGTTTACCCAGCAGTTAAAACACTTCGTAGGTGTGTGATTGTTTTGAGATTGAACTCGCCAATAACGTTAACTTGGCGTGTGAAGAGTATTTCTAATTCTACTCTAAATTGCTCTGCAGGTTCTGTTCCCTTTGAGACAAAACTGTCTTTTTCATTTGGTAAAGAAAGCAGAATAGCTGATAAGAAGTGATGGCAAAGATGAAGATCTTTGTGGCTATAAGTTCCTCTTATAGTCACATGGCTTAGATACATATTTCCCATGGGGTGAATGCAGGGGGTAGTGAAAGGGTCCTCAGTTACATAGTAGCCTTATTTTTAGTTTTCAATTGCAGAGTAGCCTTAGTTTTAGTTTCAATTCAATCACAGCATTATCTTCTCGCTATTGTTTATTTTTGCAAGAGCCCCTTCTACTCATTCCATCGGAATCCCCCCCTAATGTCATAGCCTTCTTTTTATCTTCCTATGTTTACTCATCTCCCTCATATCTAATTTTCATTTTCTTCTTAACTCATCCATCATTGTTTTGCTTGTTACTCTGACATCCAACTCTGTGCTACGGCTTGCTTCAATTCTGCACATTACTAGGCCAATGTAGACAATCCAATGTCTATAATCACCTTGTAAATCTGTTTATTAAGCTAGAACAATACAAAGCTTTGAAAAGTTTAGGAATTGATGCTTACGTGACGTCATTATTGAAGATTTCATCTGACGTCAAAATTAAATCTTTCAGAATTTATGTCATTGCTCTAACGTCACTCAAACAAGCAATACTTTTACAGAGCTTTGGAGGGATCGCATCAGTTTCAAAGAGCTTTTCTTCAAGAATAACGAAAATCTCATAACAATGTAAGTTTTTATGCACTGTTTTTAATAATAACAAAGCTGGGGTGGAACTTCTAATAACCAGTCTTAATAGTAATAAATAAAATTTACAACCCTTTAGTTCTAAGTCTTAAAACAGTTCAAATGCCAGATTTTTCATTCTGTTGACTACGAGTGTTAAATCTTAAAGGAACTTGTATTTTGTGAAAACCATTTTTGCAGAAGTTAAAGGAGTATAGATTACAAATAAAAGGCTGTGAAATTTTTTTTAAAACGTTGAAAAAGATGATAATTAATATGTCTAGGTTCTAATTAAGAAATGCCGTTTGTTTGCAGGCCGTACTTGTTTACTTATATCCGCCATATTTACTTAAAATTCCATCTACTCGCTATGAAATTGTGGAGTCGCATTATTTCCGATTATTGTAATCTTTAAAAGAGTCACTTTAGAGAGTCGCTCCAATCTCCTAGAAAGATCCCATCTAAATGCTGCATCAAGTATTACAAATACATGAAGTGTGAATATAGGACTTTTTTCAATATAATCTTACTTAATTAAAAAATGATTCTCTAAATGAAAAGAAATTTTGTTATTCCTCAAACGTAACTCTTCATTGGGTAAAAGAATGAAAAGAGCAAACTGTTGCAATAGGAGTAGAAGGATAAATTGGAATGATCAGAAATACAGAGGAATAACTTGTAAAATGTAAAATAGGCCGAAGCGATGCACAATGAAAAAGAAGAAGAAAGTTAAGGCTTGAAGCATAATACAATCTCTGCCAAAACTCTTGGAACACTTTTGATTTTCTCAACGTTTGCTTGCATTCGTCCCCCTTCCCCTTCAAACAATGTTATCTTACAGAAAAGTTAAGACTTACTTTTTTGGCAAACCCTTTCTAGCGATTGATTTGATATACTGCTTTGTACGCAACATTATTTTAGGGGAAGGGGGTTAGTCTATTAGAAATACGGGAAACAAATGAAAAAAGAAAAATTACCAAAATATGTGGGTGTTCCAAGGTTTTTTGTCAGAGATTGTACTTGTTTCTTTAAACGTCGTATCTATATTCGTTTTTCGTTTTCATTTTCAATTAGACAAATTCCTTTATCATTTGGCTTGTAACATAGAAGCGTTGTTAAAACGTTGTTTCCATCCCAATATCACCCTTAACACTACTGTAATAGAGCAGTTCCCTTTACGATCTGAATTGCAACACAAATTGTATATATACGATGATTTGAGATCATAACACTTTGTTCAGCGCTCCGCTAAAGCCTAGCCCGAAAATATAACAAGCTTATGAATTATGCAAATAGGATTTTAGATGTTTTAATGTTTGCTAGAATCGTATTTCAATGCAAGGGTACTATAAAAGCAGGTGTTTTTCGCTGTTTTTTACACAGCTATTTCTGCAAGTTAGAACCCCCCAGCAATTTGTCCGTTGGCACATCCAGGATTTTTATCGGGCAAAAAAAGCAATTTTTGTACTCACCCTGTAACCTTTATGCAACAATTGTAACATATTAACATTTCTTTGTAGTTGAAGTTTCAAAGTATGGCACTGACTAAATTTTATGAAAACAATCTATTGTTAATAATCCTAATAGAACGTAATTCGACGTAATTCATCGGAAGAAATAAAAAAAAATATTGTTTCTCACGACAAAATACGCTGAATGACGATGACTTAAGATGAAATACGTTTTTTGGTTTTCATATTCCGTGAAAATCGTGGACCCTGAATTGCTATAAAATGCGTCGAGATACGTTATATGAAAACCAGCCTTAATAGGTCATCATTGTACCAACATTGTTGGATGATGTTTTTTGCCTATAATTTATTCGTTTAAACAGGGCTTGCCATGTCAAAGTAACCTTAACTTGATGGATAGCATCAAGGAAGTTTGAGTAACAGTGGGACATTACTCGTTGTTTTTACTTTGCAGGAAAAACATAAAAGCTGGCATACAATACATTTTTATCGGTTGTGTACTGTTATCTTCGTTTTGCAAGACAAAATGCCAAAATCAAGCAAAGAAAGAAGAGAAACCTGTCATCAAAATGTATTCATTCGTCAGTGCTCCAGTTGATGACGTAGCAAGTGCAGATACACCAGCCCACAATCTTGTTATCAGATCAAACCTAAAGGTGTCTTGATAAGGCCTAAATGCTATTGTCAATAATCAGGGTGATATTGGATAAGTGTGTATCGAGGTTTGAAATTGGTACTTCATAGCAATCAGCAAATCACTACTCAAGCATGATGCAGTACTTCTTTCATTTTCTCTTATTCTTTTTTTATTTTTCGATTGCCACTTCTCTATTTCCTTTTTCTCCTCTAGAGACTTGAGCTCTGAAATCAGCTTTGTACTTGCATGTTCATTACTGTTAGCTTAGTCGATTTTTGCAAAGTAACAACGAGATTGACTTTACGAATACACTCCAACCGACAACTGTTCCTAAAAAAAATCTAGTATACTTTGATAGTTCAAATGTGTAGGCACTTGGTCATAGTTCTGTCTACAGACTTATGTACAGAGCAAGATGGTTTCAATTGTAAATCGTGACTAAAACATGTTGGATTGCCGCTTTTTTAATACTGTAGTGGTACTTCTTAGGACTATACTCGTACATAGTAATTCATTATAATTATAAACCTCAATGTACCAAGCTGTGTTGAGCAGATGTTTATGATACTAGACAATCCAGTATGCATAGGATGAAGCAAGATGAAGGCTGGTTAAAGAAACAGACAGAACAAATCATAACATAATTTCTTGTAATCATAATCAAATCTAACGCTCTAAATCTAAGATTCCTGGGCCCTAGTGTTGAGATGATGTCACTTCAAAATAAGAACACTTGTCCAAGCTATTGCAAAGTGAATGCAGTTAACTTGGCCTAAATTCCTTAAACCGTTCTGTCTTTATTTAGTCATGTTCATTGATATTTAAGCATGCCAATGTTTTTAAGTGCTTCTTCTGTTCTAGGGGAACATTAAGATAACCGTCAACAAAATGATGTCGATAGCAGATATGAAAGTGAATGTAAAAATGTCCGGAGTAAATGGTTCGAATTTTGCTGACTACCAAGTTAAATATCGACGAAAGCCTTATGATTATGAAACAGTACTTCTTGAAGTGGTAAGATATACCTTATTTTAAAAAGAGAGTAGCGAACAGGCAAGTAAAACCCATTATAACTTGAGTAGTTGAAGTGCTAACTTGCTAGATATTCTTGATAAACTTTGTACAAAATCTAAAAACATTCTATACAGTTCCTGTGATTTCTTGAATTTTTATTTCTTAAGGCATATGATTGCAATTTGCAAAACCAAAATCTACATGAATATGAAATATAGATTTTCCAACATAAATGACCATGACAATAGCTAAAAACAATCAGTCTCCTTCTTAAAAAGTTTCCTTCCCAAAACAAAAGTACGAGTAGTTTTCATTATTTTTTCTCCTTGCTATTTATCAGTAAACTTTCACATTAATTATACATCGGTAGGCCGATTTTATTGACAAAGTTTATAAATCTAAGGCTGCGATAAATCTAAACATCTAATCACTGCCTTTCTACTAACCATTTCAATATGACATAAACTAAGAAGGCATGGGACAGACTCTAGAAATACAGACATATCATTTACACAATGATAATAGTGGATGGAAGCAGTAGGAACCTGTTTGCAATTACTTCATTTATCATTCATGTTTTTTAATTCTTTGGAATATTGAAGCTTCAGAATATAAGCGAGTTTTTATTGCTTAATTATTGGGGGATGAGCAAGAGAAAGATTTTCAGGCAATCCTCCGTCCTGGGGTCGAAGGGCATGAGCATGGAACGAAGTTACTTATGCATTCTTTCTGACTCCAGAACGTAATGTTGCCTCACTCAATTGAAGATTTTCGCTCGCTCGAAAGGAAATAGGAGGTTCTGGTTATCAGGCTATCTTGTTAGTTGCAAAGCAAAAGAGTTAAATTAATTCAAACTTCTAACAAGTAGCTTTCCTTATCAATAAGTTTGCTTTTTCTGTAAGTGAATGTATGGATTCGTTATCTTTTACTTCTCTATCAAAGTTTCGTTGTTAGCATACCAAATTCAGCTTTAGACGTTCTCTGTATGGATTCGTTATCTTTTACTTCTCTATCAAAGTTTTGTTGTTAGCATACCAAATTCAGCTTTTCTGCTCTGCGAAATTAAAATTCCATTACTGCATTGCCTCAAGTTTTTAATTTATCACTTTTCATTGTGTCCCCTTTTTACTCTTTTTTTCCTTTGCTCGTTCAAGATAAATGATTACCTGATTTCAGCACGAATCCGAGCGAACTATTGACGGCCGCGACAAGCTAACAAAGACCACGGTTGCTGTTTTATGGGGGACAGCCTGTGTCTGCTTTGCAGCGACAGTTTTTGCCATCTTCGGTTGCATTGGATCAGCTATTATACGAAAATGTAAATCGATGAGAAGACGTTCGTACGAGAGTTGTTCCAGCTCTTCAACAGAAAGCGATGAAATCACTTCAATCTCAGATCCGACTGATAATTTGAACGAGACAGGTACAGAGAACACAAGTGATTCAACAGATGAAGTGCAAGACCAAACAGTGACGGAAGAAGATGATGACGATGATGAGGGTGAAACGGAAACCAAAGGCGATTCAGAAGATTATGATGATGATTATGATGATAGCCATGATAAAAATGCAAGCGATGAGGCACATGGTCGCAATCATCGTAGTGATTACATTGACAGTACTGACGATAATACTGAGAAAAAAATCATTCACAATAAAGGAGAGTGTTTTTATGATAAAAAGTCACTTGGAAAAGACCATCAACATAAGTGGGACGATAGTGGTAACGCATATGTAAGTAGTGGAGAAAAAAAAGACTTTAAATATCCCAATAAAAAGAAAGGAATTCGATTCAATAAGAAGAACGAGGATGAGGACATTCTAAAATATACGACTAAGCTACATGTTGCTGATGAAATACCAACGAAGCACAAAAAGAGATTGCATGGAAAGAAGGGACTAGCAAGAACTGGCGAGCGACATTCGTTCAACGATGATGAAGACTTTCTCTCAGTTCACAGGCATGGTGAATATAATTCCTTTGTCCATGAAGACGGTGAAAGCATTGTTGGCAAATCTAATTCCAAACAAGGGTTGGGAGGATTCATATCAAGTGACTGCGAGGCGGGAGATAACTCTAACGCAAGTAGTATTAGAAACGAAGCACACAGTAATGTATCTAAAGATCCATCTAAACATTTTCACAAACCAAATAAAAAAGACACGAAAAATTCCAATCAGGGTGACATCATGTCGAAGTCCAATTCAAAGAAGAAAGACCGATTAATGAAGGAGCAGCATTCGTACCACAATGATGAAGATTTCCTATCAGTCCACAGACACGGTGAATACAATTCGTTCGTCCATGAAGATGTTAACACAGCAACTTCAAGTCATTCTACCATCAGCAAAGGGAGCTGTGATGTCAAAACAGGAAAAAACAAGAAAAAGGAAGCCTACACTGGGGTGTTAAAGGAAAATGCAAGAGAGAATGCATGCACGTCTACAGGAGACAAAGCACAACTTGACATAAAAGCAAATTCAGACGTTAACTTGAGCAGTAATTTTAATGACACGTTAACTGTTAATGGCTCAAGTGTTGGTTTGGACACAGAACAACTGAAATCAGCGCATATCATTAGCAAGGCCAAAACAAGCAGTAGCTCTGGATCAGAAAGTGAATTCAAGAAACGCCATGCTGTCAAGAAATCTCACGCTGGAAAGGGCATCGAAAAGGTGATCGTAAAAGCAATCAGCGTGCAAGATAATCAATCCAAGAAGGACACGAAAAGAAGTAGTGAAAAAGGCAAGTTTGTGAAATGCAGCAAAGATTAGCAGAATATTATTTTGATGACGTCAGATTTTTTATAGAACCAGCTATGTCTATACTTGCCATTACAACACTTTGATAATCAACAAAAGCTTAAAATCTGTTGCTATGATTGTTCAAAGAGAGATTGAATGTAAAATAAACGGAAATTAGATTTCGACACCTGCTCTATTTCACATCTGCTAACGCCATCTGCTTCATTTTTTGATTGTATGAAATTAAGATCTATACTCTAAAAAGACCTTCCTTTTAGACATCATTGAAGATCTGTGTAACATGTGATATGTGATAATTAAAGTCGACCATATTTTATGGGCAATACAGGATTCCCGAGATATGTTAGGAAGAGAAAGCAGTTTTCCTTCTCTTAATCACTTACTACGTTGACATGTAGCACTGGGTATGAGATGTGTGCTATATAGGTAGATATATGACTAATTATACAAACAATTATCGAAGCAGTACACTAACAACAGAAGAATAAAACCTTTGCTTACCATATTATATATTTTCCAGGACACGAGAAAGCATCTGGTAAGCCCAACCGAAGATATGGTGGCGGGTCCTCTTTTGCTGGTCATCAGACTCTGTTCGTTGTCTGCATTTTTGGATGTTTGTCAATATCGCTGGCCGCCTTGCCAGATCTTTCCTTATTCCAGACAGTGACAGCTGATATTACTATCGAGATTCCTGATTTTTTTGAATCGGTAGAAGTCTTTCTCAACAGCAAGCACAAGAATGACGTCAAAGTAATAGGTGATCAGCATCGCTTCAAAACAAAGATATACGGTGAGACATAAGGCTTTAGAGTTTAGACTGAATTTTGGCTGTAATTTTAAACATCTTTAGCATAATATATATTTCATCAATCGTATTAATCGGGGTATGTCTTCATACAAATTAATTATAATACAAAACTCTACATCGAACATATGATAAATGTGCTTCTACTCTAAAACTGAGATTTTTGCCTAAAGTTATTTAAAGGCACTGAGTCGTTATAAAAGGAGAGGGTATACCCAAATACGTTCAGTCATGATTTTCGTACTGCACTGTTATTGATGGTTCTGACTAATATCACATAAACACACTGACTTAAAAAACAGCCAACAACGAAAGCAAATACCGATATCACATGAAGCTACAGAAGTCACGCCGATGATTCAATCATATTTACCATAATTCAATGATTGGAAAGAAGTCAAAAGTGTAACTTCAAGAAACTCAATTTTAATTGCGTAGATAAAAAAAATTTAATGAAATTATTGAAACAGCAACTTCCTTGCAGAAACGCCAACAATGTGTGTCTTCAGCTGTGAGCGATATTTGTTCTGCAGACATAGTTGCCTATTTGCTAATAAAAACTTTGTGCCTAGCCATGTATAAAGTAAAATGGATATTTAGTGAAATACCAAATAATATTGTACCTAAAGAGATTTTTGGAAACTTTGCTATGTATTTGTTATCTTATAGTATAGATTGCAATTCATTGTCTTCAGCGCTTGAGAATTTGCAGATACAGAAGAACATCAAGTAAAAAAATATTATAAATGTCAAAATACCTGGACAAAAAGCATGAAATAAGTTATGATCATTGTCAGATAGAACTTTCCTTGGTCTTGTAGATGTCGACACGGTTTCTAGTTTGGAGAGGGACAATTGCCACGGGAAAGCAAGGGGAAACTGTGACAGTGGCACCTGCGACCCTCAGACGGGCAGTTGCATTTGTCAAAGAAACTATCTGTTTGAAAAGACGTTTCTGAAGTGTGTCCCAGGTTTGTTGGAATCAACTCTCACTTACATCTTGTAAATATTGGTAACAAAATATGCTAGTCTATTGAATACTTTCAAGATAAACTCTCATCTACAATGGATAGGTATTTTCAAAATATACCCATATGCCATACTCATTTCTCTAGTACTGGCATGGTCAAGTATGAAAGCTAATATTTCAATTTTCTAGATTGTTCAAGAAGTTGTCCGTTTGAATTCTACATGGCAAAGTCATGCACAGTGCTATCTCCTGGCAAATGTAAACGTAAGTCGGAATTCCTTGGTCTGAACTCTTTCCTAAAATCACATTGATACATACCAGACATCAGTTAAGCTTCTACTCTATTTTTGTCAATCTTAAAATGTTTATTTGCTATAGGTTGTAGAAGTCCTTGCCCAAAGGACAAATTCGAAAGCACCGCCTGTGGAGGAGCAATGGACAGAGAGTGCACAGGTGAGTAATTGCTGCCCCATCTTTTTAAGACGATCGATTCTTTACTATTCGAATACATAAAAGCACCTTTGCCAGGTACACTTACAGACAAGGAAGGGCAAATAGTAAGAAACTATATAACATATAAAGACTTTTCCCTTTCGTATAATGCAGAGGTTTATTTTAGACGTTCATAATGCAAATATGTATGTATTTATACAACTTTTTTTAAATCTTATCATCAAATCTCATTCTTGTACTTTTGTGAAATCTTTAATTATTAAAAGGTTTACATGAAGGCTTTGAATCGAATCAATCGTTTATAATATGTTCCTAATCGAATCTTCCTTTCATTTTAAGGCGCCTCCCCAAATCGGTACCTTGCATCGTAAACGCAATAAGGCAATAAAGCTATGTCGATATTTCCTTTTTAGATGTGATTATGCTTTTGGCGTGGCGATGAGCAATTTATTTCATCGAAAACGAATATAAACAAAGACAAACATTAGCATCGATGCTTCACAAAAGAACCACAATAAATTTGCTTTAGCAATCGATTTAATCAATCTTGTGAACAGCAAAGTGTTTAAGGTTACTTAGTAGATTTCAAGATTAAACAAGTACCAGTTAATAGCAATTTTAAGGCAATCAACGACAAATAGAAGAAACTTTCAGTGCTCTGTCGTACAGTTAACAAAATTTGACATCATTTAATCAGACATTGTAAAAATAAGTGCAATTCACACAAGCATTTCTAGAAAGCATGTGTTTGATAAGAATTAACATAAGTTTTGTTTGTCTTACAGATATTTCAAAACTGCCACCTGTGTCCGTTAGTGAAATGATTGTTACTGAAAACAGAAAAAAGGTTAGACTTAGTCCTCTTTTTCTGTCACAGATAAATGTGCAACCTTTTTAAAAATAAATCTTTTATGATAAACAATAGAAAATGTTGGATATAATTTCAAAACAGACATTCTCTTTATCAATAAGGATCTGCCCCTTGCTATCAGGCCCCTTAGATAGCTTTTTGTGAAAGGTGACAAGGTGATGGCATAGAGCATAGAGAACATTCATGATGCTAGGATAACGTTTCTAATGACCACTTGGAAGAAAGATATTTATAATGAAGTCTTGCAGAGTGGTTGGAAATTTCCATGCTTCGCTTAACTTTTGGTGCTGCCACTCAGAATGAAACAGCTGTTTGTTCCCCACCATTATTGGACCACTGTTTATGGGATTAATCTCTTTGGATGCTTTGCCACAATAGTAAAAAATCCTCAAAGGATTCTTTGATTCTCCATATAGTGGATACATCTAGGACCACAGTTACTTCCTTTCGTAAGATAATCGTTCTCTGGAAGTTGGTTGTTCAAGGTTTTGGCTATAAGAAAAATTTTTAAACTAGATGTCTCTTATCGAGATTCACTGTATACCATCAACGATTATATATCTATGGATTAGTTATTTGTAAATGAAGCTTACATGCTGTCCAATGATTCTTTTGTGAACGCTAGGTATTATGGTCTCTGAGTGTTATATCGTTTCATGACCTCTATCACCAAACAAGTTGTTTAATCATGTCTTAGGTAAAACTGGCCTATAAAAGATTGCATCCAAAGAAAGGTGAAAAGTTGGTTGCTGTGCTTGATCGTGGAACGGGAATCAAAGTTGTCGTGAACGTGTTGGAAGCTTCTTTTGATGTAAAGGTAGAGGAGGCAACAAGTCAAAACTATGCCGTAAATCCACCTGAGAAACCATTATATGAATTATGCAGACATCAGATGCCTGTTTATTATGTTGCAAGGCACCATGTTTTGCAGGATAAGTTCTACTATGGCCAACGAAAAAACACACACTGCAATAAGAAGATTCCAGAATTTAAAAATGATGGAGTCTATTGCATTAACAGTGATCATGATCTTATTCGATTGTTTACAAAAGGGAAATCTGAAAAAGAGACATTCGTACATTCTGAGGGATCGAAATTATGCGAAAAGCTCTTACGAGATTGCTTTAATTGTGCTGATAATTGTGGGAAAGCTAGTTTGGCTTCATCTTGTATTAATGGCAAAGTTAGTTGTTATGATTCTTGCAGGAAAGCAAAGTGCGACTGCTCTAGAGAGGAATGTTTTTGTCAAAAATACATTGAAAATTGTGCTGGAAAAGCATCTGACTGTGTGGGAACAAGCGTTAGCAAAATAACGCTGGAGCCAATTTTTAGCCAGCAGTATCTGTACTGCTATGTGAAAATCTTACGGCTAGCTACCTACAGTATCAAAACAGATATTCTTGTTAATGGCAGCCTGGTAGTTTCCAGGTATCGTGAGGTCGCAACCAAAGTGAAAAACCAAGGGCACAGCATGGCCGAGGATGATCTTGGATACATGTTTGTGAAAGTTTCTGACTCTTTGAATCTGAATGGCAAGAACCTGTTGTTAAGAAGGGAGAAAGACACTAAAAGTCTTGAAGTAGGCCATTTCAAAATGGCGGATGACATTTATGGTGGACCAGCGACAGACAATCTCGCGTTATGGCCCCGTGCGCCGTATTCGTTGAGTAAGAAACAATGGAGCAATATGACTTGCAAAAGAGCTCAGGTAGATGCTTTCAGGGTTTTCGATAAGTACCCGATTAGCACCGAAGAGCCCAATATATTCGAAAAGCTGTACGGCCTTTCCTTAAAAGAAGAAGCCAGAACAATTGAAGGAAATCGAGTATTTTCCATTAGCAAAAGGAATGAAAATCGTTTTATTGATGTCACAATGCCAGCACACAAGTCCCTTTTAAGAAACATTTTTCCCGCAAGTGACATAATTCAAAGTGAACTGCATGGCAGCCTGTTAAATAAGTCATCGCATTGGTCTGTATCTGTTGGAGGATCTCTAAAGTCCTGCCCAGGCTCCTTCACTGCGAAACTTTTTGACCAAGCCCGGTCGGATAGCTTGCTATTTCATACCGACATTGCTGTCACACGGGGTGATAATTGCTTCTTCAAGTTTGAATTTAATATGCCATTTAAGAATACAGAGGAAGAAAACGAAAGAGTGTTTGTTGTACATTTAATCACCAGAAAGCAAACCATCAAACTTGTACTGTTGAAAGAAAAGAAAATCAAGAGGATACTTCAGATGATTCACATACCCCCGGTAGACAAAGGGCGACTCTTGAATGCGATTCTTCCTATATCTGTTATTGCAGGGGGATTTGTCTTTCTTTTAGTAGTGCTACTGGCTTTTGGAGTGCTGACTAAACCAACAGATCAACTATATCAGGTAGATGTGGACAACGAGTTCCACTTCAGACATGCGCTTGTAATTGTTTGGTTCGTGTGTGCCAGGTTAGCAAAAAGCATTTTATTGACGATAACGTTTCTGAGTTATATTTTTGTCGTGATTCACTCAAAAAACTACCATACTTTGAAAAGTTTCAACGAATTCCAACTACGCGAAAAAACAGTCATAAAAAGCATCTACGAAGATATGGAGAGACACAGAGTTGCAGAAATCAACAGACAAGAAAAGCGATTTACAGAAGAGAAGAATATTTGTGAAATTAATATGCAAAAACTTGATGCGTACCTTGCTGAGAGAAAACGTGACTCGTCGTGGGAGCAACAAATAAATAAAAGAGCAAAGTCGATCAAGAGAGCTGCAATACAAAAGTTTGAGGTGAGGTATGCCAAAATCGTTAGAACGTACTATGAGACAAAAAACATGGTGAAGACAAGTACCGAAAACCATTTTAGAACTATTGAGCGATTCGTGAGGGGTGTAAAGGGGAAAGTCTTAGGCCATCCATATCTTAAACCCGCAAAAGTTCCCTTCGGTTTGTACCGATTCTTTAAAGGAAGTAAAAATTGGGCACAGTACATTGGCCTTGATGTGAACTTAAACAATCTGAATTATTACAATAGATGGGAATCTGCATCTAGTGAAATCTCGCACGTAAGTAATGCATTAAGGAGAACTAAAAATAAGCAGGAGAAAAGCGAAAACATGAATTATAGAGCCTGGATGGAGCAGAGCAAATCCAGGATTTACGAGAAACCACCTATGGTCTATAAGATTCGTTATCCAAAGGTGAATCACGGACTTGGATTTGATAAAGGATTGGTGAAAAAAGTATTTGGAGTTACATGGGTCACTGAGTTGACGAAGAAAAAGATATTTTCTTACATTGGTATGGTAATGATGATAGCGTTAGATGCATTGTTTTTTGTTTATCGACATACAAGAACATATGCAATGGCTGCATCCATGGTGTACGGATTCAAAAAGATTTGCAATCTTGATAAGATGCAAGAAGACTGGCAAAAGGATGCTGAGAAGAATGAGATTTTGAAGCAAGGATTCCGGTTTCGACGGAAGGTGTCTCAAGATCACACAACGACAACCACCAATGAAGAATATACTTCTGACGAACGGGGTATTGTAGGCGAAGGATTGTCCACATCAACTGACGAGTACGAAGCGAAGAAGAAGATGGGCTCTCGAATATTCGAAAAGACGTATGGTAGTAGCCAGAATACAAGTTCATGTTCTGTTGTGACTGGAATCAGTAACTGCTCGGCCAGAGGTTCATTAGAGAGTAATGACACAAGTCAAAATTATACAGAAAAATCTGACAATGTTCAACATCAGTCTTTATCAGCACGTGAGAGAGACCAAATCGATGATAAAGATGATTCAGTTGAAGAGGCTGAAGATAAAGACGACATGATGCCATCCGGGTCGAGGGAAGTCACTTCAGATGAGAGCGATGGTTCTTCCGAATCCATGGATGAAACCAGCAGATTCATTGGTAAGATGTATTTCTTTTCTTAATTCCACATCATCAACTGACGATGCGACAGAAAGACACAATAAGCGTCTTTTTCCAATGCAACTGAGACAAATCCTGAATTTATAGTTAGGTTACAACGCTGCAAATGCCTTTAAGACAAACATCTTTCAAGCGTTACATCCTAAACAAAACCCTAAAATCTACTTTTCTGTACAGCAATGGTGATCCGATGCAGGTTGATTGACGTAATATACACGCATAAAAGTATAACAACGATCTCAAACGGCTGAATATGGCGAACTTTCATAGCTGTACGAAAAATTTAAAGGTGTCCGAAAATAGTTTACATCTGTACAATGTTCGATTATGGACTTGTGGTGAAAAATAAAAAAAATCTTCTATCTCTATGTTACATTCTTAACTTCAAATGATTTCAAGGATGGGCCAACCGGCTAGCCGTATATTATGAAGCAAGTTCCTTTGACAAGACGGTTTTAGTCAAGTGTGTGTGTCTAATTGAACTTATGTTTGCATTCAAGATCGTGATAAAGGACCTGGTTTGGTTGCAGAGGCATATGATGTTGCTATGACCGTCATCGGCTGGCTTGGTGTTCTCCTCCGAACCTTTGTGACGTATATGAAGAAAGTTAATATCGTTAACATGGTAAGTTGAATAACGCGTACATTGAGTGAGTCAATGAAATAAAGCTCTCTGACATCTGATAAAATGTGACCTCAAATGTGGCATTTCTATTTTGAGCAAAGCAACCAGTAGCTAGATTTATACACTGTTGATGTTGTTGTTGCTGTTATTGCTGTCGAAGAAAACTTGACTTGCTCAATTAGCCTCCTTTTCCTTGTTGCCTCGCTTTACGGACTGAGTGAGTCCCGGGAGGGGGAAGGTTACTCCCATTATGGCTAACAGGGGGTCCAGTCGGAGTCAATGAGGGCCAAAGCTAGAATGTTAAAAAATTGCCCTAAAATGATAGCGTTTTATGACAATAACCTTCAAATGGTAGCATAGGGACGCAAAATATATCATTGGTAGCATCCATTTCTTTGCACGCGGCAGATCCTTCTTTGACAAATTTCTTTGCCATTGACTGTTGTTGATTCGGGAAAGATAAAATATTATTCGTTGTCTATAATAAATCGCAAGCTAAACTAAGCCGTTGTGTTAATATCATAACTGGGCCATTTGGTAGGCATTTTGCAAGACCCTCAAATCGACTGGAACCCCTTCCCTGAGCAGCGAGTTTCTGTCAGTTCAATTAAATAGCATAATTTGCGACTGATATAGCAGTCCCTTGTGATACCAGAGGCTAGAACTAAAAATTTTGGTCTCAGAACGCTCAATTTTCAGGGTTAGAAAATCTGGAACAAACTTCCAGATGAAATCAAGGCTGCCCTCCCATTAAAATGAATGCAAGTGTTATTTTTGCAGTAAATCATTTGCCTTATACAACTTAAGAAATCGCTTCATGTTAGTATGAAATGGTGTTTTACAACTATTATAAAAACGTATATTTGATAAATAATGGAATGACATCCACAATGTCAATAAGCAAATGTGTCATTTGCGCTCATAGGAAATGCTCTTCTTTCTGTTCCACTGAAGCATGAAAAATGTTGTGCTTCCCTAGTTTTATAATTTGGATGACAAACTATGATGTTGAAATTTGTAGCATCTCTAGTTGAGTTGTATTCTGAAAATAGTGTCAACAAGTCAAAATTAACATTGTTTCCTAAACAATCACAGTCTAACTAAAGGTTGTAATTTTTTCTTCTTAAACTATGATAATGTTTAACTGATTATTTCCTCTTTGACAATAATTTGAGAAAGCCTTTGAAAATAAAAGGTTTTTAAACTAAAATCTATTTGGTTGAAGAAAAATTTATTTTCTTTCCAGGTGTTGCTGAACACACATGTAATTTTGATATTTTTTATCATGTCTCTTATCACCATTTGCGTCTACTTCACAATTCTCACGGCGAAATTTATTCTGAGAACACCTGTACTAGATGATCTTGGATTTTTCGACGCAAAAATTTCACCAATCTTAACTTATCGAAAAGTTGTTAATACGAGGACATCGATGAATGCATTCATGATCAACCACATCCATATTCCATACTACGAAGCAAGGTCAGTATTGCTAACGCAAGTTAAACAGATTTTTGTGATTCTTGGTTTCTGGGAAAATGTATCCTATGAAATCTATTAGAGTTGTATGTGATAAATGTCTTCTATATCTTTATTGTGGGAAAAGTAAAATGAGCTGTTTTCAGACTTTGCAAGCTGAAGAAACGATAAAATAACGAGTGAATAGATTAAATGTCAAAATGAAATGAGTTTAGTTTTTATTGTTGATAACACGATGTTTAAAGCATAGATTGGTTATTAAAGCAAAATTTATCTCATTTTGATACTTATTTTGTTCTTATCATTTTATCATTATTTGAATGATGTACCACAAGGATTTTATATATTTAATTGGGTTGTTCACGCTGCAGTGCTTAAAACAAGCTACTCTAAGTCGTACAGAATCGTTTGTGATAATAAACCAAAGAGCGACGTAACCAGAAAATTAAAACTAACCTTTGTGCTTTCTCAGAGCCAAATGATTGAATCGATTTTCATTCGATTTAATTAAGTTGTGTGTGTTTAATTTGCCTATGATCATTTGTGATGATTAAAAAGAAATTACAATAAGAAATTGAATCGAAATTTTAGCTTTCATTAAGTCTTAGTAATATAGAACTGTTAATGATATATTTTTTGTTACAATATTTGAACCAAGAACTAGAAAATTCATTTTGCTTTCAGGATGAATGCTCGAATCGAGATTTACAGGCTGAAAGCTGGGTTGTACAAAAAAATCCAATGTACCAGAGCTGTTTTGCACAACAGTGAATTCTGCTCATGGAATCGAGACCATTGCAGTGGTCTCGAGGCTTTTGATGATAATTTTTACAAAAATCTGACTCAATTCAAGTGTCATCTATCGCCAGCAACACCCAAGAGGTAACAGCCCTTTCTTTTCTACGTTACATCTTTCTGTTCATGGGCCTAATATGAACCAATATAAGAATCACCTGGGGCCCTAAGGGCCTACGCCATAAGGCAGCTTTCTCAAACAAATGCACCTCGTCTAGTTCTACTCTTCTCGAAAGATCACTAAAATCTATCACAAAAAAATCGTCACAACATGGTGGCAAACCATAATCATGTTCATTCAGGAATTTTTTGTGATAGTTGATTTTTGGTAAATTGGGCCAGGGCATTATTTGAAGGTATATTGTGGAGCATGACCACCGTGAAAGCTCTATTAAGCCCCCTTTCAATTAAGCTCCCCTCTTTAATAGCCCCTCTCAACTAGGCTCCCCTCTCTAATAGTCCCCTTCAAATTAAATTTTTCTTATAAGCCTCCTCTTTTATAAGCCCTTGTGGTGATGTTGTGTTTTGCTGTTGTTGTTGCTACTCTAAAATGTTGTTGCTGAAGGTATCCATAATGATGGCGGAATAGGCCATACAATGGTAGTATATCATTGCACAATCTTCAATTCCAGAAAGTGAAGTTTTACAGAGCTTTTACGGTAGTTGAACTAATATAAAAATTTACGTATTAAACAAGACGTCTGCAGAAATTTCGAAGTCTACGTTGGTGTGCTACATAAGATGCAGAATGGCTTGAATAATTATTAAAATCCACTTTCCATTGCAGATACTCAGATTTTGATAGAGTGCAATTCAAAAATGAAATGATGAGATCCTATGGTCCATATGTGGAAGCAACCAGAGGAATAATTTTAGATACTTTTCAAATGATAATCACCATAATTTGTATTCAAATTGCACTGAGTTTTTCCTCAACCATGATTACAAAGCTTTTGCTTAGATTTGATTTGATTAGACAAATAAAAGTTTATCAAACAAGAAAACCGTTAGAAACATGGGATTTAGCTGGCAACGAAAATACATAATTTACCCTGACATATATTTCACAAAGCTTTTTAGGTTTGCATTTAAAATATTTTGTTTTAATATTCATAAAAGAATTCTCATATCAAGTTTTAATGATTTTTGCACTTTATGATTCTATCTACCACTGCATGTTACAAGAACAAATACAGGGAAGTTGGGTTTGCAGTGTCTCGTGTTGCCCCTGTAATAACTTTGCAAAATAAGACCTGTGTAATGACAATATGTTTATGTATATGAATTACAAATGTGCCTACAGTGCATTCTTAAATCTTCAGAACATACCACATTGTCGCAGAAAGCTTAAAAATTGTTCGATGGTCTTTTAGTGTTTTTTAAGAATGCTTGAAAAATGCACGATGTTGAATTAACACTCATAGTTTCTTTTTGTAAGAAACCTCTTCTTGTGTTTCATCAAAAGCCCAATATTAGAAGAAGAGTTATTGCCAAGGATACTGAATTTCAAATGAAAATGGAAAATTGAAAAAGTGTGTCGAACTGTACAAAGTGGTATACAATTTTCTGCATCAGGCAACAGTATTACTGGATCAAGTGTTGCATTTTAGAACCATTCTCCCTAGTAGCAGCGCAGGCCACTGGGTTTTCTTTGGGAGGGAGACAAGACCTGACTCGCCCTTTTGAATGTAAGATATGCCCTTTCAACAGCAGGGAATGCTAATGTTACCAATATGGAGCGCCTATGACTAAGGCAGCCTTTCCTCTTGCCCGGGTTAAAACAAAAAGGGGTTCAAATGTATCCGTTTTTCAAGCGAGTCAATGGAAACGCCAGTTTGCAACAAAAGTCCTTGTATTCTTTGTATAAAGCTGTTGCTGTTGTAAGGGGATCAAAAGTTGTCCGGGTTTGGCGTTCCAACTATCTGTTTTCTAAGTGGGTTAGTGGGAACGCAACGCAACGCAAACACGGATAACTTTTAACCCGTTTTTGTTCTTTTTAAGCCAGGTTAGTGGAAAGGCTGCCTAGCTTTAGGTTACGTAAAAACTCGAAATGGTAGAAGTACATCACAAAGAATACGTTGCCAAATTATCACCATTTTTCGAACATCTTCTTATCAAATTTAGACGAATTACAGCATTGATCCTCTCAACAACAAGGGGAGTGTCCTCCATGCCCCCCCCCCCCTTGGCATGGCATCCAACAATAAGAAGATTTTGTCAATCATTGCTAGAAGATATTTTTTGATGAAACCTTGAGATTCTCAATTGGCAGATAGAGATAACATACCTATCACGCTTCACTAGTACAGAATTCTAAATCCCCTTTTCAAATGACAGCAAACAATTTAAGTCCTCTTTTTAAATCCCCTTTTTAAAAAAAACCAGACAAGACTGCCTGAAAACCACTAAACAACGTAAAAATCACAGAACACCATTTGTTGTCACCTATCACCCCTCTTTGCTACAACTATCTACCATCCTCAAACAAAACATCAACATATTGCAGAACTCTAAAACATGCAAAGACCTAAATACCTCCGGGATATACTGGTTCGTGCCAGAATAAAAAGTGGTACACCCAGTAATCCTAGAGGGACTTACAAATGCCACTCACGACGCAACTGCACAACATGCCAACACATCGCAGACGGCTCAACTTCTCTCAACTTTGCTAACACTGACAAAAACTACGACTTAAAACTGGACTGGACTGCAACTCTACTAACGTTACTTTCGCATTACAGTGCAAACGCTGTTTAACTAACGGACACAAGAACTGCCAATACATCGGACAAGCAAGCAGACGACTGAAAGACAGATTTAACGAACACAGACGAGACATTATCAACAAGAAAGTAGTACAAATCTGGTGTTGCAGAACACCTCTGCAGCTAAGAACATTCCATCAATGACCTTACTATTACTGCAACTCAACGACAAACGTGAGAATGTTTGACGAGCTAAAGAGCAATACCTCATTGGCCTGAACGCTCTGCCCTGAACACGAACAGCATGAACAGAGCCATTGACTGTTAACCTTACAGCAACATTATCATTATTTCATATTATAGTTACATTTTTAGTCCGTTTACTTTTGCTCTGATGAAGCCCGATACGCCAAGGCGAAATATTAGCCTTCATTAATTTACGTGTATTTATTGTTGTTCATTCTCGTCGCATAGCGGTGTTTCTTATTTGCTACATCGATTTTTCGCAGCAAGAACTCCTTGGAGTCCGTCGAGCAAACTGCTATTGTGACCTTTTCTTTATTCACACAAACAATTTAAGTATTGTTTCTATTCAATCAAAATTTGCTTAAGCTTTACCCTTTCGAAAACTGGACACAATTCTGGATCACAAAACATAACGCGTCTGGTAAGCACTTCTATATCATCTTGACCGGCATGCTTTGCGATTCTGATAATGTTGCTGTTGCGGCACTGCGGCACACAAACAACCATTTCGCTGTTCTGGCGCGGAACTCTATTCTGTGGTTCTGGCCGCTTGTTTTGTTTACAAAACTGGCAATGCTAAAATGGACCCCAAAGTAGAAAACACTGCAAATGATGGGGCAAAGATTGCTATTAAGAAAACGCGACATGCCTCAAGACCTGTTCTATCACGTGTGCTGATAAATATCATGATCGACTTTCTGCTTCAAGAGGACACTAGGCCAGTGCCGGAGGACACACCTGTGTGGACAGAGGCATGGGGTGAACTTCTAAAGGAAGACACTGAAATTAAATCATACGCGAGAGGCATTTCTGTGAAACATCGATTTTTGAAATGGATGAAGATGCTTGATTTAATTACAGGAGAAGACGAGGAGCCAAGGCTTTGTATTGCAGGCTCAAAAAAGTTATTGCCTTCCAAGGACGAGGTCCCGAGAATTATAAGAGATGCTCACAGAATGGTGGGGGAATTCAAGGCCAGCGACCTACAAGAAAGAAGGGAAGATAATACTGAGGAAGCAAAGTTATGTAAAAAAGATAAGCATAATTCGGTGGAAAAAGTAATAAAATTGGTAAGTGTTGAATGTGTTGGCCAGGTGCAAGCCAAATTGGGGAACATGTATGATTCTGACTAAGCCTAGTCTCAGTATTTTTATTTTTCAAGATGCAAAAATTTGGGATCAAAATACCAAAATGCATTCTATTCAAACAGGCCTGGAGAGGATGGCATTTTCACATAAGATCTCCAGGGTGCAACGTTAGTACCTGCATATGCAGGAACTATACTCATAAATACATGACTATGATACAATATACTTGACTTGATCGCTATACTTGTGGGTCTAGTGAAATTGCAAGAAGTCCATTGAGCTGCCAGCATATTGAAGTTTTCCAGCCTGGATTATGTGCAATTTTTGCCTGGTCTTTCATTTGTGTAAAGCCATTTTTATGTGTTTTGATAGGGGCATTACAATTGTTTGTCTCCTGGTAGAGACTACAAAAAACACTAAGTTCAATGACCAAAGCATGAGACACTCCACATAATTGTTTTAGTTACTGTTTAATTTACTATTTTATTTCAAGGACTACTATGTGAATTAATTTCTTTGTTCTAGATAAAAAGCAAATATGTATTTGGAGGCAGAGAATTTGGTATTCGTAAGACTGCAGTATATAGGGAAATCTTGAAATGCCCAGAATGCTATGAAGAAGGGAAACTAAAAATACCTGGAAAAGATGTTATTCAGGAGGCAGAATTGATTGACCCTGATTTTGGAAATGAAATGAATTATATATCCTTGAAGAATGCCCCTGTTTCATTCACTCTCAAAGGACCCTCAAAGAACTCAGTCTGGTATGATCAAGCAGGTAATGGCTACTTTTTGCTCCTAGTGTCTGAATTGTAATGGATCTTTTGTAGATCAGATATCAAGTTACTTTTTATTAGATTCAGTATTTCAAATTTAGAGATAAATGAGTCCCGGCCTTTTATTTGCTTTAATCACAAGTCTTTCTACACCACAACTTACATAACAGTAAAAACACTTGAAAAACAACCATGACCCATATCAGACAGATTAGTGAAAAACTTGAATCTACTAAGAAATTTTTGTAAACTGCAATGCAAAAATGGTTTGATTTGGGTTATCATAATTACTTAGCCTTTCCTCCTGTTTCCTTCTGTTTTAAGAACATGGTATTTCCTCTTTTCTTTGGAGGACTGGCAAAGAAGCGAAGTGTGTATAAGAAGCTGCTTGGCGTGATTAAAGAAGTTGGCATTGAGATAGGGAAATCAACAGAGAATGATGCTTTATCAAAAGAGCGGCTTATTACAAGTAAGTTCTTTTATAGTTCTCTTTATTATAAAATAACACAAACTGGTGGTTTGGTAACAACATTACTGTGTTTGCTTTACATTTTGAGTTTATAGTAGGTTTTTCGCAATCCTTGAGGCACCACTCACTGGTTTTCCACATGCATCATTTCTTTCATGTGTGCGATTCACACCCTTATTCCAGATAGCAGGGCAAAATTGTCTTGTTTCCAGAGTGCTAGCGTAAATGTAGGTGAACCGCAGCCGTTTTGTTACGGTCCCAAACTTGCAGAGACCAGTATAAACAGGGTATCGAGTTCAGGAGTGTTGTGGCTAATTAATTATAGAGGGGGCCAAAATTTTTGGACAAAATTTCTTTGATTTATTTTAATCAAATAGAAGGATTTCATGTAAGTATGGCAGGGGGTGGGAGGGGCAGAAAAGTTTAAAAATTTTGCCTGTACTGGAAAGAAATTTAAAATGCACTTTTATCTTGTCACTGCTTGATCGCAAACCTATAGATCGGTAGATTGGGACAAGGTAGAAAAAGTTACTACCTGAGGCGCCAATTGGGGGAATTTTTTACAATCTTTATGCTTCAAATTTGCCAGAAATTGCATTCTTTGGAGCGAATTTTAATAAAAAAATGTCTAGATCCCTAGGTAAATCCCTAGAAATAATTCTTTTGTGTGGGGATCTAGTATATTATTTACAAATGTGAATTGTCTTTCGACAATATGGAAAGTACTTTATTTTAAGTAATTTATGTCACTAAAGGGTTCATTACACTTCTCCTTTTCACCCACAGTTCAAGTTTGAGAATTTTTCCATATAACAATGATTTTTCTAAAGATCAGTCAAATTTTGATGCCCCTGCTCAAGCTGGTTATAAAGAGGGCATGAAACCTCAAAAGCAACTGAAATTACAGTGCAACTGTGCTTTTATTTCAGAAACATGTTTGTCATAAAATTTGTTGTTTCCCCGGCAAGTTTTGAAAAAAATGAAAGCTCTTATAAAATTTTTGTCTGAAAATCTATCTGGCACCTTCTATGAATTTTCCTATCTACACGCACTGAATTGATAATGACTTTGATTGTCGGGAGATCTTCTTTTGCCTTTCTATTCATCCCCTGCCTGTGACATCATTGACAGAAAAGCCTATTTTCCTCTGAGCAATTTTATTGATATTGACCTCTATCATTGCGAAAACAGGAAGGGGAAAGTTTTGAACATTATCTGACAACTGCCACGTTTCAAGGGGAATTTGAACAAAGCAAAGCAATTAGCCTCACTTTAGGAAGACAAATAGGAACTATTCAAAGATTTAGCCAATTTTGCTCAGCTTATGAAAACAAAACTTCCAATATTTTGTTGAAGAAGACAATTTTATGGAGGTCAAAAGCAGTTGTATGGAAAACAAAAAAGTCAAATGTACATCTCATGCGAGCAATATCGCAATATTGGCGCCATGCCTGTGCTGATGTGTGTGCATACGATTGCACGCATTAAATGACAAAGACTGAATTTATTATTATATAATTTTACAGAATAGCTAAAGTTATCTTATTAAGCAACATATATGTGTGCTTCATAGGCAGACATAATCATGTAATGTGTGCAGTCACAAACAAAACTTGATTAAAAACGCTGATTGACAATTCTAAAATGATTGACAATTCATCTGTAGCAAGTGTGAAGGAAGTGCGAAGTTATGTTGAATTTCATTTTGTAGAAAGCGCAATTCTTTGGCATTTGAATGCCCTCAAATAGTTCAGTATATTGGGATAAGAGCTCTTCGTTGCAAAAGAAAGATAAGAGCTATTTATTCATATGGAGTACATCTAATATGGTAGGTAGTATAGATAAACATTTTTCTGAAAATGTCTGCAATGTTTCTTTCATTAATGTTATAAAGGTGTTCATTTAGTAAATGAATTTTCTGCTTTGCTAGAATTGTGTTGCGCTGAGAAACTAGTGAGTGATATGAAGGAAAAAGCTGTGGATATATTTGCATATCGCATACCAACCTCACATTTCCTGTCTGATTATGCAAAATTGAAGTATGAATACTTGTCTAAAGATAACATTTCCCTCTACCTGCAAGATATGAATTTTCTCATGAACACTTACAAAAGTTTCAAGAATGGTGCATTTCTCAGCTCTGTAAATGCAACCTTTAAAGAGCTGGCAAGAAATGACAGAATGTCATTAAAGATTGTGCCAGTTGGTGATGGATTAGTTTTAGCAGGACATTCGTACTTGTCTGAGAAATTTAATAACAATACCTGTTCTGAAAGCTCTACAAGTACAGAAACAGGTCCAGAAGATGCTGGACCCCCTGGAAAAATTCCGAGATTGGACTTGGAAAGCTGAAGATGTAAGAATAAGATAATAAGAATCATGACCTAGAGGCAAAATTCATTCTAAAGAGACAATAAAAGGTAGTTTTACATGACAACTTCACTGGTGCATTATGCAAAGTGTGCCTTCGAAATGTTAAATCATTGCTTGAATATCTTTAAAGACATCAGTTTTGCTCATCAAAATCCTTAAAAGATTTTTTTGTAAACATTCATTTTGTAGTATTTTGTCGATAATTTTTTGACAGTGATATTTGTTTCCAACAAAATTTCATAATTTCATTGCCAATAGAAATGCAGCCTGTGAAGATTCTATTACTCCTCACAATTTATATTGTCTCTTTTACTAAGTAGAAAGTCATTAGACAGTGGTTTTATAATGATAACTCTGGTTAAGTCAATTCTCTTTCAATCTTGCTGTGGGTATTTATTAAGATATGTGCAACCTGGTAACACTGCAAGCATGCAAAATATTTCCTTGACATCATTCTTGAAAAGCCTGGATCAGGAAATATTTGGCTCACAAAATTTTTTATGCTCTTCAGTGATATGTTTTGGTGACCTTTGCTTTTCTAAACATTTTGACTGGTGAATTTATTCATAGACAACAAATGAGTTTATTCATAGACATTGACTGTGAAGCCAAAAGCCTGGGGGCTGAAAAGGCTGAACCCCACCCCCTAGTTCATAAGTGATTTGCTCCACCATCCATGGTATCATGCCACCCTTTGCTCCTTCTAGTTGATTCTGGTCCTGCCCATAGTATAAAATCACTCACTTACCAAGAATGTTAGGCTCCAGTACATATTTGAGAATTAGAGGCTTTCTTTGTAAAACCTCTCTTAATGGTTAGGGGCAGATGTGCCCGGCAGGACAACTGGGCTAGCTCCCATCCTCCCCCAGACATTCTTAGAATTTGATCTTGCAAGTTGCTATCAACTATAATTTTCTGTTTACCTAATTTGAACCATTTCAGCCTGGCCTCTATAGCCAGCAGCCCAATGGCTTTTTGATAAATATTCAACTTATTTCCAATTGATTTTGTACTTTTTGTAAACTTTTTTGCTAATAATATTGGAAATGAAATTGCATAAGCAAGAAATAGTCATTTTGTGAACTTTTAACCTTTTTTTAAAAAGGTTTAAATGTTTTCAAGATTTTTAGGCAATTGAGAACTAAAGAATTTTTCACAATCCAGAACCAAGACATCCGAAATAGTCCTTTCACTGCACCCTAATTTTCTTTTAGTAGCATTTCCATGTATTTCCCGTCTCTATTTCTGCTTGATTTGAAGGTTTTTGTAAAAAAAATATCCTAAAATATCACCTCCATTTTTACCCTGTGCCTTACTTTTTGTCCGAAAATTCACAACAAGTAAAACATCAAAATAGGCGTTTAATCAATCTGATACGTCTTTAGAATAGCGATACAGTGGAGTTCCTGTTGGACGTGATTTAAAAAGTTTTTGAAAGAGTGCCTTTCTCAAACGTCGCCTAGGTATTTTTCAAAGAAAAGTCATTCTCAGAACTCGCCTTCTCATTAAGCGTATTCGGTTGATTTTGATATCAAAAAAATCACAGCAGTAAAAGTATAACAAATATGCATTTGATAAACCTTGACTTCCTGCTGATAACTTTTTAATGTATTCCCCATACGACTTTAGGCATTATTTGAAAATTAATTCTGAAAAAGTGTATTTTTCATTAAGCCTATAGCCTTACTTTTTGACGAAAAAATCACAAGAGCCAAAAACATCAAAATCTGGCATTTAATCACCTTTGAACTACTTCTAATAGCATTTCAATGATTTCCTGTTGATGATTTTGGTTCATTTGAGCGTTTTTTGCAAGAAAACTCATCTAAAAATTGCCATTTTTCCTAAGCCTAAGCCTTACTTTTTGACGAAAAATACAAGAGCCAAAGCTAAAAATCTGGCATTTAATCACCTTTGAACTTACTTTCTAATAGCATTTCAATGCATTTCCTGTTGATTTTTGGCTTCATTTGAGCGTTTTTTTGCAAGAAAACTCATTCTGAAAAATCCATTTTTCCTAAGCCTATAGCCTTACTTTTTGACGAAAAATCACAAGAGCCAAAACATCAAAATCTGGCATTTAATCACTTTAAACTACTTTCTAATAGCATTTCAATGCATATTCATGTTGATTTTTGGCTTCTTTGAGCGTTTTTTGCAAAGAAAACTCATTCGAAAAATTGCCATTTTTCCTAAGCCTATAGCCTACTTTTTGAAGAAAAATCACAAGAGCCAAAACTAAAAATCTGGCATTTAATCACCTTTAGACTATCTTTCTAATAGCATTTCAATGCATTTCCTGTTGATTTTTGGCTTCATTTGAGCCTTTTTGCAAGAAAACTCATTCTGAAAATTGCCATTTTTTCCTAAGCCTATAGCCTTACTTTTTGACGAAAAATCACAAGAGCCAAAACATCAAATCTGGCATTTAATCACCTTTAGACTTCTTTCTAATAGCATTTTCAATGCATTTTCTGTTGATTTTTGCTTCTTTTGAGCGTTTTTTGCAAGAAAACTCATTCTGAAAAATTGCCATTTTCCTAAGCCTATAGCCTTACTTTTTGACGAAAAATCACAAGAGCCGGAAACATCAAAATCTGGCATTTAATCACCTTTAAACTATTTCTAATGCATTTCAATGGCATTTCCTGTGTGATTTTGGCGTCGTTTGAGCGTTTTTTGCAAAAAACTCATTCTGAAAATTGCCATTTTTCTAAGCCTATAGCTTTACTTTTTGACGAGAAATCACAAAAGCCAAAACATCAAAAATCTGGCATTTAATCACCTTTAAAACTACTTTCTAATTAGCATTTCAATGCATTTCCTGTTGATTTTTGGCTTCATTTGAGCGTTTTTTGCAAGAAACTCAATGTGAGAAATTGCCATTTTTTTTAAGCCTATAGCCTTACTTTTTGACGAAAAATCACAAGAGCCAAACATCATAATCTGGCATTTTAATCACCTTTAGACTTCTTTCTAATAGCATTTTCAATGCATTTCCTGTTGATTTTTTGCTTCTTTTGAGCGTTTTTTGCAAGAAAACTCATTCTGAAAAATTGCCATTTTTCCTAAGCCTATAGCCTTACTTTTGACGAAATAATCACAAGAGCCAAAACTAAAAATCTGGCATTAATCACTTTGAATACTTTCTTCTAATAGCATTTCAATGCATTTCCTGTTGATTTTTGGCGTCGTTTGAGCGTTTTTTGCAAGAAAACTCATTCTGAAAAATTGCCATTTTTCCTAAGCCTATAGCTTTACTTTTTGACGAGAAATCACAAGAGCCAAAACATCAAAATCTGGCATTTAATCACCTTTAAACTACTTTCTAATAGCATTTCAATGCATTTCCTGTTGATTTTTGGCTTCATTTGAGCGTTTTTTGCAAGAAAACTCAATGTGAGAAATTGCCATTTTTTCCTAAGCCTATAGCCTTACTTTTTGACGAAAAATCACAATAGCCAAAACATCATAATCTTGCATTTAATCACCTTTAGACTTCTTTCTAATAGCATTTCAATGCATTTCCTGTTGATTTTTTGCTTCTTTTGAGCGTTTTTTGCAAGAAAACTCATTCTGAAAAATTGCCATTTTTCCTAAGCCTATAGCCTTACTTTTTGACGAAAAATCACAAGAGCCAAAACTTAAAAATCTGGCATTTAATCACCTTTGAACTACTTTCTAATAGCATTTCAATGCATTTCCTGTTGATTTTTGGCGTCGTTTGAGCGTTTTTTGCAAGAAAACTCATTCTGAAAAATTGCAATTTTTCCTAAGCCTATAGCTTTACTTTTTGACGAGAAATCACAAGAGCCAAAACATCAAAATCTGGCATTTAATCACCTTTAAACTACTTTTTAATAGCATTTCAAAGCATTTCCTGTTGATTTTTGGCTTCATTTGAGCGTTTTTTGCAAGAAAACTCAATGTGAAAAATTGCCATTTTTCCTAAGCCTATAACCTTACTTTTTGACGAAAAATCACAAGAGCCAAAACATCAAAATCTGACATTTAATCACCTTTAGACTAATTTCTAATAGCATTTCAATGCATTTCCTGTTGATTTTTTGCTTCATTTAAGCGTTTTTTGCAAGAAAACTCATTCTGAAAAATTGCCTTTTTTCCTAAGCCTATAGCCTTACTTTTTGACGAAAAATCACAAGAGCCAAAACATCAAAATCTTGCATTAAATCACCTTTAGACTTCTTTCTAATAGCATTTCAATGCATTTCCTGTTGATTTTTGGCTTCATTTAAGCGTTTTTTGCAAGAAAACTCATTCTGAAAAATTGCCTTTTTTCCTAAGCCTTTAACCTTACTTTTTGACGAAAAATCACAAGAGCCAAAACATCAAAATCTGGCATTAAATCACCTTTAGACTTCTTTCTAATAGCATTTCAATGCATTTCCTGTTGATTTTTTGCTTCATTTAAGCGTTTTTTGCAAGAAAACTCATTCTGAAAAATTGCCTTTTTTCCTAAGCCTATAGCCTTACTTTTTGACGAAAAATCACAAGAGGCAAAACATCAAAATCTTGCATTAAATCACCTTTAGACTTCTTTCTAATAGCATTTCAATGCATTTCCTGTTGATTTTTTGCTTCATTTAAGCGTTTTTTGCAAGAAAACTCATTCTGAAAAATTGTTTTTTCCTAAGACTGTAGCCTTACTTTTTGACGAAAAATCACAAGAGCCAAAACATCAAAATCTTGCATTTAATCACCTTTAATTTTTTTCTAAAAGCATTTCAATGCATGTTCCGTTGATTTGAGCCTTCACTTAACTATTTTTTAAAGAATTGGCGTTCATAGTAATATCCTTTTTCCTATATCTTGTCTTTTTCAAGCCCATAGCCTTTAGTATGACAAAAAGTCATAAGAGCCAAAAGTTTAATGTCATTTAAAGAACTGAAAATGTTTTTCAACAACATTTGCTAAATTTGTGAACTATATTTAAATGGGTCTGTCTTTTTTCTTTAACGTTAGGCGATATAATCACGAGCTTTTTTGATATTGGAAGGAAGGAACATGACGATTCGCAATAATTATAGCTTCTCTGAAGCCTTTATTCGGAAGCTCTAAAGTAGAGAATTACAAAATATAATTATCGAAATGTCATAACTTTGAAAAGATCATTCTCCTCAAAAAGTATAGAAATATCTTGAGTGGAAAATTGGCACCAATCTAACACTCACTTATTTGATCGCCTCTCGCCTGGGCTTTTTCACTTGGAAGCTAAGACCATTTGGGGAAAATCTGTCTTGTTAATTCAATATTCAAATATTTTCACACCAATTTGTTTACATGTTCAACTTTTTTAGCTATGTCAGCAACATTTAGAACGTAAATTCACCTTGGTTGGATTAGAAAGACAACATGGAATAGCCTTGAATTTGACAAGGCTAAATCAGAGATTGTATCGTCCATGATACCACATACAAGATTTGCATGTTGATCGAAAGTAAACCAGGGGCATAAATAAACATGAAATGATTAGAACTACAGATAAGTAATATCAACATTAATCCTAACAAAAAAGATCACAAATTTGACGCCTCAACTGACAGAATGCGTGCATAACCTTATGAAAAATACAAATATACAAACAATTCATGTTAAGAACGATTAGAAAATCTTTAAATTAATTAAAGCTACTTCCTATTTTCTTCAGATACTGCTACGAACTGAGTAAACGGCCTTGTAAACAGGCAACCTAATCGAAACTTATTATGATTTGCAGTAGCTGAGCAGTGTCTGTAGGAAGAAGTTCAATTTATAAATAAATTAACCACTTTGATGATTTTTCTTCATGAAATGAGATAATTTATAAATAAATTAACCATTTTGATGATTTTTCTTCATGAAATGAGATCAAGCCAGCAACTGCACGATAAAGGTCTTTTCTGGTGAAGAGCTAATCTATCGAAACAGTTCATGCCAAATTTTACCTGAATTTGAACTTAGAAAATGACAAATTTCAATTAATACCCCTTGAAGAATCTTAAAAGATGTGAGAGGTTTACAGTAGCTTTTAAATAGGTGCTTTATGTGACTTTGAACCAAAGCGGAGCAGTGAAATCTTGGATTCAAGGAACAAGAACTAACACATAATTAAAGCACTTACTGAGTAGCGGTGCCACTGAAAGTCAAAATTGCAACAAAAAGGTTAGAAGTCTTTAAATATTTAATAATAATAGGTTCAGTTCTGACAGCTTCCAGCAATGGGAAACAAAATACTTGACAAGTAGGCTTAAGTTAAATGCCTTTTCTTGGGTTTATCAACAAATTAGTATTTTTCTTGCTTCACAAATGGTGTTAAAGGCAATCTGTCACGACGTTGATTGATTATAAGAACAGAGGGATTTTTATTGTTTCCAGTCCCCTTTAATTTATCGCATTGTAAAAAATATGGCGGAGCGCTGGAATTGTGTTTAGGCTATTGTTTCAGCTATTGTTCTCGTTAACCAATCCACAACGAGACAGATTGCCTTTTAAAATCAAATCTGTCAACACTGTGACTGAGAGTCTAAACCCACTAGAATGAATCTTGACAAAATCTGAATTGTTTTTGTTAGAAAATCTTGGCAATAAACTATACTAAGCTCAAAACATACACTATCCAACAAAGTTCATCAGACTTTGCGAATTTAGCTGGGAATATTTAATGGTACAGAGCGAGAGCATTGAAATAGCCTATAACAATATCTAAAAGACTGGCAACTACAACAAAGCCTTTTGATCATATTAAATCCAGCTCAACTTTGCTGTCCTTATCTAAGCTTTATACAACTGAATGAAGAAAAGATGTGTAAGATTCCAATGGAAATCTAAATAATGAATGATGCGTTTTTTAATTGTTATTATTATTATTATGTTGTCCAAATTACACAAATATTCAGTGTTGGTTTAAAATTTATTATGGAATATCTCCATTTCAACTGATTTAGGCCTGTCGTCAAGCAGTTATAATTCTCACAAGGAGAAAAGTTCTCGTCCAGGGTAAAATTTGCGAATTTCCAAAGGTAAATTGTCATCCAAAATGACTTAATAGAAGGATTCTCAGAAAATGTAATCAATTTAAATAAGTTCTAAACTTGAATCTGCCTCACTGTTTTGTTAGCTTGAACTTGCAAGGCTTCTAGCTCTTCTGGGGAAAGGCCATTTTTCAGTGTTCTTGTTCGTCTCACTACAAGTAGAAAAGGACAAAACCTTAGTTGACATCAAAATGTGAAATAGACTGTAACCTGGTGGAATCAATGATGAATCACCCAATCGACGGTTAATAAATCAACATATGATTAAGTTAACGTCTGGCCAAAATTAAAAGGAATGATAAGCATGGATGATAAACAATTGGAAAAATTATGAAGATTCTATAATCTGTTTCTTATTCATTTACAATTTATATTTTAAACTTTCATGATATTAGACAATGCTACAAAATGACTAAATAATGAAATTCACAAATTTTCAAATTTTGCAAAAAATTATAAAAAATGGAGACTGTTATCCCTCTGTAAATGCTGGTACAAAATAATATAAGGGCAAGATGTTGAAGAAAAAATAATTTGGTTATCTTTATTTGAATAAGTGACAACACAAAGTCTGTATCAATGGGAACGATTCCTGGCCAAAAACAATCGTGCTGTTCGATCCAACGTCTGCGAATAAACTTACAAAACCCACAAACCTGATTTCCTCGGTGTTTTTCCTTCCTTCGCTCTATTTTTTCTTATTCGTGTTCTTTTGTCCGCAGACGTCGCCGACTTAACTAATAAATCCATCATTTGATCCGTCTGATCATCCGTGTCATAATTAGTATAATTATTATTATTGTTCGTTGGGGTGCTCGGTACATGGTTGTTTTCTTTCTCCCTGTTCTGCGCTACATGAGGACGTCCTGACGGTGTTCGCTGGCGAGTTTTCTGTGGACTTTTCAACTGAGCTTTTGGGTTGTCAGCAACCAAGGCATTATGGAATGCTTCCATATCAACGCTTTCGTTGCTACGAGGGTCGTTGACTGGAACAGCAGTCGTGCCAGGCGAATTCGATGATGACTGCTGCTATTGCAATAAAAGTCGCATTTACACAGATGCACCCAGATATAATTGACATTTACTTATCAAATTGAAAGTGAGAGAGTCTTTCAAATTGGTGCAATGTAGAAGAGTCCTTCAAATTGTTACTAAGAGGGTCATACTGCTGACAATGTAGAAAAGTCTACCTATTGCTGGAAAGAGGGACCTCCTGATAATGGAGAGGAGGAGAATGCAGAAGACGTCTAAATTTACTAATGGGTGTTTCCTACACTTGAGTCGACTATGCAACGAAAAAGAAGAAACAGCCCCTCAAAAAAGTGCATTCTATGACATCATAAAGTGTAATTTCAGTATAGGCCTTCTAGCAGATAAGATCGATACATACCTCGACGTTACCATATGCTCCTGATTCGGTTATCAATTTTCCGCGCGTTTTCGTTCGTTTTCTATGGTCCTCTTTTTTCCTTTTTTGATCTAGAACTCTCTGCCGAACAGTTCGATATTCTAATGCGAATTCACTGATGACTTTGCAAAATTCATGGGGCTACAACCAAAATAGTTTTTCCAAGATAAATAATGTAAAGACTGCTTTCAAAACAATTCTTAAAAATGCCAGCTTGGTAAAAAAGAAACAGAGATAATGAGAACAAACACAAAACCCTTCACATCTTCGGATACCTTTTCAGCTGCTCGTAATTCTGTTTTAGTAGGCTTATCAGTATTTAAAATATACAGATTTTCCTTTCGGATTAACTTGTTTGTTGAGTCTGGCGTTCATTATTTTGGTCAAAATATGAGATTTTTTTTAAAAAAATACAAGAAGCTCAGCTAAACACTTTAGTGTTACCTTTGAGTCTTTAGCAGCTTTCGGTGTCATTGCAAGAAACAGCAACATTTTTCTATATCTAAAAAGCAGTGACATTAGAAATAAAATACATTCTGCAACTCCTTGGAGCAACCGCAGAGAATAAACGAGGATGGTTTTAAGCAGGAAGGGATACTGGATATGTAAACAACAACACGATGACTTTTTGTAAGGCACTGTGATTGACCTGCGCTTAACTCCAGCTTTAAATGCTCCACGGGTTAGAAAAATCTCCCTAACGAAGAAGTACAGGTAGAATAAGGATTGATGAGCTCCTTTTTCGATTTCTTAGCAGAAAAATTAACCTATAGAACGCAAAATCATTGTAGGGTAGTAAAAAAAAGCTTCGATTGCTGGATTGCGCAAATTTCTCAAAGGAACAATCGTAGAACGCAGCTTTTTAATAGTTGATACTAGCTTGATAATGGAATTAGAGTTTGAAGGGCCTACCTATTAATGACTCTTCGATAAACCACCTTCAGAATCGCTATTCTTTCACCGGCGTCAGCCAGAAACTCTGTGAGCCTGAAAAGACAAATAAAGAAAAACATTTAATATCAAATTTAAGTTATTTTTTGCAAAAACCATTGATAGATTGGCTATGCTGCTTTAGGAAAGCTATGTAAAGGACCAAGCTATGAATTCATTATTACCATCACCAACAACAACAACAACAACAACAACAACAACAACAACCGTTGTCAAAGTGATTTTTGAATAGAAAAACATCTTTAAATGAATGCAAAGCTACCTTGTTTTCAAAGGTGACGAGCTGTCATGTTTTGCTATAAGTCTCAAGTGTTCCCATGATCGTTTACAATTATCGTCCAGGCTCTTTAGTATTTGCGCTATGTTGTCAAAATCCACCTGAAAAAACCAAAGCCAATGAAAATTAATTGAATATCAAAGGGAATGTTTTGCCAGTAATGATAAAAAAAATATCCAAAGTTGCTTGCATTGCATTATGAATTCCAAAGATTGGCGTCAGTCAGGTTCAAAGGTAAGAGCGAGTACAAGGGTCTAATGGCGAAAAATACCCTCTACCTGACAAGGTTTGAAAAAGTTGAATGTTGTTTGAAAATAGCTTGGATAACATGTCACACTGAAGAATTTTTTGTTTGATGTTCCTCAGAGAATAAATCTTGGGTAATGACAGAAATTTTTGGTCAGCTGAAATTTTTATCCCGCTGTTGGACCAAAAGCAACATGAGGTGCAGTTTGATTGGTTCCTTTTTTATCAATCAGCAACCGGTAACCCCTTGCATAGTTGAAGAACAAAATGAGAAAACGTAGTTTTTCTGTCTACACAAAACGGGATCTTAGTATATGTTATCCTTTTTCCAAGCTAATTCCAAAGCTACCAACCACATGTAACTAAAATTATATGAAAGGAATCTTCCCAATGTGTCCTAATTATTGCAACCGTCTAAACAAAAACAGCATTATATATGTATGAAACTCTAACATTTTTCACTGGGTTATTCTTGTGTTTCGCACTCAATAGAAATAAAAGCAATTGGAGGCAAAATTTCAAAAAACCGACAAAATTTCAAGCATTGGAAGTTGACCAGCAAAGGCAACAAGCTGACCAATAACTTGCAAGCTTCTATTGTCGAACGCAAATGGTTCAAAATTATGAGCAGACAAGGAAAAGTTACATAATTAAAAATGAGACATTTACCCTTGAGCAACGATGTAATGCCCCAAGTTCACTATATAAATCTGAAGTGTCTGGGTATTTTTCCATAACCATTGTACATAGATGATATAAAAGCGATTGCTTGTGCACAGTGTCTTTCACCTCAGGAACTTTAGCAAGATAGTCAAGCTGGAAAGCTTTTATCTGCAAAAAAACGTTAACTTGCGTAAGGGTGGAAATTCAAAGTAAGAGGTCAATGGAATGAACCAAAAAGATATCTACTTAGGGATGAACCTGCACCAGAATCTCATGAATGAGCAGGTAAGAGTTCCTAAGACGTAGAAAAAAGTAAAGGGGCAGCAAGAATTCCTAAGAAAAAGCTAAGTTCAGTTTAACTTAGTTGAAAGAAGAGGTGGGTATTATCATTCGATACTTAAAAATGCAATATAAGCTCGATTTGCAATACAACTTGAGCTCTGAAAACATATCAATGGATGAACTTCATTGCCTATCATTTGAGCTCTATTGAAGGTCTAACATCTAGCAGGTTTAATTTATACCCCTTCAATTAACCTGAGCAAACCCTAACAAACTTAAGACAACAAAGCCAACCTGGAAACGACCCCGAATTCTGAGAAGCCTTCGTGGAAGGGCGCAAACAGCAAATAAACATGATTTGAAAATGTGGAAAATGTTTTGTTACCTTCACACCGTTGAGGAAATTTCCAATGGCTAGAAGTGTGGCCAATATCTTTCTTAATGTGACGCTTTTCCTTATCTGTTCAACTGTACTTTTCAAATCTGATAACGATTCTGCAGCCTCTCTCTCGTTAGTATCATAATCCATTTTAAAAGCCCACAGATTCAACCTCGGACAGAGCTCATTAATTGAGGATAAAGTCAACAAAAATTGTTCAGCATGTGCTAGCGGGAGATCTGGGAACTGCATTTGTGATTCCTGAATCTTTGACTTCTCCTCTTCAGTGGGTAGCATTTGCATGATTTTCTACAAAAGAACCAAAAGACATTTGAATTGCTAGATCCAAGCACCAAAAGCCTTGAAACACCAGCATTTCAACTTATCAAATGGTAATTCCACCAAATAAAAAATGGGAAAAGTTTAAGGAACCCTTTAACGCTAAAAGGCTGTTAAATTGACAGGTTTATCCAGTTTTAGCTTGCTTAGCCATAAAGGTATTTCTTTTCTGTTGTCATTAACAAAGAAAATCGCCAAAAATGCATCATAATTACATTTGCATTGGAAAACATTCCCACTGGCGAACTTTTCAGAGTAAGTTCAATCAAAGTTGATTTCAGCATAAAACGATTGTCACTTCATGGGCCTAAAACTTTAAGATAAAAAACGTTTCCCACCTCGATGCCTTCCCTGTCAATAACTGCACTATCCATATCAAGTATCGCTTGTTTGATTGCTCGAATAGGTGGCAACTTTGTTAAAACAATATTGATAGCTTGTGCCCTCTTCAGCGGCAAGACGCTAATTTCTTTTTTCCCTAACTTTTCTTCTGATTCCACTCTCTGAAATTAAAAACATGAGTCGTGATTAGGTAACTATCAGTCTTACGAGCTATTCAGGTGCAAACAACGTTAAAGAAGCAAAGGCAGGTGATAAAAAGTTGGACCCCCTTTGCACTAGCACGGATCCATACCAAACCTAACACAGATATGCTTGGTCGGTTTTCAACGAGTACTTTTTCGGATTCGCTCCAAACGGATACAAATATGAGAAACGAGGAACCGGGGGTAGGTAAAAGTGTCTTGTGACCTCCAAACCCCAGTCCAAGCAACAATACAAAGGCGTCATAGCCGGAACATTTTGGCGAAAAAAGAAAAATTAAATACATCTTTTTCAAATAATACGAAATAGTTTCTAAAATAGCGAATAGATGCAAAAAACCACATCTCCATGAGCACTCAATTCCAGCACTTAAAGAGGGCAAAAAGCTTGAATAAGCACGGCTCCAATGTAAATGCGAACCGATTTGAATCCAATAAAGTGTGAACACCATGTACCCGTTTGGTTAGGTCACGGGGGTACTCAAGTATTTGCATGACAATTCAATACTTGAAGGATTCTGGAACATTTCATTGCGTTTTAATACAAGCAAGGTGTTTCTTAAATGTGACAGCTTTTAACTGCCTGGCATCCTATTAAAAATACTTTTTGGACAAGTAATTCAATACATATATATATATATATTATATTTTAGTAACATTCTGCAAGAAAAAACTGGAATACCTTTAAAGTGCCCGCTTTTGATCGACTTTCAAACAAATGCTCTAGCTTTTTCGTATCTACATCCACAGGATCGATGCTTGACCAGATAGTTTTACTAACACCGTTTGCCACTGGCATATTCCTAACCTCTTGCCAAAACAGGCGAACGAGTTTTCGACTAGGCTCCCGTCTCGACGAAAGGCCGCCAGGTGGAGGAGGAGGGGGCGGGCCCATTCCAGGAGGAGGAGGGGGCGGTGGTGCCCCACCTGGGAAGCCTGGTGGTGGCGGAGGAAGAGGGGGGCCATCCGTCGCAGAATGAAGAACCTTGGGTTGCCCGAAAGCATCTTCGTCATCTTCATCTTTCAGGTCAGAGAAATCAAACTGGTCGATAATAAGCGGTCTAGTCCTTAATATTCGTAACTCAAGTTCGAGTTCTTCTTGGTTACGACCCGCTTCTTGTTTCGCTTTCTCTGCAGCTGACGAAGAGCTTTCAAACGGTTTTGTAATGACGCTTTTGACTTTGGAAAGAATGCTTGTCTTCTCGCTGTTTTGTTTAACGTTTTCTTGCTTTTCAGAATCAGTCGATGGTCTGGATATCAGTTTATTTTGAACAGACTGCACATTGCCTCTTATATCTTCAAGATTTTCAACGTTTTTCTTTTCTACATCTTCACTTTTTGATGTTGATTTTGTCAAATTTGATTTCCTTTCTCGTATACTCTCAGTTACTTCCGGGGATTTGATGACGCCATTTTCATTAGCTAACTCCATATCTGTTTTTTCCACAGATTGGCCGTAAAACATTCGTAACATTTTTCGTTTTGAGTCCCCCTGCTCCGTCAAGCTTTGTTTACGTTGCAGTGACCCCTGTGGCGGAGCATTCGGGTCATCTTGTTGGTGACCACGATGTGCTCGTCGACGGAATCTCGGGGGATCCTCTGATTCCTTGCTGTCGTTACTGCTATGCGAACTTGCCAATCGGTCTCTGAGGGGCCTTCGTTCCGTTTGTTCGTCAACTTCAAATCGTTGTTTCATGTTAATCTTTGGACTTCGTGGGGACTCAACAGATTTTGACGGTGACAATTCATTTCCAGTGGGCGATGTAGGTTCTGAATGGTCGCCTGAAACGATAAAATACATGGTACGTGTCAAATACATTGCAGCACTGTGTCTGCTTTTGGTGGCTGTATTAGTATGAACCTTAAAATATCTTGCTATTCTCTAATCAAAACAGCAAACAACAATCGTGTCTCCCTTTCTAACCCAACATGAATTCTGTTTGATAAAGAGCTGCTGCACTTATATTGTACTAGCCTTTCCCTCCTATAATTTCCACTCGCAAAAAGGCCCAGAAAATATCCTTCCACTTGCTAATAAACCAAGACCTGTAAAACATTCTGCGACATATTTCCAAAAAACAGCCAACTTATGCAAAAGTATATAAACATTCTGATACTTAGCAATTTGCAGTAAAAGTTCATTGAAATACATACCTGATTTTCGTGCTTGTCTCTCTTTCAGTGTAAGGCGTCGATCTGGCTCGGAGTGTTTTCGATCTCGTTCTGATGCTGAGTATTCATCCGCCGTGTCTAAGCTTTCTCCAGAGTTAATCTGCGACATTTTTCCAAATCGACGTTCCCTGAAAATCCAAAACAGCGCTCAAATACCATATTCAAAGTTTCTATTCTTCAATTACTCGAGGAGCCGTAAATCAAAGCGCAAAAGTTACGAATCTTACACTTCCCAGCATTCAAGTCGAAAAGAACCAATTGGACAAGGAAATGTAAACAAGTGTGAAAAACGAGGATAATTTTTCTAGTACAGACAAGGAAATGGATATTCACTTGAATGAAATTGCAACTGAATAAAATTCTGAGCACGGATAGTACTTATCACTCTTAAATGTTCAGATACATACAAATTGAAGATCTTTCACTAGACTGAAAGATCCACTGACTTTTTCCTAGTCAAAGAGAAGCAAAAAATATGCAAGAGACACCCCAGTTTGCACTGATTGTTTTAAATGCCGAAGCAGTACAGAAATCAATTTGGATTTTCAAGCCGCATAGAATCATTCTAGAAAAATAAAAATAATTAATCATTAATCATTTGCTCTAGTATTATTCTTCGGCAGAACCCCGAGAGCATTAGCAAAGAACCCTGAAAGCATTAGCAAAGAACCCTGAGGGAATCACCTTCTTTGCTGCCTTCTTCGCGCTTTCATGTCCAGCTCGGGTGAAGAACAGGACATCTGCTTCGATAGTTGTTGATCCTCAGCATGAACTTTTTCAGCCACTGTCGATGGACCATTGCTGATGACTCTGAGGTCTGGAGCCGAATTTTGTTCACTGCGTGCAGCACTAGTATGGCGCCTACTCTTTCGCCGATACGAAGGATCTATGATGGAAAATACAGAACGCTCTCTGATACAAGTGAACAGTAGGCTACTTGAGATGTGCAGAGGATGAACAATTACGAGGTACCCTTCCTTTAAACTCTCTCTATAGCATGACATGGGTTGGCAGGTTGCTAACTTCATAAACACTGCTTTATAGGGATTTTTGAAGTTCAAGATATCATTAGCAAAGAAACATGAAAGCTTCACCGATCTGCAGGACATTTCAATAGTTTGACGGGTGCTAGACAATGTCAACAACAAGAATTTAATGTTCATCAAAAAGCAACGGCACTGGTGGATTTTCTTGTGTTGAAAGGTTCAAAAACTTCAAACAGTTTCTAAAACAGAATGTTAGCTCTTGAAACAATAAGCCATTTCAAAGCACCACTTTGCTTAACGCCGATAAAACGAAGTCAACCCATTCACAAATGTTGAAAGTACTTAATGTTTCTGTTGAGATTACTCGTCTGTATTACAATTTACGACTACACCACACTATCATCATTCGAGAATCCATCTCTCTGAGAGTTAAATGAAATAATATTATATATATATAATATAATTGTGGTATAATCGTGATATAATCGTAAACTTTGATTTACGCTTATCTATCAACTAAATTCAAAGTAACTTCAGTAGGACACTGTATTTTAGCCTCAGACGAGGCCATACCAGACAAAGCTACCGGTAACTTACCAAGGTCCAGGTGTCCTGATCCTTTACTGCGACGAGATCTAGGAAAACGAAATGCGATTAGTATCTTCTACACGAAAATTACCAATCAATAAAGGAGCAAGGAAAATTACTGGGTTCCCTACTTGGGTTACATGTCAACACATATCACCCAGCAAACACAGAATAATTTTGACAGGAGAATAATATCACTATCATCGTTATACTTTGAACGAGACCTTGGGTTACTCAGAACAAAAATGGATGAGGGGGTGGGGGGGGGGTATTTGAACATTTACATAATGTTTCGAAATGTAGTTAATGCACTAATTAATGCGATTTACTTATTGTGTTTATTATATTGCATTGTGATGAAGACACTTGTTAGGTCTGAAACTTGAAAATATTGACAGAAAGATAACAAAGATAAACACAACAAAGAGATACAATCGTGTTATAAATGTTCAAGACTATTTTCGTAAAAGAAAAATATAGTCTTTTGAGGGTTAAAAAGTGTTCTGTGGGTCACAATACATTCTTTCTGAGTATCGAAATCCTATTCATAGAACAGCTACTAAAAGCCCCGCTATTTGCGAAAACAATGTTGGCTTTTGAGAGATCATTTTGGTAGAACTGTTTCTGTGTTCAAATTTTAAATGGCTTTGAAATGCCACTCATCTTAAACTATTTTACGCGCAATTCATTTGAATTCACTTAGAAAGATTTTAAGCTGAAAAGCTTAAAAAGACCCAGTTGGAACAGTTACAGTCCAAAGCTTCTTGTGAACAGCAAAATGCCTATTTGGAGTGTTAAAAAGCCCAGCTTACTCAAAAAAATTTCTGAGGGTGTTAGGTTTAGCTAAAAAAGAAATTTAACTACCAAGGACTTTTCATTAAAGATTGTACCAGTCGCCAAGAAAACGTTTGGTATTGCGAAGGAGGAAAGGAAACTCACGAGTTCCCTTCCAGCAATGATAATAAGCGTATTAAAAAAGATGAGTGCAGGGACAGCGCTGTGAAGCCAACATGACCCTGTGTGAAAATATACAAATTTCGAAAATATTCTTGACAAGCCACTGTGTCTGTAGCTGAGTCTCGATGTCTTTTGTCGTCAACGCATATCGTGTTGTGTAATCAAAAAAAATTCCTTACAGCTTAGCCATTTGAAGTTAAAGAATCGCATATTTGAAGAAATCAAATCTTCGTGGCAAACCTATTACTTAACTGTGGTTTCGAAAAGAGGAACTGAGCCATAAATAAATGCTTAATTTAAACCAAAACCAAGAACCAAAAAATAATTCTTCTCTTTTACGCTGACACATGATACCTTACGACTTGAGGTTATAGATACAAATGTTTCTTTGGTATTTCTGGATATTCCATCCGTTAATAGCCTAGACTTACAAAAGCAATATCTTGACGATATTTACCTAGTGGTGAATTCCCGGAACAAATAAATGTTATAGGCATTCTAATAACATAACGAAAATAATAGTTGTTTCATTAAAGGCGACTGGCAATGCCATCACATGGAATTTTGCTATGGGTCACATATTGCAGCATACCGAGAAAAAAAGATTAAAAAATGTCTATCGGAGATATGGAAACAATTTGAGATACTAGTCCCATCCAAACAGGCTGAATATTTGCAAAATTAGTGCTTGTTTTGAAAAAGACACAACTGCGCAGCCACATGGATAACCTTCCATAATATATATCAACTAGGCTAATAGGAATACCTGATGCTACTCGATCCCATACTGAGTTCACTGAAGGTCTCGTCCCCATCTTCGGCTTTTAGTGATGCCTTGTGATTAAAGAAAGATTTATTAGAGAAATATTTGCGAATCCTCTCCACCATTTTAGTTGCTGCAGACATTAGGTTATGATCTTTAATATATGTTTACTTGAGGGATTTGCTTCGCTAAAGGCGAATCACAGCTGGTCTCAGTGATAAACAAATATTTGGGTCTGAATACACAATTGATGATCAATGGTTAAGGAAGAGACTGCCAGTCAAATCTTGCACTGAAATCGATGTTCAAATTCTGGTGTTCGAAACGCAGGCAGGAATCAGTTACGTTGATCAAAAAAGAAGAGGTTCAATTATTAACAATTCTACATATCAAATAACTACATATCATAATTTACACAAAAACAACCTTACAGCACAGCTTGCTTAATTATTCATCAATAGGAAGGTCGGTGTTGATAAAAAACATTATTTCCAAGTTATTATAAATAAACAATGAAAATAAAGTAACAGATTTATTGGCAGCCTTTACGAAAAGTACAGTTCAATAAAATAACACTCACTTCGTAAATATCACACTGCTCAAACAGATTTTTGTTCTTTGGCGTTCTGTTTCTGAATTTCTGGTAAAAGGATAAAAAATAGTTTTAATTCTCAAACATACAGCTAATGAATGATGAGGATGAAGCTTCAAGTAGGATAAGAAGCCTAATTTCATCGTGAGTTTTACTGTAAACTACTTTTAACATGATAGAGAGATTGATAACAAAACGAGGCTGATAGTAAGGAGTGTCAGCGAGGCTCTTTTTCTCCATACAATGGCTGTGAATATGTCGATTTAACTCAAGAAATTTTTATGATTCAACCAAAGAAGTTTATGATTCATACAATGGCTGTGAATATATCAATTCATCTTATTTCCAACTCTTTGTTCGTATCATTGTTAATATATAAAATCTTAAACATTAGAATATGATGCGAAATATTCACCTGAACAATCGCCTCCATCCCTTCTTCTTCTAAAGTATCTGTAATATCGTAAAATGTCTTCTGGTCGGGTGTGCCGTACAAAATCTAACGAGAAGAAAATTTTCAAGTTTGATCGTGTCTTTAGACCAAGCCTAACAATTTACAGACGTTCGTTCTGGTTGCAAAGCTGTAGTCTTTAATCATTTTTTGACCTCGTTGAAAACTTTCGTATCTAAAAGACAGCCTTCAAAGAATACGAACCACTTTGGTTTTAAGTCTCGTTAAATCATAAAACGATTAGATTAAGGAGCAGAAATTAAAATGTTTAGCTGATCTATCTTGAGTCAGTAAAATTGAGAAAAATTATTAGTTTAGACCTTTAATTACTCATAGAATAAAAACCTTTAATTAAAAGTATATGTTGTGGCTAACAAAATACTAGTTATTGGTCATCACATAGGGGAAGCAATGGAGATAGAGTTCTGCAGAATGCTTGCACAATGTAAGAAAATTAGGCATCACATACCTTGTTTATTAAAGTCATTGCGTATTCAAGAAGTTCGTCATCTGTGGAGTTGTCAGTTTCGTTAAGGATGTCTAGAATCCCTTTCGCAAGACAGGTTTCTAAAAGTGAAAGAGTATCGTAATATATAAGGGGCAACAAGTATCTTCATGGCAAAATGCATTCACAGCAATCCAGCCACTAGCAAAATGCATTGTAGCTTATTCACAGTACACGGCGAAATACCTTGACAGAAAGCAGCATTCCACTCGTTGGCAATATATAGTTGAAGTTAATTAGAGTTACAATCGAAATAAAGTGTCAACGGTGGATTAGTAAAGTTATGAAAAATCTGGCAAAAAATGCATAATCTCATTTACCTCTAGACGTGTCAACACCTTTAATAGCATCCCAGACAAGTCTCGCATTGCTTTCAGTGTATTCCACAAAAACCAATAATAACTTGAGCGACGTTTTCTGTACAAGGCGATACTGCAAAAAGTAAACATTGAAAGTCAACTCGCAATGCCAGATTTTGGGACAAGTTTCGTATCGAACAAAAATAATTATTAGAGCAGAATTTAAAAAAATTGTATAAATGAAATTAGTCATTTACCAGGCATTATGTATGAGACAAGAATAATTATGTATTGATATGAAATAAACAAATGATATGACAGTGTATTAAAGTACATTGAAATAAAAGGAATTTATCTCATGTTCGTTGTTTCCAAGCAAAAAATAGAGCACCCTTCAGCACTACAATTTAATTTTTCAGCATGAATATACAAATTGATAATAGGTTTGAAATTTGCTTGCATCCTGGAATCAACAAAATCTTCCAGAATTGAGACAAGAAAAATGGAATTTGTTTTGCAAATTAGCATTTACAACATAAAAATTCAAAGACATAAAAATAAAGGCCATATATCTGCATAATTGTAAGACCAACCGGTTAACGGTAATGAGACAACCGATAATGAGAGTGAAAACCAATAAAAAATGGACAGTTTCAAGCAGAGTGAGACTCACCCTTGAAGAAAGCAACTGATAAAGCCACTGAATGGTTTCATTATGTTGGATAACTCCATTCATGCCATCAACATACAACATAATTTGACCAATAGCTGCAGAAATAAATTACAATTTATAGTCACTTTGCCTTAAACAGACAGCACAGATGAAATTTTAGAGAAAGAACTTCTTTCGCTCATTTGAAGAGCAAGCATCCTAGAAACTTTAGACATTTACAGCATTAGATTAAAATTTGTGACTAGAGTTCATCGTTTTTATAAAAAATACGTCCTATTGTGCATTTTTTCTAAAAATTGCAAAAATGAGCTAAAAACCTGCATCATTGCCCCGTCTAAGTTGCTTTATTAGTAGGAATAAAACTTCAATGGCAATTATCATCAAAAATTGATAAAGATAAATTTAAAAAGACGAATAGTAACTAAAACTGGCCCCTATGCAAACCATTTAAAGGAAATCCATTCCTACCATTAAAAACTATTGCGTCCGCATTATCATAACCAACGCAAGAAATTCTTCCGTTCAATTGATGCTATGCTGCTTGCCAAAAAACAGATAGGGTACTTAAATCAAGATATAAGTCCAAGCAGTCAGGGGTGAACCTTACTTAACTAAACGCAAGACATTCCCCGCTCTTGAAAAGGCACTACCCTGGCTTTCTTCGAGCTAAAAAGCTTTGGTGATGTTTCTAAGATTATTTGAAACATTAAACTGACGAAGTTATTGAGTCTCAATTGCGGCCACCCATTGCAAACTCTGAAAACTGTGGTTTTTTTCAAAAATTTGGATACCAAAAGCAGCGTGACTAGTGCAATTCAAAGCATCGAAAATATGGTGTTAGTACGCCCCCGTCAGACAGACTGTGGCTTTCCGTGTGCGATAACACTCGGCCTCATCATTTGTAACGCTCTTATGATGCTTTCATCCTGATTAACTCCACAGATATTGACGACAAATAGTGCTGGAAGAAGACTCATATCTACTTAGGGCACACAAAAGAAGGCATTATAGGGACTTACACTCAATTGATGCAACCCTTTAACAAGGAAAAGGTCTTGACATCAGATGAGATTCAGCTTTGTCTCAAAATATGTTTACGAGGAAACTGTTGATTTGCATATTCGAAATAGACTGGAGATTCAAGGGAACACCGCAAAGATATAAACCTGATACGAATGAACACTTGCATGCCAGTCATTAAATAACAGGCCACAAGTATTGGAGGATTTCAAAATCCGAACAATCATGGAAACAACAATCTAGAAAATGGGGGGAATTATCCTAAAATCGCCTTCAACAGATAAGAACTGGGTCAGCCCAGTAGACCAAAATGTTTTTGAAAGGCTATTTGTGGACTGTAAACATTGATTAGTAATCATGAATATATGCAGAAGTTTAAAAAGTAAACTGCACTTCTTTGATGTTTAAGAGGTTGAATATCGAAGCAGGACTCCAGGATTCTTCACTTTTTTTACCATGGCCCATCTACATTTGCACAAAAAAGGATAAGTGCTAATTTTCTTTATTTATCAAATGAGAACCAAACGGCCTTTCCTAACTACCAGACTTGACGCTTTACATTGCCATCAAAATGATCTTGTCGAGTTTAGCTGTGGTTTGCTTCTTAAAATACTTAGGTTGTTAAGACACGGGGCAATCTGGGTTTACGTCTCGGCGAAAATATCACCGGTTTGATACATTTCTGTTATTTTGAATTGACTGGAATCCATTTTGAGTTTTGACTTTGTCAATGAAGTTTGACATGGGTATCTAAAAACCCCAAGTATGAATTTTATCATCAAGTGAAGAGATAATGTTCCCTAAGTAGATTACTATAAAAGGGGTTGAAATAGCACTTATCAAAAGTTCCAGCAGGAGAGGTTAAGCTGAATCTACCACTGAAGCAGCAAATCAGTGAGACCCAAGTTGAGCAAAATCTTGTGCCACAAGGATAACTTCAATACAGAAATAAAATTATTTCGATGAAAAAAATGTGGAAACAAATCGAATAACGAATCCTACCTCGTAAAATGTAATTTTGGTAATTTTGGTCAGCATCCGTGCCAACACTGATGAGACAATTGAGTCCATCTGCAGTGACAAATTCGTGAACCAAGTCTTTGTCATCCTAAACGAATGAAGCAAGAAAATTTCAAAATAAAGTTTTAATCCTGGAGTTTTAATCAATATAACCAGCTAACAGAAAATAAACTTATTGAAATATTAAATCTGGGATTGAATGTAAACGTAGCTTTAAACAAAACATATGCTTTGTCTAACAAAATTAGGATAACTTTGGGGATTGAAGCCTGACTTCTTCAGACGAATAGCAATGGACAAACCAACACATTTTCCCAAACATATGGCATGGAAAGCTGTTTACGTTAGGACAGGCTGGATCATTCAATCAACAGGTACAAAAAATCATTTTCAGTATATATATTTTCTGACAATGAAAATATTTTGGTTTGATGAAAAGAAAGATAGTTAATATACCTATATAAGCAAAGAAATGTCCTTTGCAACTGGTTCATAATGGGCTTAACACTGTGGTACAATTATTGGGCATCATCATGATTATTCAAATTGATATGATTACCCACAATCTAGTTAACTTAGGCCGTCAATGCTATAATTAGCATGCATAACCGACGTTTAGCCACTGATTAATTCTTTTGAATAACGAAAAAGGGGACACACAGCGACTGGCAACTGCCACCAGACATTATGATTATGTGGCAATAAGTCTCATGGGATATGACGTAACGTGGATTGCGATTTGAAACTTGGCGTGATCGGCTTTTGCATACCATTAACGATAACGCATCTTTCATCCTATCAATAAGTTGGCTAATTCTTAAGAGGCAACACATTGATATGAAATGGCTGTAAATGCCATAAGTGGCTGCTAATGTAATGCAGGTGAAGAGCGGCACGAGGTATGCCAACCGCAAAAGACGCGTTGAAAGTGGCCGTGGGTCACAGGATGAGCCACAACTGCTAAATCCTGTTTCTAATGCTAAAACCTTCTAATGAATCATATTCATTGGACACCGCGGCTATTCAAGGCAGCTTCTGCCTTAAGTAGCAGCAGTTTTTGGAGCAATTTGGAGAAAAGAAGAGGGAAATAGGAGGGTGGGGATTAGGAGAACGAAGTGCGGTTGGACAGGAGGGTGAGATTGGCCGAGAGGGGGGGGGGCAGAGGAATCGAGTGCGGTGGAACAGAGACAAAGATCCAACGATATGATGAATGGTCGCTTTATTGCGTTTGGTCAATCCCGTTTAGGAGAGATGAATTTTACAACGTACATATCACGGCAATATTGTCTGCTTCAGAGGCCGCTGAGCGATATTTTCTAGTTGGCCTACTGTTGGGTTCAACTTTTCTTTCGTGCTGTTGTGGCTAGCAAAAAAGGTTGGGAGGCGAGGGTTATCTACGCTGATATCGCAAAGAAAATCTTGTAAAGACTTCAGTGGATGAAAAAGCAATGGAAGTAACTCAATACAGTCAGGTTGTAAATTAACATAGATTGATCTAGAAAATGTACAGTTGCAATCCTAAAGTCTATCAAACCGATCAGTCTTTTTCAAGGTAGATATCTGCCAGTGTAGGAGCCTCTGGATAATCCCTTATACCGCAGTCAATTTAGTTTATCGTCAAATCATGCACGAAATTCACTGATAATTTATCATTTAAGAGTATCGCTCTTCTGTTGGGGTTACGGAAATCACTTTAGACCAATTTTCCTGGGCAGTGTCTAGAAGCACCAAAATCTGGTTTCAGGTTCCTTCCTAAATTCAAGCCTTTGATTGTGTATCCGCAAGGAAATCTTAAGAGCTTTATCAACCTTTGACGATTTCAGTATTCAAATAATGCTATCAGGCGTGATACATTTTAGATCTGTGGGATCTTACAATGAAAAAAAGCAATTGGTTGGGAATAATATATTAATAAGGACGTAGAGCTATGCGAGGTACAACCCGAAGCATCTTCTTTAACAAATGAAACTCGCAATCACTAGAGGAATTTTGGTCAGTTTTGACGGCCACTCTATATAACTGAATTTAATAACTGAATTTGTGCAAATAGGATTTTGTAAATCTATTATAAATATCCACGAGCAATCAGGTGAGACTTATCCATCTTGTCAAGTCTCGTAATCAAAACTCCAGTCTCGCCTACATGTTGACCTACCAGCATTATTATTTATTGAAACCGTCTGTAACAAAATGGCCCCGAAGATGACCAAAATTTATGAAATTATACTACTGATCATTGTTAACTTAAGAAACTGATTAAAATCATTATTTTAAACATTGGACGGAAATAATTTTTATACGATAATGTACTAAATCTTTGTTCGATTGACATTGATAAAAGAAAGAAGAACTCCTTATGTTCTGCTGATGTTATGTTATCTTGATATTGTGTCGTGTAAATGTTATGATACTATGTGTTAATTTTCTGTCCGAAAAGTAGATTTTAAGAAATTTTCATTTCGTTCTGCAAACTGATCGGTCTTTGCTCTTATACCTTGCCGCCCCCCCCCCTTTTGGTAAATTACAAAAAGGCCCTAAGTCAATCTGGTTACATAGGTGATTAAGGAATATCTACACACAACCCTCCCCATTCAAAGGAAACTTTAATGAATGATTGAATAGGCATATTGCCATATCATTAAATATTTTTATCAAACCCAAGCAATATTGAACAGAAGAGTACATGCGCTCTAAAAATGAATAAAATTGTTTTACCTGAAAGATTTGTTTGAGGGAGAACAAAGCACGTCGAAGGTCTCGTCCCGTCGCACTTATAAGTTTGGCTGAAACGAGAATAGATAAATTATTTTAGTTTTCTATGTTCCACAGATTCGTACAGATTTTGCAAAATGTAGATAATGTCTGAGTAGAGTTTGTTAACTATAGTTTCAAAGCGATCTTATGAAAAAACCAGTTCCAACAATTCGATTTAACGAAAATAACTGTTACTATGCAGCCTTTGCGCGTTCGAATCATAAGATGTAACCAATATATGTTACAGCCAAAGAAGAATACACAAGTCAACCTTCCCTTCTTCAAAGGGTACGCTACAATGAATGACCTATCACAACGTATGTACGTTGAATATACAAGTGCTTATTTCCAGACGTTTCAAGAGTTGTGGAAATTACTCGAAGGTTTATGGTATGACTTTCTTGAGCTCCGATTAGACTTAATCACCATACTTCAAGTCGAGGTGAAATTTTTCGTATTCTTCCTATTTTCATTGTATATTTTTTGGATGATAGTTTGAAAACTTGAAAACGTAGAAAAGATTTGACAGCAATAATTATTCCAGCTGAACCCCCAGTTAGTCAACTTCCTTAACAATTTCTAAATTAACGTCGTCATTATATCAATATCTGGAGTACTAGCATTTTGAAGACTAAAATTTTGGTCCTTGACCCAAGGAAGTACAAAGAATTTGAAAATATATTTCAAAACAAGGCCCAAAATAGGTGTGAATAGCAAACGGAATGTCACAAAACGCAGTTTTCAATAAAGTCTAAAAGCTATCCATATTCCTTAAACCACGTTCCCGCAGGCGCCAAAAGCCATGAATTAAGCCATGAATAGTTGTGTTTTGATAAGAAAGTTATGTTGGCGACCAATCACCAAACGTATTTGAGATTGACGAAGAGGTTAAAGTTTGGAAAAATGGGCCTAGCAGATCGAATAGAAAAAACATTCTGCATAGATAAATCAAACAATAAACCTCGTCAAGGGTAGCAACAGTTACGGGGCGTAGAAATATGACCTCATTCCGCGATGGTGTCACATGATGAGTTGAAAAACATTTAACATTAGCTATAAATTTATAAAACCTTTCTGATAAATAGAGAGAGAAAAGATTAATTTCACAATCAAGTTAGATCAGCAGACTAATTAAAAGACAAAAGTGAACAAGAGATAAGCAAGCCACAAATGCGGAAAAGTATTGAACAATTCAAAATTGTATTGAAGCTTTGAGAGGAGGATAAAAAGGAAGGCAATTAAATTCAATAGGCGATTTGCCAGTGCGGATGTGCAAGCAAAACGAAACAGTCTGTGCCTTATCTTAGCCTTGTCTATGGCCACGTCTACGCGGATACGTTTTCAAAACCATATCAAAGTTCTGCGTCTACACGGAAACGATGCGTTTTAAAATCACTGCGCTTTCCAAAGTTTCAAGACTGGCGGGCGGCTTCAAATATTCGACCTTTTAGTCCAAACCTAGGACTTATCGTTGTCATGTGTTCGGTAAGGTAAAAACTTGAATGCGTGTTCAATTTGTAAACATTTTTGTGTAGGAGGATCTATGACGAGGCAATATCGTAGCAAACAGATGCGGGCTCCGGAAAGGCATTCTGTTTCCACTAGATTGGTTGCGTGATTGAGCGAAGGTACTTATGAGCATGCGCAATGTAACAACGACTTTCGCTGCGAAGGCCAAGGTTTTGCTCATATCTCAGTTAAAAGAACAAGAGGACTTTCGTTAAGATCATAACTTCTGGAGCGTCTGCCAAAAATTCCTGATAACACTGATCGTCATGTTTCCACATTGAATAGGGAGGATTAATTTTGGGAAAATCCGGCTCAGTCCAGTGCAAATATTTCTGCCCAAAATTGCGAACCATGAAATATCTATTTCCGTACTTGCTACTCGCCATATATACCACTGTATGATAATATATTTCGATGCTAAACATCTGAAGACTTCTTGTTAAAAGTTCAGCGGTAATCATTTATTTCTCTACTGAAATAAAAATATAATTCATTTCATTTTCAATGGATGGTTGATATGATGAGAGACCAGTCCGTCCGTCACAAATATGGTGGTCGAATATCAGTATATTACAAGGATTCGTTTGCAAGACCGGTAGCTCATTTGCAGATCCAGTATCAAGAAGGGACCACCCAGACAAGATAAACAAACAAAATGTCCAACATTCTGTAAAAATTAATCAGTTTCTAAATCACAATGCAGACTTTTACTGCCTAAGTGATTTTAATGAAAAACACATTTATCAATGATAAAAGCGAGTGTGGATTTTGATTTTCCACGAGATTTAGCACAGGGTCAAAAGCAATATCTTTTTGCCAGCAGGGGATCCCGCAAAGTTTATTCCTCAGTAAAGAAAAAACGCCAAGCAAGAGGATATTCAGCAGAGGAACAAAGAATATGCGGACAAAAACGAGATGAATCTGAGAACCAAAACAAGGCTGCACGAAAAGAGTCTTAGCTACACGCCTTATAAGAAAATAAAAACACTTTTGTAGGATACAGCAGGCAGGCATTTGCCGCAAAGATCAATATAAGAAAATGGCATAATAAAATAAGGAAAAGAATCAATAACGACCATAACAAAAAGACGATAAAACAAATGGAAATGGCATAGAATTTTTTTGAGAAAAAACTTAAAATAGTTTGATAATTTTGCAAACTCAAACGAGCACAGGTTGACTATATTGGTAGAGCCATGCTATTAGCCCAAAATATTTTTAGAAAAAATTAGTAAAAAGAAGAAATATATTCTCTCAGCGCATAGAAATTTTTTTTCAAATTGTTATATATCGCAATCTTCGATCGGCAGGTTCGGGAAACTACAATAAATCTAGCTAGTGCAAATCTTTGCCAAAAACGGATGCCTGGCAGTAGGATTGTATTCTCATGACACTTGATGGTTTAGGGGACATTGCCCCCTAAATAAAACTTATGATTTTTCAGGCTTGAATAAGCTCTTAAACTCAAGTTGCTTAGAGCCGGTTTCCACTGATGTCGCCCTGTTCGCGCATAGGCGGACGCAACTACTCGGCAAATGGTCACGGATTCCGTTGAAAGAGGAAATTAAAACATGTGCATGCTCAAAGTTCATTCGACCAGATCGCACCAGAGGTAACCCGGCTTTAGCCAGAGTAAATCAGCCTTCAGGTTCTAGAATTCTATGCTTGTTTGTAGGGATTTACTGAATTCCAACATTTCGAAACCGTATACCTTCGTAGCTAAGAATTTAGGGAGTTCCATATTTCCTTGAAATCGTCGCAGCTTGAGCCCCTCATATAGAAGGGGGCTAAGCTCCTATGCCCCAAACTGTATGTTACATTCATGTCCCTGTTTTGATAAAAGTAAATAAATGTGTATTTCAAAGTGAACTTTTGGCTAGGCCTTCTCAGGTTAATAAAAGGAAGAAAAGTGGCAGCATCGAAAATATCAAAAAATTAATGCTTCATGCGAATGTAACGATTCATCCTTTTCTACTTTTCTCTACTGTTTCTTTAACCTGGATCACGGTAAAAAATCAGTTTCTTTCGGGGGCTTAAGGTATTATTTTCCTACAAATATGATTCTTAAGGAGGAGGGGTATAGCCATGTGTCTTCCAGCCAGAGCAACAATAACAAGGGCCTTTAGAAAATAAGATCATCTGACGTTTGATTTGGAAAAAGATGATGATTCACAATAGCACCTAACGGTCAAGGGCAATCAGAGGAAAGATTCGAGCTTCACTTCAGAATTTTGACGCAGCTGAACTTTGCACGACTGACAGAAAACAAAGCATATTTTACACAGAAATTCGTTCACATAGAAATTCATTCGAAACATGCGTTCTTATCACGTAGATCAGCCGCCTGAGACCAACGGATACAACGAATGGTTGAGCTTTAAACAGCCCCACCCTCGCTTTCAAAAGGTTTCAGCTAAACCCATTTGTGCCTTCAGTTCATAACAAGATAGAAACACATTTATGAAACGGACGTAAATCCTTAACATACGTATATCACATATCATAGCTGATGAGGGACACTATCTATAGTGAAATTATAGCATGTGTCTGGGTACTGTCTGTATTGTTGTTTGGACATTCGTTGTGATTTAAATGAATTCTTTGACTCTATTTATTTAATGTTTGCTTGAACTCGTAATACTTCGCCTAACGATTACGGTTGGTTTCTCTCACTGAAAGTGTCATATATCTAAATCGTCTTTACGAATTCAAAGGAAGAAACGAAGCTCGAAAAACAGTTGAGCTTCATCGTAGAAAAAAATGTGTGGGCCTGTAAAAACGGAGATGAATAATGTGAACGATGGGAATCGACTGCTTGGCAGACAGAGGGATTCTTCGTAGCATAACAACAAGCATTTTTGCTATTCAGAAATGAACAATTGCGCAAAAACCCTGCAGCAGTAAAAGAGGTTGCGCGCGACTGGAAAAACAAATAAATGCAACAAAGGAAGCGATAAATACACAAAACATTGGCTACTGCAAGCACGGCCCATGTCTTTGCACGGATTGGATCGTTTTGTGTGAAAGTAATTCTTACAAATAAATATTGACTACCATTTGTATATGGTAAGACATTTGTCTCCAAATCAAAGCAAATGCAAGTCCATGCTAAGACAGGAGCTCCTACCGTTCGCCATAAACAAGATAAGAGTCAGTATCAATAGATTTATGTGTGGCTATCGATTTGCAGAGTAGCAAAAGCAACTTTACACGAGAGTAATACGAGCATAAGTATTCTTTAGCTCCACTTCCTGAGACAAGGATAATTTGGATGGGGAAAAGGGTGATGTTTTCTAGAGATATCAAGCCATGCCCATTGCCTGCTTACTAGAGATATCAGATAAAAAACCCATGCTTAGCCAACAGGATAAATTTCCTCATAACTGCATACCTCCCTTTAAAAAAGGGTAGCCCCCTTCAATAGCACACTGCAAAGTGCCCTTAATTAAGAATCATAACAAGGATCACATGGAGGAAAACAAACTAAAATTTAAACCATATGATCTGGATTTCAATCAAAAATGTGGCACAAATGCACTGAAAAAAATATTCCCCTTGAGAAAATTTCTCAAACACCTTCAACATTGGATAAACCCTATTTTATGTTTAACAATATATTTAACAACTTCCTAGATCCTTATGGACTTGCTTTAAATGTCTCAATATAAATTGTCTCTGAAATTTCAAGCCTTCTCGTGCATACACAAGTGCGAAATTTCCTTTATAAACCAGGAACAGAAATTAAGTTGTGTGGGGGTGAGAGCCCCACCTTCAGATTTTGCTAAATTGCCAGGTGAAACACAGTTATTAGCAGTTTTGTTGGCAAATTGTGTCATTTTTATAGAAATTTGCTTGCTTTCAGAGGTTTTGCCCTCTCCCCACAACCTAATAAAATGAATTTCTACCTTTGCAATTCTTATAATAGGGGCTTTTCTTATAGTAAAAATTTTATCATCTTTTCAGGGCTGTCTCAAAAGTGATAGGTGACAATATGCATGTCTCTTCTAACTAAAGATGACAATTTTCTGGCATTTTTAATCAATTTTTGTATTTTTACTATCTGAGGGGGGAATACTTGAACTCTATCTATACAAAAGAAACTAAATTTGCTAGCTGACATCAAAGTCAGCACAATAAAGCATAGAGTCTTCATATTTCTAAAGGTGTACATCTTTAGAACTATTGTAGATCTAACTACCATCTTCAAAAATCAAGAACTTAACTTAATCCAGCAATTTCTTGCAAAATATTGTTACAGAAAGAAAATTAACAATAATTTTAAAAAAATCTACCGGTTAGGCCCTATAGATTAGAAAAAAATACACAATCCAAACAGCTGTAGCATTTATACCATTCATGGTAACATCATATCCGAATAAAGTTTTAAGATTTTTATTTACATTTGTTCTGATTCAAAAATCTTGCTACTGGCATGTCAATCCTATGAGCTGACTTTGGCCAAATTGCCAAACAATTTTTTCTTTTTCAACACTTAAAGGTTATCAAGAAGGTCCAAAATTTAGGTGAAATTTTGAGATTGTATGTACAATTCTCTGCTTTAGGTTCTACATAAGCAAACACTAGAATAATTTTGCATAGCAATCAATCTATACATTTTATTAAAGGTAAGTTAATGACTTCTTTAATCATGTTTCAGTGTTGAGATCTGCGAACCAGTTTTGAATACTGAGAGCAGATAAATGCAAAAATGCTGTTTAAAACAACGAAACAATACAGAAATGCCATTGCTGGCTCTAAAAAGTTTATAAATTTTCTTTGCTTTGGGCCATATAATGAACAGGTAGGTAAATAATTTATAATAATTAAAACATGGTTGATGATCATTCCTACTGTCAATAGATGTTGATGTTTTTACACTGTCATGGGGTTACGTAAAATTTTGGCGTTTTTAACTCTTCTCAACAAAAGGATTACCCTATCCTGTAAAACATTTTAGGTACAGTACAATTCATCACTTCCGTTGTTTGAATTGAGGCTGATTTACTCTGAAAATATCTGATTTCGGACACTTGATGGTGTTGGTAAATAACCGCAACTTAAAGACAAATTTTTAGGCCGTTTTCTGTTATTATGTTTCAAACATGCACTACCAATTAGATCATTATGTGATAAAGATTTACACAATTTTATCGTTGGTGATGATGGTAACAGATTTTCGCTGTCGCAAAGCTTTCAGTTTTCAAGCAAATATTCCTAGGAACATCCGTCAGTCAGCGTGAAAACAAACCAGACACGAGTTGATCACATGGCATTATATGCCTTGGATATCTAGTTCAAAATTCCCTAATGATCGATAGATAACAAACATTTAAATCTATAATTGGTTTATTATTGTCATAATATTATACGGTCCAAAAGCTTTAAGAAATATCTAACAATCGGTGTTTCTCATGTGGTATCAAGTGATTCTACGATAATAATGGGCAGTCGAGATCACAGCATCCCACCCCTGGAATGGTGTATCATCGGAATTTATTGAGTTCTAACCGTTTAAACTGCAGAAAAATCAATGAAACGAGTCTTGTCGAGAAATTTAAAAATTTTGAAATGACTTACCAATAATGTTATGAACTCTTACAGAAAGCTGCGTTCGTAATACAATTGTGTTCTTTCGGCTACAAATAAAAAAATACTATGAACTGAATCCTAGGCTAAAGAAAAAACCATTAAGGGTGAGCATAAAATTCAATCATGGAGATGGAATTTTTTTGAGTCTTGTGCGTATATAAAAACAAAGGATACTCACCTGAAAGTATATATTTATCTCAGCAGTCGTTATTAAATAACTGAAAACATGCATGGCTGGAAAAACATAGCAATTGTGAAAGATGCAAAATTCGTCTCGCTCTGTGAAGGCGAGAAAAACCTGTTCAACCAAAGAATTTCGTATGTTGGTTTGCAGAAACCACTGATCTTAAAGCCATAAAGCTCGGTCGATGAAATATTTAAAAAGACCACGATTTTCAAACAGTCATTGGTGATAATCACAAACTCGAAAGAATAATCCTCTGGCCTTTTGATATCTTTCAATCCAAAAGAATTGTTTTCTAATTGAAAAGACAATCGGATCAGCGAGGCATGCCTTTCGACATCATAGCAAATTCTTCTCAACAACTTCCCCTCCTATCTGTAAGTGAGCTATCAAATTTCAACACAAGGGGAACGTTTTTCAGTGGTGTAAATATATGAGAGAAAATCTGAAAGATCTTTGGCAGGGATATAAACATATTGAGAGGATTAAAAGAATCGCAAGCGCAACCCAGTTCCAGACAAAACTTAAGCAATATTTGACGAGATATGAAACCAGTCAAGAAGTATCAACGATTGTTAAAAAATAGCAATGAAGTGATAGTTAAACGATAATGATGACAGGTCGATGATCAGACATAATTATTTCGAAAAAATTGCAAGAACAAACAATATTTGCTTGAATACCTGTCGCGAAATCCCTCCAATTCGTCGGTCTGTTCCTCAAGTGTGCTTTCAAGATCGAGGTATGCCAAATTATGTGATAATTGCAGCGCCACATCTTCGATCTGTGTATGACAATAAAACTGCAGTTTAAATCCCAGAACAGCTTTTACCTAAAATCAGCTATCTTTAATAATATAACTGGCATCAACCTTGAACAGAGCTCGGCGATATTTCTCGACTTCCAGTCCTGAACTCTGACACATAAAAATACGAAAACAAACATTGCTATGCTAAGGATTTCTAAAACAGACTTAGAGAAATCTCAATACTGTATTTAGCTCTTGATCTCGGCTTCACAAACTCCGTGCTATCAAGGAATAATTTCGATTTGCACAATCCATGATGGTATGCAAAAGGACAGTTGATTGAATTTCAATCAAAACACGACCAAAACAATTTCGTACATTGTGGGGTGCCCTCAATAACTTGTGTAGTCCAGAGATCTGGTTGCAAAGTGGAATGTTTGGCTGGAACGAATAAGTTGGTGGCCTCGATGGTTCTGGAAACGTCGTACTGTTAAACGGGTCGGTATCATCCAAGTATTGCACCTTACACTCAAACGGCGCCATGTTCTCATCCTGTCGATTTCTTCTTTGAAATCAAACGAATACTTTCCTCGACTACCTACATTTCACGCATGCGCTAAGCTGTGATTTGACAAATATCAACAGGGGGTGGTTGTGCGAGATAGAGCTCTACAAATTTTACGACGGCCTGCGTAGAGGAAGTTAATCATTTAATTTACCGGCCAATGCCCCAATTTGCCCAAGAATAACTGTTCCTAAAGTATACAAAGAAAAGTTTAACTCGCTTTGCATGTTTCTCAATACATTATAACAAATGACAACCCCCGTCACATTCCATTCATCTTCAGTGCAGCAGGGAAAGGGGAAGTATGACTGGACTCAAAGTTTTCAAGATTTGACAGGGGAGTGGCAAAAGCAGGATTGGGGGGCCTTTCCCTTTATTCTTCTAATGCTGTATCATGGGCGGCGTCTGGAATAAATCAAACGTAATAAAAACATGCCTTAAAAATAGTAAAACGTTTTAAACGATTGCAAAAAATTACTGCAAGAAATATCTTGAAATGTTGTTTAAGCTAATCTATAGGGCGTGGTCGCAAAAATTTTCTGCTCACTTTTCTCGCAGGGGAATCTTATTTTTCGTACACACCTAGGGACTCAGACAACCTTTCGTCGGCCTTTCCAATGCTAGCATATTGAGTCCCGGCAAAAAGCATGGGCATTTTAGTGCATTTTTTCAAAATTTAGTTTGTAAGTCAGATAATGCTATCAACTCGAGCCCCCCACCCCCACCTCACTTTGAATATCTTGGCACCGCCCCAGCATATCAAAACTCAAAGTTATGATTTTATATGATAGGTATATTATTGTAGTTGTTGACGTCATTGATTTTGTATCTCGCTATCTATTGATCTTTCTCAAAAATGGACTTCAGAATTGAAGTCTTCATCTTCAAATTAGTTTATACTGAAAAAATCATGTTGTTTGGACCGTTCGGTCGCGAGTTACTTTGTTTTGAATATTTAGATATTTCTTTCGATTTGAGCGGAATTTGACACTACAGCAACAATATCCATTGAAATGTATAGGGAAAGCTAAATCTTGAAAATGGATTAATTCGCTGTCTGACGGTCCAAACAACTTGAAATTTTCAGCACAGACTAATTTCAACATGAAGATTCCAATTCTATGATCCATTTTTGCCAAATGTGAAGATAAAAATTGCCAGGACCAGGAACTGTGTATGAGAGAAAAACATTTTCTTTGACAGGACAATAATAGCCTGTCAAGCCATTATGTCATTAGCAAGTCATGTAAGGGAGGTGTTGACTGATTGCGGGTACTAACACCCCCTCATTGTCAACACCTCTAGCAGATATAAACGTATGGGTCACTATTCTTGTGTTTCATTGCAATTTACCGCAAGGTTTGATTTGGAAGTTTTGGTCACTACACACTATGAATAGGGGAATGTGGGAAATAGGGAAAATTGGAGAAATTGAGCTTAAGGGCAAGTAAGCTTATTGCCCATCCAAGCCTTTGAAACTCAAGGAAAACCTCACAAACGTCAATCATAGATTTGTGAAAATTAACAGGAAAGTTCAGGTTTTGTCGAGGGAATTTTCTTTCAAAGTAATATTGATACCTGCCAAATAAAATTTAGGCGTATCCTTTTAAATAATAGACGAATATTGTTGTCTTTTAGATTTTCAAAGTGAAGACGTCATAAAACGATATTTTTAGGTTTTTCAACTTGGAACGCATAACCTACAAAACCCCGTGTTAATTCAAATTCAAATTCATGTAATTCAGCGACATATTTACAATTTATCGAATGCCAGTTAACCAAAAATGTATTAATAAAGGTGATTTATCAAATACAATATTTAATAGTTTGTCCAGGACACTGAGAGAACCAAAAAGGTTTTCGAGCCCAGTGTCCTAATATTAAGATTACAATTGGTTTCTGGTGCTGGCTATTTTTGGAAGCTTTCAACAGGAATTTCATTAGGTTTAGGAAGAAATTGGTCCATTTATATGGAAAATGTCTCAATAATGTTTTTCCAATCATATTTAATTAAACTTTGGGGGCCATCCAGAAAAAAGCCTCATGCACATGTTTAGTAAGGAAGTAAAATTTGAATTTGCTATATTTATTAAACAAAACAGAACAGCAAGCATAAATTATAAAACGAAAAGTTAAGAATATAGAGAAAAGAAGATAATAGGGAACAATAAGGTTGGATATTAAGTTGGTAGATTTCATCATTATCAGATTACGTGTTAGGCTTTCCATTGATCATTCAGAAAAAGTCAACTTTCAAAATGTTTCCGGAACAGGATTCTGCTGGGTCTCTTATGTGAATCGGTATTTCATTCCAGATTTTTATTCCGTTGTACGTAATAAAATGTAGTTGGTTCTTATCAAAGGGATTGCGTCCTTTCTAAGAATGCCTGATAACTCAACCATCTCCCGTCTACCATACTGTCCAAGGTCGTTGACTTCTTTCTTGATAATCTTCCTTTTTCTGATCACTGCTCCAACCTCATTTCTGAAATGTTCATATTCTTTGACCAGCTTCTTCTCAATTTTGTCAAGTCGAGAATCGAGTGTGCTACTGAATTCGGCTTTAATTAATAGTGTTTCTGATTGTTTCTTCGATGAATTCTCTAGGTCTTTATTTTGCTTCATTGTATTTAAATGACTAAGGGGTCAAGTAAAAAAACGAAAAATAACAAATTTACAAAATATTGCAAGATTTGAGAGTCACATTATTTGATCTTTCGGCGACCATTAACACGTCCGTCGCGCATTCGCGCATGGAATCTGTTGTTGTGCCTCTAAATATGCAAAATGGCTAAGATATGTCCACTTGAGCACATGCTCTTTCAAGTCTTTCCCCATTTGTATTCCGTTAGCAAAACACAGTTTCGCTTACTTTCTCTCAAAAAATTTGCTATAAATTTCGCTGATTTTCTAATTTAACGCGTATTAAACGGAATTATTTCAGGTTATATGATCAAAAATGAAAGATTCTAAAAATAGCTTTTGATGACACAATGAATTGATGGCTCGAGTGAAGTCTGAAAGCGAAACCACTTCCCGGAACAGGATGGGCTATCCCTGTGTCGGTACTCCCAAGCAGGGCCCTCCCGGCTAACCATTGATAAACAGACCAAGTTAACATGATACTTCACAAAATAGTAAAGACATACGGGAAATGAGCTTATGAAATTAAGAATATTATTTGATTTCATCTGAATAATAATCTGGTTCTGACAGTCTGCCAGAGTTAAAACACAACAAAAAAGAAATGTCGTATTTGACGTTAGGTAGCAAATGAAATAGTGCTTAAAATTTCAAGGAAACTATTGCTGACGTAATTCCGTGTCAGCAATTAGAATTTTTCTAATCTTTTTCTTAAAGTCAAGATGTGGTGAATAAGTATTCATTAAAAGGTCCAATTAAAGTTAAGTAATGGATTCATAGACTCATTAAGACCCAAATTGCCAAATTGCAACATCGACATTTCAAGAATAGCCGGATTCAATAGGAAATCAGCAGCGCATAAAATTTCATTTTAATAGTGGTCGATTAATAACAACGGGTAATATGATGGTGCTCCGGGGGAGCAAGATAATAAACGGAGGAGCGTCGAAAATATATGGGGGGAGTGCTTGTCATATGTGTTTACAAACGTTTGCCTGAGTTAGGCGTCTAATTTTGACGATTTGTTAAAATCAAGTGCTGCAGCCAAGTCCTTTAAACATCACTGTTTTCGGCTACTGGGCTTGCCTCTGTTGTCCTGCATTGTCAATTGTTTTGCCGATCACACGAATACTTATTCATTAGCCTTTCATTACGAATTCATTAAGGACTGTCAGATCGCGTAACTGGAATACATCAAAGTGGGAATCGGTCTCAAAGAAATCCTAAACAAAGAAATCGTGCAGTAAACAAGAGTGTCGAGGAATATTTAGCATTTTTGTAGTGATACCACCTGTTTGACGTCACTATCTTAAGATTTGACTAAAGTCTGTGACGCGCGAGTATTCATAGGAAGATTAGAAAGACTTGCTCCTGCTTAGCGTCTATCTTTTCACAACCATTCGTAACCACAAGAAGTGATCTAGAAGCTAAAAATGAATTGTCCCTGATGTCGGGCATATTCATGTGAGACCAAATCAGGAAACGGGGAGAGTTGAGAAAAGTGAAAGGGTTAAAACTGATTGATGATGGGTTCGATATTGATGATTCATGTAGCCGACGCTGTAGACCCCTCTCTTCCAAAACAAGAAAGAGGGTCTACGGTGTAGACTGGGATTTATGATGGTCCATTTTTTAATTCTTTATGTTTTTGGTAAGAAGGGGCTTTAGTCCCAAGCCCCCTGCCTCGTGGTGCTGGGTCCAAGGGGCATTAAAAGTACGCCATAAAATCACAAACCAAATAGGGCGTAGGCGATGTCTAGTTGAAGTTTCTGACAAGCAGAAGCTTATCGAAGCTGTATGGCTTTGACCATGCATCATCCTTTCTTAATATCATATTTTCGCATCATGCAAATTTATAATTCAAGTCTGTGCCTCTTTCAAGTTTGAGCTTAGACAATTAGTCTCAATAATTCCCCTTTTCAGGGAATCCCCACTTTCAGCAACCCTAAATCGGCTTCATGTTATCCAAAGGATAAAGAATCGATTGAGAATTAACCAAAAGTACGCAAGAACGTACCAATCACGAGAATTTGAAGGCCAAAAGGTCACCTGAGAAACAAGGAGGACAAAAAATTTGGCATTTATAAAGCCATGAAATTCTAGTTACCGTAAATCCTCAAATTAGCCCCCTGGAAGCATATTTATTTTTTATGTTTTTGGGTGGGTGCCTATTCGATGAGGGGGGCTTATACGAGGGGGCTTATAAAATTATTGTAGACATTAAGGAGACATTATTAAAAGACCTCGTTTATTTTAATAGAAATTTCTTTATGAGCATTTAATTATTTACTTCCAAAAGTATGAATTTGTTGTTGGAAATGTCTTAGAAATGTATAATTTCCTTGCTATACTGATTACAGATTATCAGAGCCAAAATAGTAAACGTATGCAGGGAGCAAATGGAAAACGTTTTCACTTTGCAGGGACGGATTTGCTAGGGTCATGCGCCAACCCCCCAACCCCCTTCCACCAAATATAATTTTGTGCCCTTCGGTGAATTTTGCTTTGATTCGGTAAATTGAATATTTTGGTGGTCAGTATTAACAAAATACTGCAAAAATTTGCTTTATTCATCTTCTTATCTTTTTTATCTCATAGCAAACAGCTGTAGTTTTGAAATGGGCGTTTTACTCATCATCTCCTTGTCACCTGAAGAATTTCGCACCAAAATCCAGTCCAATTGTCTAGCAACCACCCCCTCCCCCCAACCCTAGCCGCTTAAATCCGTCCCTGCTTATTTGCCACCAATAGTCAGCAAAGATGGTCCACTCAGTCATCTAAATTCTATGTTGAAATGTAGTGGAGTAGAAGGCTGGATGCTCTGAAGCTACCCTGGGTGCCAGAGCCTCAGAGAGTCAAAGGATCTCTAAGGCTCTGGCACCCAGGGTACTCTGAAGCGTACTATCCTTGTTTTCGGTCTTCATTATGCATGTGTAATTTTCGGACTTAATAACTTTACTCGCGGTTTGAACCCTCAGACTTCTTAAGGGAACTACTTATAGATTTAAGAGCTTTGTCAAACGTTTTAATGGGTGTGACCCAAACAGATTTGTTGATGCTTAAAATTGGCAAATTCTCACTTTTGCTATTGTTTCTCGCAACATTTTGTGCAAGAGCCCCCCTTGCTATTTTGATAGCACTACACCACTGGTTGCAAATGGCTTTTTTCACTTCTTCCAGTTTTATTGCATGAATTACAACGTTTGTCCCCTTGCATGCACATTAGTTTCTATCGGAGAATATAATCGATTCTTTTGTAGAAATTTCTCACATCTTGATACCTTTAATCCAATTTGCAGAATGTAAAGCTTCATTGTACGCCTTGGTTTACAATGTTCTTTCACAAAATTTACAGGAACAGTTATCTTTCTAATGAAAACCGGAACATAAGTTTAATCTCAGTGCTCTTAAATTGCGCTGTTCATGAATGTGGTTTTATCTACAAAATTTAAAAATATTGATTGTAGTTCCAAGCATCAGTTATATAATAAAATCGGATGTTCTGCTGATCAACTTTAGCTGACTGTAATATGAAAAATTAATTTTTTCATTGTCATTTTAAAGTCAGCAGATTTATCAGAACGCTAGAGGAGGTGTACGTTCTATAATGGGATCTTATTCCATTTGAGAACGGGATCTCATTAAGGACTCTTTCGCAGCCGGCACACTTTGCGACTGTAATTCAAAAGACCAGCCTAAATCATACTGCATGAAGATACAAAACACAGTCAATTTCCAAGACAGCTGCCGCTCATAATCATGCTGGTTGCACAAGAGCCTTTAACTTCAATGTCTTAAAATTTTTAACGTTTTCTTCTCCTCATTTTTGGATAAGCAACTTCTCTAGTACAGCTATTTTCAGCACAAGAAAAAAGAGAAATTGGAGGTAGAGCAGCAGTTCAAATTTTCAAGAGTCAGTGTTGAAAAGCCTACCTGATAGTTCTACAATTTGCCATAGCTAGACTCGGCTATATTGATTGTGTTTGAAAACAAAGTTTCACGTTAATGGTTTAACATTATACCTTTTCTTGACTTTCCTGTAATCTTTTCTTTTATGAAATACATACAAGCACGAACAAAGGGGGGGGGGGACATTGTTCGTGTAACAAGCATTTTTTGCCTCTCTGTGCCCGTCTAAACATTTTAAGATAAATACCTGTTTTTGTCTCGAACTTTAGAAATAATATGTTTTTGTCTACATGACTGTCGAAAAAGTCGGTCTCTACAAAGTCTGTGCATCTGTGCATTATGGTAAAAGCCAATATCGACTGCGCACCAGTCCACACAATGCTATATCGAGCAGCCTGCGTTGAATGCTTGTTTCCAGTACTAAGCGAGGTAGATGCTCCCAACGAAGACGCCAAGCTGCAAAACGAGGCTTTTTTTAACATACTTACTAGGGGGCACTTGCCCCTGCAGCCCAAGTGGCTTTCAATTTGGCTATTTTTCCTTTTTTATGCAAACAAAGGTTTGCCCCCGCAGCCAATTTCCCTTGCAAAGGGCTATGTTCATTTTGAACCATGATCATTGATGTCACTGCAGTTTGATGACTTTTTATTTTGGGGGCCAAAATTCTCAAAACTCTCTTTGCACTTAACATTATGTTTGCGTTTCCAGTCCCCAGTGAAGGAAGATTACAAAGACTCTACAAAAAGTTCACTAAATTGCAAAAACTCTTTATCCGGGGCAAGATGATAAATCTGTATCAAACTCTGTATCACTTGCAAGATTCAAAATTTAAAGACTCTTCAATACCATTACTTAAGTTCTTGCCTTCAAATAACAAGAAACAAGCTCCTTAACTTCGCTTAGTTGACAAGCCAACCTTAACTCAGCATTGCCCGCCAGGGGCGTCACTAAAGGAGGGCGCTAGCTCCCCATACTTTTTCCGTCCGCACATAACTTTTATCTTATCCTGTAGTAAAATTATAAACTTTTTGAAACAGTTGTAACGTGCTAAAATTTCTGTAGAAGCTAAACTTTGAAGGTATGCACTAAAAAAACAATTCGAAATTTTAGAATTCTGAGTAATAAGTTAGAAACACATAGAAGCAGCATACAAAGTTACTTATTTTATGACCATACCCAAAAAGAGTGAGACACGCCCTTTTTATTGGCATAAGACAATATTTTTTGGCTTCGCCCCTGTTGCCCACCCAACTTTTTAATGCTGGCTTCGTGCCTGAATACATGTCAAACAAGCAGAATCTTTACGCTTTGGAATTCTATTTATTATAAAAGTGTTTTCACCCATTAACTGAAGAAATATCTAAAGGTGATTTCGCCAATAAGATGCATAAGCTTGGAAAATTGCCTGTTTTATGTTGAGAAAAGAGAGCATGATTATATGATTATGACTACAAGGTATAACCTTTACAATAATATAGTTGTTTGCCCGAGGGGAAATCATTTCATATAATAGAAACAAACAAAAGGGGCAATTTAAGATAAAAGGGGGATATTTTCACTGAAAAAATGGCAAAACATTTGTTGCTGGAAAAATGTGGAGGGCCACGTGCATCCCACCCCATGCTAGGACGTAGAAAAAGACGTATTCAGAAGAGGGTGAATTCCCACGAAAAAGAGTAACAAGTCGATACGTGCATACAGTCAAACCAAACTGTGCATATATGTATCTTTAAAGAACCTTTTGTTTCCACAATCAAAAGTTTTACAGAGGCTAAAGAGGCTGCTTCTTGAACTAATCTAATTTGTAACCTTTTTAAAAAAAATGTAAAGTTTGCAATAGTTGGAACTAGGTTCTCAAGAACCACACGTAACAACATCCAAGGATTTTCAAAGCTCATTTCCATGTCACATAGAAGGTGTCCCTGTTAGTGCTAATAGATACAAGAAGACAGGATACGAGAGGGATGGGTACATCTAAGCTCTGCCACGAAAATCATATTCGTCCATGAAATATAGGGAGACAGATAGAAAATATGCATGCGTCGCTCAACATATGAATGTTCTTAAACAGGATAAAATGGAATATCAGAATATCAGATTTCTTTTCTAATATCGGAATTGCGAAACGTTTTGGATTCACACCAGTTATTAAAACGCTAGTCACGCCAGTGGGTAGGATTTTTTCACCCAAATTAAAAAACGGGGACTAAATAACGTTTCGGGATTTTTCGTGTAACTTTGTCAAAACTTCTTGCGTATTACGATTATCCTCATTCAGCCATTATAAAAAAAACATCTGCCATATACAAATTAAGGTTAACATGTCTAGAGTATAACAACATAAGCTATAATAAAATGTCCAATATATTTTTTTAAATTTGAAAAGTTCAATATCACCTGAAATCAATTAATACTTTTTTCAGGAATCATTGGCTCACCCTTTAAAAGGGTCTTTGTGTACCCTGTTTAAACTTGAGTTTGAGTCAGCCATTGTCATATAAAGAAGAAACTCGACCCTAAGCAAATAATCCGTTTTCTTCAAATTTCATCAGCTCGTTTTATTTGCAACGCATGTATAAAGGAAGGTATGCTAATTCAATACATTCTTGGAATTTTTTTTATTCCAAAATTTCAGCCTAGACATATAATACCAATATAGTTGTAACCAAATACAAAGATTGTCTCGTAGGATCAAGCAAAGACATATTAAAAAGCCATTTTGTTCCGAATATATAAAGTCTGAACACCAGACTTTTACTCAATTTGATAGCAACTTGTCTGGCCAATTCTGGATGTCCATTAAGTATCCAAATCTAAAACATATGCTTGACAAACACTGCAAAGCAAATGCTGTCAGACAGTAAAGCCTCGAGAAACCAGATAAAAAGAATAGAGCTTGAAAGGTTCATTCCTTGTCTCAAAAGATAAAGGGACTGGGTCATAGTGTCATCACTTCTAAGTATAAGTTGCAACGCCAAGGACCACCAATACAGCTCACTTCTGTTAATCTATCAATATTTCTATCTGCTTCAAGCCAAAAAAGAACAGGAGCAAAAGACGGAGTGAGAATGGAATGAACAACAGGAGTTAAGGAACATCAAAGAGGAAATCCTTTTCAAATTCTCTCCTTGGTTTGCAATGAACTTGCAATGTGATTTGCGGAAGCTTGCTTGAGAATATCTAGTTTTCTAATTTGGTGAAAGCTAGTTAAGGTGCTGTTCTTGAGTTTTTTGTGGAGTCCTCTTTATCAGCTGGATTTATGAACAGGCTGTTTTGTAGAGCAACAGCAACAAGTCTTTACAAAACAAGGGTAAGGTTTGTTGAATGGATTTGTCCGTGAACGAGAAGGGTTAATTGCTATGAACTAACGAAAGTATTGAAGGTTCTTAGCTAACACTTCATTTCTTGTTATATTGCAGTTTGCAAACAATAAGAAAGCTCATCAGAAGTGAAGTAAGTGAACTTAAGAATTTGGCTAGAACTTCAGCCCATGAGACTCGTAATAGCGTTTGAATTTGTAGCTAATGCGAACCTCGTTTCTGAACGTTACCAAAGTGGCCTGAAAATCTGTATATTCTAAATGCCTCTAAATGTGCAAAATCAGTTAAAATTATCAAAAATCGGGTTTGATAACGGATAACTATTATAAATAAAGCTAATTGGCTCTGTTTATAAAGTTATGAACAGAGACTGAATTACAGAGGTTTTAAGGAGAAAGAGGCTGTACTCATGAAACCATATCCCAGCCAGTCCGGAACACATTGAATTGATTTTACTCATCTAGCGGTATTTAATGGTGCTCTCCCAGGTTTATTGGGTCCCATTTGTAAAGTTTTTAAAAAGATCTTTGTGACATCATCACTTAAGGACTCTATATTCAGGAGTGTTTTTTAGAAGCTGGGTGAGTAGTGAGTCGTTGAACGTAGTTCTGTTGTCAGTATAAGAGAAAGTTTCCCTTCTTTTTCATTTAGTATATTCCTTCTCCGTTTCAACCCAAAGACCCCAATTGAACTGTTTAAGTAGTCAGAGGTTTGGTATGACATGACATGATAGTGGCACTAAACATTTGAATGGGAAGATATTGGCCTCTTTGCGATGCGGATAGAAATTTGTATGCTTAAACATAACGGAGAATATACTAGGGTTGGATTATCTCCGGGGATTTGGAAACGGGAAAACATATAACACAGTTCAAAGCTGTGATCTACCCACGAACAATCAACGGGGATGGACATTTTCAAGTTTAAAGAAACAATTAATGGAAACTGTAAGCAGCTTGGAATTTGAGGTATTCGATAGCCATGGGAATCACACAATGTTTCTTTCTTGTTATGGTTCATACGAAGTTATAAATTGATGTAGGAAATTGGAGTGCACTTTTGGTCCTAAGGAGTAATGTTCTCGATGGAGTCGCTCTGCAATTCAACGCTCTAAACTCTCACCGTTAGAAAACTGTTCCTCCAATTCTTAGGGGCAATCGACAGATATTAAAGGGGCTTGAGCGATCTGGCATAAAGAACTGATTAATCAGTGAGTGTGATTTCATCCACAGACTGATTGATTGGCTAATATTGATTGACAGATGGCTCAAGCCACTTTCATATCTGTCGATTGCCTTGAAGGATCGCGTTGAGGTGATGGTATGGTATGGTATGGTATGGTATGGTATGGTATGGTATGGTATGGTATGGTATGGTATGGTATGGTATGGTATGGTATGGTATGGTATGGTATGGTATGGTATGGTATGGTATGGTATGGTATGTTATGGTTTCATGTGGTATGGTATAGTTTGGTATGGCTGAAGCTATAAATACATATACATTATCATGCTTGCTATGTTAGTTTCAGGTGTCAGTTGCTACTTCACTACTTCGCAAAAACTTAAACGAGGCTCACTAACACTACCCCCAATACAACTGTCATCTCTTTGTAAGACCTACAAAATTTCTGTGGAGGAAGAAAGTAAATAAAAAAGATTAATAACAACTTAATAGCCATATTAGGCAGCTTAATTGGTCAAAACTTTCTTGTCTCTCTCCTAATTGTATCCTAGAATCATTAGTCTACAATATAGATCATGGTTTTAAGATATCATGCGGTTTATGTTTCAGCGAACAATTTACATCTATTTTGTGTATATGATTTCAATTCTTACACTGGACTCGTTCCTAAGTTTTTCAATCAAAACTCCGCAAGGTGCTGGGTGTGCAAGGGAGAAGTAGAGGAAGGGTAAGAGAAAGAGAATAGAGGACAATTGGAGGGAGAGATGGAAGGAACGTCTACCTATATGAATATTGTAAAATGAGAAAGGATGCATTCAAGAGCTCGATCAAGGCACTTCAATAGTATATTGAACTCTCTATCCTACATAACCTTCATGGTCAAATCCAGTCGTCCTACGCAAGAGGGGTTGATTTTAAGATTGAAGTACAACTTCAGCTCTAAATTGGCTCGCCTCGCCTTTGTTGACAAAGAAGAGGCGGGATAAACTGGGAGTATGTGGAATGGGTTTCCTAGCTTTTTCTGAAAATGGCTTGTAATAATGGTTTGCGTTCAAGGTGATTATTTCCAGAGACATTAGTAGTGGCCTTCATGTATTACGTCACCTTACCTCCTGGGTCACCTTACCCCCAGAAATATTTACCCTGCTACTTGAAATCTCGATGAAACATTCGTTTAACATCAAAATAAACCATTAGCTCTTTTAGAAGTCCTATGAAGCATCACAGACTTCTCTACTTAATTAATGTCTGCAGCTTAATTCACAAAATTTGTTTTGCTTCTAAGAGAACTTTTTTGAACTTGAGGTCAATATCAACACAGCAAGCCTCACAGAACCATCATAAAATTATATTTTTTCCAGGTATTAAAACAAGCCTGATTTTAAGCTGATCTGCTTTTACATTATTCGTAAAACACATATGAACCACAAGAATATGACCCACCATATGAACCTTTTATGGATAAATGCTTTATTGACAAACAACCGATAAATTCGAATGCATTAAACTTCGTGGAAGTCTTCACTTATTAGAAAAAAATTCTGATTGCACTTTGGAATCCTAACACCATCATTGTTGTCTTGGAAACTGGTCAACAATCCTGGATTTATGATTTGGGTAAAAATCTAATCAAGGTTGAGCAACAAAGGATTAAACCTAGGACATATTAGCAATGAGAATTGCTCCCTGGATTTATATTGAGAAATGTTATCAAACCGATGAGGTTTAGAAAAGGGTCACTTCGTGTGCAGTCTTTTATGTTTGCTAACGTAAAAATACTTTAATTCTCGGCAGTTACAAGACCAAGGGCTACGTTTCAACGAAAATGGAATCCTCTCGCCACAAGTATGCTCGATTGGCATTTGACTACAACGATGGTGCGGCTTTTTGCTTGCAAAATAAAGCTAAACAGTTGAAAGGTCTTTGTATAATTTCAAATTAATCCTCTCATTGCTCATCTTTGAAATTGTGGCGATGTATTGCCAAAGCCTCGGCCTGGAATCTTTATTCTCTATTAGGCGATTATATTCTATCTAGGACTTGGGACTAGAGGGAAAAGCACCTGATAGTGGTTAGTGTATGCAAGAACAGATAACTTCCTGAGCAAATGATATACCGATATTTGTGAACAGCCTTGTATTTCACTGTTGATTTTAAAGAGCAAAAATCGCAGCAACAGCAACAAAAATAAATAATAACAGCAACAAATACACAAGCAACAACAACAGCCCAAAAGTAATAACTAAACGGCATGGTAACAGAAATAGCCTTCAGATCTTCAGAATTTATCACTAAGTACTGTCCGACGCCCAAAGAGGGTTAAAAGATTTAAGGTTGATTAAAGCCCATAATCATGTGAGCTATTTTCATCTGTGACTTCAAAAACTGTCGTCAGACAAAAGGCTGAAGTATTCAATATGGCGGATCAGATTCGCTTCAAATCCAAACAGGTCACAATTTTCTGTAACATTTGCAGGAAAATCATCTAAAAGAATCCAATAAATTGGCATACCCATTTCTAGAATCCGACGAATAAATTTGAGGACTGGAGTTGAATTAAGAGGATACGCATGTTATGATGGCAGGCTTGCCCAAAGAGTTTTAATTTTGTTTGCTTGTTTTGAAATTTTGTGTTTCTAAACTTTGTTAGTAGGACAAATAAAATCCTGAAAACACCCAAGTTAGAAAAGAATGTTTTTGAAACATTTCCAATAATCGCTATTATCACTTTCTTGTGTTTATGGAAAAAGAACGAAACAATTCGGCATCGCCTGGCAACTAAGGAACGAATCTTTCAGCTTCATTTCAAATTAACCCACAAAAATCTCAGTGACAACAACAGCTTTCCTTTCCTGAGACATCGTATTAAAGAAGAGCTGAATCTTTTTTCAGACCTAGTGATTGATATTTCATTAAATTTGAGAAAAACTTGTTAGGTTTCGAATCTCATCTATTTGATACAGGCAGCTTTAAATATAAAGGGAAACTTCGTATATCTAGATGAGTTTAACTCAGTGCATTCTCGTGTATTTGTCCTTATTCTATTCCTACAATTTCTTCAGCATGCTCAAACGCAGTTCTTGGGGTTCCCTCTTGTCACAGCTGCGCGAGTATCAGAGAGGACACTAAAGTCCATGCCAGGCAGGGGTGTGCTCATGAGGATAGGGGGCATGCTAAATTGGAACGAGATGAAAGGGGTCAACACTTTATGCCGAAAAGAGGTATCCAGCATAATGAATTTAAGTATTAGCCATCAACCACTTTCATAATTTGGGAAATAAGAGCCTAGTGTTTTGAGTCTGAGAAAATTGAATTCCAAAATTTACAGATTATAAGAATGGGAAACTGTGTAACAGAACAGTTCAGAATGACTCAAAAATCACCTTTCTCTGGGTAGGAACCATAGGCGACGGGGCAAAAACATCGTTGAGAGATTACAATTTTGAAAGGAAATTAAAACCCTTTATCGACCTGATTTATCGACCTGATGATCGAGGAGATACCATTATCGACAGTAGAATATCTACCACATCACTTGCTAGCTAATTGGGAGATGCTGGCAAATTTAAGTATTAAAGCATACGAATGTGGCTTTTCTTTAATTTAAACCGAATTTTTAATACTCGCTGAGGCACGTGACCTCTAGGTTTCTATTTCGCTCCAGAGACTCTCATTTTAAGGATTCCGACAATGTAGCCAGATACAATCGAAATTATTGTATGCTGGGAAAAAATATGATTGCTTTTGGCTCTTGCATTTGAAAACATTACGTTCTCTAGTATTTTAAATACGAAACACATACAGTTTGCAAATAAGATACCAAAATCTGTGCATAGTCTAGATTGATACCTGTACTTAACAAATATCTCCTTGAATATGTCTGTTACTATGCAAGTTTGAAACTGTTACTGTCAAAACCTCAAATAAAATAGTCATTGTGGGTCAATAGCTAATAAAATCTCCATAGGTCACAAGGTTAAGCCTGTGAATTTTCAAAGACCCATTCTCCTTTAGCAATGAGAGGTCAATTTTGTTTACGAGCATAGTCCCAAACCTGTGCACTCTTTTCCAGTAATCATTCCTTCTGTGATAAGTATTTCAAAAAATCCATCACCTTAATGATATCTTCTCAAAAAACCGAAGATTTCTGACGAGCAATAGTGAAAGAAGAAAAATTATTAATAAAACATTCGAGCGAGCAGCGATGGTTATCAGAGAACTTTTAAAGGATTTTAGGTTATTATCGTCGTTTCAAAACATCACTATCATTCAAAGTCAACATTATCAAAAAAACTTAGTCATACCTTGGAATTTTCTTGAGTTATTCCCAGTGTGGGTCTGTTTTCCACTTCTGGACTCGGAACATCGTTCGAACATTGAGAGTCGAAAAATCCGCTATCAGCTTGCCTACGTCTCGAGCTTCTACGTTTCGGCCCTCGATCCGACGTAGCCATAATTACACCGATGTTTAAGCGATTTTCAATCTAGCCACGTGCATTCATATCACAGGAAAAAATCAAAATTACTTAAGCCAAGTGTATTCCAACTCCGTGCTGCCAAATAGAATCTCAGCCCGCTGCGATGTCTTTGTTCAAATAGTTTAGCATATTCACCTCTGATTCGCTTTCGCAACTAAACAAAGAAAGGTAGGCTGGATTGGCTAGTCAAACACAAGACTAAAGGGGCAGTACCGAAGCTTATAGCTAAAACTGATTTCCAAAGTTAATCACACAAAGCTCAGTCTTTCTTCCACGAATTAATAAACAAACGTAAATACACGAGTGAATAATAAAGGGACGGATTCACGTGAAAACACCGACATTCGGCTGCAGCTAAAAGCCGGCATTACTGCAGTTATTGACCATTTCTCTGGAGTGCACTACAGAGATAAGTTGACGGGATATTTCCAGGACCCGTGGCATCTGCGAGAAAACAGGGAAATCAGCAACATCCTAGAGGTTTCCCAATACTGTTGTAGCATGAGAAATCTACCTAAATATTCAACAGGGTCGATAGCGATGGAGGGGCAGGGGTCAAGCGCACCAATACGCTTGTGTGTTGGGGAATTTTAGCCTTACGTTCGGAAAGTTTAAATGGGATAACACTGAATTGCACGAAAGCCGCTTTTTTAACCTTTTGTCATCAGACAAAATGAGCCGTTTTGAGCCCTATATATGTGTGCCGGTATACACTCATTTTTTTATAAGAAACCGGCTATAAGAAACAAGTACTGGACAGTCAGAAAAAATTAAGAAACTTCAGTACTCGAAGCAAAACAATTAAGAAACTATTTAATCGTTATAAAACTGAGAACAACAAAATTTTGTGAAATCCAAGAATATGATTGCCCTGTTGGCCTAGAACTTAAGACAGAACGGATAAAAATATACTTCCCACATCTAAATACAGCATCAAAACGGAGTCGAGTCTCTTGACGTGATAAAAAAGGTCACGAACATTTCATAACATAATTCATGACATCATAACTAAGAAACTCTTAAGAAACAATGAGTATTGAAATTTCCAGAACATTAAGAAACTGGAGTACTCAACATCGACCTTTGTTTCTTATAAAAAAAATTAGTGTAGGCCTTGATTTACCGCTGCCATTTTGTTGTGAAACTGGAATTTACTAAAGACAGCTCAGTAAAAGATTCAGAGAAGCAGCTACTCGTTGTTTAAAATGGCCTCCACTGCTTTAAAAAAGACACGGAGGGACTGAGCGTGGCCTTCAAGGGTTGAACATAGCCATCACGGTTTTATTATTGCCTGTAAGGGTTGAATATGGCCTGCTGGGGTTCAAAGGGCTGGTAACCACAATCCCCTGAAGATTCTATTGTTACTCAACCAATTCATGACCTACGTATCATTATGGATGAACAGTTTCAAGAAGAGGCTCTGAAACGCACACTTGTATGGTCTTAATCAGTGGCGGACATCTGGAGGGCAAAGGGGGAGCGTTCGCCCTCCCCATTTTTTGAATTCAATGTTCTTTTGTTCTTAAAAAATGGACAAATGTGACGTCATATTATCCAAACAACAGGCTTGCCCCCCTCCCGTATTTGACCAAGTGTTTGCCACTGGTCTTAATCGAGGGGCTTATTATTCTCTCCTAACCAAGATATTTTCTCAGAACAACATAATTTTTCTCGACTATCAAAAGCATCTTTCCAAAAGGCGTACGAGATTTTCAATGAATGAAATGCCCCTCAATCTAATCGTTGCAAATTCAAAGAGAGTGGCCAGGGTGAATATTCAATTTATTTGAAGGAAAGTTTTTTCCGAAATTCATGGTTGCATTTAGTCTACCCTGGGTACCAGAGTCTCCATAATTTAGTCTCAGAAATATAGTTAAAACGTAGTCACAGAAAGTTTTTTGAGGCCACTGCAACTGTCTACAATACTTCCAGGGTACATTTAGGCTTGATCTTTATATATAAAAATTTTGATGTGCCGGATTCCAGATTTGATCGAACCTGCCCTTGTGGCCAATTTGACAATTTTGTCAGCATCAAGAAATTTTGTAATTTTGATGGAAAGGAACTCAAAAGTCTTTACCTCGAAGCTATATTGATTTCTGGAGCGTCAAAATCTAGTTCCAATGGGTTGCGCCATATAAAAAGGCTCAAGCTTTATCGGAATACGACAAGGCCAGGTCTCTAACAAAACTTCTGAAGTGCCACAGCCTCACTATAATATTCAAAAGAGCTGCCTTTTCCTGAATCTTCAAATTAGCATATGCAAGCCCCATTGTAAACAAATATTTCTTGCCTGGCCTGGTTTGGGATTAATGATAAACGCGTAATCTTTCGCAGGGATTAACGGCTTTACAAGACTGATTTGGTTTATCGTCTTGACTTTATAGAAACCTCGCGAAATTCATAAAATGAATAGAAAGTATTTAGAGCTTATCCCCTTGGATCATCACTTTTGTAGAACCAAAGGAAAACAGTTTGCTTCGAGTATGACGAGATGTTTCTACAACTGCGCGAGACTTGAAGTCAAGACATCTGCATGAAAAAGAGAATGCGTTCCCGAGATCAAGCCCATCAACAGGAAGTGGATCCTTTTGGACCATGCCCATATTAAAAGTCCATACGTTACAGACAGTGAGTCGAGTTTGATTTTGTGCGTTTTCCAAGATGAATGCTTTATACCATTTTTACCGAAAATCTATCACCTAGACACACCTCCAAACATTTGAAAAGTACTTATGTCCGTTGAATTTCTGACCTTAAATATGTCAATCAAAGGCCTCCTGACAATGAACTCAGGTCCACAAGTCTCTGTCTGACAATAACAGCAGGAAATGTTAATTAATGTATTGTAACGTAAAATTAGAAAAGGGTGGAGGGGAGAGGTGGGACCGGAGAAAGCAAAATAAGAAAATTGAAAATTCTTGACATTGGAAAGACGAATCTCATTTTAACAGGATAGAGCGTAACCTGATGTCATATAACGCAGGACACACAGCCACAATAGCCATTGGCCATTAGTTAGAGCTTATCGCCATTATGTGGACAGATCGGCACCAAATAAAATCAAAATGGCAATACGATATTTGGTTTCATGTGCTCAAGTGACTGATTCACACTTATTCGAGGAAGGACCGTAAAGCATATACATACATTTCGGTTTTAAGCACCTTTTGAGAATTATTGCCCCTCCCCCCTCAGCTGCGGTTTCTGCCAGTCAGAGAGGGTTCACAATTTGTAATCAAAAAAGTCTAAAAAACTTAACAATTGATTTTTTTGCTACGTTTCAATGTTCTTAGAAGCCGTTAGTGAAATGGGCAAAATATTATTAATCGCTCCTATCTTGAGTCCCGAAAAGATAAACCAGGCCCATCCAAATGACAGAGAGTCAAACATGGAAAAGGTATTAGAACTCGAGATGTCTAATTCGGGTGCTTGTTGGGTAGACGTGTCATGATTCCTATTGTTTGGGGCCATTATTCTAGTCATTTGTCTAAACCAATGAGAATGTACATCGTATGCTCATGCAGTGGCGGATTTAAAGAAGGGCAACTAGGGGCAGTTTCTCGATGAGTTGAAGCAAGTATGGCACCCCCTTTTTGGAAATTGTGCGCCCCTTTTGAAGAATGAGAATCAGCTGAAAAAGTTTCTGAGACCAATAGATTAATTTGCTTCAAGGATTACTTCAAAGTTATCTTGTTTATTCCGAAAATGGATCTGAAATTGTTGTATACAGCGTTCTTTCCTCATCAATTTTGGAAAATGTTTCAGCGCCTCCACTACCAACTGCCCCTCCTTCAAGTTTGCTCTGGATCCGCCCCTGTGCTCATGCATATTATAGCAGAGGTTTGTGGATAAAATGTTTACATCTCATGGCAGTAAAGAACATCTAGCTGTCAAGTCTTTTTGATATTTCACTAACAGTTGATGGAATTAAGCAGTAGTGATTAGAATACAGATATCAATAATATAAGCAAAAAAGATTTTGCAGATCTAGCTATCACATTCTCGTGAAACATTTCACACAAAGCTAGATGGCTATTCACAAAAACACTTAAAAATTGCTCAGAAATTTGCTGAAAGCTACAGATAAATTACACGTAGAGGGTCACTGCTTTAGGTATACGATATTACAATATTGATCCATATACATGGGTGACAAATTATCTTAATGCCTTGCCCAAACCAGAAAAGTTACATCACAACAATACCTGAATGCTCAGTTACGAATTCATCTCGGACAAAAACACAGTATTGCTTAGAATCAGTGTCACATGTCAGCTTTTAGCATATTTTTTGAGAGAAGCACTTGTTCCCCTGGCTTGAATGGGGGCATACCTAAATATGGGCAGCCTCCGCATCTGAAAGCATCTCCAAGGCTGCACTAAAAATGAAAAAAAAACAAAGATAAAAACTTTCAAATTTTTAAATTATTTGAACTTACAGAAGATTTTTTTCCAAAAGGCCATTTTTCGTGCAAGAGAAAAGCACCCAAGCAGGCTAATTTAACTGATCCATCTAGCCTCTGTCTGCTATAGCCTCGTTTTTCTTGCAAGTTACGAATATTCAGCATGCTTCTCTGCTTGAGTAGAAAGTTATGGCATGGTTACGCAAGAATAATACATTTACACATGATCAGTATAAATTTAAAAGATAAGTCGTAATGGTTCCAAATGACCCAGCTTTTCTGATGTTCCCACTGATGATAATATCTGCGGTGAACGGGGAATCTGCAATCATCATGATAGGCCTAGTAACCAATTTTCAACTTGTAAACAAATTTATTTCAACCCATATTTATGCGATTACGCATTTGACCACATTCAATGAAATACAGACTGAACCATTACGTTCGATGTGCACATTTTTATAATGTCACAAATGATAACTTTCTTGCTAGCGTAAACTGGCTCTGCGAACGACAGTTGAAGAGAAAACTTCGAAGATGCAGCTAGGGAAATATTTGGCCTACAAAAAGACTTGGATGGTGTCCTTGTAGGATCTGTATTATCCTACTTTAAATAGAACCATCCTGAATAACATTTAGCTGCCTGTACCAAATTCAAGAAACTTTTGGGCTGCATGGTAGCCTACAGACACAAACCAGACATAGAAAATCCAGACAAGTGAATCCCCTAGATCTAGATCACATAAAGAGCGGGAGTTAGTTTAATTGCCCGGACAATAGATTGAAACATATAAGGCTTTATCTCGTCTCGTCGTTGTTTCACAGCACACTCCGCTGGTGAAAATGAATAGCAAGACGTGAAATGTGCCTGATTCATCTAGTCTCATTAGAGACAGTCAAAACACCCGAGGACGAAAAAATCCATGTACTGGATTAGAGTGTCACTTGCTCGTTTCGATTATCTCGTCAGCAAATATTTCTCATTGGTGCAGAGAATGGCAAGGCTGCCTTTTATAAAGACTAACAACAGCCCCAAGGGCAAGTCACCTAATCATATAGTCTTAAATGGTCCTGGTTATAATCCTGTTTCATTCCTTCGAAAGCTTTTGGCTCAATTTGACGGGTCTTATCATCATAACAACATGAAATACCGGAGACATATGATTAAAAGACTTTCAAACTTGACACATAACCTGATATGGAAAATACTTCACTTCGTAATTAAATTCAACGATAAGCCTTACTCCAGTCAGAATCACGGACAATTCGGAATATTCCAACCTCAAAATTTACTCAAAATGAATGACTCAAAATGAAGTTCGATGGATTGAATTTTGACAACTGAGAATTGAATTGAATTTGACACATTTCAATTACTGATATAAACTAGATTGAATTGCATTGATGGGTGGAGGCAATTCATAGTGACCGGGCACTTAATGAAAGTTACATCGTAACCTCAGTCGTAACCTGACTGCACCGAGATGCGCAATATTGTGAAAAAATTTGATTATCACATCAAATTGGACATCAATCTATCTGAATTTGATTATGAATAGAATTGTCACAAGTTTTCTGGATGGAAGTTAATACTAAATCTACTCATTTCATCACAGCGACACGTAGATATTTAGAGGAAAAGCAAAAATAGTATTTTGATTTGAATCGGTTACGCCAGTGAAAGGTCTTCTGCTGTACGCGTCACTAAGTCTCATTATAAGAGTCGTCTTGCTTAAAATGTGGGGTAGTGATAGCGCAAAAATCAAGAATAGCAGCTTGTGTTTTTCCTGCTCTATCAAAGCAAGCACCAGCTTACATTGAGAAAGAGGCAATTAACTTAACCAAAGATCCACACTGTATGCTTAAATTAAATTGCCACCCCAAATTTCATCCTAAAGGCTGTTCTCGTTTATCTTCTGTAATCCTAGCTTTGGCAACAAAATACTAAGCTAAAACTGCAATTAAAACATAAGCAAGCAACTTAATAAAACCATAGCCATGGATTGCCAGTCATAAAAACATACATACGAGTTTTAACTATCAGTGTTAGGTAGAAGCCAGAAATTGAGTTTGATAAAATAGCATTATATTTAAGTGGTAAACCCTATAGTACTGTTGACTTGTGATATGAAAGGTTAAGTTTATTCATAAACTCGGATTTATGAGATCTTTGAATAGTAATGGGATGCAGTGACATGATGTCTTGGTATGATAAAGATTACTATCTAGTTTTGGCAGTTCAAGAAGGTCAAATAACGACAGATGTGCGTGCTAGTTCGGAGGACCTCAATAAAGACGCGTAGAATGTTTTCAGAATAAGCATGGGAGCATCTTATTCATGTATTTGTAAAATAAATTTTGCTATAGTCTTGACTTTTAGCATTCAAATATAGCAAAATCATGTTCTTGTGAGCAAAATCTCAAGCTAGAAATTAAAACATGGTGCGCCAGTTAAAAACTTCTAATGGGAAAACACAATTTTACAATTCTAGAAATTGTTCGAGGTACAAAGCAGGCTCTTTGCACCATTTAAGACCTTTCAACCACATCCGACGCTTTATTCTACTTAGGTAAATAAAAGCACAGGATATTCTTTGCTGCTGGAGAAAGTTTCCGTACGATACTCAACATCATCTTATTCTATGCAAATAGGGTGTGATGGTTTACTCCATAAGACACGATCTTCTTTCTTCACATCTTTGCCTTTAGAAAGATGTGTTTTGGAATGCCTATTCTTCTTTCCAGCATTTCACAAAACACATGTGAAAGCACATTAAAAATCTCAGAAAGCCGAGATGAAGGGCGCTAAAGCCGCCTTCGAATAGAAAGAAGATAAATGCTAATTGAACAATATACTCACGTTGCCACACGCAGATTTGTATGCCTTGGGCTTGGTGGGTTGTGTACCGTCTAATTCATCAGCCAGACCACATGTACTTAAAGAAAGAGAAGGGGGATAAGTACAGCTTCTAAAGCACATTCTCAATATTAGGGCTAATAAAGATCCAAATGACACAGATATATTAATAGAAACTCCAAGATGGTATGGCAAAAAGAAAAGAGAAAATAAAACAGCGACCATGAGACCATGAGATCTTTTATCTAAATTTTCTAAAGGCGGTAAGAAGCATTAAGGCAACTTTTAAATAGAATCACGATTAAACGAAGCACGAATATTTGCTTCTTGCAGTTCAAAGGATTGAAATTTCATTCGATCAATCTGTCGAAAAATATAAATATTTTTGGCTAAGGACTTAACGGCAAAACGCGTTCAACATCAAATTGGCTAAAAATATTTCTTTCGCTACAATTCTTACGAATCTTGATTTACAACTAAAAAATCAAAGGACAGAAACTCACCAATTTTTACACGCTTTCTTTTTTCCTGAATTTGGACCACATTCATCTGAAGAAGAGAATGGGCGATTAAAAAATTCAACACTTCAAATCTGACTATCAAAGACATTCAGTTGATAAAAAGTTGTACGGATATAAGACATTCCTGCAAATATTTATGGGTAGCAAATATATTTAAGAAAGAAGAAATGCAGATTGTTAATATTTTGGCTTTCTAGCATCCCTAAAAGCAATGCTTTGCAAAACAAACAGAATCTGAGGGGAATATGAATTTGTTTATCTTGTCTATTTTCGAATTCTATAATTCCATTTCCAAAAATTAGTATTTGTCCAAAAGTTGTTGTACTGTTGTTCGATCTTTCTTTTATGTTCGATTATAATGCATAATTGTTGAAGTATTCCCACGAGGGTAGTGTAGTGAGGCAAAATCATCATCGATAAACGATGGAATAATGTGTGGGTTAAACATTTGCCTCTACTTTATCTAACAATTAATGAAACAAAAAGTCTTACTTTTCAGGTTTCCTGTATCTGGTCTCAGAAGATCTTCCTCTTCAAGCAAGGCATCAGAGTCAATTATATCCTTGAAGGTGAAATACAGACAGTTTAGATGGAGTGAGAGAGTAAGTGTTTTGCATGATTAGGTGTGAAGATGGCTCAGTGGTCAGGGTCGCTAACTAATGATCTAAAGGTCCGAGGTTCGTGGCACAGCAATTACCAAACTTTCACGAGGAGAGTCTCCAGCTCTCAGTTATTCAAGGCAAAGGAATTACGGGGTGACGTCACATCGAGAGGAAGGCCAGGGAACCACTTGATAAGCGTGGCTTCTCGGTATCCTAAAAATACAGTATCTTCGAAAGCTAGGTATACAAATACAATTTCAAAAAAGCATAGCTCGTTAGTTAGCTTCAGTAAGGAAGGGTATGGATTTCCCTGTCTTTTAGATTCAGGCTACACCTTTCACAACAAACGCTTGTCTAGACATTATCAAAATCTTATTGACGGCCTATTATCATAGATTAAATTGACAAGTCATCAAAGCGTAGAGTTTGAAAGCGAAATTGGTTACAAAACTATGCACAAATATTGTGGTGCAAAAACTGATTTCGTGTGAATTGAAATTTTGAAATAAAAATGACATTTATATTTTAGCAACTTTTTTAAAACTTTAGTGGATTAACCTTTTTGCTTCTGTTATTTCAAGTTCATATTGCTCTTTGAAAAACTATTAAATGACAGGACGTTGGATTTCCGTGATCGCTCAGTATTTTCCATCAATAACACATTTGATTAACTTTATGCTAGTTTTAGTTTGATAATTAAAGAGAAACAAAACCAGACATAAGGGCACCTACAATGTCATCATCGTTTGCATCTTGTGCGGACAGTGTCCAAACTTTTGCTACATCTTGGCTTACAGCTTTTTTGGTACCTAAAAACAAAATTTGCAGTGTTATTATGATTTTCAAAATCAGAAAGAAAACAGATGCAAATCAAAAGAATCAATTTATAAACAAACAGAAAAAGGAAATATAAATTTTATCATTGAACACGCTATCAAGCCAAACACCTATCGAATATGTAGCTTTTAAAATTAAAATGGGAGCTATTGAATGAAGATATAAATCTTGCAGGGAAATGTAACTATAATGGCGACTATAGTACAAAGGTTTTCTTTTCCCAAGGAACAAGATCGATTCCCTACGAATAAATAACATTCTAGCGGCGAGAAAAACCTATTTATAATCCGCTTTGGATTTGATCTTAATTTAACAGCTTGATTCTCTGCCAAGAAAGCCTTATGCAACTTTATATAACTAGTTTCTGAAAATAAAGAAACGGGTTAGAAACAATCTGAACTTCTTTATGACTGTTTGTGTTTCTTCCATGCAGATAGATGGTTGGTAAATTGATATATGTGTCCTGATAAACGTTTAATTACTTCTAATGATAAAATTATTCCTGATAAATTTCACCACTATGTCATAAAAGATAAGACATGTTAATATATTGAGTTTTATCTATGTGGAAAAAAGCCCAGCAAAGGCAAAAGACGATAAAGATACAGCAAAAACATCAAGGACGGCATTCTTCGGATACATTCGTTTTCAAAACATAAATAGCTTTTTCTTACAACATTATGGGTTGAAAATATGAGTTTTTTCTCGCAGACCAATTTTTGTGCCCATCTGCTGTATCTAAAATTTGTTGTTCGGGAATATTTCTTAGATTTTCGTTGAGAAAATAAATATCTTATTTAATAGACTCGCTGATAAGGGTATCTGCAAAAGATGGGTTGACTTTATCAGACCTTTCCTGTAACTTCCCAGTTTGGTACTAGTTTAGAGGACTCCAAAATCCAAACTAAGACGCTCTGCCATACCTCTGACGCACTATTACAAAAACAGGTAAATCTTCAAGTTGAACGCCTAACCAAAAAAAGATTCCTTATGCTATGCAAAGGTTAAATGTTTTGGCATGGTGCACTAAGTTTGGTCTGATTGTCCAATATCTGGTTTTTAGTAGTGCTGTTAACAAAGTGCATGATTCGTTCGGGGCAATTCACACTCTAAGTTTTCTCCGAGTGTTTGAATGGAGAATAAATAAAGAGGACTAAACTGTTACATTTTTCTATAAAAAGGCTTCGAATAAATACGACATACATGCAACATAGAATATAGAAATGGGTGCAATGGCAAAAAATCTGATAATAGGCGAAAAGGCTTACTTGTTTTCAATGCTATTTTTGCACCAGCTCCAACTTCAAAAGCTGGCTTTTGACAAGAGACCTATTTCAAGACATCAGAAAAAATGGAAATAAAGGCTGAGCTCCACAAGGCGAATTTCGCAGCGAAATCGCTGATGAAGGCATCAAGGCATGCGCAGATTTGATTTCTGATTTCGCAGCGAATTCGCAAGAAAGTAGAAAAGGGTTCTACTTTTAAGTAGAAAACAGTCTCGTGGGAATTTTGAAGCGATTTCGGTGCGAAATTTGCCTTGTGGAAACCAGCCTTGAAAATTGTTTTAAAATAATCAGAAAGACAATTTTAAGAATGAAACTGAAAATTATCAAATTTCTCAATAAAACCGAAACTGGCTAGGTGACGATTTTCTCCATCAATCATGTGCGCATACCAATGCTTAGGAATAACTTGTTACTGTGACAGACTTTCTAAAAACCAAATGCTTGAAAGCTAAAAAGAAGGCTACAAAACCACATAGTTGACTCGCAGTCTTTGGCCTGTGGGGGTTATAGCACAAAATCCCCTCAACTAGTAGAAGTTAATAGCTTACAAATTGCTATGCCTAAAATTTTGGACAAATCTGTTGAGACAAACCCCTAAACTTGTGCCCAGTAGCATGCATCCATAGGCCCACATCTATCGACCCCCTTCCCTCTTTTTAAAATTTGGAGAGTAAGTACTTTAGAAGCAGTGATGTCAACATTGAACTAGGAGAGAGGGTGAAAATTCAAACACTTGTCTGTCCGGAATTGTAGCTGGTCTTAATCACAATATAAAATTTCCGTCAAAAGCTGCAAGACTTCGGCGTGACAATAAACCATTGGGATTCACACTCTACAGTTTATGGGGCTTTCACTGATCGCTTCTTTATATCGACACCCGCCTCTAGACACATAATTTTTAAAAGGTTTTGTCTGATTTCCTAAAAAATAACTCTTTGCGATTTACAGGTATAAACATGATGAAATGTTTCATCAACAAGATAGTATAATTTGCCTTGTTTCTAAAAACAGTTTTGACTACACACGGAGAGCCTTTATGGCATGTTTCAAAGCAACAATTCAGCACTCCCACGGAGAAAAGGTCCAGATTTAAAGAGTTTCTACCTCTATTTCAGTTCTTATTCTTTGTTGGCAATATAACAGCAGGATCGGCAAGACACAGTTTCTCCAATACATAACAAGGTTATTAAATTGTTTAGAAATATGTATCTAATGTTTCTGTCAATCTTTTATTTACAATCGCCTTTGAAATGAGCCATGTAAAACAAGAGAAAGAAAACATTAGAGATAGGGAGTCATGTTGTCAGAGTCGACTTGAAATACAATTCATTCAAGAGTTTAACTAAATTTTCTAACCTCAACCATTTGAATTGATTCACCATCAAGTTGAGACACATTTGGCTGTAATGAAGCAAAACATACAGCTAGAATTCTCCTTCTCTAGATTCATGTAAGAAAATTTCTATATCATTATCATAGCATATGCAATCTATTGATTCCCAAAAGTTTATGAAGCACACAGCCCCTATTTCAATCAATCCATTGTTTATCACGTCTTGACAATCTATTCTTGTAATATCATTTTTTCTGAATCAATAGCCCTGTAATATAGGCATAGATCAGATCTACCAAGCCCAGCAAATTTTGTGTAAGCCTCATGCATTCAAGAAGGGAAGGAAAATAGAAAGTAAAATTCAAACAATAGCATTAAGTAGGTAGAACATAAGATCACAGAAATTAAATAACATACACTTGATTGGTAAGAGATATTTGCTGCATCTTTTGGTTCTGATTTAAACAAGTTCAGATGATTGATTATATTAATATGGTTCCCCGCTTGTATTTTAAGATATCTCAGAATTTTTTTTACTAAGTACCACAAAAAGCAAAGAACATAAAAAGTCTCAGTGTAATGATTACCTCAGATGGTTTTATAAATCCAGATAATCTTAATGTAGAAATAAGTTTTTCAGCTGATCTGCCTCCTAAATATGGGATCAAAAGAACTGAGACACACAATCGATAAATAAGAATCTTTGGTAACATGAATAAGCAACAAAGCATTTTTTCTGTAAATGCCAAGTAAATGAAGTTCCCAAAGACTTTCTGAAGCCATATTTGTACAAAGAAATTTGTTTCTTGCTATCCTGGAGTTCAAAGGTGATAAACACATCAAAATTTCTGTGTAAGTAGAAGGAATTGAGGACTAGCCACCATTGCAGGTATGTTTACATTATCTGTTCATTTTATTGGATGGGATTGTGATAAATTGAACATCAAAGTTTTATTTAAGTGTTAATCAAGTCCACCAGAGAAATGCTATGGGAGTGTTGGGTGTCATACCTTCACCAATAGGCACATATTGACTCTTTACAGAAAGGTTTGGCATTATTTATGGCTTACTCTGCAAACTTTGTTTAGGCATAAATCAACAGATTAACCACAACCATAAAAAATTATTTTGGTGCTGCTCTGAAATCAACACGAATAATACAAGTGAGAAAATATATATGAAATTTTTACGAAGAATTTGGGGTATAATTAGAAAAGGTTTGAATACCTGCTGGCTCTCTAACTAAAAGTTTGCCATTTGGTTTTAAAACTCTTGCTATTTCTGCTAATATGTCTGTGTTGTGAATGTAAGTTGAGGGTGAGAGAATTCCAGATATTGCTACATCAAATGTTGAATTTTGGTGTCCAGCTGCAGAAAATAATTATCATCATATTTTAATCAGGATGGGTAAACTGTTGGAGATATACACTTTATTCACTTGTGAATGAAACATTACTTTAGAACAATCAATTTTACAATAGACTTCCATTGTATTTCATGGAAATGGGCTACCATGGGATAAAATGCACCAGTTTATTTTGTACTGGGACATAAAGGTGGAATAAAAGTATATCAGGACATTTTATAACAACAATCTATTCATAAATGACAGATGCCAAAATAACTAACCATAAATCCTCGAATTGGCCTTCTCTCAAAAAATCCCCCCTCAAATAAGCCCCATTCAAAAATATCAAAAATAAATAAGCACCCAGGGGGCTAATTCAAGGATATACGGTGTCTAATTTGACATATGATTAAAAAGTAAATATTCTAAAATAATGTAAGTTTAATTTGAAGTACTGAATGAGATGAAAGCCGAATATGCAGAGTTAAGACTATTTATCAGGGATACTACAAATTGGCCTGTGACTGGTCATGTTTGAATAATTTACTGATTTTAAAAAGATTCTGTCATTCGCTAGTCATAAACAATGGCCACTAAAATCACATGAAACTATATTGGAACTTGCTTAAAGCTGGTGTTCCCTAGAAACGGCACCACAAAATTGAGCCTGGGGCAAGGGAGCTAAGAATAAAGTTAAGTGACATGGGAGGACCACCATGGTTGGGTCCAACGCGAAAATTTTTTTTGAAATCAGGCCTTCTAGAATGGCTAAAAATGCATCTCCCAGACTAAAATTTAACAAATTACTATACTGCTCAGAAAAAAACAATTTGACAATTCTCAGAAAAACATTTTTTATTTTTAGAAAAAATTTGAAAGGGAGGATTCATGCGATGGGGAATGAAAGAAAGAAAGGGTGACCTTTGTTCAGAATGCACATCAATGCAAATATAACATAAAGCCATTTACATAGTTAACATAAAAAAATAAAGCAAAGACTAATACATCATAGTTTTCTCTGTTAATCAGTTTTCTTTGTCTGGCATACATTATTTACTGTTTTACTAAAAGCTCATCAATTTGCTGTACCTAAACAAATGCCCCGGAAGATCTTTGGGAGGGGGGTGTACAGTTGACATGAAATCCATCATGGATTGATAGAGAGAATTTTACTTCCTGAATAGAAAGGTGCATTTTCTTTGTCTCAAGTATTTTTAGTAGGGCATGTTTACACATCCAAAATACAGACATTGCAAAGATATATAATGTTATACACTAAATTGATAAAAATAGTCGACAAGTAATAGAAATATACCTAAATAAGTTAGTAAATAGATCTGATAAAATCAAGCAGTATATAAACAGTTTGTTTCCTTTTATTTCATACTCTGTTTCCAAAAATAATAAAAAAGAAGGTCAAAGAATTTGTATCTCTGAAAAAGTGGAGTTCCCTGACCAAAGATGTGCAATAACAGTAATTTTAGGACTTTCCTCTCTTAATTATTTTGCAAAGCTTCTCATAACTTAGCTTCTTAATATAATGATTACAAAACCATTAATAATCAACTATTTGAATTAATTCAAACTCTTAAGGATGTTGATATACTACACATAATGCTAATTTTCTACACAAAGGAAAAGGCTTTGTTCTGCCCATGCCTAGGCACACTTGCAAACAAATGTATACTTACACATTTGCAATCAGTGTTGCAAGTGAAGCTCATACAAGTGTAGGTTGTTCAATCATACTAATAGCTTGTTCAATGGCACATGCAGGTAATGTTCATCAGGACCATGCTATCTTCATTTCTCTTTATAATTGGAAGTTAATCCCCTTATTCTTTGCTCAAGTTATCAACACTGGCATCAATAATCTTGATAACTTGAGCAACAAGGCCTGTCTACCTTGGCCCTTGGCCTGAAAAAATTTGCATTGCCAATATAAAAGACATTTTCAGTCTCCTGGTGAGCATTGCTCCTAAGTAAAAAATATAAAACATAGAAGAACTGTTTGCATCAGAGCTGGTAGAATCTGGTTGGTTCATTACAATGAAAACTTAGTGGTGCAGTCTCTTTACATAAATTTGACTTTCAAATCTAAAGGTAGGTGACAATCGATTATACGACTAGTTCAATAGAAAAATCCATTAGCAGGCAAAAAGGAAACATCACGCTGTAAATTTAAACATACAGGTTTGAATGATATCCACATGCTCAACTTGAACCCTTCCATCAGCTCCAGTTTGATTTTTCAATGATCCTACTATACTTTCAATGTTTGTTGGAGGGTTGGCTGATGACCAAAGGACAAGTACCTTTTGTCCAGGTAAAATTGTGCTGATCATGATGAACTTCTCTTCTGTCCTAAATTCAGATTCCAAAAAAGCTCAGTGACGATTTCTTTGACGAATTCTTCCTTCGCCTGCCGAATAAACCTTATTACAGCAGGAAGGTCTCTTCTATCACGGTATTTCTGTGAATTTTGACTTTTTGTTGACAAGAAAAAAGACTTTCTTGGTCAATTACAAAACTAAATCGACGCCACCAAGTTTACTGATTTATTGAACGTGAACGAGGCATGCCTCAAGCCTCGAGTTGATCAAGATAACAGGCGGCCGTGGCCTCCCTGAGCCTAGGGGGGGGGGGGATAATTCTACTTTAATTTCTAAGTGCCCAACGTTAACTTCCCAATTAAAGTTGTAAAACATAGATATGTTTCCTTAACCCTGCGAACATTTTTTAAGCGATTCTGTGAAGAGTTTTAGTAGGTTGTCTTCAAGATTGAATTGCGTGGAAGTAACACAAATTACAATTTTTAGGTTGGCAAAACAGTAATACACGGTGGAGTAGCCCTACCTACAATCAATCGTAGAAGATACTCGGACGAATTACTACTACTAAGACGTCACACGCAGCTAATACTGCACGACGCATCTCACAATGCCACGCCAGTTATTTCTGTCCAGTGTCAGTTCAGGTAATCTATTCAATGTTTGTGCTTCTTTTGAGAGATCCAGTTTAATTCCGATGCTGGCCAGATCTTGCCTTACTGTCTGCATCCAGGTCGTCTTTGGTCTTCCTTGTGGCCGTTTTACGTTCCTGAGATATTCTTTAAGGGTTTTCCATGCTGGTGTTTCTGGATACAAGCGTATGAGATGTCCTAGCCATGTTAGTCTCCTTTCTCTTATTATTTCACTCCATGGTTCACATTTCGTTCTGGCATAGGGCTCGTTGTTGGTAATATTCTTTTGCCAGTTAATTCCTAGGCTTTTTCTTAGGTGTCTACGTTGGAAGGTGTCGATGGTGTTTTCTAGCTTCTTCATTAGTGTCCACAGTTCGCTAATATACAAAAATACACTTGCTACATAGGCATTAAAAGTTCTCAGTTTGATCTTGATGGAGTTTTTCTTGCTGCTGAAAATGCTGTTGAGCATTTTGTAGGCATCAATTGCTAATATCTTTCTTCTGTTGATGTCTTTTTTTGTACCGAGTAGCCTTCCAAAAACTTTGCATTCTTTCCATGCTTCATTTCCCTTTTCCTCGATGCTATACTCTTCCGTTTTTGATACATTTATTCGCAGGTTTCTTTCTTCAAGTTTACCAGGAATGGTTTCTTTAATATGATCTATTCGATGTTTCGCAGTAGATGCCCATGTGATGCCATCAGCACACTGAGGGTTTATTTCAAAGTAGTTGTTCTCGGACGAATTACACTTTAAAATATTTGAAAATAGCACGGAAAAGCAGAAACATGCCATGCTCTTCAGCATTTCTTTATATCAACTTTGTTAAGCAGTGATGGTAGAATTATTTGACATAGGTAGGGCAAGGCTGGCATCAAGAAAGATGGACTGGGTTATAAGAGGGACGGTTGTGGGTGGTGGCAATTGCCCTCTGGTGTAAAAAAACTGGTGTAATTTTCGCCAATTGGAAACTATCATTGGTATCATTTTATTTTGATTAATGTCGCAGCATCGAAGAAGAAAATAGCACAGTTAGCATTAAAGTCGGCAACTGAGAAGAAATTTTAAGCAACAAGACTTAACCCCATTCGTATATCGCTGCGGTAGACAGTGTCGTAAGCTTGTTTTTGTCTGAAAACATATCCATATGGTGACATCTTAACTGTATCTCAGTTTGACCAAGTTTAAGTTTTAGGATAAATGTTTGATTGAAAACGAAACTTCAGTCCTTCTGCATTGCTCACACTAAACAAACAATTGAAATTTCTTTTCGCTCTGTAACACAGCGCAGGGAAATACCAATACCATACCAGTATACCTTGGCAATCTACTATTGCTTTTCGAAACTCTATGATTTGAAATTCTGTGTAACAGAATGATTTGCTTGATATCATGGAGGTTGGAAGGAAGGCATACTATGGACAAATTTTGCCAATCAACTTTACACAGCTATTAGCCTTTTATTTTTAGAAGTATAGTTTTTCTGTTGAAATTCTAATGTTCTTGGTGCATTATTGTTAAACAGATAAAACTCAGTGAAGTAACAGAACAAAGTTACCTTTAGTTAGGTAACAAAGGATCCCAAACCTTCTAGGGGCCTCAAGCAACAACTTTTCTTTGTTAATTTTCCTAGAGCACGCAGCTGCTCTTTACCCCACAAATAAAACTATTTGGCATAATGATGACAGCCTTGATAGAGCTGTACCAAGGACATACTTATCTAGTGGGCGCTAAAAATCGTTGCCTTGTAGCTAATTTTGAGCCACCACGCCACTGCTTTATATTCTACTAGTTCGCAAAGTAATGGCTAGCGTTATTCCTTGTAACTGAAAGTTTGGCCCGCGGCTAGCCCCCCACCCCAGATTTGTAAGGCTAGAATCGCCATTTAACTGCTAAGGGGCAGTGACTTAACTATCAAAATATTATACAAGGGACATAGAGATTTGACACCTTAGAAATTTTTTAGAAGAATCCTGAGTTATGTTTAGTAAAGTACACGTTTAGTGAAGTTCAGTTTAAGGAAATTCAGTTACAGACCGACGCTTTTTTGGTAAGCCATGCAGTGAATAAGAGCTCTTGCTTAGCCAAAAACACGCTAAATCTGGGAATATAAATTGCTTTCGCAAATTTGGAATTTGATTTTGTTCAGTTTTGATGTATTAAAATGTTGAAACTCAAATCTCACTTTGAATTTTGAATATCTTCATTCAGTTATGATAGAATTGAGAAGATGCAAACAAGTCAAAATAAACCAAATTTTGTCACCTCTCGTCTATAATTGCAATATTCCTAATTTAAAGATGATCAAACTATCAATTTAAATTATCAAACTAACTTTAAGACCTGTAAATAAGTTAATGAAGTTGACAAATTTACATTCTCTTATTTACATTTAAAAACGCTACATTTATAATTGAATTTTGTCCCAGTTATCAATTTTCTAAATCTTGAGATCCCTACATGAATGATGTTATAAGTGCGCCTTGTAAACTGACAATTGCCTACTAGACTCGAAACGCTTATCTATAAGCTAGATAAACATCTAATTATCTACGACGAACAAAAACCTAAGTTTTATCACATAGGATGATGAAAAACTGAATAATATGTAAACAAACAACCCTTTGCCCAAGCCTTACTTTTGCAAACTTTGGTTCACTCTGCAGCGTGTTTCACTCGCCGCACGTTTAAAAATAAAAAGATAACTCTGCTTCGCTCAGTAGCACAAGTTTGCAAAATATTCTTGGGTTTGAGCCAGAGTTGCCATATTGTCCCTTTTGAGGCCAAATTTCACAATTTTGGCCTTCTAAAGCGTAAAATGGCCTGGAAAATTGTTTTTGGCATACTTCTTAAATTTGGCCTTTCTGCCCTTTTTCAGCAGAAGTTTTAAGGGCGTTCCTTTACTCTAAAGGCCAAACAAATTATGCAAAGAGCAGTGATACACAGCGTGGACCCAAACGTCAAATATCATTGCCTGACCTAATGATTGGCGAAGGGATTATTTAAAGCGTACGTTTCTCGGTTTTTTGTTTGAGTTTGTTGAATTATTTTCTAGGCTCTTCCGTGGAAATTCAAACTACGCTTGCGCGGTGTATTTCTGCGAAATGTTTTGATTTTGCATTTTTATGAGCATTTTGGCCTGAGTTTGTCATCCGTCTGGCCTTCTTTAGAAAACTCCATCTGGCAACCCTGGTTTGAACACAGTAGGCCATTAACATCTTACTAACACTGACTGCCAAACCCTTAAAAAGACCCCACAAAAAATATTTTGCTTAGAAGCCCCCTTTTACAAACTGTTTAGATTGTATAAAGAGTTAGAATGAATTGTAACCTTGAATGAATTCGAGAGAGAATACTGCCTAAACTCTTTCATTGGCTTGCTTTCTTGTATCTACACTGGCTGTATTAGGCCTTTTTGGTGTGTTAGTCTTCTTCTTTCTTACCTCAGCCGTTGCTGGCCTTTTATTGCTCAGCTTTGTCAGTGAATTTTTCCTTTGTGAAAAAAAACTTTTTCCAGGCGAAGAGTTTTGCCTTTTCCTTTTTCCTGCGTCTTTTATTTTCTCGCCGCAAGGGACGACGTACTTTACTGTAACATCAGTTGCGTCAAATATTTGCGATGTTTTCGAATCAGGAGATGCGCCACATTTACTGCGTCTTCTCCGTGGGCTTTTCGCAGATACCTTTTTCACTGCATTGTTTGACTGCTCATTACCTTTAAGGCTATCTGCATCCTCACTCGATGTTCGGTCGCAAACATAAGTCAACGCTTTATAATCCGATACAACTCTCTTGTGTGAACTCTTTGCCGTGTCAAAAATACCTTCGACAGAATTGAACCCCTTTTTACCCCCTGTTACCCTGTTTCTCCTCGACGGAGTAGATAGTGCACCTCTGGCCTTAAACGGGCAGTCAGCAGACGATCCGCATTGCGGCGACTTTACCGTGTTGATCCGCCGCTCGATCGAAATCTTCCGTTCTCGGTATGCTCCGTTGTATCGCGATGGATAAAGAAGGTTTTCCAACCTCTTTTGCTTATCCTCTGTCGCAGTTGTCTCGTCGTCTAGCTTTCGTAAGGCTACTACTCGACTTAAAAACGGGTCTTGTCGGTTAACAGAAGCCCGTTTGATCGACGTCACGTTAAGCCCACCAATTTTAAGAGGATCTTCGTAATATTCAGCTTTTCTCTCAACCTCATAGCCTGGGACAAAAAGTACCTTGAACTCAGCGCCACTTTCAATGCAGCTCTTTGCAGTAAGATCCATTTCTGCTGTTGCACTGAGGTCTTCAATTTTGTCAGGTACTGTATCTCTTTGCTTTGGGCTCTTCAGTTTGCAAGCAATACATGATGACAAAGGTTTCTTGTCTTCATCAGCCGTCAGATCTTCCTTAGGAAATTTCTTTGTACGTTGAAAGCGCGGAAGAGGTCTCCAGACTTCTTTATTGACTATCTTTATATCAGAAATGCCGTCTGTGATCCTAGAGACAATAAAAACTGAGGAGTAATTTTTTCAACACTACAGTGTTACCTTAATCAAAAGACATCTCCTTAAGACCGAAACCTCGATAAAACGATTAAGCGATTTTCTCCCCAAAACTTTTCGTTATCTTCAAAACCTGGTAACACCCACAAAAAACTGGCTTTCTTCCAAACTTCGTAGAATACCGCTACAGTGAACTTTTATCGATAAACCAACTGTTAAACTTCATATTAAAGGCTTTCAAAGCAAATGACGAAATTAATTAGGGTACATTACAAAGCAAGATCGGAAAAAAATAGAAAACAACACCGCTCCAAAACGAATTCAGTCAGTCACATCTTCCTATTCAATACACTCAGTTCCAGGTTTATGCTAACAATTAATGAAGTCTTACCTCCTTAAATTATCGCTTGCTGTCATTTCCCTTGTGCACGTATCTCCATCTTCCACTTTTGAAAACATCTCCCCTTTTGATTTCCTATTCAGAAGATAGGCAGCAGCAAGCCCGTGTCGATGAATGTCAAATGCTGGAAACAGCCTTCCATTCTACAAAACAAGAAATTTAAGTTTTAATTTGAATTGTGGAATAGGGAAAAGAGAAATATATTTGAAATAAAAACATCGGACTAAGCAAACTGGTTCCAAGACACTTACCACCAACATACCCTATTAACATAATACTAGGCATACGAAAAACGATCAGATTAAAATTTTCCCACTTTTAAAGCTGTGAAAATAGATGATACTCTCCGTCGTTTTAAATTAATCTGAGTATCATAACTCAAGGCAGTCGGAGCCGGGGTGGCTGGGGGCTGGGGGCTGGGGGCTGGAGCCCTCTAATAAATGTCAAAATGTAGTATCTTTCTTTTATAACAGCGTACTGAGTGAGAAGGAATAAAATGGGCTCCCCCTCTCTCATTATGAATGTCGTCCCGACGACACTGCAACAATCTAAATAAAGGCAGTAAGAAACTAACTCATATGAAAAAGTGAAGGCTTACTGGCGAAACTGGATTTAGCCAGTTTCCTGTAAGTTATTTCAGAACAAAGCTCCTGGAGCAAAATGAATATTTGAAGTAATATTCCGGAAGCAAATGGCATGATATAGAATACAGGTTATCGAGCCTTTGGCTGAAAACAAATATAATTGGATAAGGTATTTTGAATCTATCAAAGATTTATCTTTCCAGGCCTTTCCTTGTAAATCTATCACAAATTCTTTCAAATCACTTGTCAGCCTGTTTTTTAAACCTAATAAGAAAATGGACAGCCTGATGCAGAAAATGTGTTTCTTATTTACTGTATAAGTTTCCTTCACTGTGGATAAAAAAAAAGTCGAACTCATTGCGAAAAGCATTTGGCTACCTGGTATCAGGGACCGAGCACCAGTCTAAATGTGGGAGGGCTGAAAAGGGCGTGACCAAAATTTTTTGAGCCCACACCCTCTAGAACGCTGGCAATGCCCCTTTTAGAAAATACTGGCTTATTTCTACTGGGGTTTTATAAACAATCTGGTTTAGGGAAGATATCAATAGTTATAAAAATAGATAAAATTAGATTGGAGATAATAAAACATCAAGAAAACGCCTAGAAAATGAACAAAAATGGTTCCCAGTAAAGAAAAACTGCTATTTCTTAGGAGTATACTATTCAATGTTGCGTTAGACCATAGTTAGAGTAATCTTTCCAAGAAATTTTCTAAAGCATTATCGCAAAAAAAGTGAAGGGGCTATAGCCCCTGCTAGCCCAATGGCCGCGCGGTGCCTGCCTGGTATGCTATAAAAATGCCACGAAGAGAACGAGATAGTTTCAAACTTGCGATTTTTGTAAGTTACTAAACCTTAATCAAACTTTGACGTTAACGTTAAACGTTGACCTTGTTCAAATTGATTATCACCTTAAACTTAAAGCCAAAGCTTTCTAACCTCTTTACATCATATAACATTATCTTCACGTTACAGATGGTAGTTTACACGAGAAAGAGTACATAGCCATCTATAATGATACTGTCACAACGAGCAAAATTTAACTTATCTTCACCATCAAAACATTTAAAAACTTGTTTCTACCCTGACGTTGGTTTAGTAGACAAAAATGCAGTGCTGTTATTAATAAGGGAGTTCACATATGTAAAGGAATATTGTAAATGCCTTTTTCCATCGCGCCAGTGACGAGAATTGACTTGAGATTTTTCATAGTGTCAAAGAAAAGTCTTAGACCATGTTTCGCACATTCACAGTGGACAATCGCATAAACGCAGCAAGGACAATCGAATAAACGGGCTTTAATATTTGACTCACACACAGCTACCGAAAGCACAGTTGAATTGGAAAATACTAACAAACGGTTATAGCCATCTTTCATTTACAACTGGTTATAGTATTATGCAACAGCAAGAAGATGAATCACAAGAAGCAATACCAATAAAATCAAAAACAATCAGCGGGTGGTTTTTTAATATGATCATGGGAATCTTTTTAGAATTAAAAATTCAGCTCCGAGCAACTTTTAAAGAAACTAGCAGCTCCAAAATCAATGAAATTTGTCAAAAAGTAAAATCCAATAGATCTTGAGTTAATCTTTCTTTCAGCAACAGGCGTCGATGCTAGCTGTTGATATACTGTCGTTTTCAAAGCAGTAATTAAAGAAAAGAGTTTTTCTATAAAACGTCACACGAAACCCAAGTCCGTTTTAAATTCTCTGCTTTTGTATAAATTTGTTGTAATGGCCTAGTATTTGATTCTATCAAGAGACAAAGACTTTACTTCTCCTTAAAATTTCAATGTTTATTCTGCAGACTATAAAGACATTTCCTAGCGGTTATACTAAAATATATAACAATAGTTAAAGAAAACTTCACAATATCTTGAAAATACTTTTTTAAGCGCATCTTAGTCGATGAATTTGAAATTCTTTCAACAACTAACATTTGCAAACCTCCCTTGCACAGATAAGAAATGTACTTTCTTGCAAAATGAATTACAAACAACGGTTTAACGATTTGCAATTGCAAACAGCAAGTAATTTATAATCAGCGAATTCAAACTGATTTAGATAGAGACAGTTGTGATTCTTACACTTAATCATTTTATCAATATTTTGCAAAACATTGAAGTTACATGGTACATAGTATTTAGAAAAATTGAGGGCAAACTCTGGAAAAACCTAGGAGTTGTCAAAAGGGTTAAAAAAGGTATATAGAAACAAGCATCAGACATTAACAGTATCAAACATGAAAAATATCAGACATTAACAGTATCAGACATTAACATTAACTGATATTACAGTATCAAAGATGTGCAAGCAAACATCATTATATGCAATACCAGGTTTTATAATAATGAATTCGATAAGCGAAATAACTGATGCATTCTCTTCAGAAACAGAGAAAAACATACCTTGGGCTTAGCTCGTGGTTGTAGCTGCACTTTGCAGGCTTGCACAAGGCCTAGCCCAAGCAACTCGGGTAGCTCAAATTTTCCATCGCATCTACTTCTGTTCATTACCAATATTGTGCGTCGAATTTCCTCATCGAAATATGAGGCAATAAATAATACATAGTGTTTGTGTTAACGGGATCATCTCGTAATCCACGCTCGCCCTCTTAAGCAGTTTTGTTATTATCAAAGTATTCCTTGGGAGCTGTTTATAAAAACCTCACCGTAGATGCAAACAGAAACTCTTCTCATATAGAAATGAGATTGTTATTGATACTATCTCAATGAGTTCGTAAAGGCCTGCGCGGAACAATAATAGATTCAAAGCCGTTGCGAAGGAACGTCAAACACAGCGGCGGTAGAATCACAGTGTAATAACAAGTTTATTATCATTTTGTGGCAAAACTGACAGACAAGGATCGATAATTAAAACTTATAATAAAGATAGCAACACATCGTATCTCACGACAAATCTAAATAAAACAAATAAAACAAAAATCACTAGACGTGGAAAAATCTGAAACTGTACAGTATCGAAGTTTTTACCTGCTTTCTGTCATAACAACGAAAAGTATAATAAGAGCAACTTCGTACAATCTTAGTATATACTTTGTCAACAGTGAAAAATAATCAAATCATAGAGGAAAAGATACTGGAAAGTAGGTATTCTTATCTATCAGCTGGGAAAATTATTTTGTTTCTCGAAAAGACATTATAAAAAAATTCTATGAAAACATACAACGCCCCCTTCCTGATACAAACCCTTCTTAGCCGTGTTTTACTTCGAATTTATATTTTAGTTGAAATTTTCAAACTTTCATAAACAGCTAATCCTAACAAATATGAAATTAAAGAGAAAATAGTAACATAGAAGCGGAGGTCTGAACTGACGAGCAAGGAATCAACTTATAGTGAAGGCGCTCATTTCCAGGAACTGGGTGTCTGGAGCAGAAACACCATTCGTTGGGGTCCAGGGGAAAAGCTTAAAAAGTGCTCATGATTTTGAGCCTATTAAGGATGAAAATGTCCTTAAAATTCACAAATTTTGAAGGAAATCTTTTAGATATGACCTAAAAATACGGCAATTAAAGGGTGCACGCACGGATGGGTTAAGAAACATTATTGTAATAATTGTTGCCAAACATTGAGGTACCTTCAATGTATCTTTTAGAGCGATATTTTCTCATTTTCTTTAAATTCATAGTAAAGCATTTCAAACCGATTTTTCTATCAATATGAATAGTGAAGAAAAATGCACTCAAAAGCCATTCTAGAGAAAGAAGTGCAATCAAAATAGACCTATCAGTTGGCTTGAAAGAATTATCACATCAAACGAAGGATTCAGAGTGTCACTGTTCTGTGAGAAAAATGATAAATAGGAACATAATTTGACTGGGTGTAGAAAAAAAACAGAAGTAGTAAATGTAGAGCTGGTCTAGGAAAAAATACAGATTTTTTAGGTTTTTAAGCAGGAAATTCAAATTGATTCAGTTAACAGCTTTGAAAAGATCTTGTTCTCGTGTGAATACATTTTAGAACCTTTCCGTTAAAGATTGTAGGCAAATTATTCGCTTAAAAAATTAATCAAGCTATATCTGGAGACATAAGAATAAGTGACAAAAAAATGGTAAAATTGAAATGTAGTGAGATCTGAATAGGTAAATGGTGAAAATATGGATCAAAAAGAATGTTTTGTCAGTGACCAGTGACATTAGGTGCTCTGTGGTATTTTAGAAACCAAGTCAATATTTCTAAAACCTGCGGAGTGGACGCACTGCTCATTTCAAGAAACTGCCATTTGAAACTATAAAGACGCATAAGATATCAGTAATGACCCCTAGAAAATCTTTGGATACATGACAGCATGTTTAAAACTTTTTTAAACCTCTTAGCTCTCATAAAATCCTTAAAAAAATATGAATATCAATCTCTCTACTTTGCAAATAGCTACTTTTACTTATTATGCCTGCTGAAATTACTGAGCAATCGGCGTTGCATTTCTATATGTTCTATTTCTTTTTAGGGAGATTTAGCATTAACAAAATGAATGTCCTGTTAGAAACAAAAGTATGAAATATGTGTAATATTGAGATTATGGGGCATAGGACATGCAAAATTTGGCTGATGAATTTTTATGTGCTTAAAAAATTTTATTTGCTCTGCAGAATTATGGGTATAGTTTTCATCATGTTTGCGGAATTATGGGTCCAAAATTTTAACTAAAATGGCACGTCCCTGTCCAAAATTCCAAAATTAGGCATAGTTTACCCCCCCCCCCCGAGCTTCTGCTACCCTTCTTCCCAGAAAAGGTTTATTGTTCAGGCAAGTATCTTCAAATAATACGAAATAACGTACTTCCTGATCTTGTACGTCGTTTCATGGCAAACCAACACTGTTCCTAGGGGAGTAGTGAATGAGTAAATTTGCTCTTGAAAATTGACGTAATTGTCCTAACACTTTTGGCAGGGATTGCAGGATGACAGCAGAAGGTGCAATGAGATAAATTAGAAAGTTTTCAAGTTAGAATTTGTTTCATTGCAACTCCGGTTCTAAGTTGTTACTCCGTGTTTCACTCTAACGGGATCATCGGGTGACAGCTAGATATTCAGCCCGAGGCTGTTATGAAGGAGGACCATGCTTGCATTAGAGGAGACTGGAAGATCTTAGCCATAGAAACTTGATGACAAGGTTATCTTGGTTGTCACACACAAAGCCCTATGCCGAGATAAATGCGATGGATCGTAACGATTAAAAGCAGTCGTTTATGCTGAGGGTAGAACTTTAATGGAGTGCTTGTATGCTGTCTGTTACTCTCTTATCGTAAACTAGGTTAAGGTCCTACTATCAGTTATTAAGAATTAGTCATAATAAGCACAAGTTTGCCTACTCATTGCACAACTTTGTCTAGCTTTGAATCCAAAATGGCTTCAATGAAAATTCTGGCATGGAAAAATTCTTCTCAGTAATTTTTATATTTTTGGAATAAAAAGAGTTTGTCCAGCATAACACAAATATGAAGCACGAAAACTAGAAAAATTAAAGAAAATGTGTGAAATACCTTGGTAGTAAGAAACGTAAACAGGAAGTTACTAGGCCTACCATGTTCTTGTCAACTGCTTTACCCTTGTCCTTCTAGAAGCAGCAATGGAGCAAACGAGCACAGTGACGTAACGATCCATTTCCGAACCAAAAGTTCCGAACCAACAGAACGCTTGTAATTATTATTATTTGACTGAGGGCTCTGTTTAAATATGAGAACATTGCGAGATTCATTTTGTTATCTGTGTGACCTAATCATGTCTTCATCATGGTATATAAATGGATTATTAGGGCCTGTAATCTTTTTAAGGTATGAATATTATCTAGAAATAGTTCCTTTTGAAAATTGTACAATGGTTTAACAACAAAAGAATGTAGAAAAATTCGAAAAGATAACTTTAGAAGGGAAACCAGTACTGTATTTAAGAGAAAGAGAAATCTTTCTGGCGACAAATTTGAAGTAAGCACAAAACTCTAGAAAAAAAACTAGCAGAGTAGATGATAAATTAAAGACAGGAAATAAAGGCTGGAAATACATTGTAACCGTAACATTTAGGCCTTTACTGACAGATAAGATGAAAACTGGAAACAATAGAATCGGCTGTTAGCATCTTTCCTGATTTCCTTTAATTGTTTCCTTCCATTTCTTTAACGGAAAGCAAAAGCTGAGATAGTATAACTCACTTTGAAGAATGAGGTACTCACAAATTTTTTAAGACCAGATTGCAATTTCTAAGGTATTCGTAAAAACATGCTTGTTAAGAGCAAATAATGAGACAACGACCATTGGTAAAGCTCAAGGATCGAAAACGCCTTCACTGTTTCCATTACGTTCTTAAAAAAGGTAGCAAGAATACTCTTTACTTGCCAGTTTATCATTGAGTATAGATAGACTCAATTAATCAATAAATTCGAGCCCTTGCTAAACCTTTTTTGCCCTTGCTGAATTTCTTATTGAATGGCTTTATATCTATTTTTCTTTGCACAACTATTCAAAAAAGGGGCTTTTAACACTAATTTGAAGAATCTAGTTAATTTCTAGCAGTTTCTGTACCGTACTTACTAAAGATAACTGCTTGATTCACGGCTGGTCTACTGTTTCCAGCAATCAGCAACAAATATACCAACATCAATCTCGTTAACAAGAAGAGACTTCTTATGCTGCATTATGTCACAGAAAACGCACCCACTGATTGAGAATATAGATATAAGTGTATTAAAACGGCAAATACAAGCAAACAAATCATATACTAAGCTACAAATCTGAGACTCACCACAGAGTCTATCCAGGAGTCAGTTTAGTGCTCACGAGCGCAGTTATAAGAAGCTTTGATTTCATTGGGCTTTATGTCTATTTTTCTCTTATAACAAGAATGACAGGTACTTTCAAATTGCTACCTAAATTTATCCATCTATCAATTATGGATGTAGGATAACTGCCTTCTGCGGCCGCGAGTCAACCAGACGACCTCCAATTCTTTAATACTCGAGGGCAAAATAGCAGAATTCTGGTCGCTTCTAGCTCAGCGTGTTAATGAAAATGCCACGAACTCTGCAAGGGAGCTTGCAATGGTACACTTGAGATTTTGCAGCCAATTAACGATGTCTGCAAATTAGCAACAAGTAAAAGAGGCTGCCAAATTAATTCAGGCCAGGTGTAAATGTTATTTATGTAGGACAGACACGTTAAAGTAGCACATAGCTTAGCTAATGTGGTCATGTATTTTTCGACAGGTCCAGGTTTCAGCGCTTGCACCAAGTTGAGTATAGAGGAAGGAGGGGGGGGGGGGGTGGCCTGCAATCTTAAAAAAAATATTGTACATAATTCTTTAAGAAATTGATAAAAATGCATTGGGTAAGGGTATATTATTTGGAGATCTGTCTGGGGAAAAACCACCGTATATATAGCACGGAGGTGGTGGAAAAGGGCGTGTTCTCAACCTCCAATACCAGGTTAAAAAAGAAATGAGAAATAATGATGCTTCTCCATTTTGTTATCATGGACCTATGTAGAACAGGACCAAATGGAAGAGCAGGCGTCTTTCAAATAGACTCGAGTGGCGTCGAAGAAAAACTGTGTATAGATAAAAAAAACCTATGAAGCCGGCAAAAAATTAAACCTGGGAAAATTGACAAAACAAAAATAGGAATAAGAAGTGATTATTTAAGAAACAGGGTGTTGTAATAGATAAACTAAAGTGCTGGATAACCATGACTGTTAATATTCTACATTTCCTGCCAAAATTCTTGGCAGGCTACAGTCAATTTTTGAACATTTCCTATTACAAACGTTCTCTCTGTAACAAAATTACTGCATGACTTAGGCCTTAACAGTTGTTGTTACTGTAGTCATTTACAATACATGTTGAAATATGCCATGGAAATAAGTCTAGATGAGATTTGATTAGACTTTGAATAAAAACGGATCAGAGTTCGGAACGGAATTTAAACTAGAATTTGGGTTATGATAGATGGCAATTATCCAGTCCGCTATTGGAATTAGAAGTTGAGCCTAAACAATGAATCGTTGTCTTTCGTTTCCTCTATCTGTTGTACTACCAAACTTGAGTCACCAGCATGTAGCAATTTCGCCAACCCTTCCCCTCAAAACAATGTTACTTTATGTAAAATTTAGAGGTTTGGTGTGGTCCGGTAGATTCCTTAGGTGTTTTTCTTTTGTTAGAAAAAACCGTCACTCTTTTTAACCCTTTTCCCCGGCAAAGCTGGCCTCAAAAGATGAAAATCTAATCTTGGAAGCTTGAGGTCAGTCCAAAACTAAAGGCATTCGGCACAGGTAAAAGTGGCTTACAGCTCGTCAACGAGCGGTTGACCAATCAAATTGCATACAGAGAAAAACATGTGAACAGTTATCGCCTTTCTGCAAATCAGTGAAATCCTACAGCATCGCGCAGAGTTTTTGCGTAAGCAGTTTCCAATTCCCTTCTTGTGCGCGTGCTCTGATCAATTTGATAAAAGCTATTTTTGGATTCGCTGTATTTATGCATGTCAAATCTTTACAACCAAGTCAATGTCAAAAAGGGGATTTCACAACTATTGATATGGTGATTGACCTTGCAATTAAAAGAATTAGTGGATTACTAAAAGAAAAACAATATTTTGCAAGCAAGTGATTAAATATTTACAAAAAATCAATAACATCAACTTATTTGACCAGGAGAATTACAGTGCATTCACCAGTCCTTCGTCGACAAATAAACGAGGCCTTAACATGTCTCATTTAAAAATCAGAGACACCAGGATGTATCTGGGAGGAAACATCCACAAATTTTCTTTCAAGACATCCAGCTTCCCTTCAAGACAAAGGTGCAATTTATAAATGGCTGTGCAAGTCAGTTCCCCCCCCCCGCCCAAAAACCTTGATTTGCACGTTTTAATATGATGATCATTGGCCAGTGATCAGTTATCAGTAGAAGGAACTTTTGACCTCATCAAGGTGATCCAGTCATCGATGAAATTTACTTTGCATTGAATAATTTTTTCCCTTACTTTAAAAAACAATTCTGTTGACATTAACAGAGAGGAATGAGGTGAAAATAAGACAAAGGATGAGGGAGAATTTCAGAACATAAAGAAGAAATTTATTGGCTCAGCAAGGCAACTCTAAATGTATCAAAATCCATATATCATACAAATCGATTGTTTCATTGAGTTTTTATGTTCGCCATGTTGTTTGGGAGAAGGTAGGCTATTGGTAGATAGTTAATATGGACAAAAATTAGAATGGAGATGAAACAGAAGATTACAATTCTAGGCAAACTTTTTAGACAAAATGCAAATTTTGCAATGTTCTACTTTCAAGTGCTCCTGTAAATTCGAATCCCCCTCCCCCTAAAATAAAAATACATTACAAAATAACATAGACAAATGTATTGTCTTCCATAAAATCAAACAAAATCTGGAACAGGGACCTTCAAAGTATCAACTCCTAGCAGTCTACGGGGTTATCAAAGGGACTGGTAGATGCATTTGAAACTTCGCAACTCAATATTTGTTAGTATGTATGTTTTGTATATGCTTGAGGCGCAAAATAATCGAGGATTACAAAAGAGATCGAGGATTCCAAGAAGGGATCGAGGATTCCAAGAACAGGCCAATGGTCTACAAAGCTGGGAGACCTCTGCTGTAGTGTGGACATCCTTTCTGACTGATTCCCTGTCAGTTTTGTATAAGCATTTCAATATGTTTAACATATGCGGTTATTGGGTGTTTAACATATGCTTGAAAGATTGTGGTATTAAGTTTAGCAACGGTTTCCTAAAATTTGATAGCATAATCAAACTTTAATCACATAGCAGTTTTCTTCACGCTCATACCGTATTTAGCAAGGTGAAAGGTCATTTTGAATGCAATGTAAAGTCTTGGTCAGCATGGCAATAAATGTTTGAAGAGTAGTGGTTAGACTGACTACTCCGCGAAGCTGTTACGTAATATTCAATAATGGTCTTTCGGTTTTCGATCTCACAATAACACTACCAAGGTGGAACTGTTGTTGCTTCGCCCTATTTTGGACTGTTTTTAAAAAACATCTTAAGAAAACAAAATGCAAACACTGCAACTGTAGGATTTGCAAAACTTTTATATATGGTTTAGGTTTTTTGTAATTATTATGTATTTTCTTTGTATACACCTTTTGTAAATAGTTGGCCTTAATTAGCTTTTATTTTTAGCTATTTCGAACAGCCAACTTTAAATCAAAGTATTAATAATAATAATAATAACAATAATAATACGCCATGGGGTGTCCAGCCTTAGCTTTGTTATGACAATATTTTCCCAATTTTAGACACCAAACTAACAAAATAATGATATTTCTATATACAGAGGTATAGTAGTTTGCTTAAGATCTTATATATGATTAAGCTATATTCCAATTTAGCAATATAAGAAGTTTCCAAAGCTTTCCAAAATTTTCTAAGGGCAACTATTCCTTCTAAACGTACAACCCCATGGATATTGTAATGAAGAAGAGGTATATTTTTCAAAGGTATATTTAACGAGCAGAAATACATGAGCTACCAAATAAAATAACTAATTTTATCATAGTCAATTCTATGAAACATTTAACAGCACTATAAGCTGTATCAATAGTCGGCATGAACATCAGTGCAAAAAATAAGCAGAAAACAAAAGAAACATACCAAACTTGAAAGTAGAGAAGCAGGTTGTCCTGGAGGGCCTAGCTAGAATTTAACTGTAAACTAAGAAGTTGACCCATAAGAACAGTTGAAAAGCATTTGCATTCACAAATTAAAAATTAAAAAGCTTAATATGCACAGTTGTTAAGACGAGTGGGCAATCGTAAGAGCCTACTGGGAATTAATAATGGATAACAATCGAAAGGACTAACTTCTTCAAAGCGAAACCTTTTCTAGTTAGTTAGGAAATTCGCATTGAGCTTGTTTAATCAGTGCCGGGTTTTTCTGTTTAAATATTAATCAACTGGGCTCAGTTGGATAGAATAAGTAAATAGAAGTTCCGTCATGCACTTGGGGATGTGTTTTAGAGATTTACATGCTGGAGACAAAAGACTCAAAATGCTTAGGGAAAATGATATCAAAACCTTGGCACCCCGAAAATGGGGGAGGGCACAGAGAATATGCATCTTATAAAAATTCCTTTGCTTACGTAGAATCTCTGAAGCAGAAACTTCAAGCTTTGAAGGCGATAGAAATGCATGGTAGCATTTCCCTTTATGTAAAAATGACAAAAAAGTGAAATTTGCATAAAATTCTGATATTCCTGCCTGATGACATCTTGGGGAAATGTGCAAACTCTTAAAAGAAACCGGGACAGAGGTTTCCAAGCTGATGATGCATATACAATCCAAAATAACTCTCTTTTAGAAAAATTAGGCAAAAGAAAGAAATTTTATGCATGCTAGATGCATACTAGAGGTATGAGGCAACTGATCTTACGGGGAGAGATCAGATGGATAATTTTTGCCACACTGTTAGAAGACTTCAGGGACGTTGCTAGACCATAAACTGGGGATGAAAAAGGTTGGGACTATATTTCACTCAATTGCTGCAGAGCATACACGCATGGGGTCTAACTGAACGTAGATAATTCGACAAGTTCAAAAATCAAAACTCTCACGATAAAATTCATGGGAAAACAGATAATTCATTCCATTAGGGTGAGTTATGGAAGATAAATGTACAAAAGAGGCAGCTTTTCGACCAGTCGCGAGAAAAAATCACATCTTTCTCGTAAAATGATGCAGTCAGCCTTTTTGATTATTGCAAAAGTCGAGCAAAAGACATCAGAGTTTCAAGAACCTTTTTTAGCGTTCGGGTAGTTAGTGTTCCTTAACTTATGATGGCATTAATTTTTAATATCTGTCACGGCATAAATAACAGTGCGCGCGGAAAAACAAGAGAAGGGTCGCCCTGACTGGTCCAAGATTCAAAGTTGGAGAATCGGTGAGTGGATTTATTTTGAGCAATCTTATTCAATGCTTCTTTCTGTTATAATGCAGAACCTACAAAAAATCTGAACGATCCAATCTTAGCATAGAAACAGCAGTTTAGAGTATGTTAATCATCGATTCACGGGGAAGGTTCTTAAAGAATCTCAGGATGCAATTTCAATAGAACAAGAGATATGTGGAAAGAGCCACTGCCCACTGGAAGGGGGAATTCGTTGTGTAGAAATCGTTTCTTCAATCTTACAAGATTATATCAGAGCAATACTATTTTCCGTTTCTTGGATGTGTTGACTAAATATGACTAAATACTGATTGACTAAATATTTTCTAGTGACAAACTGCAGTCGATTCGTGGTACACCAAGCAGGGAAAGACAGGCAAAGATGAAGAAGAATAGTACGCGAATGACTTCGATTGGTTTAAGTGCAACAGCCAATGTCACATTAAATAATTCACTTGCATACGTAGAAAACGTCCCGCTGGTCTTCAGACGCATACAGATCTTTATTGCCGCCTCTATTCTGATAGCGGGATGTTCACTTAACGGTCTGCTACTGCTTCATTTAAATAAAAAACAGCAGAACCCTAATGAAAGAACGCCCCCGGCCAGTATACTGATTATGTGCATTGCAGTTGTGTCTACGTTGGTTCTGCTAACAGGTATGATATAAAGCATTGTTTTTCAGGATGAAAAAATGAATTTAAAACTGAAGGTAACAGTCTTTACATGAATAAGTAAACAAAGTTTGATCATATATACAAAATTAAAATGATGAGCAGAATAGCCTGAACATAATGAAAGAAGACTTTACAGAGTTGCTTGGTGATTGCATCACACATGAAAGTAGAGAGTACTCAGAGGAACAAATTGTAACTCTCCAAATTGGAACAAATTATAACCCATTGAAGCACCAACAGATCTTTCTATAAATGACATCGCCCGCTCTACTACAGATCGATTTACAATATTTTTCATTTCATACTATATTCTTTCTGTTATTGCAGAGCGAAAAAAAGTTCTAATGTTCTAGTCGCTAAGCACTATCTCAAGTAAGGACTAGATGTGATATTTTTTGCTATGGATAACTAAAATTGACAGAAATACGCCTGGACCATAGCCAAAATCGTCACTTCATGTGCTGGTACCAAAATTAAAGTATCGAATCTGATTTACCAAAGTAGCATTTTTGGTTCCCGCGAGAAATTTGCGGTTTTGTTACTTGTTCACTCAAAGAATGTTGAATAAAGCTTTCTGTAAAAGAAGGATGTGCCGTAAGAAAAAGAAAATTGGCTGAGAAATGAGAAAGTGAATTTGCCATGAAAGAAAGAGAGAGAAAGCAATCCACCGTAAGAAAATCGCGAAAATTCTTCGCTGCATCGCATCATTTCTATATCATTAGGTTTCTTTGTCTTATGCTATTGCAACTTCTTACTGTAATATATTGTTAGATTTGTTTTATTTTGATTTTAGCTACTTTTACTTTTTAGTGGGCCCTTCTGTAAAAAACTAACTAACACGTTGTTAATTAATGTAGATTATTCACTTTAAATATATCATATCATTATTATCATTATCATTATTATTATTATAATTATTATCATTATTATTATTATTGTGTGATGAACTAAAGCTTGACTACCAACACCGTAATTTTATAATTAAAAAACTGTCAGCAATAATTTTACGCACATCCTATTATATATTCTGTATGCGCAATAAGACTTGGACAAACCCTGAACTGCTCTCCTTCTAAAGATTCTTTGCACTCATATGATTTTATTTAAATGTTATAACTTTTGTAAAATTAGTAAACTTGTCACCAGGCTAGCCGATAGTAACTACCTGTAAAGTGAGGTTACTGTTGTAAGTAGAAGAATATAAAATAAAAAATGTTTTCATTATTATTACTAAAATTGACCAAAACTTATCTACACTGACTTAAATAGCTTTTCTTTAATAATTTTACTGATAAACTTATATCAACTTCAAATCAGCAACTAAAAATGTGCTACAGATCTTCAGATAAATGTCTCAATTCTCATTTGACATAAAATGTTAGAGAAAATCTGCAGGGAAGATCATTTTCTTGAAGTGGTGCATTACCTTTTAGTAATAAGGGTCAGAGATGAAAACGAAGAAAATTACTCATCCTGCTTCTGGTGAATGAACAAGCCCTCTTCAAAAAAATGAAATACTTTGGTCTTGAAATTTTTGAAACATTGCCATGGACTGTGTGATTACAACTCTGGCTGTGACATAGGCATTGAGACCACTGACTTATAGAATATTGCAATGGCATAATTTCTGTATTCATTGAAATGCTTATGAAATTGATTTTGAACATTTTTTCATTACAAAAATGGTGTGTGTTGCCATAATTAATCTTCTTATACACGGAAAGAACAGCCTCGAAAATGTTCATGGCTATTTCTTTGCCTTTCAGGAATACCAATTCTAACAGCACTTTTGGTCATGGATTTCTCCCCATACTATCTTTGTGATTACCTGAGCTTTGCACACTACCACATACTGTTCTATGGCAATGCTCTCGTTCTCAACTTCATTGCTACTGTGCTGTTTGATCGCTACTCCGCACTTACCAATTTCAGATTCAAAATCACCAAACACAATGTCAAGCGTATAATCGTGATAATAATTATCTACGTGAGTCTGGCGATTTTTGGCATGATGACAGTGAGAGTCTTTCAAGGAGACAGAAGCTCAAATAAGACTATGTTTGGCCATTGCCACTTTGCAAATCACTTGGAGAAACTGAAAAGCAAAGGAGAGAGTCATGCATATGGAACTACCATTTTAATCATCGTCCTGATCACACTGTGCAATATCTTCATGGCTAGGTTCACCAGGAAGACACTGCGCTATATACGGCAGGTGAGAGGTGTCCTGGAGGCGAATGCATTTTGCTTAACCTTGCACATTGTAAAGTATCGATCAGAAAATATACAGCGTGTCTATAGAACATATCAAGTGATATCCTGAAAAAAGCTAAAAATCTAGACAAGGATATTTGTTGGAAGAAGTTCTTTTGAAACAGCCCTCAATATAGTTCCACTAGCTTGTTTCTAAAATATTTTTTTTCATAGAGGAAATAAATAGCGGTAATAATATAATGATAATAATATATCTCGCCAAATCTCTATTTCGGAGCAGTTACTATAGCACAAACACAGAATTGCCAGGAAAGATGTCATGTATGTGCAGTATAGTACCACAGGCTAATTTGAACTGCTTGCATAGTTTGATTAAACGTAACTTTAGGAAATTGCACGATGAAAGAGATTTAACAGTTTAAAACATTGTCAGATTCTTTTTACAGGTCAATAGAAGAACAAAAGAAAGTGCACTTGGGGAACAGATTCAACCACTTGAGACAAAAAGAGTCAAAGTAGCCTTCCTTATAGGAATACTGTTTGACTCTATGTGGATTCCCTTTGGTATTATAGCTACATTGCAGTATCGTGTTGATCCTGAAGTCACTGGCATCGTAAAAGTGTTTCTACACTTGGCCGCTTATGCTTCTTTCGGAGTTTTCCCTATTATTTATGCCAAAATGGATCGACGTTACATAAACTTTATTTACCTAAAAGTCCCTTGCCTGCGAAAGAACGCTGTTGGTGATGGTCAGTAAAGAAAGAATGGATGGCAGCAAAGTAATCTCTTGGTGAAAAACTGAGCTTGCAGCATTATTAAGTCATACTGATTAATACTTACTGATCTAATGAAACGTGAATTACTGGGTATGATTTTGGATCTTGCTTTAATATAAAAAGATAGTAAGGTTAGCAGGTTTAGTACCATTTCTTTTTATGCCATAATCCATGGAAGAGCTTTTTATTAATGTGATATGGTGCGCAACGTTAATCTTGTACTGCTATGTTCAATGTACTGTTGTTTGCAATGTACTGTTGTATGCAATGCACTATTGAGTGCAATACAATGTTGAGTGCAACACATTCTTCTGTGCAGTGCAATGTTGTTTGCAATGTATTGGTGTGTGCAGTACACTGTTGCGTGCAATACAATGTTGAGTGCAACACATTCTTCTGTGCAGTGCAATGTTGTTTGCAATGTATTGGTGTGTGCAGTACACTATTGCGTGCAATACAATGTTGAGTGCAACACATTCTTCTTTGCAGTGCAATGTTGTGTTCAATGAACAGCAGTGTGTAATGTACTGTTGTGTGCAATGAACTGTTGCGTGCAATGTACCGTTATGTGCAATGAACTGTTGCGTGCAATAAACTGTTGCATGCAAAATACTGTTGTGAGCAATACATTAGCTGTTAAAACGCTGCTATAATGTGTTTTTAGAGACTTAATATTTTGAACTCCAATCTCACAACAACGATGTAAATAGCTTGGTTTTAGACACAACAATATTTCTCACAAAGTCTGCACCTCATTACTTGAGTATTTCATCAATTTTACGAAGAGAATACTACGCTTAGGCTTGTGAGAGACATCTCTGTAACAGAGAATAAAATAGAAAAACGTAAAGCGCAAGTTGCATAGATTAGCCCTAAAATTCCTGTTAATCTAGTGATTGACAAAAATACAATACAAAAACATGAACCAAGGCAAAATGAACCAAAAATGGATTTTCGTTTGGTCTACGATTAAATAAGATACGATAAATTTTTAGACGAATAAACTTTAAGAAGATGTCATCCGATCGCATAGAGTGTGAGAATGACTAAAGGTCCATTATATCAGAAAAAAGAAATCCAATGTGTAGCGTACATATAATAATGAAGATGAGGTAATAGATAGCTACAATATGGTAAGTAACTTCCTAGAAAATGCTGTTAAGGACTTTCACCCGAACCTTTATTCTCTACATTCATATTGTTTTCTCTGCTATTTAGTGCATATGCCCCAACTTTGTTAAAAGGAGAGGAGTAATTATTATATTAGCCAAATATGCTTTCAGGTATTCATGCTTTTCTCTTAAATTTTGTATTAGGAAAATAAATGGCTGGGTAATAACTAATATACATAGCATGTAGTGGAAAATGGAAATTACAGTGATGTGGTTGTGATTATTATTGTTTTCTTCTGGTCTGCTAGCGGTACAACGTTTGAATAGAGCGGTAGTACTAACTTAGGCTATTTAAAAAGAGTTGGTTTCGATGTTTTAGCTTTAAACTCTCAGGCCTAAAACGATCCTCTAACGATTTATGATCGAAAAAGGCTATTTGCAAATAGTAAACGGATTGTACGAAAATAAAAAGGAATTCATTGATGTAAATAAGAATTAGCTAGAGGTACCACATTATTAACCAAACAACAAGCAACTTTCTACTATGGCCTGTCTCAATGAGCAAATTCGTCCCATCTTTCATCCCATGAGCTGAGAAGCAAGATCTGACCTTTCTATTTAAGCTTTGTAACTTCCATCTTGTGTTTACACGAGAAACACTTTATCCAGGGCAAATGAATATCTTGCTTTCAGCTTGCAGGATCTAACCTCTCAGAATGACTACATCCCACCTGCAGTTTTATGGGCTGAAAGGTGGGATACAATTTGCCTTGCCATTGAATGATACATTCGTTTTATATTTAGTTTTTTTTCCTCGTTGTAGATGCAAGCTTTTATCTTTACACGAACCCTTTAAAATAACTGAAAGAACAGCGCTTCCCACCTCAAGCGAGTTACCAATTGTGATTTCCACAACGAACTGCGGTACTAATTTCAAAGCTAAAATAATCAGTTGAGGTCACTGAAAACCTAGAAGAGATTCCAATAACGTGCAAATGATATATAAATCTAGACGTAAAAACAACTTACTTGCTTGAGTCCGTAGATATTTTGGTGCATAGCAGCATCGTATCTGGCTGTCTGCAATTGCTGCAACATTTTGTTGAACCAAGTCTGAAAGAAACGCAAATAGGGTAAATTGTTTTCATGGAAACAGAAACAAGCACAGCTATACAACTGGAGATAATCCCTGCAGGGAGATCTTTTTATAAGCAGAAGAAACTGTACATATTGTTAACTAACATAATCGGTTTAAGAGTTTCAAAGAACGCTTTCACAAAGATGAGGTGTTAAGTCCTTTCCGCAAGATGTGCAACAACGGCAGCCAAACAGCATATTCTACAACAAACGCGTGACTGAAGTGCAAAATCTATTTGCGAAGAAAGGGCTGAACATCTGTAAGCGCTTTGTTTCAAAACAGCAGGATATGCGCTAGAGGAGTGCTTGCATTGGTCACCCAGATGTTAAAGATATTGAATATGTTTTGCCTAAACAAAGTCGGGTTCGTTATATCTGAGTTAAATTACAAAAAGTGACACAATTCAAGCTGGAAAGAAGAATTATTTTGTGCTACCAATGGACAAATACCATAAAACACAGCACCTTTTTTCCAATATTGACCAAAAGCGGCACAACTGGGGGGAATTGGGCGGGGACATGTCCCCCTCATTTGTCGGCAGGATCAATTTTGTCGAGAAAATAAATCAGGATGGGTAATAAATTTGCAACTTCTTTTTGTCATGTAATTCAATGATTTTGAAACTGCTTTCACATAGCCAAAAGCTTGTCATGGGCGTTCCCTTCAGGTAAAACTGGCGTTCTTTGTTGGTAAAAGGGCATTTTCTGGTGGTAAAAAGGGCGTGGCCTAAAAATGTTTGTTTTGCCTCCCTTCCACAGAGCCTAGTAGCTGTACCTGCCACTGATGTTGACCATTGCCTTCCCCCTTTTACTCTTCTTCAGTCCTAAAATGAGCGTGGATCTGACTCACTTTGTGGAGTTGTAAATTAAAATTGTGGAACTGTTATTGTAGAAAGTGTGGATTTGTAAATAATGCATGTTCTCAAAATTGCAGCATAAAATATCAATCGAAACGCCTAAAAAGAAATGGGAACATTTTTTTCAATTCGAAGTGAATGCCCAATCCCAGCCTAATGTATTGCACTCATTTTTTATAAGAAAATTGCGATAAGAAATAAGCAATGGACAATAAAGAAGAATTAAGAAACTTCAGGGCTCGAAGCTTCAGTACATGCGGAGAAAAATCAATTGCGCTTTATGATATTGTTGTGTGCTATTTTGAAGTAATATGGACTCTGCATACAGCTTTGATTTCAAGACATCATCTCAATTTAGTTTACTTTTATGATTTGCTTCAAAAAAGACACTGAGCCTAAACCAAGAGTAATGTATTTTAGGGTTTATATGAAATCTTTCAGTAGATTTCAGAAAAAGCTTTAAAGCAATTCAACTAAGGTGTTTTAAACTGGAGAAGCATTGGAAAAATTCCTCTCAAGGCTACAGCAGCTGAACGATGATAAGCCTCTCGGTGGTAGCTGGGAGGAGCATTCAATTGGGAATGTCGCATAACAGGGACTATAGCCCTCCCCAACTTTTTTGCAATAAAAGGTTAAAAAATATTTTGAAAGTTTACGCTAACGAACGCATTAGTAGCAGTTCTGCTGGGAACACGTTTTTGTTCTTTTTGTTGGTGCTTTATCTTGTGGTCAAAGATAAATTTGTATTTTATCTAGCTCGGTTTTGTTTTTTTAATGTTAATTGAAATCTTCTTTTAATCGTTTTGTTTATGAATAAGGACAGAAAGAAGCAAATATTTTCTGAAAGGAGCGTTTTCCGGTGTTTCAAATGGCGTGGCCGTAAAAAATTTAGGGGCAAGCCTCCAGTCCCGTTCCAGCCACTCCCTTGTGAGCTGGTGCCAGTGTGACCTGATCTAGCGCAATATTAGCAAAATATTGGCCAAAAATCGTCATTCAGTATAAAATCTAGCATGATTTGGAATCTAGCATAACTCTGGCATAATTCTGATATCATTTAAAAGAATCATTGTTTCCATTGTCTATCGTTACCAAATGGAAACACTTTACACCAGCATCTGTGGTTTCATTTAAAGACTAAATTGTGACTTTTTCACCTTCAGGATTTTGCCAGTTGTTTTGAATGGTTGGCAGCCACATATTTTGTGGTTGGCAGCCAAATGCAGCCAGCTAAACGCAGTATACAAAAAAAGCTAAATTTTTGCTAATTATTGGGAATGATAGCGTAATCAATATTTGCTTTGTAGGTTACAAAAGTTTTCACTTTTATCTGAAACTGTCTGTTATCTTTCATTTTGTTTCATCATTCATCATTTGCAATTTTGAAATTATTTTAAAAAGTTTTGAATATTATCTGTGCAAAAAATTTTGTTTCCTTTGCATTTTCGTTGTTATTTACAACATGCTGCCAGAATTTAGCCAAATTTTGCTTCTTCGGCCAAATTGATTTATGACGGCCAAGGGGTTTTGAGAAACTGCCAAAATGGAGAAATTTGACCATCAAACCATAAATCTAAATTGCCTGTTTGTTTATGAAGCATGAGTGCACTGGGTTGTCAAAAAAGCCAAATTGCAACTCTGGCCACTTTTGCGATTCTGAGCATGCATTAAGCCCTGGCAAAACAACTAAATATTTCACTAAACATTTCACTCAACTTTTGCTTAGTCAAGTTGAGCAAAGTTTAGCGAGGGTGGCAAAACGTGACTAAACTTTTCACTAAACTTAACTCGACTTTTTCGAACTGCGAGCTGTCTATGACGCTGTTGGGTTGTAGGGGATCTTGCATAGGAATTTGCTTTTGGTTTATTTTGTTCCATGCACAAGCAAAGGATAAAAATAAGAATTGCATGAAGCGACGCGGAAAGAAAAGACTTTTTAGATCATTGACAACAAAGTTGACTGCTGAAGAAGAGACATTCACCTACAACTAGATAAACAGATGTTTCATAAAGGCTTTTTGGGTCACGTAGAGACAGGAAAACCAACGAAAACAGACGAAAACCTTTGGATTTCCACAGCTAGTGCGCCTGTGCGTTCACAACAAATGTATAATTGTTGGCAAAACGGCTAAACATTTGCTAAACAACACTAAACAACGCTAAACAACACTAAACAGGGTGGCAGAACGACTAAACTTTTCACTAAACTCTTGACTAAACAATGTTTAGTGAAATGTTTAGTCGTTTTGCCACCCTGTTTAGTGTTGTTTAATCGTGTTTAGTGTTGTTAAGCAAATGTTTAGTCGTTTTGCCACCAATTAAACATTTGTTGTGATCGTGCAGGCGCTCTAGCCGTGGAAATCCAAAGGTTTTCGTCTGTTTTCGTTGGTTTTCCTGTCTCTACGTGACCCAAAAAGCCTCGAGCAGGGTTGCCTTGATTTGAAATCTAGCATAATTTTTGTAAATCCAGCACAATCTTATGACAAATTTGGCGTAATTCCAAAATTGAGATCTGATGCGTGGTTTCTGCATTACAAACAAGATGGGGGTAAAGGTCATGCTTTCAAGCTGGGCGAAAAGAGAAAAAGAAGAAACAAGCACAATTGTACATCAGTGAGAGAAGAATTTATTTGCCATCTGTAACGAGGTTTTCATTTATAGTATCAAAACTTTTTGAAGAGATTTGATGGCAAAGAATTTGATGGGCTGAATGCAGTTAGGAACTTTCCATAAGTAAAAGAGACTTGAGAAAACTTCACCCAGCTTTTGTCCCAGACAAAATATTTCATTCAATCATGCATTAAATTTTGAGAAATAAACGACCAAGATCGCAGAGATCTGAGACTTGTTCTCAGAGGAATTCTACCAGACGAGACAATGACTCGGATTCTCGCAGCAAACCCTAATTCTGTCGATGTAGAGGGGTTGATTCCCACCCACAACAAGATAGAAGCAGGTGGGGAAAGCAGCATAGCTCCAGAAAAAACTTAACAAATAGATAAATATTGCAATGAATATGCTTGATCTCGCAAGTTTCGAGTTCCGAGAAAAGCTGCAAAGATATGGCTCCAAAAAACCAAAAAAGCCAAAGTCTAGGAAGCAAGACTGATTTAAGGGAGTTTTTGAAAGAGAAAGAAAATAAAAAATAACTTTGACAGAGATCCGAACAAACCATGTAAAAGAGTTTCCTTTCGATAACTTTTTGCTCACATATTCAGACATCGCTATATGTAGCTAATTGTCTTATTAACCCAATCCATATATTGTAAAGAATCAGCTTTTGCTACTTATACTTCATTCATTAAAGAATATGCCCAATTAGGACATGCTACTTGCACTATGATGGCAGTTTCTATATTTGCCACCCCCATGATGCCAATCCAAGCAAAGTACCACGCCCAATTTTTAAAAAAATGTAGATCTGTAACAGTTTCTTATTTTAGGCCCTGCTCTTCTTACACTGTTGGTTTTTTCTATTCAAATAGTGATTACATCAGGGTTATTTGGAAGGAAATGCGAAGAAGAAGTGTTAGTATTCAGGAAAAGATTTGGCAGACATTTGGCAGGAATGGCATATGGAATAAAATAAACAATTGTCATTTGTTTTGATAAAGCCAATTATTCATTAGGAAATAAGTTTGCACCAACATTTTAAAGCGTAGTCGTCTATTGGAAAATGAACTCAAATCGTATTTTTCTGTTTATAGGCAAATTGATGGGGAAACTCAGGTTTTTGAGCATTAGGTATCTAATGGAATTATCTTTAATCCTTTGTCCACTACAACTCTACTTTATGGCTTCCTATCATCTCAATAGTTTAGCCAAGAACTTAATCAAAGATTCAGAGTGTTGTTGTCGATCACTTCAGCCACGTTTGCAGGAAATATGTAATTATTCCACAAAATATTAATAAACGTTTATATATGTAAGAGGTGGAATTAATTGAAAAAGGAAAATCACTAAGCTACCTTCGTCATCTTCAAACTCCTTTTCTGTTCTGGGATAGAATAAAAAATATGAATTAGAAAATATTATTTTAACAATATTTTGCTGGTGCAAAAATTAAAAATGGTTTTGAAAAAAGCAAACATTTGAGTACACTAAAGCTTTTTGTCTGACACTCTTCAGAGTATAAAACGTCAGAACATAGAGCAAAACTTTGTCAAAATGTCAGAACATAGTTTTTGATCTGTGTTCGGACGTTTTGTACTCTGAAGAGTGTTAGACAAAAGCTTTAGTATACTCAAATGCTTGCTTTTTTCAAAACCATTTTTAAATGTTATTTTCTTAAAGGCAATAAGTTATAACAATTGTTTGCAGTTTATCACTTTAACATGGTAGAAACTCTTGAAACTTAGTTTGTGACTTTACAAATATTGGACAGGGATAAAAGTGTCTTGTTCCAGGGGTGGCAGGCATATAATAAAAAATCAAAGTGGTTGGGTTGTGATAATTTGCATGTAATTGTTTTTTCAATCTTGTCGTGTTCTGTTAGTCAACCAATGGATCTAGCACAATTTTATTCAAAAATAGCTGAAGAAACACAAAACGACAAAAAGAAGTAGCATTTGCAAGCATTTTTCCAAGAATACTTTAAAAACTGAGTTTTTGAAAGAACTTTGCATTACAGCTCCCATGTGTCTTCAAGAATTATTCTTTAAATGGTCCATGATTCACTTAGATATTAAATAAACAATTTTACACTAACCTTCACATATCTCATTTCTTCTTTCTACCTTTGTGCATCCAGTTACAAACATATCACAATTCGAATCTTTGAATCAACCCTATATAAGAAAATTGGATGCAAATTTAATATTCATAGAGGGAACCAAAATGCTCATTGTCACAGGTTTCCAGAGGGGATTTCAGTCTCCCAGAAATTTATAAAGGTTCAAGGACACTGTGGTTTGAAAAGTCAACCTTTTTCATAAATTTTGTTCAAAATTTCGGTCGAATAGGGCCTCAAAGACATTTTCTAAAGTACCACATCTCTAATAAATATCAGTCACGTGTTACAATAAAAGATAAAAAAAGTCATTTTAGAATATGGCTCAAAAGCATTTCAATGTTTTTTAATACAAGTTGGCTTCAAAATGAGCATCTTTGCAAAATGCTAGTAAAATAATATTTCAATGAACTTATTAAAATATATTTTCAACAATTTATTATGTTGATTAACTTCTAATTTATGTACAATACCACTTGCTTTCGATTCTTTTACACCTGTAATTTTCTTTCAGCATGAGTTATCTTATTAAATATGTTTTGCTAATTTTGATAGGATGACTAATCGATTTTTTAATCAATTTTAAAATTCAAGTTATGTGAAGTTATTGATAAAATTGTTGAATTGTCTTCTGACAAAAGCAAATGCCTTCAATATTGCAACCATTATAACCTCTTGTCACAGTCGAGATGCTGAGTAAAAGTTATTACTCTACTCTACTCTTCCGCTGAAAGTCAAGAAGACTTGCGGAGTTTCTTTCCACGGCTTTTATTTATCACGGAAACAGCAAATTCATAATCCAGGTTGTGAGACGTTTCCACAAGTCAAAGTAGCGAGTAGCCTCTTTCTCTGAAAAAATGACTAACCTTTGCATTTTTTATGACCTTTTTTCACTTGGAAGATTCGTGCGAGAGTCAATATTTGATTTCAAAAATGGCTCCTCGCCGTAGTGTTGTCGTACCCAGTCTCCCAGGGTTGTTGGAGAGTTGGAGAGGGCCAGGGCACCCGATGCCCTTAGGCCTTCTGGTAGAAGGCGCAAAGCGGCCAAATTTCCTTTTGAAATATACTCTTGATTTTGGCCTTTTTAAATTATTATCAAGGAGATTTATGATTAAATTATGACTACAATGACCCTTTCAATCGATTTGCATATTGTTTTGATAAAAGGTCAAAATATGTTCGTATTTCAGCCTCTTGGTGTTCTGCCAGACGGCGGGTCCAATTCAAAACATTCTCTTCTCTGCTTCAAACTGACATACTGTCCATTTGTAATATTATCTTGTAATTGAATTCTCGTTCTTTCTCTCATCCTTTTCCCTTGTATTCTATGGCCGTATTCAGTAAGCAATCTATGGCCTGTTGTTAATTGTGTGTATAATCGATCGTCATAGGCTAGCCCATCATTAAACGCCCTGTGAAAAAGCCAACCTGGTGAGAACTTTCCTGACAGGGAGTCCTATTTTAACTAACCGAACGAATCCGGTAATTTTCTATTTCCTCGCGTCGCTAAAAGCCGAGATTTTCTGTACCCCAGCAAATCTCGAATTCCCTCAAATTTTACTCAGCTTTTGCCAGTTTAAGAAAAAATGGTTGTCCCCATTAACCTTACCTGCTATCCCCTGTGAGAAAGCAAACCACCTAACTTTTTAAAGAGGTGTTATCAATAAGTCTTTAGCATTTCAAAATAAAAAATACTGTCAGGAAAAAGGAGACGATTTTTCAAATGTCCCTTTGTTGAGGCCAGGAGAAGAAAGGGGCTTCAGTCCCCCAGATTTCATTTGGCTCCTATGTCAGTACCTGATCCTTGGTAGTTTCCCCAACATCCTTAGCTTCCATCTTAGCTAGACATAAAAGGTAAGCTGGTGACGGTCAGGTTCTCTTACCAATTCTCAGTTTATTCTTACGTACTTTACTTTAGTCAGACGAAAAATTACAAAGTATTCCAAGCCACCTTAGGTAACCAGTTCCTATATTGATAAAAATGTTTAAACCATTTTTCATCTCTAATAATCTAGTTGTGCTTTAATTTTTGATGATATTGTGAACTTCTTTAGCACAATGTTATTAACCTGATAACATTTATCCATGCAACGGTATACATTTTAGGCTCTGTGTGACCCTTTGTGAAATTCAGTTCAGTAATGCCCATTTTTAAAAGGGCATATGTCACATTGACAGTTGGCTAATACAACAAAAGCATTGAGTGTATGTAATTCCAGTTTTGTGACTTCTCATTTCTTTCTCATGAATTTTTACAACCATGAAAATTAATCCACGATCCTGTGCCTTGTACTAAACAAAAAATAAATGTTTTGTATTAGCCAATCAGGTTCCTGACACATGACCTTTAAGTTTCTTATAAATATTTCAAAATGTTTTGAACAGTTGTACTAATGATTCTTTTGGAGAAGAAACATTTACCTTCATGGAAAGAAATGATGCAAATTGTACAGAATTATAGGTTCATTTTTTCCACAAAACTCTTAACATGAAAAGGTCATTCTGAATTATCAACTTCCTAGACATTTAGGCCTCTTTAAAAGCTTTTAACTAACAAGGATAAACTAATTTTACAAAACAAGAGACAGAAAACAAGAAACAAGACTGATGCACAAACTGATAATTAATGACATTGAATTGTGGTGTTGCATCTAATTAATGTATGAAATATATAATAACTAAAATTGGAGGTAATTTATAAAAACCATGTATGGCTTTCATTTCTGGGCAGGTAGTGTGAATGTGTACATACAGATTCAATATCCTTTGAAAATTAAATTAACACAAATCCTTTGCAAACACTGGATAACAAATATGCAAAGCCTTCGCTGAAGTACATCAATTCTCTGCTAGCCTATATGTTAAGTTAATACAGCAAAGACTTTACACACCGACCCTCAGCAAATAATTTTATTACCAAAAGCATTTCTATAAAATACTGTCTTGACAAAGAATTGTTTCTGCAATTCAGGTTGATCAAGCGGTTAAAAAGTAAACATATAGTTTTTGGCATAACCAGTTTTTATGTTTTTTCATGATCTAGGGCCACCTGGAATTATCCAAAACCGTGTCAAGATTCCAGCACTTTATAATATTTTGTTACATAAAACGCTACCAAAGCATACCAACAGCAAAGTCTCATTTCAAAGTCTCATGTTATCAAAATCAACTGTCTTTTACTGTGGGATACTTTCAATGCGTTCTTTGAGTGCATTGAACTGGTTCCAGATTTCTGCTGGTAAGTCCTCATTAAACTGTTCCTCATAGTATGTCTTCAGTCTTCCTAACTCTTCCTGCCAGTACTTCTTAGGAATAGTCATCAACCCTTCCATATCAATTTTGCCAAGACCATCAATATTGATAGTTCCTGGCTTTGGAATACGGCCAACTGGTGACATCTGAGCAACATCTTCATTGTTTACACGGTTGAAGATCCACTCAAGAACACGGCCATTTTCACCAAATCCTTGATAAAAATTAATAATAACTTCTTTAGATATATATTATCAGTACAGATACTAAAAACATATGCTTTGCATACACAGTATGCTGTAAATATCACATGAAAAATGATTGTTTCCTTATGATTTATTTCGTCTATATATATATAAACTGATTTTGGTTACAAAATAAAAACTCAGCTTAGCACAGGCCTTGTAATTTGCTTAAGTAAAGATATACAAAATGAGAAGTACTTTATTACCTGGCCACATGAACTGACCATCGTCTCCCTTTCTAAACCAGTTAACATGGTAGATCTTAGGAAGCTTAGCTCCTGGTCTCTTTCCGATATTTAGCCAATGCTGGAAGTAATGTCCTGCATTGTAGCCAAAGAATGGCCTCATTGCAAATGGATCACGCATAACAACTTTTTCCTTATGTTCAGCAGCTGCAGTGGCTTCTGAGCAGAGAGATGATGCAACAAACACTCCATGGTTCCAGTCAAACGACTCATAAACCAATGGAACACCTTCAGGCCTTCTTCCACCAAATATTATAGCAGATATTGGCACTCCTTTGGGGCTTTCCCATTCAGGGTCTATTATTGGGCAGTTCTTGCTTGGGGCACAGAATCTTGAGTTTGGATGTGCTGCCTTAGTTGCACCACCAGGCTTCCAGTTTCTTTCTCTAAGCCAAGAAGTTACTTCAACTTTGCTGATATCAACCTCGTCTTCCAGTCCTGGGGATTTTGAAGATGATAAAGGTCAAGTATCACAGATTATCAAAAAAATTCAAATTTGAGCTTTATATATCAGAGCTTGCAAAGAAGGACAAGATTAAATCAATAGACATTAACTAAAATATATATATATATATATGCTTATCTGTGAAGTAAACAGAATGCAATTGCACAACCATAAACCCACTGTGATAGCAATATTTGAATACACTCTACCGGAGAGACATCCATGGATATTCAAAGCACACATTTAAACATGCCATTAAACTTCTGCAACAAGGCTTCAAAACTAACGACACAATCTTAAAGAAGGAGTTAAATTTCTTCAACTAAATAGGCAACTGCTTTTCTTAAACAAGTTTTCAAGTAACATCACTTATAAATAAGAAACATGAAAATATTGCTTTTTTGAAAAAGAACCCACCTTCCCAGAAAAAGCCACCATCACTTGTCTGTGCCACATTTGTGAATACTGAATCCTTCTTCAAAGACTCCATAGCCATAGGGTTTGTCTTGTGTGAAGTACCCGGTGAGACACCAAAAAACCCAGCTTCTGGATTAATTGCTCTAAGGTTACCTTCTTCATCGAACTTCATCCAGGCAATATCATCACCAACACATTCAATTTTCCATCCTGGAATAGTTGGCGTCATCATAGCAAGATTTGTTTTGCCACATGCACTTGGGAAAGCAGCAGTTACGTATTTTTTCTCTCCTTTTGGATTTGTTATACCCATGATCTATGAGGCAAACATTAAAAACACAAGTCAAGATAAAAGTGTGTTACAATCAGATTTTTTCAGAGTGGTTAGGGCATTAACCAGCTTCGAAATTCCAAAACAGTGACAGTTGGTGCTCTAATGACTTGAAAAAGGAGAAGAAACCATCAAATAGAGTGGAGTCTAAACTCCATTCAAACTTTGCTCTGAATAAGGTTCTATTTTTTTCTTGCAAGATTTCCACAACTATTTTTACAAATCTAGGTGGTAATAAATCTATTTTAAAGGTGGAACAAATTTTCCATTAGGGACATCATCTATCCAGAAATATCACCTTACTTACCAACATGTGTTCTGCTAGCCATCCTTCATCTCTGGCAAGTGTTGAAGCAATTCGAAGGGCAAAGCACTTCTTTCCAAGAAGAGAATTACCTCCATATCCACTGCCAAATGAGATTATCTGTTTCTCATGAGGGAAGTGAGTGATGATAGTTTTCTCTGGATTGCATGGCCAGTTGTATGGATCTGGCTCTGCTGGCAATGGTCGTCCAACTGAATGTAAACATCTAACAAATGGGTCATTCTTCAATGTCTGAAGAACATTTGTACCCATCCTGGTCATAATTTTCATGCAGCATACAACATAAGGAGAGTCAGTTAACTGGATACCAATTTTAGATAGTGGTGAACCAACAGGTCCCATACTGAATGGAATCAGGTACATTGTTCTTCCTGCAGATAAAAGCAAATAGAAAATGGTTAAAACACAACACTGGCATCATTAATAAACAAAGAGAAGGAGATATTGACTTTATTAACACATATATATATAATTTATATCATTTATTGGCTACTTTCTGTTAACTTTAAAGTGGAATTTCAAGACAATTGGGGATTTAAGGATTTAGTGAAAGTTGACAAATTTAGCAAGAACGAATTTTATAGTTACATAGCAGATTAACACCACTTGTCAAAAGACAAGAAGGATTATGTTTGTCACGATCTTGTCATGTTTCAAGTGCAAGTGCACCCAGGCCCTTATTTGTATCAAAATTGCATCCAACAATCTGACAAGCAAACAGAGAGAATGAAAATAAAAAATGAGCCTAATTTTTACCTTTCATGCAACCATCGAACAAAACATTCAACTTGGCTTTCATTTCTTCAGGACGGGCCCATTGACCAACTCTTCCAACAACACCATCTTTGGTTATGGGGACAGTTTCCCTCCTACTCTCAGTACAAATAACTGTCTTTGATTCAACTCTTGCTACATCAGCTGGGTTTGTGCGTGCAATATAACTGTAGAAAATGTCAAAGATAGAGCATTAGTTCATACTCTTACCCAGTTTGACAATCACCTTTTTATATCTTGTATTTGTAAATATGGGATTGTAACATTGGCAACACATAAAAACAACTAAACCATCTAAATATATATGTCATGACTGTCATACACAAAGCCAAAATGTGTCTTTAAAATTTTCATTTACTAATGCCAAGTTTGCTATTTTTTCAAGTTAAATAAGGTATAACAAGTCCACTTGCATAAGAAAATAAATATTTTCCTAAATTTCAACTGACTGTTATATATGTATACATCATATTTGCAAGTTACATTATATGCACTTCTAACAGCATACAGGCTATTGCAATTATACTACAGAAATCATTGAGGACCTTTAACAATCAGACAATTGTTGCTTAGGTGTTCATTTGACAACTAACAAAGGCTGTAAGCTTTGGGAAAACAATTAATACCTTTTCATGAAGCTGTATATGTAAGGGTATGGAAGCAGCTCTACACAGACATTAGTTTCCGACTTAATCATACTGAAGATCTGTAGTTTTGACAGGTCTCAGTCTCATTTGAGGCAAATCAAAACATGCCGAATTAAAAAGGATTGGTTCAATAAACATTAAAATAAAAGTAGCCTAACAATAAAATGGGGGTGTAACACAGGCGTGTTGCATCAGAAAACGCGAAGTATTCTTACCAGTTCTCGTATTTTGTCAACTTTGTTAACATCCCAGCTAATTCCATGTTCGAAATAAGTTTTCTGTTTTCTTCATCGGAACCATCACAAATATGGAGGCTGTCTGGCTTACAAAGAGCTGCTCTCTCAGCAACAAAGTCTTGAATGCGTTGCGAAAGGGCTTTAAAGTCTCCCTTCACAACAGTGATGCCAACTGGTAACGATGCCATGTTTCTTCGAAATATGTTAGATCTGAGTAAGTTCCGTAGGGGGAACCTAAAAGAAAGAATCATAAGTAGGTTACAAAATAGTATTTCAATTCCTAACACAAGTTTAGGCTCGATCGAAAATTCCGCAATCTAAACGCTGATCTTAGGCCTATTGACAGGACAACAAGAAGCGGCGTGCATATAACGTAGAGACAGACGAAATAACTTACCTACTAATATTAAGACAACTAGTCATATTTGCAAGCGCTATTGTAACAAAAACTTCTAATTCATTCACTATTGGTGATGTGGCATCCTATTTTCGAAAGGAGTTGTCGTGGGATACCATCACCGCCGCCAAACCATGCGCGCAAAGGACATTCTCAATCTCGAATCCGAAAGTGTCCTCATATTGTACTTTTGTTCATTGATTTCCGGTTTATCCTAACCAATCAAATTCGTGTCTCGTTTTGGGCCAGACCAATAAGAATCAAGAAACAACAAAATTATTCGAAAGTGTCCATAAACGTGGTAGGTGTTGTCATTTCCGTCTGAAGTGAGCGGGTAGGGGCAACAAGCCATCTGCAAATTTCGAAATGTTTGGTTTGGTTCGTCAAAAACCATTAACCCACACTATGCTTTGTATCAAATCTGTGCTTTGAAATTTGCTTTTGAAACAACCTTTGCAGTTTTTTAATTTATTTAACCGAAAAACTAACCCATATGAACTATTAATAATCAAAAGAAGAAGTAGAAGACAGTAAATAATTGCATGGCCAAAATCCTCTTCGCCATATACGACGACTTGAGACAGAAAGAAAAATAACGTTCTGCAAAACATGTCTTGCAGCGATTCGCGTGCTTCGCTGTATAGGCTTCGTTACAGTGATTCGCAGGTGCTTTGACAACACAGGCCTCTCTTCTAGAAGACCTAAAACAATTACAACTACTTCGGCGGTCTCAAAATGACATGCTAAACAACACTAAGATATTTTTTATTCTCCCCCTTCCCCCTTGTCTCGTCCTTTGTCAATCAAAGCGTAATAACCAGGCTTCCTCTGCACTGTAGATTCAATATTGTAGATATAATATGGTACAAAAGTTCTAGAATGTCTCCCTTGTCGAGCAAAATAATGAGAATTTGAAATAGCATAATATTTTGCTTCTATGAATAAGGAAGTGCCAGAAACGAAGACGCAAAATGTAAGAGAGACAGATAAAAGAGACAACGCCAGGTTGCTGCATCAACTTCACAAATAAAGCTTGAAAGCACTTGAGACGTATACCAATACAATACTTAATTCTGCATAGGTTTAATGCCCGTAACAAAATAATCATTTCGGTACTGAAGTGGGCTGAAGAACAGACAAACTCTCTGATTTCTATCTATTCAATGAGGCCTGAGAACACCAGTGGCTAAAATCCTGTAGCATCGCTTTCGACTTGCTTGCTGTCCAAGAAAAAGCGATTTGATTAATCAAAATGAAAAAAACACCCACAAATACGATTGAAGGCAAGGCTCCTAGAATATGTGCTTTATCTTGCATAAATTGGCATTTCTGCTTAAAATAACTAACACTGATTCTAACAATTCACATCTCTTTGCACGGATGCCACAACAGGCAACGTGTCGGCCTAGAAACATGGCTGCCTAGAAAGAGGGCGTGTTTACAGTGCGGACAAAATTGGCCAACGATATTTATTAGCAAGCTTCTCCGAGTGAACGGTAAAGGGCATCCTTAAAATTGTTACGGAACTGTCTTCCTTTTTAGGCCAAAATTACATGCTTCAACAACATCTGAAACAAATGCAAATTTATACTTACGCGTTAGCGATAGAGGAGATCGTCTTGGCAAGAATAAAACGTTCCTCTGCTTTCAGTGTAAAATCTCCAGCCTCCCACGACGTTCAAGTGCAGTCGACTATCTTACAAGCTCCGAAACAGGAGACACGAACGTAAACCCTGACCTCAGCCCTACGCCAAACCAGTGTAAAGGACCTTTGCCTTGTGCAACTCAAAAGATAACCGAATATTCAGTCGGGTGCATTTATGTTACGCAATCTATTGTTCTCGAATAGTTTCCCCGTGCACAATGTCACGGTGCAGAGCAAGTTGCCATGGTAGCAAACCTCAAGCAGCCAATCAAAACTGATAGCAAGACAATCATACTTTGACCGTTGACCGTTCGCTGTAATCATAATCATAATAGACAAGATAGCACGTGCATGCAGTGGACAGCGTCTGGCCCCTGTAAACGCTGCGGTCGAAAATCGGATAGCATCATAGCATTGGAGATGGTCTGACAAGGCACTGCGTTTGCCGAGCACTAAATAACTTTTCGTTAGCTCTACTCTTTTTGTTGCAAATGATTTCTTTTCCTCAGATGACAACAGAGAATGCCAAAAAAGTTATTACCTTTGAAGGCATCAAAGGGGCGCCTGCATAAGAATAAGGCAGGAGGGGCAGTGTTGGTGCTAATGCCAAAGAGTATAATTTTTTCCACTTATTTTGAACATAGCTTCGGTAGAGCGTAGACGTGAATGAAACTCCATATCGTTGATTTTATCTTTAAATATATACAAAACGTGACCATATACAGCTATAACGTAAACGTAACTTGTTAGCCCATCATAAGTTTGTAGCGTGACTTTATCGTAACTTCACTACTTCAAAACTACTTCACCTTACAATATAGGGCGTGAATAAATAACGTAAGAAGACTGGGACGAGTAGGAATCCCCCACGACGCGTGGGTTGCGAAATATATTGACTTCACAACATACTCCCCCGATTGAGTTGCCTGCACTCAATTTACAATAATACATATTAATTAATCATTATTCATCAACAAAACGTAAGAACATTTTTTTTTAAGCAAGCTGAAACTGTAAGCGTATACATATTGAAATATTTACATATTGTCTCTTCTAAGAAACTCTCCTAACTTTGCAGCTGCGCGCTTAGATCGCGTAATAGTTCTATCTGCTGGCTGCGCAGGCGCTATAGGTGCGTTGACTTGATTTGCTTCTGTGTTAGGTTCCTTACATGCAATTTCTAAAGGTACAAGTAATTTCAAGGGACGTCTGAATACTTTACCCTTACTCCTTTCACCTGCTATCTGGATCTTTGCTGATCTTACTCTTCCATCTGTACCTACAATCAACTCAAGAATTTTACATAATTTCCAAAAAGTGCGTTTTTTATCGTCATCCTTTAAAAGAACTATATCTCCAACCGATATGACTGGCTCTTCCCGTTTGTCTTTCGGTCTATAGGCTTCCATAATACCTGTTAAATATTCCTTCTTCCATCTCTTCGTGAATTGTTGAAGTAGAGTCTTATGATACTTGGCTCGTTTTGACAGAACCTCGTATGTACTTAGCATTTCATAGTACCTGTCTTGGGGCAAAAGTGATAGATTTCTTCCATTAATTAATTGACACGGTGTCAATGGATATGAAATACCGTCAGTGTCATCATATACATAAGTAATTGGCCTAGAGTTGATTACTGCTTCGACCTCTATCAAGATGGTATTTAATTCTATTTGCGTTAGGTATGACCGACCTATTACCTTTTTTAGACAACGTTTTACGCTCCTTATTAACCTTTCCCAAGCACCTCCTTGCCATGGGCTTCTATCAACTATGAATTGCCACTTAACTCCTTTCTTTTCAAGGCTTTCACCTAACCTAGGGGAACGCAAAAGATGTTTTACATCCTTTGAAGCTGACTTAAAGGTCTTGGCGTTGTCACTTACCAATAGAGACGGTAAACCTCTACGTGCTGTGAATCTTCGAAACGCTCGTAAAAATGACTCGACATTGAGCGATTCTACAAGTTCTAAATGAACTGCTCTTGTCGACATACAAGTAAAAAGACAGACATAAAACTTCTCTTCTCCATCATTGTTACCTTTACTTGCAACTGTCAATGGACCTGCAAAATCTAGCCCTGTATTTGCAAATGGGGGCTGATCATCGACCCTCATTCGTGGCAAGTCTGGACAAAATACAGTAGAATATGGCAAACCTTCTAATTTCCTACATGTGATACATTTGCGTACAATACTTTTAACTAATTCCCTTGCACGAGGAATCCAATACTTTTGTCGTAAAAGATTTAACGTTTCCCTTATTCCATCGTGCATGACTTTTTCGTGGCAATAGAGAACAAGCAATTTGGAAACCTGATGAGACTTCGGTAATAAGATTGGTCTTATGCTTGACTCTATGACGGATGCATTTTTTATACGACTTTGACACCTCAAAATGCCCTTTTCGTCTACGAAGAGCTGAAATTGCGAAACGTACAAAGGGGGTTTTTTGTCCCCTTTTGATTGTAAATAATCAATTTCCTTACAAAAGAATTCACCTTGAATTGAGCGTATAAGAACATTTTCTGCGTTAGCAAATTCTTCTATATTTATCTGATTTTCTCGTTGACAAGCATTGTTTTTTAACGATGCGCGTAAATTATGTATAAAACGAAGTACCCATGCTAATATACGGACACATTTTTGGTAAGAACCAAACCTTTCAAAATCTACAACGTTGCCAACTTTGGCGTTTTCCTTAGTTGCTATAGCATGCGTGATATTGGGGCTACATTTTACTCTTTCCTCTAAAGCGGAACCGGATTCGAAAATATCTTCTTGCTTAGGCCATTTTGTGGGTGGCTGTTTTAGAAACCCCGGACCCTCCCACCAAAAAAGATTTTGCTCTAACTTGCGACCAAATATACCCCTTGACGGTAAATCAGCTGGGTTTTGAGATCCCGGGCAATAAAACCATTCATCGCGGCTTGAAGTTCGTAAAATATCCGACACGCGATGGCGTACAAATTGCTTCCAAACCTTATTGTTCTTTATCCAGCAAAGGGTGCAAACCGAATCTACCCAATAAAATACTTTGATAGGCGTGCCGTGAAGCTCCTCCCCAAGAGTACCTTTTACTGTGCTGATTAATTTTGCGAGTAACTGTGCCCCTAAAAGCTCTAAACGTGGTATGCTTTGTTTTGTTAGAGGACAAACCCTGGCCTTGGCAGTGACAAACTTGATGCTTACCTCCCCCGTATCGTACACAATGCGGAGATAAACAATTCCAGCGTAAGCAGTCTCGCTGGCATCTGAAAACCCATGTATTTCGACTTGGCTTACTATTTTACCTGGGTCAAAAAAACATCTTGGCATGCGAATCCCGTCTAAACGACTTATTTCCGAAATGAAACGATCATATTTTTCCCTTGCTTCTCCTGTAAGCTCTTCATCCCACCCCCATTTGTCTACGCAAAGTTCCTGAAAGAGCACTTTCAAATTGATGGTATACACACTAAGACAACCGATCGGGTCAAAAATCTTGGCTGCTAACTTTAAAAGAGAGCGCTTTGTGGGCTTAAGTGTTTTTGCTAGTTCTATAATGGACCCCAGATCAAAAAACAGTTCATCCTTTTTACTTTCCCAATTTACTCCAAGGACCTTGTTATTATTTTCTCTTTGAGGTGGGCCTATTGTTTGCTGAGCGAAGGATTGATCATCTTGTATGATCTCCTTCGCATTATCACCATTGGATACGTTACCTGCTTCCACCTTTTTGATTTCATGTAACAAAGCTGTGTCATTAGTTTTAAATTTGCGAAGGTTAAACCCACCTTCGGACAAAATCTCCCGTGACTTATGGAAAATCTCTAACGCCTCATCAATAGAATTTGTGCTACATGATAAGTCATCAGCATAAAGCCGATCTAACACTTTAACAACACGAGGAAATCGATTAGCATATTGAGCAATGTGTTTCTTAATTGTGGCTCCCAGTATAGATGGCGATGGTCTTAAACCAAACACCAGTCTACAATACTTATACTGAATAACCGTTGGATTCGGCTTACTAATGTCGTCATACCACAAAAAACGTAAAGCATCCCGGTCTTTTTCATCAATTTCAATCTGAAGGAATGCCTTTTCAATATCAGCTATTATAGCAATGGCATGTGAGCGGAAACGTAATAACGTATCGAATAATGGCGGCATGTAATTATCACCAAGTTCTAAACATTCATTAAGAGATAAAGCTTCCTTGTGCGATTTCGCACTTCCATCAAAAACAACACGAAGTTTTGTTGTTTCACGATCTCGTCGAATTACACCATGGTGACTCATAAAATGAGGATTACCCTGATTCTCCTCCTCCACAGGGACTTGCTCAATTATTCCGTTTTTTAATTGCTCTTTGAAAATGTTATCATATTCAGATAATAATTCAGGGTTTCCTTTTAACCGGCAAAGCAAAGATTTTAAGCGATTTAATGCCAAGTTATAATCATCATTAAGGCAAGATATATCAACCTTCCAAGGAAGGCTTACCTGGTACCTTTTACCATTAAAGGTGATTTCAAATTGCTCGTCTTGTTTGTCTTCATTTGTGGGTTCACTCCCCTTGTCAATCCCGGATGATTCTTGTTTCCAAAACTCGCGAAGCGTTTGTGTTATTTCCTCATTTTCTTCGACAGGCCTTCCAACTGACGTATCTAAAATCAAATTAGAAGTCACATTAGAATAGGTTTTAGGCTCCAAGGATCCTGGTACTTTTCCCGAAAGTAGCCATCCTAATTTGCTACTTACTGCTATTGGCCCTGATGTACCTCTAATGACATCACCAATGATTACATCATATAAATAATCATTACCAATAAGCAAATCAATGCGCCTATTTTGCTCGCTTAGCTTCTTGTCCGCTAGATTAAGGCCTATCAAATGCTGATACTTGCTTACGTCTATGCGCGTATTTATAGGCGAACAAATAGACTGATAGCTTATTGCGCTTATCAAAATTGGCGTCTCATCTATTCCTGTCTCTAACATTAACTTAACGACGTCACATTTCTTGCGTACTGATTTCTCAGTTCCAAATGTGTTCAAATTTAAGTTTTCCTGTCTTTCGACTTCCAGATTTAGTTTTCGTCTGACTTCTTCAGAGATGTAACTTCGTTGGCTCCCACTATCGAAGAAAACATTGATTTTCATCCTCTGAGCCTTGTCTGCCCCATAAACATACGCAGTTGCCGTCTGCAGCAAAACTTCTTGTTTTCCTGTAACACTGGTAGTTACTTTTGTTTCTTCCTCCGTTTGTTTTGCTCCTTTGTAGCAAATTGACTCGTGGTGAAAATTTCTGCCACATTTTTTGCAATTTCGATTTTCCCGACACTTTTTTGTCATGTGTCCAGATTTTAAGCAGGAAAAACATCGTTTGGTCTCCAATAGGATCTTTTTTCTACCCGCTATTTCCTGGACTTCTTTGCAGCTTGACGGAGAGTGTGCATGCCCACAATAAACACAATCTTGCACTTTTTCGTCTTTCGTCAAAAATGTCTTCGTAGTGCCTTGTGGTGATTTTGGTCCATATCCTGAAGTTTTGTCAAATTTCCTTTCGACGGGCTTGATGTTATCGCTCAGTTCCCTGGCTTCAATTTCCTTTTTGACGATCTCCAATATTTCTTTTATCGGCCAAACTTCCTCGGTCGTCTTTCTGGCGACATGCAATGTAATTTCTCGTGGCATTCTTGCCATAAGGATTGGTACTAATAAACTGCCATAACTTGCAGAACTCATACCAAGGGCTTCAAGCCCCCTTACGTGTACATTTATGCTGTCGTAAATGAAGCGCAATTGCTTCACGTTTTCGTTTGGGCAGTTTTGTAGTCCAAGGAGAGCCTGCATATGCGTCGAGATTATTTGTTGTTTGTTGCCAAACCTTGCCTTCAAAATTTCCATTGCATTTAAATAATTTTGTTCCGTCAGTTCGAGTCCTGATACTGCACGGTATGCTGGACCCTCCAACAAATTCACCAAGTAGTTGAGCTTATCAACTGCAGTTATGCTTTCGTTTTTATCTATGGCATTCTCGAAACTCTGCCAAAAGGACATGAAACGTGTTATATCTCCGTTAAATCGTGGGAGCGTTATTTTTGGCAGACGAATGGCAACAGAACCCATGGTAACCCCGCTTGTATTGAGACCATGTTCGTTGTTTGTTGCTTGTTCAACGTTTTCAGCTTCTCTGGAAGGCGTTGACGTAATAATTTGTGTCGTTCCACTCCCAACTCCGAATGCATTGGTCTGAGCGTAACGACCGTCTTTAAAAGCTTGAATCCTTCCCAGAATTTCATCGATTCTGAAATTCAGCTCCGTCGTTTCATCGATTTCTTTTTCGATATTAACGTCTGGACATATTTCCAGTATCTTTTCGTTTAGTCCGTTCACATACGTTTGCTTTTCTCGAAGAGACTTTTGTGCCGTTTCTAAACGAATCACCTTCTCGACTTGTTCTCCATTTTCATTAATTAGTTCTTCAAGAAGAGCCGTGGCTTGTCGTTCAAGCTTCGTAATGGAGGTTCTATTTCCTCCTCGTATTGCTAACAATTTCTTTAATTGTCCACTGTTACCTTCTGTATCAGTGGCCATGATTTCGTCGTATTCCGTGCCCCGCGTTGGGCGACATTATATTTTGAACATAGCTTCGGTAGAGCGTAGACGTGAATGAAACTCCATATCGTTGATTTTATCTTTAAATATATACAAAACGTGACCATATACAGCTATAACGTAAACGTAACTTGTTAGCCCATCATAAGTTTGTAGCGTGACTTTATCGTAACTTCACTACTTCAAAACTACTTCACCTTACAATATAGGGCGTGAATAAATAACGTAAGAAGACTGGGACGAGTAGGAATCCCCCACGACGCGTGGGTTGCGAAATATATTGACTTCACAACACCACTACCATAATCGATTATTTGTGAGGGGTTTGGGGATGGGTGCGAAATATAATATTGGCATCTATCGACCTGTTTCACCCATACAGCTGGGATTTTTCCTATCAAAGACTCTAAACATAGTCATAGTTTGACAAAGTTCTCCATGCAAATAGGTATTAAATGGCCTTGTCATTATTAGAAAAGTTTGGTTTTACGAAAATCATGGCAGTTGAAAATGGGCTGGCTGCAAGACTCTGATTTTCCGCTTATTGTCCCTGTGGTTGTAGAATCATCGAGAGTGTAGAATGGAAAATAATAATCACAATAATCTAATGTAAATCAAATAATTGTTTACATCTGCATGTTTTTTATTATATTATTTCATTATATTTATAGTAAGCATGAACTTAGCATAACATTCTTGTTCTGATAATAGGCCAAATAGTCAGAATCTTATAAGAAACTATTGCTTTTGAAGTTTATTATCATTCTCTAAAAAATAATTTTCCGTTATTAATGACCGACAGCAAAAAAGGAATTTTTCTGCTTTTTTAATTCCTTATGGAAATTAACTTAGCCAGAGTAGCTAAACTAGTCACGAATTATCTACAAGATTCTTTAATCTTTTGTTAGGAGTGAATATTTAAAGGCACTGCTTGCCCCCACTGCCCCTCCTGGAAGAGGGCAGGAGGGGCAGCTGCCCCTGCAGCCCAGCCAGGGTAGGTGTCTTGATCAAAATATGGGATCGAATACTTGTAGAAGCTCGCTCTGTATCAAATAGAAAGTTACTTAATAAACTTCTCTGTAATTTTTAATGCAACTCCATTATAAAATTACAAAAATTGCTTTCTATTATGACCTAAAATTCCCACCCCTTCAATCACTCTTTTCTTTTAATCGTCTGGTTTCTTTCTTATTTTGTTCTGTTACTGTTCAAAAATAATATTAGGTTCAAACTGTGTAGAGTTCCTTGATGTTTTCATTCACCAGCTTATATTACATATTGTATAAACTTCAATGCTCCCTTGGTATTCTTTATTTAAATAATTCAATAAAAAAGGCACTTGGGTCGAAAACCTTTGGGTTTGTCTCAGTATCTTTGGCCGACCAAGGGGCGATTCACTCTTGCAAATAGCGCACGAGATTTTGCTTAAAACAAAAGGATTTCTGGGAATTTTCGGATAAAACAATAAAATTTTCACAAAAGGGGTACGAGAATTTCTTAGAGTGATTTTCCTCTCGTCTTTGGTAACATTACAAGTTTACATTTGTAGTCTTTTAAACTTTTTATGCAATCTGTTGTTGAATGAAATGAGTTTGAATTCTTACTTTAAAATGTATCTTCCAAATTTAAATTTCTGCTCAAAGCAGAACTGGTTTTGGTCTGCGCATCAAATTTTTATCCCCACTTTGTCTTGAGTTTACAGGATGGTATTTGCAAGTTTGGTTCCCGCAAGCAGTGGTGGCGCCAGAAATCTTCCGACAGAGGGGTTGGAGCTTCCGACAGGGGGGCTAAAATGATTAAAATAAGCAGTTTACGTACGTTATTTTGTCAAATTTGCTCCGACAAAAACCTAAAATTTCCTCCGGTGGGGGGGGCTAGATGCTTCCGACGGAGGGGCTGTAGCCCCCCCTAGACCTCCCCTGGCGCCACCACTGCCCGCAAGTAAGCTAATGACAAGGGATATTTCTAGGAAACGAAGTTGATGCAGCGTAGAGCGCAGTGACAGTGATATGGAACTTGTGACGAACTTTGAGTACTCATTACAAGTCAAGTTTAGTGTAATAAAACGCGAGGGGTAGATCAGCTCACATAAGTTTTCTTGTTATGAAAAGCTTCCTATGCTAGCACCTCTAACGCAATGGTAAAATCTGGCCCATTTTCTTGTAGATTCATTACTGTGGCAATATTGAGGCAAGGTTGAAAGTTTCTTTAACACATTTTGCAAGCCCTTGGGTTATCCAATAAAATTTTCTGTAAACTCTGATTTTAATGTTTCAGTTTTCTATCAATATATTTCTCGTTATTCTGAGGCTAGCATTACTACCCCGTGCAGGGGGAGGCAAGGTTGAAAGTCGCTTAAAAACATTTTGCAAGCCACGGTCTATTCGTGGTCCTCGTTTAAATATTTCAATGGTTTAAGTCTCCTGTTTATTCTAATTTCAGTGCTTAAATTTTCCAAAATATTATTTATTTATTCCACGCTGACTCGTGGGGCTCATTTCAATATTTTGCAGGCTAATCTAAAAGCTGAGTTCTTTATTCTGAACTCTACTTAAAAGCTTCACAGCAACATATTTCTGTTGGCCGGCACCAATTCGTATTCGTTTACCAAAAGATTTTTCGTAGGAGAACATTGGTAGGTTTACTGCTTTGAACCTAAAATAATTGTGAATGTCTCTTCACGCGATTTCTATCGTTTCATTTTTCTCAAAGCAACTTTCTTCTGTTATTTCTTTTGCTGGTCGTTCCCACAAGTTAAAAAGCCAAAAAGAAAAGTTACCCCCATATTGTTCCCATTCTGTCGTTCAGGGCCTCTTCAATCGGAGATCAGATAATATCGTGGTCAATCTCAAAAAAACAAAAAAATACAGCAACATTATACAAGAAGGGCCGCAAAAAGAAAAAACCTTTTTAGATAATCTACGTCAATCGAAAAAGTATCATGTCGAAAGACTACACTTGCTAAAACGACAAGCAAAAACTTGACGATAAAGGGACATTTTCAACGTCAAAAAGGTGCGTTTGGATTGCACAGCCAACATTTAAAGAACTAAAATACAATTAAAATATCTTACTGCAAGTGAGAGAAATCAAATAATTAATCAACGCAACAAACTTTATAGGTGCGTACAAAAAGATAAACTAGAATTCATAGATTAGCCGTTCTTTATTGCTTGTCAATTGTGAAATTTCAAAAATTCTAGGAGAATGTCCCCCGATGTTGTTACTTCCAAATCTTCAACGCTTTCTTCTGGGTAAAAAGGATGGACAGCTCGTTTCTTTGAATTTTGCCATCTTTGTTTTTGTCAATATGTTTCATAAGATCCCTCTGCAGCACTTTAACATTAACTGGGTTATCAGTCTGCGTTAAGAAAAATATTATTACAGTTCACGACTTTCCAGTCACATTTCTAGAATTAAAATAGACGCAGCATTCCTTTTCCATGAAGAAGTAACTAGAATTTGGGGTGTAGGGGCATTGAACAGCTAGAATTTTCCTCCAACATGATTTCGCCAGTCGGCAGAAATTTCCCTCCCAAGCAGATTCGCTCTAAACTCAGCTTTTGTCCTGGGTACAACTTTTCTACCCTGGGTGCCAGAGCCTCAGAAAGTCAAAGGATGAAGAACGGGGAAAGGAATTGCGAAGGAGCTCCTTTCCTCTCCCATTCTCCCAGGCTAAAATTTAGCAAAATACTATACTGCTTAGGAAGGACAATTCGACAACGGACAATTCGAGCACTGATTATTGTTTATTGGAAAAAATTGTGTAGGGGAGGTGTCATGCTACTTGCTAAAACTCAAGTGACAGACGTTGGATAAAGAAAGAAACGGTGACCTTTCGTTTCAGATTGCACATCGAAGTAAATAAGTTAGTAAATAGATCAAACAAAATCGGTATCGAAGCAGTTTGTTCTCTTTTTTCATACACAGTTTTAATAAGTAATAGAAAAAACGGTAAAAAATTGGTATCTTTAAAAAAAGGGGGCTTCAGGCCCCATCCCCCTGTGACTTTACCTTGCATTTAACAAATGCATGAATTTTCATCGCATGTTCCGTTAGCTTGAATGCGATGTCAGGAAGGGAAGTTCATCGCAAATATGATAAATCTATTTTAAAATTCCTAAACGGGCTCTTTACGAACTTCAGAGGAGGCGTTCCTGCGCTGCAATTAAATTCTTCTTGATGCCCTGTGAAATCTTCGATTGCCCTGCGAAATTGACTATTATTGAGATTGAGGGGCGTCACACCCCCACAACACCCCAGAATTTTCACCCCTGAATGGCCAACCCAAAAAGAAGAAAGCTCTATTCAGGACTATGATTGAAATTTTCTATGCTGGGATGTGTTTAACAATTCAGAAAACCTTTGTGTGCATGCATACCCTTTAAAGAATGAAAAAGAAAGCCGCTACACTAATCCTGGAAATGGATGGAGGGGGGTGGGGGTGGGGAATAACGGAAGAGTGCTTGACTATAGACAAAATTAAATGTTACCTTTCCTGAGTGTATTGTGAGATCTCTAATCAGGGCTGAAAGTTCATGTTCAGAAATAAATCCGTCTTCGTTCTGTAATTGCAAAAAAAGTTGTCAAAAAAAGATGTAGCAGTTTTCTACCAAGAATTTTTCAACAATATGAGTAAAAGGTTGCTGATAAGCCACTTCAGAGTTCAGATGTATTCGTAAATGAGGTTTATTCTACCTTGCACAGATCCTAGTGATGACTACAGAGGGAAGATGCAACGTCCCGTTTTTCCACCGACGTAAATTCATTTCTTAGGGGTTTATGTAGGTGGTGTCATTGGATGTGAGTTGTTCTCCCTTTGACATAAGTTCTCCTTTTAACTAAGTTCATCTTTGTTACGTGCCCTTAAAAAGATGGATAATTTGAAGGGAGCTTTCATCAAAAAACCTCAAGACCAAGAAAACACGAAACATTTTCTGGCGGTGGGGAAGCGAGTGATAAGGATAACCAGAATAATATGTAGCCAGAGCATATCATACCTGATCATAATGATCGAAAATCACATTAAAGTTTTCTTCTGTGAGGTCTTTCTGTTTCTAAAATATAAAAAAGGCAAGGAAATGTGTTTAAGTACAAAGAAGAAGATAAGTAACTTGTGCATATCAAAAATCCTCGGACCTTTCCATGACAATATCAATCTAAATTTTTTTTAGGTAACTTTCACGTCTACGCTCTTTCAATCAGCTAGGAATGTAAGTTAAATGTATTTCTACCCATATCTAACTTTTATCTAAGAATTGCATAAAATTAATCGAGAAAAGACCACTTCCTTTAGGCTAATTGAAGTGGCCAAATGTTTTAAACAAGTCAATCATACCTGAAATATTTGCGAGAGGTAGTTTTTCTCTACAGGCATTAACCTGAAAAAGAAACAACATCGCTGAAAACCTAACAATGTAATTACGTACATGTGTTTTTCCAGCAACACTGCAAAATGCTGATTTAAGTGTAAGATATTACAAGAAACTCGTTATTACAAATCGTGTAGAAATTTTGCGTTACAAAGACTCTCGAAATTCACTTACTTCTGCAATTCTCGGATTTCTAATTTCCCATCCTTGTTTTTATCGTAAAGTTCAATCTGAAAGATCATTATCAAATAGGGTTATTTAAAAATAAGCAAACAAGGAACACCGCAACGCGCCAAGAACAAACAACAAAAAACGCACGTCGATTAGCTGTGGGTAATATTTCGCCCCAGCATACGGGGCTTCATCAGAGCAAAAGTGCAAAAGTGAGCAAAATTGCTCTAGTTACAAGGTCCAAGAGATTCAATGCACAAGTTACAAGAAATCAATAATATTGCAGAAAAGTCCTCATAAAAACAAGCTTCAATGTTCTATGCTGATATTGACTTGGGATGTTAATTCAAGTGCTGGAAGTGCTTTAGGGTTGCAAATAATAGCTTCGAGAGAATGAAAATACGAGGTTATTTGCTGAAAGATTCTTCTGGCCAAAGCCTGTTTCTGAGCGAAACGTTTACAAACTAAGCTTCAAGAAAATGATGAATCAAATTCACCGTCAGCAATCATTTTTTAAGCATATAATAAAAATGATAAGACCATGACTATGATCTCTCTGCGTTTTAAAAGTCAAATAAACTGAAACCATAGGATTTTCATATCAATGACTCATACCATTCCAAGTCAAGAAACGATGCTAATTGAATACGATGCCTTGCCGAAGGGTCAAACGTAAAAGGCACGTTTGTTAGAATAAAACGGTTAGTTAAAGAGAAAGGCTGGAGTTCAGCTTTAGAAGAAGAATATTAGCTACATTGATCAAAACATGTCAGATTACTTTTCAATATTTTCCTTTTTTCAATAATAGTGCAGCCTTTTATTCATAAGAACAAAAGATTTATCTCTGATACGTGAGCTTGCATAGTACAAGTCAAATGTGAAAATCGTCAAAATAATTGAATTAATACTGGAAACTCACTATTCCTTGACTGAATTCTTCAAGGGCTTTGCTCTTTACCCTTCTACCTTTCTTTTTGCTCAGTAAATCATAACAGAAAGCCTGAAACACATAGAAAAATGTAAAAATTCAGAATAAGGCTCGCGAGAAGGTAATTTGGTGCCGTACAGGACAATCGCTAGCTATTGTGCTCAAGGCGGGTGCTAAGGTCCCATTTGCCGACAAAGTGGGCGAGCCATCCTTTACCTGCCGACAAGTTTGAAAATTCGCAGATGAAGCATCCGTACCTGGCATAAAACCCTTCATTCTTGCAACATAATTCTTTTCGAAGGGGTGACAAACACACAATGTGCCACTAAAGCGACGGCCTTGATGCTGTTACTGTGTTTCATGCAGTGGCGTACCCAAGGGGGGGGAAAAGGGGGGTCCGGATCCCTCCACTTTTCTAAAATATGGTCCTCGAGATTTGTCCAAAAACGATGTAAAACTCATTGGGGGGAGGAGGGGGGGGGTAGTATATTGATGCTTTTGTCAATAACAATTGTAAAATACTTTGCTATTTACCGTAGCTAAAATTAATCAAATAATGGGGGAAAATTTGCAAAAAGGGCGTTTCCCCGCATTTGCGAGTGTTTGAAGGGCGTGGTCAAAAAAATTCCTAGGGGCTACGTCCCAGACCCTCCCATTGCTAACGCCCTGGGTACGCCACTGGTTTCATGCAATTGACTCAGAAAAACCTGAATGATAGTTGACTGATGCTCATTTGGTACGTGACGCAACAAGTTATTTCTAATCTGATTCTAACTATGATTGTCATAATCTGCTCTGTCGTCGCTGGGTTAAGCATATCTATAGCAAGATAAGAGGCACCATCAGAATAAACAAACTTAAAAAAAGACATGGGATTTCTTTCCAGATGGTAAAAAGTGAAAAGATTTTACTATCTGTTTATTGGAATTATTACTTTTTATCACCAACACTGGCAACTATGTCTCTTAAATTTATTAAAAATATAAAACCTAAATGTCTTTATTTTGTATTAACAATAAATCTTTTTCTAGATTCACAAATCAACAGATTTCGATTTATAGTAAAATCGTAATTGTTCTATCCTAAAAAGCTATTTAAAGTTAAAAGCAAGACGCCATCTGAGATTTTCATTTGACAGTCGTAACTAGTTCTATAAAATTAATATCATTATAAACAGGAGTTTCTGTAAAAACAAGTCAAATCTCAATCCTCTAAGAAAAAGTAACAATATTCACACTTACCTATTTATTTACTTTCATATCTCATGCTTGTTCATTTTTTGATCGAAGAGAATTTAATCAAAGAAAAACTTTTGCGTCCACCGAGTATTATAAAGAATCATTAGTTTCAGAGAGCATAACTAATTTGCGATGCCTACCTGAACTTCAGTCGTCTCTAGATAACCATTTCGGTCCGAATCATAGTGCTTCCATATCTGAAAGAAAGATAAAAAACTTTCGTATGAAAGAAACCTCTTCATTACAATTGTTTTCTTTACTTTCTTTTAAGTTGTTAAACATACACTATTAGCTATATTAAAGCTAATTAAAGCCAACTAAATACATTAACTAAAACCGAATTTAGCAACATAACAGTAATAAATGAATAACTGACAAAATACATAAATGTGCAGTAGGTTCCCTGTCATTTTATAAAGCCCATTTGTCCACATGAACCAACCAGAGGTATTTGAAGCTGTTATCTGTTTAATTTTTTAATCAATGAAGATTTTTTTTATCACAAGTAGGTATTTTTCTTACTATTCTTTTAAGATTCTATGACCTCGTCACAGAGTGTCATTATTGTCAGTTCATTATGGGCCAATTCATTACGTTGCTCGAAAAAAGGGAAAAAATTTGTGAAAGATTCTGTTTAGAAAGCAACGTGAACCCATAATTTTTTACTCATTTCTAGGTAGAACTGTACTGCAAAGTGTACACAAAAAAGCATTTAGTAGCATGGCACAGCATTTTGTTGCGCTGTTACAGGATTATCCAGCATTAGAATGACAGAAGAGGAATTTCCTACATAGTCTAAGATTACGACCCACGTAACGGCATTTCCCCTTTGAAACAGCCCATTTCAATTATTCCTTTGTAAATTTAATGGCAAATTGTAAATAGTCAGGATTTTAGATGTTTTGCTCAAGCTTCAGCAAAAATTGTTATTTTGTTTGTAAACAACAACAAATGCAAAAAAGGTTTAAAGAAATTACAAAACAATATCATACACTCTTTACAAGAAATAAGAACACATTGTATGAGAACACCGGGGCTCGATTTGCCAAGAACTGAAGAACAACTTAAGAATATGCCCAGCCTTTGAACGGATAATTTGGACGAAAAGTCTTTTGAAAAATATCTTATGATAACAAACAGTGGGGACTTTATTCGGTTGTCAACCCTGTACTAAAAATGTCATGCAAAACTGTTATTCAGTGGTCTTTGAAACAATTCATGATGTATAAATGGAGAGAAACCAATGTTAAAATTAGAACAACATCAAGTACACCTGAGCTTCAAATTATCCAAAAAATGAGAACATCGTGCCTCGGCATAAATCTGGTTCTCGAAAAAAAGTGTGTACACACTCTAACTATGTTTCAGGGATATACCCATTTTGATGCTCACCTGCATGAAGTCTACACTGGTGAGCTCTGAGCATTGAATCCTGAACTGCATCAGAAAATTATCTTCGGTGGGCAAGATCTTGGCAAGCTACAACAATCAAAGAAATTGAAACGTTATGTTCATTGGTAGAACAACATGAATACAGTAGCGTCAGAAGGCTATGCTTAGATGATACTGCACTATGGTAAATTGTTAAGGTATAAACCAAAAATAAAAAGCCATTGACAGCATAACAACTTTAGCTAATTATAATTTCAAATTTAATGAAAATCCCATTCTAAATTAAGTGCGATACAGCGAGACAGTATACAATTCAGGGGAGAACCCTTCTTGACCCAATGGCTACAATGGTTTCTTATGAATCCCGCATGACAATACCGACAGGTAATGTTAAATTATTGCGGCGGAGCACAAGCCCCCGCGCCTCCACATAGTACACCTCGCAAAATTATTAAATAGTGCCCAGGGTACCAGAGCAAAATTCGTGCTCGAAGTGTGCATAAGAATATTTCACTATCAGCTAGACTCTCTTTTGCGTCTCCGTTTCCCTTTGTAATTTCTGTGCCCAAGGTGTGTCTCTGGTACCCAGAGCTGTTGAATGGGAAAGTGATAAAAGTTTGCTCGATTTTTTAAACTTGAAAACTGTATCAAGACCGACCCATGAATTCTAACTTTCCACGCAGCTGTTTGCTTTTCGTTTGATGGAAGATCATAGTACGAAAATTTTCTCTGTATTTTTTCAAATTATTTTAACACGCAAATAGACAACACTATTGCAGCATTTCATTTTTCTAGTTCATGTTCAAGTTCAAGTCCATTTTTCTAGTTCATGTTCTCCCAGTTGTTTTCTTCCATTTCGCCAGCACTTGTTATCAGTTGCTATTGTTGCTACTTTTAACTGTAACTAGCAAAGAGTAGCCAGTTAATGGAGACTTCACTTTCGGAGCGCGTAGGGTATTCAACTGTGATGTGGTGTTTGCTTTCACTTTACTCAATTTTGATCTAAGCAAAACAGCACCATTGCTTAAGGAAAGTGTTATGCTTACGAGTAGTTAGATTTTAAAAATATGCGTCTTACCTCGGCTAGCTCTATTTTTCTATCTTTGTTTTTGTCATATCTGGAGAACAATTCTTCTTTAAACTCTTGCAAGGCCGAAATATCAGATGCCTGGACAAAATTCATAGGAAAACATGAGAATGTCTTGGTTTTAACAGAAGATTCATTGGATTAAAAGCTATAACCACTTTTGAAAAGAATGGGCCACTACAACGTCAAGGCTATCGTTGTTTTAGGCCTACTCCGACATAAGTTTCAAAGCACGTCCTTATACCATTCTCGTTAAGAAGTCGTCAACATATTTGGATTGATTAACTTCAGTGTGAGTTCAGCTCAGTTTCGTTCAGTTCTTTTAATTTCAGACTCATTTTGAAAATTCACAACATATATGTTTCAATATGAAATACATTAAGCCTCTAGAATTTAATTTGAAAAGAATATAAACAGCAGATATAGTTACACGCTATATTTGATTTCTAATTTGAAAGAAAGCAGATAAATGATAAGAAAAATGTATGAGGGAAATTTCTTGAAGGAGAAACTCTCTTATAGATAGATTAATCGAGGAGAGGGCATCCCTATGTTAAAACATATAATTTTGCAATCAATATGAGTTCAAAAGATGCGTTTAAATGATGTAAGTGGAAAAAAGCATTTCCAGTAGAAAAAAAATGTGTTCAATTCCGGCATTTGCAACTCGCTCAAAATATAGAAACAATGAAATGAAAAACCAGTTCCAAAAGGACAACTCTCCGTTGCGTCTGGGGGAGACAACTGCCTTTGGCAATGTTAAATAAAAGTTATAGACTCCAAGGTAGACGAAAAATACACAGAGAAGTTCTATCTACACATGTCACAATTATTAACCTCATTTCACATTTCACAAGTGTCTTGTTTTTGGAGTATACGTTGTCCTCACCTGTAAATTTTTCGCTGACATCAAATCTTCTAGAAAACGGTCAACTTCAGAGCCTTCGATGAAACCGTTCTCTAAAACACGAAAAAAACTTTCAAGATAAGAGAAATTGAAACAACATATTATTCATTATGATATTCTATGGTATTTTCATTTTTCTACTTTTGCATGCCACAAAAACAATAATTTATCAAGTTGGATATTTTTTGTTGCAGGCAGGAAAACGTGCATGCTTGAAGCCCCCACAGACCTTTAATTTTGCTGCAAGACAAGACGATTGCAAAGATTAGATTCTTTAAGAAAGTCTTATAGTATACTGAGTAATCTGCAACATTAGTTAGAACAATCTTGATACATCGCTGAAATTGTGAAAACAACCTAATAACAAGTTTTTGCAAGAAATCCTTTGCATATCAGCTAATCTATGACATCAAGATTAAATTATCTCGATGATATTAGCAGATCTATTACTCACCATCCGCGTCATACTTCCTGAATGTCTTCAAAAAATCTTCAGATGTTATGTGAGTCTTTCCCTGCCAGTTTGACACAAAGGAATCTAAACCTTTGATGCTTGCCATCTCTAACAGTCCTAAAGCTTTGTGGCAATGACCTGTATTGCAGTCGAATGTGTCTGGCATAAAAACATGCGTCAAACAACATATATCTTCTGTATTATTCATAAGCAATGGGTAGGTCGACAAAGTGAATAGAGGCCAAATCAGGGGGCTGAATACTCACTTTACAAAGGATTTTCGAGATGGCTGGTTATCCAATTCAAAAAAACAAATGCATGATGTTTAATTAAAACAGTAACTTTAAGCAAAATCGTTGTTTACGCTATAGAGCGAGCAGGTAAGAAGCTAAGATTGTTTCTGAATAGCTAGAAAAAACTTAACAAGATAAATAGTTGTAAATATTATTGAGTTGTGTCTTCAAAGTTTATCTGCAATTTGCTTAAGTTGACAGGGTCATTTGAATTCCTCTCTATCCTTCTTAAAATTGGTGTTGGGGTCATACTCTGTAACCCGGGATGACACAAATCACTGATTTTTAAAACATTCTCTAAAACTTTGCACTGGATTAAACATTTAACAGGGGCGCCGGAGCCCTGGATCAAATCTCTCTGTTTTTCGTAGGAAAAAATCGAAAATCTCCAGGTTCTGAAAATTTTTGGCTGACAGGTTTAAGATGTGTAATCAGTATCATTATGTTTAGACAAGCCATCTGTTTCTGGGTCTTATTCAAGTGTCATAAATTTTCATATTTAGAATCATGTTTTAAACATTTTACTCCAGTGTCATAAATTTTCTTCTGGTAAGCACATACCATTAATTTTTCCCAACGGTGAATCTTCATCGAAGATATTTCTTGCTATGTGCTCTGTGTATCATTCTTTATCAAAAAGACTTAGCTACCATGAAAGCTGTACCATTTTTGGCAAGAGCCAATGATTCGGAAAAGAGACGTTTGTGCCCTATTCATTCATTTTGCCCCCTCCCTGTTCCAACTTGCGTCTGGCGGCCATGTATAATTAAAAACCCCGTGCCCATAACTAATAATTTCCCCCAACTGTCTTTCCGTCGCCCTGGCGACTTTAGATCAATAATGTGACGCAGTGCGCTCTACTTACAGTTCGACATTGAAAAACCTTTTTCTTGCAAGGAAAATACTTTTCTTCTGTTTATCAACAATTTCTTTCTCTGTAATCTAAAAATAATTTCAATCTCATAATGTATTTGATAAAATGGCTACAAAAATATTGACGATTCTTTCTTATATTTCAAATTAATCTTAGATCGTTACAGACTTAATGATATTCTTCAATCTATTTAAGACATTTTCAACACAAGTTTTAAAAATAACAACAACTAGACTATGGATATCATTTCATCTATGATTCTGAGAATTGGTTGAGGCGCTCTCTTAAAAGAAATACAGATTTGCTTACCCCCTGATCAAGTTAGATCTTTAACTATACACGACTTGCAATTATGCTTTTGAAAATACAGGGACTGAAATTCATTTCAATTGCTAGTTATGGTTAAAAGTGCATTCATGGTGCCGGGAACTTCAAGCAGGTAGCACCAATGTGAAACTGTTTGCTTACAAATTTAAGAAAAATACCATACCTTTTCCAACTACATTATTCAAACTCATTCACGGTGTTTGAATCTATTTAGACAAGCCTTGTTATATTAACAATGAATATACAAGTGACCTACACAATCGGCAAGGAATGGAGCGTTTACAAAAGTACCTTTTAAAAAAACAGGGGCGAAAAAAAGTGGCTAATTTTTGATGGTCGTGGAAGGATAGAAAACTCCAACTTAACCTATACCAAAACGGCGAGGGTATACCAAAACGAACCTAAATTAGCTGAGTCATGATTTTCGTGCCTCAATGCTATTAGTTGACCTGGAACTGGTCACATGAGCTCATCTCTTACTGGTTAACAAAAAAGTTTCCATCAATAGCAAGATGTCAACAACGGTTGCCGATATCACACTAAAGTGCAGTAATCGCGCCGAAACCAAATAACCCTCTATAGAAACGCCTATTTACCATGACTCAATGATTTTAAAAAACCGCTCAAATAGCTTCAAAATGTTGTTTGCCAAGCTAAGTTTAACCCGTAAAGAAAGGATTCAACATAGCATTTCCAATCAAATAAACGTTTTTGACATATACAATCGTGAAAAAATTAAGCTTTTATGTTACGTTGGTGTCTGTAAAATGTCAAGAAAATCTAAAAAGTTTTATGAAAATAAAACCTTTGAAAATAGGTTAAGCATTAGATCATGTTACAGAATATCAGACTGAATTTCACAAAATTTAACAAAACCTGATGCATTGCATTGTAGAAACAAAAGTTGGTACTGAGGTAGACCATTCTGACCATTTTCACTTTGAAATTAACGCAATTGTTACCTTGTGAAGCATTGGTGTGTCGCTTTAGTAAAAAAATGTGAAAGAAAAAAAAAGAAGCCAAAAATTTGTTCATTCCAATAACATCAGTAAAAACATCACAGTCGCAGCTACTGGTCTGGACAGAAAGACAGTGCCATTATGTCAGGAAGTACTACTTGCGGGTGAATTCGAACTAAACAATGTGAAATGTATGTGAAAACAAGTCTAAGAATAATAGTACATGAATTTGAATACAGGTAGGGTTATAGCTAAATACAACTGCACCAAAGTTTTAATTGAATTGTCTGTTTTCACTACAAGTGCCCCAATTCGTACATTTTTCTACACTGGATACCAGAATCTAACAGCATAAGCTTCATAACAAACATTCTTCCGTAAATCCTTCCCTATATTTGTTTCGATGATATTCTTTGAAATAATGTTTTCTTCTCAGAGAACTTTAGATATCACTAACTGCTACGATATCACCTTCAGGATTTCTTGCAGATTAGAGACTTGTGTTGTTATTGCGTATCCAAGTTAGCAAAATATTTTTTGAAAGGAGGTCACCAGTCATTAATATTTTATTTGGTTTCACAGGTTAAAGTGACAGAAATTGGACTTTATGAGTGGCCATGCTAGCAGAGTGAATTTTACCAAGCTTTTGTTAAGAGAGCTTTTTATACAAAAAGAATTTTGAACTAGATTTTATCTCCTAATTTTGTCATGTCCAATTAGGCAGGCCAGTCACCTTACACATCCCATTATTTACGCAGTGGCATGGCTATCAATTGTTGCTGATTGGGCGAATTTTAAATTTTGCAACAATTATTTTCAATAAGAAAGTGATATTGTCATGGAATCGCTTTCGGATGATATTTTGTATCTATAGTATCATAAAAACATAGGAAATTATCAAAAGGACACCCATGAATAGTAAGGCTCCTGGAATAATAAATTGCTGGTATAACCTACCTGCCTACACAAAAATAATCAAAGACGAGTTTCTTATGAAAAAAATTATATTTCATTCTTGAATCTCAAGAGATATGTTCTTAGCCATTGATTTGATTTCCTACTTCAAACAAAATATAGAGCAAATTTTTCATCTTATATAAAACTCTCCAGGCAAATGTTAACTTGTTTTATTCTTCTAAAATTGATGGCAAACTTTCAGTTAGAATCTTTACTTTTGTTCAAACTCACAACATCTTTATTTTTCTTTGCTAAAGCAAAGAAACTTCCTGTGTACCAACTATTTTTAACAAAGATTGTAATTAGCAGCCATTATTTCACTGTGGCATCATTGTGTTTTTCAGTAATCACTATCAAAGCACATCTTACAGACACATCAATCAATTTTCTGTCTTTGTTTTACATTAACCAAATAGTTCTGTAGGCATTTTTAGAAGGGCCCCTGGAGGTGGTGACCCTTTCTCTCATGCTACAAAAGATTTCTCAATCTGCATCTTTTGGTAAACAATTTTCCATTTTTAATACAATAGCATTCAAAATTTTGTAGGGTTTTTGCAAGAAAAGGCGCTCTACCTTAGAACAAGAACAATTTATTTAACTTCAGCCTTATTTATAAAGGTAGAATCAGAAAAAGCTGCTACACTTTCAACTATTAGACAAAATATTCTGAAATTTAATTATATCAAACAATTAGTCCAAACAAAAATATTTCCCTTGTCTACTTTTACATATGAGATGTTTAAGGATTAAGGCTTGGAAATTTTAGGAACAGAGGAGGGATAACAACCACACTCTAAGAAATAGCACTGTGAAAGTTATCTGAAAGTAAGGAGTACATTTTCATAGTCATCTTTAAATTCTTGCTAAGTATTTTACTAAAATTTGCTGTTAGCTTCTTAAGCGATCTGTTAATACAGTTGTTAGAGACCAAGATGAACTGTGTTACATTGTTTAGGTGCTAAGGATCGAATTTTCCTAACAAATTATTGGGGGCTAAAGAAAAAAATTTTCTTCCAATAATTTGGTGTATTTAGGAGCTGTAGCAGTTTTGGGTATTAACATTATTATTTTGTCATTTATTTCACATCACTGGACCATCAAGGTTTGGTACCAAAAATGAAGTAACATTGGCGTGGGCTGCTTAGTTACTCAAGTATTTTGAAGCTATTTAATACAGATAAGAGTATCTATTGTGAATTTAGTTATCATTTATGGGGCTTCTCAAATTGTCAATAACTGATCAACATAACAGTGAAATAACTAGCTTTTGATCAATCAGGACAATTTTTTTTCTTTAAAATGGATGGTTGTTATGCAAAGCTACAAAACGACTACTTAAAAATCCCAAAAAGCATTCCAAATACCTTTTTTTTCGAATTGGATTCAAACTTTCACCAAACAAGTCTTCTCAATTCAAATTCGTTGGTAATTTTAGCTTTGGGCCACTTTATTTTCAGTACTCTACTACGATACTTGCCTTCCGGTACAACTAGTTATTTCTACTGAAATTTTTAACAAAAATATTAAATTTTAACCCTTAAACTTTTTGAAGTTTCAAAATGCTTTTACACATTGAATCATTGTAAATTTGCTCGCGGTACAGTCTAGTCTATACCCTTGTTGAATTTCGAAAAAGTCTGGTTTACTCTAATTTTGTAACAATATTTTGGGGACTTTTATTATGCTCCACAAATCAGGGGACAGCAGAAGATTTGAGCAGCGTTGGTAGCGCTCGGGGTCAAATAGGGAAGTCGGTCTCCATTTTTCTGGGTATTTACCTAACAAAAAGAAACTTTTTACAAATTTTGCATTCTTTACATTGCGATATTAAAATTTATGTACGTACTTTGCTGTTTTTTGCTTACCAAAACATTTCTGTTCCAGTATGGCAAACACATGATTTGCCTAACTTGCCTCACGCAAGATCTTGATTTAAGATTGCGATTCACCGCAGATTTGCTATTCTTTGTTGAAGTCACCTCGAGCTTCCTCCCTGAGATTTCATTTTGCATCGCAATCCCAAAAGTAATTAATTAACATCCGATTCAAGAATGATTTCCATTTCAAGTTTCAGTATTTGCAAATTATATCTCACGAATGCGAGAAATTCCGCGAAACCTTTCGGCCAATTCAACCAACTGAATACGAGGTTCAATTTTCCCGCCAATATTTCAGGAACGTTTTTGGCCCGTACGTTTCAGGAACAACTGTTAAATGTAGATATTGTATTTGAAAGAAAAACAGAAAGTAAAAGACGACTCTTCACCAGTTCAAATCATGAACAATAATGAGAATTTTAATCATAAGCAATTGTGTAGATTTGAAATTATTTCAGGCATACTTCGAAAACTGTAATCCGAACTAAATTTTGGGTTTAATTGTCTTATCACTTCCATTACTTCCCTTGAGATTTTAAGTTTGTGCTCTTTGATTCTCAAATCAATGCTGCAAAAATTGTAGTTACTTGACACAAAATGACACTTTCTATTGGACTTAATTCGCTCTAAAAAAAAGTACTGAGGATGAAATTGTGAATATGTCCATGTACTCTCAATTATGGTATTAAAACCTGCTAAAGGCATGAAATTACCTAACTTTAGTATTTTATTCTACAGAAAATGAATTTTTCGATTTTGCTACTGTGAAGACTTTAAAAAAACAAGGAAAGACATTTGACACCATCTTTATAACAGACTGTATAAGAACACAGACTCTATTTTCCCAAAAACTGTAAGAACATCATAAGTGCCCAGCCTCAGATAAAACATGAGAAGAAAAAACAAATGTGAAAGTTATCTCTCATATTGAAAGGAGAGCAGATTTTATAAGCAAAAAAATGGTGCTACTAGAAATGATTGCAAAACTGTATTCAGTGGTCGCAGAAAGCTCTACAGTATGTACAAGTGTAAAAAGTCTGTTGAAATAAGATTACTATGACCAGAAACTGCTAATAAAATTTTTTTAGTAAAAATTAACTACCTCTTGTAAAAAGTGTAATTACCAAAAGACAGCCAAGGGTCAATTTATGAAGCTATTTGGTTCTATTTAAGATGAAAATGTTATGGGGTCGTAGCAGCATACTTGGGAGCAGTAAATGTGGCCACAACCAGTATTTATAACCCCTAGCTTATCTCACACCCTAAAATATAATGTATAATAATGAATAGCTAAACACAAGCACAAGGCTTCACTGTAACTAGAAGAATCATACCCCTAGAAATTATTAAAACCTTTGTTCCAATCAACAACCTCTTTATTTCTATCATTCTACCATTTCTACAATATTCCATATTACCAGTTAAGCAATTAAATTACTTGAAAAGAAAAGCAAAAAACCTTTATACCATATATATATCTACATAAACTTAGGAAAATGGTTCCAGGTCTGACCCAAAGAACAGGCAATGAAGTATCATTGAAGTTGTGTGATAAAAAGTAAGCAAGATCATAAAGGAATAAAGTTTACATTGCTGCAAATACTTAAATAAAATATAGCAAATTACTTTTGAAATTACAGTAAATAACTAATTGCCAACTTTCTTATGATGCTGAAAATCCATCACTAAAGGTAACACATTTTTAGCTGCCTCTCTCTAAAAATATAACAGGAATGTCAGATTCTCATCCCATTTGTTCCATGATACCAAAAACACTGAGCCAGAAGTACACATTTTCTTGACATCTCCCCTGTACAACATCTGATTGCAGCAAAATGCTATTCTTTCAAGTCAATGGAATCTCAACTGCTAAATTTTTCAACGACAATGGCTACATTGATAACAACACTTATCTTCCTTAATCTTTCCAACCTTAGATAAAAGTCATGCTCAAGAATCCCCTCCTATTGGACATTAGCCAGTTTCTTCACTCCCCACTGTGCTTTACTGATACAAAATGGAAACCTGGCTAATTTATTATTATTCCATCATGGCTAGTTCATTATTATTATCACCATGCTCCTCTGCCTTCAGGTTAAGGTAGTTTTCGACACAATATTTGCTCCTACTCCCCCCTTAAAAGCCAAAATATTAAATGTAACTGATTAAACTGCATCATAATAAATACAATGTGGTAATTCCAAACCTTAAAAAAATTGGCCAATGTATAAATAATTGTTTCCCTGCAATTTTTTTGCTAAAGTGTACCTTTCAAATGCTACATTTTACCATGGCATCCAAGGTAAAAAAATATGACTTACCTTTCAAATGCTACATTTTACCATGGCATCCAAGGTAACAAAATCTGACTTACATCATCAGGAAGTGCAAATCCAAAGGTACCGAAACTTCTCTTGGATTTTTCATATTCCTTTTGCCATTAAAAATATACCCTGCCAAAATTGGCAAACAATTTTTCCATCCACCACAGTTGTATTTGGCTAAAGTAGATGGACCAGAGCAAATACAAAAATTTCAAGATACACTGCTTACCCAACATTTGTTCTGGCAGTGTACGATTTTTGAGCCATTCCATTGGTTTCTTGGGTACAAACTAGCATTTTCATACCTGTATATGGAGGAATTGTGGGTCCTGAGAAAAAAGGATTTTACTGGTTGCACTTTGAAGATACACCTTGATCTTGTAAACCACTGTGTCAACAGGATCAAGTCGTTTAGGCTTAAAGGCTCTTGTGCAATCAGCATGCTTTGCACGAGTTATCTTGATAAATTGACTGTGTTTTGTATTTTCATACAGTACAATATTAGGTCGGTTCTTTGAATTATAGTTGGAAAGCGTGCCAGTTACACAAGAGCCTTTAAAGATCAATAAGCCTTTTTACCCTAAATATATGGACATGCAATCCTATTGCAACTAGTTATCGTAAATGAGACGAGACAATAACTGCAAAGCAAAGATTATCAGATTAACACACCAAGCCATTTTTAGACCTCAACAAAAAAAATTGAAAAAGAAGTTATGGAAACATTTTTTTGTATTGGATTCATTCCACTCCAAAATTCAGGATGCGAATAAATAGAAAAAAATGCCTCTTTCCAGAAAATGTTTACCATAACCTTAAGACAAAGCCTGAAACATTTGTAAATATTTCTCTATTTGCTCTCCCTACATCTTCAGTGACTCATGCCCGTCATTCCTTGAAATGCGCGACTCTCTTTCCATCAATCATCAACACACACCAATGAAACATTTTGCTGTAGGAACAAGAATAACCCTCAACTGCGTCCCTTTTAACTACATACACAACAATATCTGAATTAGGCTTGTTATTTATATATTTTGAATTGATGAAGTTTTCACTATTCATGGAAAATCATTTTCCAAATATTTTACAACAATTCTTTGCCTGGCAATGGATAACCAACAGAACAGAGGGCTGTTTTCCTATACTATATGCAGTAAAAGGAATTGCTCAACACCAGACAATTTTTACCTGTCCCATAAGGCATCTCTACCATAGAACTGGAAAATGCACTTTGTCTGCAACTGACAACTTTAAGACTTACCTAATGAATCTACTTTTTACTTGAAGACCACACCTGCTAACAGAAATCTGAGAAAAATTAGTTTCCTGATTGTTGACAATGCTGGTACCTTTTCAATAGAACAATATCCCTTTTTTGCACAAATTTTCATTGTTGGGAACATTGCTAAAAACATCTCACGAAGAATAGAACCAAACCTTGTTTAATACAAAATGACATTTGTTGCCCAAAATTCTTTAGCTTAATTCAATTTCAAATATCTGAAAAATCTTGCATCATATTCTTCATTGCATACGTATTTTTATCCTTACAGATTAAATGGCAGTGAAACGATTATAGCTACTGATTAAGAATTGGATATGTTCCAATGAACTAATATTCTGAAAACCGAAAAAAGAAAATTATACACATACTATTTGCTTACTAGAACTTTGTCTTTAGCAAATCAAAAAGCTTCTTCTCTATGGAAATATTAAATATTTCAAGTGACATTTAACATGGACCTCAAGTTAAAAAAGGCTCCTTTAAAATATGCACAAGAAGGACACAGACAAATAAAAGGAAGGATCACCAAAATATTTTGAAGTAGTTATCTCAGGTCATTATTTATGCCAAGGCATTTCAAAGTCTATAAAAATCTTGTGCAGGTTGGTGGCAATTACCTGAGTGGGTCTAGCCTTGCACAGACACAATGGGCTGATCTTAGTGAATTGCTGAAATGAATCAGTTTCAGGTCAACATGCAAAATATAAAAATTACAATCTTTTAGTAAAATGGAAGTTTTTAAGGTGAATAATGTTCTTTCCAATTCGGGAAACTGATTTATTTCACATGCAGCCAATATTAATCATAACAGCAATTCACCAAACTAATAAACTGAATAAAATCTACCACCTTTTATGATGCAAAAAATCCAATGTGTGATACATAAGGAACACATTCAATTGAAATTGCCAACCTTTGTGTTTTGTGGGAAAAAAAGAAACTGTCCATTAGATCCTAGTGCTAGCATTTTAGGGGAGAATATTGCAATGGAACAAGTAACTACTTTGTGCCACATGTAATGCACAAGAAAAGAGTGTGTTTTAAGGTTGTAAACACATTTTGACAGTTCAAAACTGTTTTGTTATTGCAGGACACAGTTCAAAATTGCAGAGGCACACTCATTTCCTTGGGCTTTACATTACATTTTCATTAGGATGTACATGGTAATCAACTTATTTTGACATCATTCATTTCACATGGTCACCTACCATGATAAAAAGTTATAAAAACAGATCCACTTCAAAGATCTTCAAAAATCAGGAAACATCATACCTAAGTAATATATTAAACAAATAATATTTGCAATTGAAAATGCTTTTACATGCATAAACAACATGGGAGTTCTTGGTAAAATCACAATGATCATGTTTTGAGCTTATGTAATGATGAATGGAAACCAAAATCTTTTAAAAGATCTATCAGCATCCTACTATTTATTCTCTTGCTAAAACCCTGGTTCAAAATAAACCCTTCATCAGTAGTTTATGACTCTTACTCAATCTTTAAAATAGCCAGCTTTTTAACAATATAAATATATCTATATGGGCTACAAAATAGGCTGATGATTTCTCATTGAAAGGATGAAACGTGTTCTGGAAAAATTAAAAATTGTATTTTTTCATTGTTTTTCTTTAACATTTTTCTTTATAACACTACTGCTTTTTGTGAGACAAAAGTTTAGTTATATCTATATGTATATATTATTGTCTTACAAAGAGGCAATTGTTTTTTATTTATATCAAAAGATGTATAATGTTTGCTCACAAGATCTGAATTGCATATGCCATACAAAAATAGTGGTCCCATAATTTTTCCAACCTAAGTATATGTGTATAATTAAGAATTACTGCTTTCCCTTCCAAAATATTCAAAATAAATTGCCTTTTCTAAGGCAAACAAGGTTTACGAGGCTATTGAGATTTGTAATATTTAACAAGTTCCTTGTCCATTAAATACAAAAACTGGTTTTTGATAGGCAATTTTGTGCTAAAAACAAAATTTGGCTATGATAACATATATATATTAACAAGCAAATTTTCACCAAGAAGTACCATATATCTTTATGCATTTAAAAATGTGACAAAAACAGTTCTTGCTCCATTACAATAAAAAGTTGGGGTACTAAGTTTTCTTACCAGTTATAGGATGCACAGAGAACATATGGCTGCAATGCTCTTTGTACTGAACAGAATCACCTGAAAAGTAAAAGAAAGTTTCCAAGTACAAATTTTTAATTAACCAGTTACGATATATTTACAAAATATGACAGAATCCATTTGTCTCTTGACGGATAGTTCTATGAGAAGTTCTTTCACAGTGTCCATCTTTACTACCAGCATAAGGAACTTCCTGAACTTGTGCAAGTCCTTCAGTTTTTAAGAAATCAGTATTGGCCTAAGAACACTCTGTTCAGGCCAAGGGAGAAACTGATATTTACTGTTAAATTACCAATGTTCTTCCTATCATTATAGTCTGTTCTTGCTATAAGACCACAGGGCAAAGCTAGACTTTATACATAAACCACTTCCTCATGGTTACCTTAAAGTGGGCAAACTTACTTATGCAATCATCAAGCTTATGATTACCTAGAGTTAGTTTTGCCTTGTATACAACAAACACAAAATCTAAATCATTTAACTCTAGTTCTTCCTGTTGGTTGAGATTGTCTTGCATACTCAAAATAACACCTTTTCAGTTAATAGCTGTTAAAATACAACCTTCAAGGGTCATTGCAGTAAATATTTAGTGCTTTTTGGGCTTCATCCAAATTTTTGGCAGTAAAGATTATGAAGTCATCACTGAATCTGCATGTGAACTGCAATGGTGACAAAATGCAATTGAGACATTTTCTTCCTGCACATGGACACAAATCCCTCCTTTGTTTTTGGCAGCCATTTTGGGAATGGAATGATCCTGACTGTGTTTAACAGCAGAAACTGAGCTTGTGGAGCAGCTTCCTTTAGTTGTATCTATTGCATCTGAAGCATCGGCCTGGGTGTCTCCTGCTTTATTTGTGAATGGCACAACCCCTTTAAGCTTGATCCCTGGGGCACTTGCAACCGCTTTTATAACTGTTGACAACATGCTTTGATTCTCAATCACACCCTTTAAATATTCCATTTCCTCAAAATATTTTGTGACCTTCACTTTTAAGTCACTGTTCTCAGCTAACAAACCAGCATTCTGTTTTCTTAAGTTATTGACCTCTGATTCCAAATTACTGACATATCTCTTCTTTCGCTGTCTGTTGAGCCTTGCCATGATGGCATTTCTATTCGAGCATTTTTCACTTGTTGCATCGTCTATGTCTTCAGGAATTTTACTTTCCTTGATTTTCCGCTTGTGCTCCAGGAACTTAGGAGGCTCTCTGAGACTTTTCAAATCCTTTGAAATTTCAGCCTTGCGGCTGGAAGACATCAAACATCCCTCGTTTTGCTCGTTGTTACCATCCAAGGCTATCAAGTCGTTCAACCACTTGCTAGACGTATAACAGTGATCTTCATTAATAGCCCCTTTTACCTTATCCTCACCTGCTTCCTCCCAAGAGCTCCCACTGCCATCAAGTCCCAAGACCGTTCCAAAATCTGCATTCTCTTTACTGAATGCGTCAAGGGTATCAGGGCATAATTCGTCGTTAACAAGTCGTCCAAATTCGCCTCCATTGTTTAGGCCATCATAGTAAAATCGAAATAAATCTTCCTCGATATTATCAACCCCACTATCAGAACTGTAGCTTGGTGACACGCCGAATCCAAATTCTTTTTGTTCAGAGGGAGCGTACTTCTCGAAATCACCTCTCAAATCCGCCATTTCAACATCTAAAGCGCCAAAATCGAACTCCTTGTTGCAAATGTCTCTATCCATGCTCATTTTCTCCCGATAAGAAATAATGCAATGCTGAAAATGGACGTATATATCCCTCCAAAGAAGGAACCGACGTTTGCTAGTATTTGTACGAAGAAACCTCTCGTAGTCTGTCAAATTAGTAAAGGTTATTCCACTTTTGTAGATCTGAACGAAGAGATTACACCACAACCTGGAAATAACGAACGTACCAGCAACGTTTCTGCAAATGCATTTTGGGAAATAATGTCAGTTGCATCTTGGGATTGGCCACAGGGGAAAAGAAGGTGTTTTGTAAGAGGACATTGTAAATCAAAGAAAGTTTGGGGCAGTGGAAGGGGCAAATTTTCAAAATTTTTCAAAGCTAAATATGAATTGTTTGCTGGCCCAGCTGGAAACTTTCCCATCAATGCCCTTTCTCGACCTCCCTTCATCTCGAACAGGAGTTCCGATCCGTTAGACCTCCCCTGTGATGTGACCTCGTATAAATTTGATTCTTTATTTATGAATCAAAGTCAAGACCAGCTAACTGGAAAGGCTGCAAAATTTATAAGATAACCATTCAGATACATAAAAACGGGAACTCCTGTAAACGGAAATATTTCAACTTTCTGGTGTTTGGGCCTAATAAGAATAATTTATATTAACCATTGCGTAGTTATTGATTCTTTCTAAATTTGTTTGCATGCTGTTGCTTGTGAAACATGGTTCGTATCAGTACCATGAATTATTGTTGAAAATCTTTTTCCAAGAATAGCCTAGGGTAAACAACTTTATATAGGCTGTATACAATTTAATTTGTAATTTTGCCATGGTGATGATCATGATCTATGTTTTCTCAAGTTCCTATCTGCACTTGGTGAGCAAAAGTATTGCACTACCCCTACAGAATGGCCGTACCGCCGCGAACTTTTAGTAGCAAACCGCTTAATAAAGTCACATAAAAGTTTTAAGATGACCGCAAGAGTGGAAAATGAGGGAAAATTTATCAAGATGTTCTATTGAAAATGAAAAATGCAAATATATCCTTTGTTTCTTCTTATTTTTAAACAATATCGACCACCGCGAAAGCATGAAAACTGAGCAATGATGATAGGAGTACCTGTAATATATTTGCAACAAAAACGGTTTTTCTTTGCACAAACCTGTAAGATTTCATTAAGGAGAACTTGGAAATACTCACTTTTTGCTTGGTTGCCCAAAGATGTCAATTTTTCTGGCTGTTATTAAAGTATTTCTCAAAAATTTTGGCTGCACATTTTTGGTACTGCAAAAGGCCTAATTTCGGATGCCATTTCGTTAGGTATTGCAACAGAATACAATCGATAAATCATGTCTGTAGTTTTTAGATCCATCTCTTCCAGCAAATTGCGATGTTGTTTAGGGAGCAAATATTGCAGCAATATGTTCAAAACAGCATTTCATCTTCTCGTTGAATGAGAATACCAAAATTTCTGCGATATACAGTCGTGAACAGTGACCCGCAAGTGCCCAAAAAGGCCTCATTAAAAAACGGTCGTATAAGTGTCGCTTTCCGCAAAATTCAAGGCCGTTAAAGATGATCTAGAATCTCAGACATCTAAATGTGATCTTGCGAATGTTTTTTTAAAATAATCGTGTGACGTTGAAAGTAACCTGCTGCAAAAGTTTTTGACTGAATTTAATAAGTTTTATAAGGGCTTCAAAGTTTCGAGACTGTCCAATTAAAAATTTACTTTATTTGATATTTAAGAAAGAAATTTTTCTCAAAGTTAGAATAAAAAATGTTGCAAATGGTCAAAAGTTTCGTTTGAGTGAGTTTAATCATGGGATGACGCCTAATGGCTTAAGAAATGGTTTGAATTCAAAAGGGCTTGTTGTTCACAACGCTGACGCCATTATTCACTTGTCGAAGTGGTGCAATGCTTTTGCTCACCGAGTGTATTCCGAACAAGATTCTCGATCACCATTGGATGTTTCTCTCGTTATAAAACCAAAGTTGATCAATTCGATTCAACAACATTGGTGCCCTGTGTGAATCTTGAAGACACCAAGTGTGCGATTACAAACAACTAAAGAAATTTTGCTGGGAAACAATACTCAAATTTTGAATTAGAGACGTTGTCATTATGGTTGGTGGGGCCATAATCATCCTAGTAAGCGCGTGGAAAAATATCAAGATAACCACTACAGTTTTCTAACAATGAGGCAAATTATTCGTGCCTTTGAACTTTTTCTATTACCAGCCATTTGTAGTCGACGCATTATTTGTTTTTTTTTATTAAACCTTGCTTCTTGAATAGCTTGGAAAGATGTTCCGAAACGCCTGACGTCGCATTAAATTTCTTACTGCCAATAAGCAAATTATCTACTTTGGTTTCAATAGCTTCAATTGCTGTTAATGATGATTAATATTTAACTAGATATTACAAGATATCGGAGCAACCGTAACTGCAAAATGAATATAAAGAGACAACGCAACATGTGCTGGTGAGAGTTACTATGACAAATGCATGAATTCGACAATTCAAAAGGCAGGTTTCTTTACATCGAAAGACAGTGGTTCATGTAAAAACGTGAAATTTTCCCTGAAACATACATTTACTACAAAAAACTATAACAGTGAGACAAGAACAATCACTGTGTAGTGGTGACACACAAGAAGTATAAAATACACTACTGAGTTTCGAAGTTTGCTTTGACCCGGTTCTCTGCAATAGCTGTTTGAACAGTAACACCTGTTAGCGTGAAAGTAAAGCGGGGGGATAGGATGAGAAACCAAATAAAGCTGGTTTATCTCAAGTATTCAAGTGATTTATTTTCGTTGTACACCAATCTCGTATACACGGCTGTAGGCATGAAACAGCATGCTGAAATCGAATGAACAAACAGAGCCGCGATTTAGTAAATTTCAGCTTGTGGCATAAGTATACTTCATTAAAAATTGATTTTCGTGACAAGGATTATCTGCAATCATTGCCTGGTGGCTGTATTTAACATCAATTACCAACTAGCGATTAAAATTACGATTCACTTGGGTGAAAGAGCTAAAATTTGAATAATGAATGGAGTTTCAGGTCTCGAAGACACGAGCCAGTGCCCTATTCATGGCAACGAACTCGCTTGAATAAGATAGGTCACTGGCAGACGCCATATGAGCCACCAGCTGTGATCGTTCTACTGCTTGGTTTATTCAAAATCCTGTAATTTCTCGTATGTAGCGTAAGCCAGGGCATAGCGGAAAAATCTTTATTTTCAATGTGAGGCTGGATTGGTAGTAAAGAGAAACAAGATTGCAAGCCCAACGCAACATTCAGTGATCGCAAATTGTTAGCGCAAAGGCCTTTAAAAGGTTCCAAGGTCATGTCCAAGATCGGGCTTATAATTTAGGGTCATCCCTTATTTTACGCTGGTTAATGCGGTACCCTAGTCTGGTTTATTGGGAAACGTAATTGTCTCCCAACATTCAGGCCGTCCCAGCCCTGGCAATGTGGCGTAGACCTACTTTGACTTTTAACACACTGCCAACTTCCATTTCTTTTCCCACACAGACCTTGTTAATTTTCATAAATAGGAAATGCTCGCGTTATTTATGGTAAATACAACCACTCTCTTTCCTTAATCTAGTTCGCAATATTTAAGTAAATGAAAGGGAACAATTCATTTTTTGTTGACGATTCTTCTGAAAAATCCACCTTTCTCTGTATGCTTGTACTTTATGGAAGACCATGATGGCCTTACTTTAACGCTGAAGTTGTACACGGAAGAAAAGTTTGGATTGCTCGCACATCAAGGAAAATGCGACACCAATTCGAGAGTCCTTCATAAGGCTAGGCTATAGTGCATGGTATTATATATTTGATTAATTTAAAACTCTAAAAGATCAACACCTGGCCACAGGAATAATCTCTATTCTTGTTCTGGAAACTGGTGTTATTTGGTTAAAGAAGTCAACATATACCGACGAATATGGTATTTAATACCGTATACCACAAAGAAATTTCCGACATTCTTATTGTAAAAAACCATGAGAAAGACCCCTACTGTTTTTACACCTGAATGCTTCTGCTATTGAGGCGTTGGTATAATTCAGTTCGGACCTTAGGTAGAAGTCCCGTGATACCGTTAGCAAAATCAACCATACTGAATCACATCCATACAATCTTAATTTTGCATCCCGAGGAAATAGTTTTGTCTCGTTAGAACAGCAATAATAATTTGCATTCCTAACCAGATTTTAATGATTTCATCACACAATTTGTTCAACTGACGGCTAAATTGGCTTTTCTGAAGTAAAAAATAATTATATTTGAAGATGTGAAATAAAGAATCTCAAATGTAAATGTAAAAAGGTCAATTCTAAATACATTAATGACATTTAGAATTTATTTCTTGAAAACAGGAAACTAAGATGATAATAATTCAAATCGTCCATTCTATATCACCTTAAACAGTGGCTTTTACAGGAAAAAAGCCAAATTAAGCCGAGTGCATAGAACCTAGAATTAAACCAACTCATTAACAATAGAAATGACAGAATGCTCATTTTAATTCTTTATTGCACTCGATAGAAAGACGTAATTGAAGAAGAAAAGTCTATATGCACTGATGTATTTAACAGCTTGGAAACTTCAAAGGAAATTTGGACTAGACAACTGTGCATTTTGTAGATTAAGATTTAGATAAAAATTATCTTATTTGCATTGCTTGCTTTTCTAAATATGCCGCAATGTAAAAAGCGATTGGGAATTTGAGTTGCTCACCGGCTGACTGACTGCTCAGTGGACCGCGTTCTCATTAAGTATTCTCTCGAAATTTGATGCTAATAAATAATAGATTAAACTGCCAAAATAGCACGCCGTAGCGCGATTATTTCCAAGCCATGATTCGCCTTTCGTCTGTGCCGTCAATGTGAAGGCAAGTCTAAGCAAATAAGATCGTATTTTGCGACTTCATCGGCCAAAAAAATCAGAAGGATTAAATTCAAGTTGACGAGAAGAGAATCAAAGATTTCGTGTCCTTTGTTTACGAATCTTAAGGATCGGGTAAAAAAGAATCAAAGACGAGCATGTAAGTGTTAGTTTTGTTTGGTAATTTATGAATGATTGATTGTGCTGTTTTGAAAAACCTTACTTAATCTGACCAAAATCTTCTGCTGGTGTAGCCTACAAAGCAGATTTCCTTGTTATCGTTACTCGACTACTCGATCTTCAATCTCCATTTTCAGAGTACTTAAAAAATAAATGCGATTGTTTTAATCGATAGTTCAAATTTGATAAAATACTTCACTTTGTGTAGAAGAAACTTGTGTGTTAAATAAAAACCTATACAGATGAATGCGCTTGAGATAATTCATTCAAAGGACTTGCTATTTGTGTGCCAAAAATCTGCACATAATCTTTAACAGTCATAAACTATTCGTTAGTGCTGTATATTGTTTGTAACTTAATACAAACAATTTTTGATTAAAAATGAAAATTTATTTTGGATTCATATTTCTATTTGGTTTTGTAGAACGTGGATGATTACTAATTTGCGAGTGAAGGCCAAAAAATTAAAGAATCATTATTGATATCTTATCCAAGTTTCAACGCAGACAGCAGTTCATACTAATGATATCGGTTATTTGTGCGACCGTAATGATGAAATAAACTTCAGGATAAGCTTAAAAACTGTAATATCATGCTTCTCTTTCCAGACAATAATATCGTCGGCAACTCTTTAAAACAGCTAACTATCATATTATAAATAATCAATTAGCGAAAAGGTTCGGCAAAAAATTAACTGTGACAGATGTTGTCGAAGTTTTCGTGATTATCGCTGAATACAAAGTTGCTCGATTTATTATTACGACTTCAACACACTTCAACACACGCATTACATTTTCATCCCCTCTCTCTTCCTTTTGCCTTCGTTAATTATTCAACGCACGTAAATTATTGTGACGATGTGTGGGTAAACAATCCAAGAAAGTGTAAAGGAAACTTCAAACGGAGGAAGATGACCTTACAGTCTTCATCGTGGCTTTTATCTTGGCATTACTGTACGATTCGTTTGTTTGTTTCATGCGCCAACAAAATGCGAAATCAAAGTAAATTTATTTGCTCCATACTTCTCTACTCTAAGTGTCTTTAAAGTGAAACATTCATTTTGTTTTTCATAATCGATTTCTTATTATTGGCTTTAGTGCTTGATTAAATGTTCAGCTATCAATTGGCTAATTGAAAAGTGAGGTTTCAACCGGTATTGGTAACAAATACAAACATTTTTCCCTTGGATAAGAATAAACCTGCTGTGAAAATGGGGAAAAATAACACGTCAAGACAAATCCATATGACTTTAGAGAACATATACTGATTGGAAAGTTGATTTGATTAAAAAGCCAAGTTCTTCAAATTATAATCCTCACGAATGCAAAGGATCTCATTCTTATGAATCATCAAGGAGACCTGATGTCGTAGGAAACAAAGAGGCAATTACATTTCATACAATTCACTCAAAGTTACCCATTTAGGTCCTGCTCTCTCAGATTTGACGACTTTAAATGCTGAACTTTAGGATGTGGAGAAAAGCAATGTTTTCAGCAAACTTAGGTGATGGGAACAAGTTCCGAGCAAACAGTCTGCCGGAAATAACAAGCTACTGCTTCAAAACTAAAGTTGATACTCTACCTAACTTGCATGAAACATCTGCAGAAAGATTTGTGAAATTATTTTGAAAAGAAATGATTTTTGATGATATAAAGCAAAGTAACAGGCATGCTTAGTTCTCGGAGCTAAGATTCCAGCCCGTTGAAAAGTTTCCTTTATTTGAACAAAACATAAAAAATACAATTGTGAATAACAAAACAATAATACGAAACTATAATAGATTTCTAAGAAGATACTTGAAAGCCTATCTCTGCTTATAATGTTCATTTGCTTTCGAATAACAAATACACGACAGGAAGCTATAACAATGAGGAAACGGCTGAAAATTGAAGAACAGAACTTAGCGATCGCTGATTGGTCAAAATAGAAACCAATCAAACGTGTCATTTTCTTTTCACGTTACTTTCGATCCACAGCTGTTTATGAATTATTGCTTAGGCTTACTGACGTTTCATACCCAGACAACGTCTTTGCCTTATGCGTTACTTCCCTTAAATTTTTATACGTTATTTAGTGTCAATGATTCAAATTTTAAATTTTTATCCGGTTGAAAAAGTTTCCACAGTTTCACATTATTAATCTGCTTATTCTGATCATAAAGAAATTAAGGATAGGTTGTAAAAGCTGTGCCTTCACCAGAAAACATACAACTGGCGTACAACCACGCAGCTCATTTTCAGGCCCGATAACAATTTTCAATAAAAATGCACGTGAATGGTTTGCCCTGGTAACTCAGTCGCCTCTAACTTCTGACTTTATTTCTAAGACGAAGTAAGAAAGCTTAGGCTGGTTGTCACATTTCATATGCTGAAGTTTCCATCGTATTTCTTGTTCCCGATTTAAAGATATAACGAAAACACTTGATTGTATGGCACCCTCACACATCCTTATTGGCCTAGGGAAACAAACCTTTCTGATTTCCCAAAAATGAAATCCCATGCCAGATTTTAAGGAAAAGTGCCTAATTTTTATAGGCTGTAAACGATCTTACCATAAGAGACAAAGCAGATGAGAATGATATTTGCTGAAACATGAAAACCGACCTTAATTGTTTCTACCAACAGCAGATCAGGGCTTGAGTTCTACTTTACAAGAAAAAATGATTTCAACACTCTTATACTCTATGTATACCTACACCCAAAGCAACATCAGCCAACCGCATTGCTCTACCTGCAACCATAGGGTTCAACACAGCATATTAGAGCTTATTGTAGAAAGACTAGTCTAAACAAACAAATGCTAACAAGTTGTTTTATCAACAGTAGCAAAACAGAGAGAAGATGAAGATAGATGCATCAGTTGTTTACCATTATTTATATGGTTACCAACCAATGCGACTTGCAAGTCAAGAAGATATAAACTCATTTCAATGTCCAGGTAAGCAAGTTTGTGTCTTTGGGTATTTCCACATTTTAAATTCAAACTTATGTAGCTGAATTGTGACGCTGTCAAACACGTGAATTATTCCTTGCCTAGGCTGGCTATTGTGTAGGCAAGCCATTCGTTCTCCTCTATCACCTTTTAGCGCCCCTTCAATATTTAGACTGTAAGCCCCAGACAGAACTTTGATCACACTGCCTTCGAAATTTCTAATTGAACTGTTTTTTTATGATTAATCTTAAATTCATTCAACCTTAGAAAAAGACGCACCGAAGATAGATCCCAGTGGTGATGTTAAGACACAAGGAGAAATTAAAGTCCAAAGAAAAATAAGAGCACCGGATGGGATAGCTTTGTGCATATCGAGCATACCCGAGGCAAAATATGGTGCTTGCGCTTTGCGGGATATACCGGCTGGAACGTGGTTTGGCCCTTACGAAGGAAAGCTCGTCAGACGAAACGAAGCTGTTGAAGGAAAATTGTCGGAGTTTATGTGGGAGGTGAGTTTATAGAACTTGCTGATAGATACAATACATATCTAAAACCACTAAATACATAAAAATTAATTTTGGTGTTTCAAAATGAGCGACATTACATAGATGGAGAGGCTTAGAATTAATAATTACCATTCAAATGTTCAATTATTTCAAACACGCTCTGTTGCATACATTTAAATTCTTTTCCGGAATACTAATATTTCTACACCCTAGTTGATAGTTTAGGCAAATATCATACAAGTTACACGAAACAATCTCCTTCTAATCACCTACGTTATTCAATAGTGAACAAAAACCGTTACAAGGGGAATGAGATAATGGATGGATTTTCCCTTGTTAAAAACTAATGTTAGTGTTTCAAGATTTTTGGCAGGGGCTGTAAACACGTCGATGACATAGTATCTTATAATGCGGTGAAGCAGATAATGAAAAATGCACATAATAGACTGAATAAAGAGTATAATCAAATAAAATTTCTTTCTCACGAAGATTTTTCACGATGGTGAAGTCAGTCATTTCCTCGATGGATTGAGTCTCCACACGTGGATGCCGTATGTGCAATGTGCGAGACATAAGAAGGAACAAAATATGGTTGTCTTCCAGTACCATGGTTGTATATACTACCGTACCATACGGGAAATAGCACCGGGATCTGAGCTTTTAGTCTGGTATGATACAAAATATACACAGGTACTGGGCTTGCCTGTGGCCTGGAATGACAGTAAAGGTATGTACCGGCAGTGAACAACCCACTGATTTTGTCTTCTAGGGCATCTAGGCATCAGGCTCATCATAGAGTTATTTCCAGATATACTTAGCTTGATATTATGATCAAGAAACATAATCTACGTTTTTTAACTACATTCATCGTATACTTCTAATATCATCCTGCTGTTGTTGTTGTTGCTGTTATTGTTGATTTACCATGTAATTTGAAGCTTAGAAATTTAGGAAATGCTTCTAAAACAACTGCATCTTAATATTCACACAAGCCAATTCGTTCTATTGATATTCTTTGCTGTTTGGTTCAAAAAGTGCGATATCGTCATTTGAAAATATTATTTCAGCAACGAATGAGTATAGCCCGAATGAATAAGGGAGAAAACATAGAAGTATTTCTAAAAAGATCTCCCAAAAAACCGATGCAATAATATATAATGAAAAGTTCTTTCCAATAAAAGTAATTTTACTCTCTTTTTTTAAGCTTTGAACGCCAAAAGGAAGGTTACTGCTAACAACGCAAATGAGATTGTTCGGAAAAAACGTCTTGTAGAGAGGAGCGAAGAATCCTCCTCAAGTCCTCGCGAGAGGTGCACTGAGAAAGTCCAATGTTCAGTAACGAGACCAAGCAGTAAGAGTTCCAGCGATAACCGTCTAGATGTGGTATATAGTCACAAAGACAAAATAAATATTGACAGAACTAGCATGCACATTTCACAATGTACTATCAAGAGCGATCCGTCAACTGTAAGCGGTCACCGAAAATCTGCTCATCCGCACAGCGTGCAAAGGCATCACAGTGACATGCATTTCCCCCCAGCAACTAGGGGGCTGCATGGATCTCCAGCAGCTACAAGGCCATACCTTGATAAATCGAGGCATTACTACGAAAACTGGCATCACATGCAAGCAAGTGAAAATCAGACCACGCCATATTTACCGCATTTAGATAAATCCTTTGACTTGTACCAATCAGAACATAAACAAAGCTATGAGAAGCATTTTCACCCACAATTGCCAATTACTATGACGTCACAGGTGCATGATCTTCAAAATTATTACCACTACAATGCAATCAAACACGAGGACATGTGTCGCTTTAGAGAGGCAAAGCCGTCATTCAGGCCTATTGCTTGAACTGTGCAGAAGCAGTGGCTTTTTTTAAGTAAAAATAAAATAAACATATGCATTGTTCTATATGTTACCATGATTTCAGATTTAACAAGCTTAATACTTGAAATATATATATATATAGATTACAAGAGGGTTTATGCTAAAAAACTGAAATGTATAAATGACAGCAGCAGGTTCAAAGGCCAACTCCAGCACGAGTTAATAGCCTGATAGACGACACAAAGAAGGAACAGTTTTCATTATTCTCGAGCAGGTTAAAATTCTATGTAAAGACTTGTTTACAAATGCGGGAGGCTTATTGTAACACTATTTGGTTAATAATACAGAAATCCCCAAAGCTGGCTAGTACTTGTTTTGCTATTTACGTGAAGAATGTACCAAATAGGCCTTTACAGCTCAGAAAAGGCCCAACTATTTGTCTGTTTTAAACTAGACAAAATAGATTTGATAATTACTACCATAAAAAGATATAATTGTATGTTTCAAACAAGAAAATAAATAACTTGTAAACAAGTACCTTTCTATTTTAACGAATTCCTTGACCAGTCACGTCCCTGGTGCAAAATTTGCACTCAAATTCCAAGAGTTACCACAAGAAAATATTCCATTAAAAACCATTCCGATCTACGACTGCCATCAAAAACATATGGCTTCAGCTAAACAACATACATAAGATGGAGAAAAAAGGCCAATAACAAACACTTAACACCAATGAAACATCCGCGTCAAAGACTGTACTTTCTGATGTTAGGTTTTTCATACTTCGTCGCTGGCCTAACGAACCAGCTGGGAGCCTTAATATAAAATTTGCCCTCTAGTGTTGTATACCAAATAAAACTAATTTCAATACTAACCAAGTATTCTCTGGGACGGATGAATGATTCTCTGGTATATGCGTTTACCGTGACATAATTGCAAAATTTTCATTTTTATCAGTTGTCACAAGTATCGTTCATGTAAGGTAGGTTAGGAATTTGTTGTGACAATTTACTACCTTAGTTTGCAATTTTAATTTGTTGAGGAGATGATTTTCAGAACAGGTAATTGCAATGGCATTAATGTAAGATAGCATAAAAACGAAGGTTATTTCGAATTCAAGCGTGCACTTGGCACTGAAAAACCTATATGCATTGGATATTGGTAGGACCGTCGTACAGGTTGAAGTCATCATTGTGTTTCTTATTCATAAAAAGATAAAAGAATTATGATACTTTATCTACAATGTACCAAGAATTCTCAATAGCTTCTCCTACCAACACTGTACAGTCAAATGAACTTCACAGTGGAAATCAGATCCCTTAAGAATTAAAATTAAGAAGAATATTCTTGCGACGGGCAATGAATATTTGAAACGAGAGTTATAAAAACGAGAAGTTGGGGGAAATAGCTACGTGGATTTTGCAAATAGATCTCCAGCGGACGGTAATGGGGCCAATCCAGCATTTGGATCCGGCAACTTTGTAAGATCCGGTAAGTTGTGCAAGTGAGATTCGAGTCCTTTTCTTACTTGTGTTACTCTAGCAAGCTTCTTCCTGGATTCCTAAAACGAAAGATGAATCTTCTAAATCTGTTTTTAAAATTTATAAAAACATTTGTGCTGATGACGTAGATCTATAAAGATGCCGTTAAGTGACGTATTTAGTTTCAGATTATAATACTAGATAGTAATAATAATGAAAACATCTTTATTTTATATTTTTCTACTTACAACAGTAACCTCACTTTACAGGTAGTCACTATCGGCTAGCCTGGTGACAAGTCTTCCAAGTTGCAAGAGTCTTAACGTATAAATAATAAATAATAATCTTTCGTATTTACACAGGTTAATTTGTTCAGTAAATTACATTACTGGTATCAATCATTATCAAGACCAGTATTTTTCTTAATAAAAATGGGTATTTACAAGAAAAAATTGATTCTATAGATATAAATTGAAAATATTATTGAGGGCAGTCACCATGTAATATCATAATAACATCTTTATCACCATATAATAAAAATTCTATCAGTCCCGCACAAGAAATATCATTACATCCAAAACGTCAAAAAAGGAATCGCCAATGTAGGACATCAGTAGGTAGGGGGGGGGGGAGAGGGTCAAAGCAATTACTGGCTTCTTCGGGTTTGAGGGAAGCGATATTATCCTGATGTCAGGAAAGACCTTCAAAACATTAAAAAAAATTTTCAATGGATAATATCATAGTGAAATAAAATAGAATGCAGTCCTTATTGAAGATATCGATGGCAATGCCACAATCTAAATCTTCACTTCAAGTTTCAAAAGAAATAGTGAATAAGTTCGATTTATGGTTTGAAACATTATAATAAAACCTAGCAAAATATTAATATCGAGCTTCAAAAGTAGGAAAGATTAAAGGAAATTGCCTGTATTTTAACACCTTTGTTTGTAGGACACATTGGGTTTAATACGATACATATTATGGTATGACAGTGGAGGAACACCTATGATAGTGCTGGGACACCTGTGATAGTGTTGGGACACACTGTTTGATATCTGTACAAACTCCTCACCTCTAATCTATCTTCAGTTAGCGCCAGCATATATTTTTGATATGTAGTGTATTCAGCAAGCTTCTTTTGCACAATCTGCCTGTCTGCCAGCTCAGCCGAGAGCCGTTTGTTGTATTCCGAAAGATGATGACAAGCTTCAGATAGCGATTTCAGCAATTTCTTTCCATCTTCATATTCTGTTATTGGACAAAATCACTTTTAAGTTTAGAAGAAGAGGTATTCGAAATCATGTGATAACGTAGTGAAATCCTTAACGGTCAGGAGAAGGTAGCGGAGCTACTATAACAGCCTTACTTATTACTAAATAATATCAAAAGAACTTACGCTACAACAAAAAGAATTGAAATGAAGATTGTCAAGGTTAGAATAATATGTTCTTTTTCTGAAGCACTGTCATTTGCAGGGTCGCCGAGAGGAGGAGGCGACAAAGGGGGCAAATTCCTCCGGGGCCTCAAGCTCTACGGGGCGTAAAAAAGTAATGAATTCAATTTTAATGAAGTTAATCAAACGTAGCAAAATGTGCCGAAAAATAATAAACGTTTCAAACGATGCCAAGAAATGATTGTAGCGCATTTAAAGCGAATCTGAAGGACGTGGAAGCAAACTTTTTCCTTTTTCTGCTCGCACGGTTCCTAGGGGCCACGTCTTTTGTTTTTGCCCTAGGGCTTCCAAAACCCCTTGGCGGCCATGCCCATTTGGCCTGATTGAAAACCTAGCAGCAACTGTAAATGACGCTCAAATTATTTAATTTTTTTAACTGTTTTTTGTTTCTCATTAAGAAACAGTTAACGGTAGCCTAAAGCAAAGTAAATTTATTTCTACCTGACTTTGAAGAGCTGGGGCGGTGGGAATGTGAACAGAAAAATCAAAGATTTATCTTGCAAATATCTGCTGAGTGATTATATATAGAAGAGAATAAACACGCTTTTGCATGTCGTTGAACGAGCCAGTATATGATCAAAAGTAAAAAGTGACTACGGACATGAAAAGTAAATAGATATTCTGTCGCTTCGAGTATAACTTTCTCATTAGGGTATAATTTTTCCTCCTGAAGAGTGGAAATATACTCGAAACGCCAAAACACATAATGGATTTTCCTATACTTCTACCTTAAATTATAAATAAATAAATAAATATAGATATTCTTGATACTTGATTTGAAAGATATTAAAGGCAACATACCAGTTATTTTGTCAAGATTTGCTGGATCTGTAATCTCACCCGGCAGGCTTGCAATCTTCTCTCGTGCCGAGGCATCTTGTGATGCTGAGTGTTCCAGCTCTGTTAATTTCTTTATTAATTCATCCGGCTACAGTTCAAAAGATAAAATAACATCAGCAGTCCGTCGTTAAGGATGCATAGCAACTATTTTTAGAGGGAAGTAGACTTGGTGGTTTACAAAAATGTTTTTCAAGGAATTTCTTTAAGACCAGGCAATGCCAGGAACCCCTCAGTCTAGGTGAGTAAACTAGAGTAAGCTAAAGAAATTCAAGAAAGTTTCTTAATTACGTAGGGTGAGGAAGCAATCCTACTCGCTTCCTCATTGGTGCATGCGTCCATGGGCAATGTTAGAGTGACTTCATTGATTTCACCGTTAAAATCATTAAAAAACAAGGAACTACAAGAACGATAACCAAGGACAAATATTTTAAAAGTGTCCAATTTTAAAGCGCTTGAAAACGCCATTTTTGCGAATACAGTAAAAAATGAACGAAGAAACTCCAGTTTATACAAATCAATGTCGTAAAGTTGTACAAAAGGCGTAACCATTTGTCTATATATTTGAGCTATTTCCGTTCTGGTGGTATGAGATGAACCGCAAGATATAGATTTTCATGATTTCTGTTGAAACACGTGCCTTGTTCTTTTAAACACTGCTACAAGTGTTACAGATGATTAAAAAGTTGGCTTGAACAAGAGCTTTGATTTATCACAAAGCGATAAGTTCCTTATTATAACATGAAAAGTGGTTACGTAAAAAGAATCTACAAGACATTATCATTTTTAAACTACCACGGACTTGGATGTGTCTGTCGACATCTGCTGTGGGTTAGAAAACTGAATCAGGGACAGTACTACATTATTTACTAACATTACTAAAACTGTTTATAGCAAGCAATATTTAAAAACCTGTGAAATTTTAAACCTATTTTATTGCAAGCTAAGCGTAAAATCCTATTCAAAAAACCATTAATAACAACTTGAGATGAAATAATTACTTAGTTCCTTTATTTGACCTTCTGAGAAAACGGACTGTTTCTGTTCACGTATATTTCAATATAGACAGATTCTGAATGCTGAATGCTGCCGCTGTTTCGCTTCACCTTGCGATATCAAAGTATCAAAGCCTCACCGTAAATTGTTCAATTGGCCCCCCTCAAAAAACCCCACCCCTCAAAAAAGCCCCCACTGCTACCATAAGTTCTCGAATTGGACCCCTCCATTTCACGATTTTTGCCATCTGAGGTTGCCTATGGCATTATATTGAATTACCACAACAAATTCATACTTTTGATAGTAATTAATTAAATGCTCATAAAAAAATCCTACTTAAATAATCGAGGTCTTTTAATAATATCTTCTTAATGTCTACAATAATTTTACAAGCCAAAAATATCAAAAATGAATAAGCACCCAGGGGGCTAATTCGAGGATTTACCGTATATGATAACAAACAACTTACATCTGGAATCTTTGATGGAGGCTTGAGATCTTCAGTTCTAGATTTTTTGACAGGTGGTGGGCTGTTGGATTCCTCCACAGGTGCTGTTATTATTGCTAAATAAAAAATGTTCTAATCAATAATCAAATAACAATAACATATTTACTGTCTTCATCATAGCATGTTATATACTTAGATTGTTGGCATCAGGGGCGTCATTGCATACTTTTTGTTGGGGGGGGGGGGCAAAACTTTTTGTTGCATATTTTCCCTGCGAAGAAATTTTGTCTTACCAAAAGTTGAAAAAGCTACAAAAGAAAATTAAAACTATAGAGGCATTAGAGCTTCGTTATTCTTAAAGAATGATACATTGTATTAGTTTTTTATTCTAAGACTTTTCTTGCTGTTGACCACTTTTTGATACTTTGCTTTAAAACACTGTCAGGTTGTGGTTCTCCTATAGAAAAACTTTCATCATAACAATTATCATAGGCCTATTAGTGCTTCGCATATAAAAGACACAACTCATTCTTTTACAACAAACTTTCCACATGCATACTAGCATCCCACTGAATTCGTGGTTGGTTACCCTGGATGCAAAATCATTATACACACACAAACATTCCTAAAGATGAGGGTATTGAAGCCTTGATGCCATTAATCATAATTGGGGAACTACCCTGCTGCATATAAAATAAATCATCAAATTCTGATATCTATTCACAGACATTATTATTTTGCCTTTAACAGCAAGTTTTAAAGAAATTTTAAAGGCACCTCAATGGGAAGATCCTTTTCTCAAATTATGCCAACATATTCACTGACAACAATAGAACAGCAACCCTGATGGGGCACAGTCCAATATTTTGGAAAATATCTGAGATGACATAACTTGAATCTGGCCACGCATGCTCTAAAAGCTAAAAGGCACAAAGACCATCCACAAAAGAATGAAGCAAACTCAAATAAAATGCTTTTGCATTTGGCAAATTGAGCCACCTAGCTCTAATAGGGTGAGTGAAGACAATAATCTAATGTTCAAAATGCAGTTAAAGTTTTGTCATACCCATTCCTTTCCTCAGTCTGTCTAGAAAAATTTGATCATAAACATCTCTTTCCTTCCATATCCCCAAAATTCTTTCAAGAGCATTTGTAGTATCTGAGCTGCATTCTCTATTAAGAGACAAAAATACAAAATATATACTACTAGTAAACAAAAGAGATATTAAATTTCTACAAAAATTAAATTTGAAGCTCTCATGTGTTGATTCCCAAGAAAATCAGCCTTGAACACTACATAATTAGAAAATATATCAGCCGGCAAACAGGGCTTAGCTATTAATTCATAATTTCAAGTCAAACACATTGCATAAATATAACACAATATTTCCTCAATGAAACTAAAATTCAATAATGTTGACTCACTTAGCACAGTGCCGGAATGCTGTGGGAAGCACACTGGAGAATTCCCTTGAAAACTCGGTTCCTTTTTTTCTACTGTTTTGTAGAATATCATTCGTGAGGTACATCATTGTAAGTTTCTTTTTTGGCTTGGCTACAAAAAATATTGTCATAATCATATTGCATCTTTTATGCTATTGACTTTAAACCAAACTTGGGTGTCTTTGGGTAGGACTGATACACCAGCTTACAGTGTGGAAAAGGTACTTTTCTTGTCCACTCCCACCCAAATATCATTTATATTTTTTATTTTTGTGTAACTACTTCCTGTTAGAGTTCATGGTAGGTCGATAGATTTGGGTCAATGGTCGATAGATTGATTTCTATTGCATGCATTCTTAAGGTAGAATTTTCGCCCTACAACTTGCATTGTAACTTCTGTCCTGAGTCAGAAAATTAAATGGAATCCAAGATAGACTCTGAACGGGTAGCAAAAATGGAAGCTTGCATGCTGCCAACATAATGGTATCTTGCATAGTATGAAGCTTGGAAGTAATCTTAATCAAATCAAAAGACAACAAATGTTCAGAAGATAAAAATGCTAAGGACAATATTTATAAACTGGATAGATGTCCAAAATTATTGTTCATGTTCTAGTCATGAAACAAGCCCAAGGTTTCTGAATGGCATTGTTTTTAATTTTCATTACGCTGTGTTTATAGGAAGTATGCAAGCTTGCAAAATACAGTGGCTAGGTGATGGGATCAAAGTTTACCATCGAATGAAGGGTTGACTAGCCAACTTTACTTACCTTTTTGCAACTCTTTCAACCATGTTTGAACGATGGCCTTGTTGTGTTTCCGATGGTGGATTATCCATAATGATAGCGTCTGCACACTTTGTTGGGTACTCGTTAAATCGTTAATCTTTTTTTCTAGTGCTGTTGTTGAGAACGACGACATCTTTTTGCATTAAATCTAGATATTAGTGAAAACTTTGTACTAGCTCTTTGTTCGAGCACGAACCATAATAGTTTAACCGTCTTGAAATGACCTCGATTTCAATAGAGTCTCGTTTCTACACTTGAATCAGACTCAGGGCTCTGGGGCTTATTCTGTAGGGAAAGGGCTGATTAGTGAAAGCACACCTTAACCATACAAGTTGTCAGAAATTCTAAGTTTTTCAACTTCAATTTTGAATTGTAGGTATACATTGGATCAAAGTGCTGGAATGACATACCTATTGATGTTAAAAAATCTTCCAGCAAAAATATTTTCCAGTGAAAACTAAAATACCTTGTTTTTTGAAAGTAAATACTTTACCTGATTTAGATTATTTCGAACTTATATTAAATTAAAAGATGTTTAGAGATCCAATCTTAAACAGGGGGTGTTCTCTCCTCGATTAGCCCAGCTCTTGAGAGGGTACCTCGTTAAGAAATTCCCTCTCGTGTAATTGGATATGTATGCTATTATTTCTTTCTTCTTTCTTAATTTGCTCTGTTTGTATTTAATTTGTATTGCATGTAGCATTGAATCAATATAATGAAACTGAAACTTGAGAATAAGACGCCATTGCTCTTCATAACAGGTTATACCGTAAGTGCCAAAAATCTGGGACAATACATCCTGGGACATTGAAACCCGGGTTGCACCAGGGACTCGTTTAATTTTAAATCATTATGGAAATGTTAACAGTTAAATGCAAAAATTACTTTCCAAACCCTCTAGTACAAAGAAAAAGATAAAACCCTAAAATTTTCAAATCCAAATATGTAGTATGTAAAAACAAAGTAGAAAAATAATTGAACGATCAGCAGAAATAAAAAAATGATTCCTTCATGTTCTAGAGTTTTTAAGACGGCATTTAAATTGTTGGCGCTTAACTTTGATTTTGCATTCCATAACATACCCCTTCTTAAAAGAAAAGCAATTTTGGCCACATGCTTTTGTGATACGGGACACATAGTTAGGAGTTTGTGATTTGAAATTCCCGATGACTGATTTCTGACAACCTGTCGAGCATGGATGCATACGAGAGAGCTGAGAGCATCACCTTGTGAATACCCGTTATTGAATACCCTTGTGAAAACCAAGCTGAATTCAAATGTTTCTAAATGCTAGTCATTTAAAATGAAAATCTTTATGTTTCTCTTATTTTTGGGACCAAGAGATTGGCAAAGCTGGTACCACTTCACTTCTAGTTGGCGGCTGAATGACTTCTTCAATTAATTTACATTCTATTTGTCTTCTGGTTCTCTATATGGGTCTCTCAATAAAAGTTTTTCGTCACTCATTGCCAATGTCTCGTATGTAAAAAGATATTCGTAAAGATATATTGTCAATATACTCATTTGCAGTAATTTCTGACGCAATCAAACTGCCACGCTTTGAGACTCTGAAGGTACTCATTAACACGTCCATTGATTATAGGGCTGGAGTTTGCTGAAAATGATATGCTAGTATCGTCAGCTTACATGTTAACTTGTGACTGTTTAATGACAAAGGAAAGCAAATTACGTACAAAATGAAAAGAAGAGACCATAGGCAGGACCCTTGACTAACACCACGTGTAACTTTTCAAATTTCAGAGCTTTCCATTTACCTTACAGCATTGTGTCCTGTTTGACAGGAAACCAGCTTTGTTTTTTATCCTGCACTCCATAGATTTCAATGTGCAGGCACCAGTCAATTCTTCAATTTAACAAAATGGTGACGACTGGGTAAAGATTTCTGAAACTTGATTGCTGCAAAAACAGCATTTGGCTTGAAATTAAAGTAACTGTACCACTGATCATATACAAGTTTTTCAGCCGAAACAAAACTGGTAAAGGACTGATATGAGCGAGGGGCAAATCACTCTGAGAAAATCTCGTACATCTTTTGTGAAAATCCTACTGTTTTGTCTAAAAGTCCCCAAAATCCTTTTGTTTTAGGAAAAATCTCGTACGCTATTTGCAAGAGTGAATCGCCCCTCGGATATGAGACGATAATTAGACCGGTCAACAAATTTCCGGAAATCTGGAAAAGGACAGATTCAAAAGGTCTGCAATGACGTCAAGACAGGCAGTCAAGCTTGTAAGAGAAAGTTAGAAATTCTCTGTCCCAACAAGGCCTTGCATACAAAAAACATACATGAGTAGAAATATTCTTATGAATGCTAATAATGTATAAGCCTAACAAGCGTAAAAGCGTAAGCATAAAAATCTAACATGCTAAAAATCCATTATTGCAAAAATCAATCCGCCTGCACATTAAAAAGGCAAAATGAGCAGCCAATCAGCCAGCTTTTTTCTCCAAAAACTTGACTCTTCGGTCAAACCGATCTTTGGGGACATTCCTCCAATACTCTCTGTTACTCATAACCTAGAAAAAAGTAAACTTTCTTATAAAATATTTAAAATAATCCTTTGTTTCTTAAAATATTTGAATAGCCCTGTAACTGTATTTATATAAATTTCTTTAGCTGATAGAAAGGAAATTTATCTGCATGTCAGAGATTTTTGGAACATTTCTTTCAAATTATAATATTTCGTTAATATTATCTCAAAAAAACATATTCTTCAGAACAAACAAGAATAAAGCTTAAAATCAAAAGAAACGAAGGCAGATTCAAAGAATTGTGTTTGTTGCAGCCATTTGAAAAGACAGGTCCTGGGCGTCATATCTGTATTTCTTAATTTAAATTATATGACCGATGAATTTAGTGGCCGATGTGCTCATATAATTTCTTGTCGAGGTCTCAGTATGCCTATAATCATTGTAAGCATAAAGTACTGTTTAAGTTTTATTTATTCTCGATATATCTCTTTCAAAATCATTGGTTGACAAAAAATATTATTAAAGTTCTGATGTAGGGTCAATTACCTTCAACTTCAAATTAAATGAATGCCAATAAGTTGGAATTCGTTTAATTTTGCAAAAACTTTCTCATCGAATCTTCAATTATTGCAACATTTTTTTCTCTAAGAAACCTTCTCTCACCTCCTTAAACTTCTTCAAATTATTTTCCTTCACAGCGGCTTTTAAGGCTTTCTGCCCCGCAGAATTTGACCGTGGCAATAGATCTCCTCTGTACTTCATGTCAACAAGAATTTCTTGCATCTTTGGGTTAACTGACTTCCAGCTCTTTTTGTAATACTTCTTTGTCAAGCGTTTGGCCTCTGCTTCTTGTCTTGTGTAGGTCTTTTTGAAAAGATTTTTCTGCTGCTGCCCAGTGATTTCGATCTTGGTGAGCTTATTATTCTACAGGGAAAATTAATTCATAAAGTCTGGCAATTGATGTTTAATTAAATACGTGCACTCGTTAATCCAAAGATTGAAGTAAGCAGCATGAATGGTGACATTTTTTGTTCATGTGAAGCCATCATTCAAATAAAGGTCTCAAAATTATTAGGCAAGTTGGCAAATGAAGTGCAAGATTTAATACAATAAAAAAGAATGATTTAATCAATGAATTACAAACTTATTTGAATAAAGAAGAGTGTAAAATGGCAAGGCTACTCCTCACCAATACAACAATCAATATTCAGTGCGGCAAAAAGAAGAGTGATGATATTAGTACAAATATAGGATTTCCACAAGGCAATGCAATCAGTGGTACGCTCTTCAAAATCGCGTTTGAAGAACGCTTGAAATCATTACGACAAAATTATACCAACAAAATCCACATATAGAACATTCATATGCATTCAAATCCTAGCTACCAAAAGAATTAGTTTATGTTGATGATAGTGAATTCCCCACTGAAAGTAAGGAAGAACAAGAACATCTCAAAAGAATTGTCAAAGCTACCCTAGCTGAGCTGAATCTAAAAGTAAGTGAAAGGAAAACTTAAGAGACAACAAAAATGAGAAGAAGGGATAAGATAAAAGAAGAATGGAGAGCAACTAAAAAGTTAAGAAGTCTGCTAGGAAGACAAGAAAATATGAAATGCAGAATACAGTTATCGTTTGCAGGTTACACCAAAAGTATGAAAACACAAAAAGAAACATGTCAGAAGGAAACTGAAACTATTTAAATCAATTTTTAATCCATTATTGCTTTAAAATTCAGGGACATGGTGTTTGACGAAGTAAAAACAAAACCCGAAATTGATGTCACCAGTTGAGGACAGCTCAGATCTGCTATCAACGTAAAGAATGTATGTAATGAAAATTGTACAAAGAATGCAAAAAGGAACCAATCAGTATAACGATAAAGAAAAACAAATGGAAACTCATTGAACATTACTACGCTTACCAGAAAATACACCCGCAAACGATGCAATGAAATACTACTTCGAAAAGCAACAAAATGGAAAAAAACACTGCCAATACTACGCTTTTGTTTCCTCAAAAAAGAAGTATCTGCAGCATACCTTGAGGAAGTTCCTTGCCTGCTGGCCTTTCAACTTTGCCCCTTCAGCCAACTTCTTGGCTAGTTCCTTTGATATCCCTGCGCCTGTAAGATCTTTTATTATCTGCTTTTTTGACTTTTGACCCAAGTCGTATCCTCTGCCGATTGTGACTCCAGACCATCTACCAGGAACATGTGGCTTACGACTGTAATACTTGCTTTTTTTGTTGTCGTTTCCTTCAGAATTGAATGTAACTTGACCTTTTCTGACCTTCAAATAGTTCCCTGTAGCAAAAGAGGTGTCACCATGGTGAAAACTGACATGCCATATAAACTCTATTGCGATATATAGATAAGAAATTTTCAATTATTTTGTTTTCTTGCTTAAGACTAGACAATTCCTCATCTTCATAAAATTCCAAATGAATATACAAATAAAACTGAATTTTATAGGTAAATCTATTTAATGTTGAGGAAATGGTTCTTTATAAAGAACTTTGAACTTAAGAAATAATATTTTTTTCACTAACTCTTATTTAGTCCTAGCAATATTTCTCAAAAGGTTGCAATTTGGCATCAATAGCCATACTTCAAAATTTGTAATTTGTTCAGAGCAAGTAGCCATTTGACCAAGATGCTAATAACTCGCTCATGTATGAGTAATATTTAATGGCGATTTCATTAACGTTAAGATTCCACCCGATATTCTCAGTGGGGATTGAGAAGAGTAAAAAAGATTGAAATTTAAGAGTAGAAAATGAGTGATTGGGTAATGAAATATTGCCTCTTTTTATTCCTTTGTAAAACAGTAAACTACACCAAAATCCAAATCTCATATTTGACCTCAAAGCTCTTCCTCATTAAAAAATGTCCCCCCGAGATCTTTTGATGCAACCAGTTATAAGTTGAAAGCTTTTTGGAGAGTTGTTTTCATTTTTTAAAAAACAATTGGAAGTAAAATTGTTTAGTGTTGGAAATAGAAAAATAACAGATCTCAGATAACAGATAACAGATGACCAATTGTGCTCTTCAATCATTCAATTGTATGTAAATATAATCTACACATAGTCTTTCAATTTTGTCATCAAAATGATCAGAGCTCCCGATGTCCTCTCATTTGCCCTTCTCAGTTGTGAGATCAAATCCCTAAAGACGATCATTACTCGTATCCTAACACATAGAATTCACGTAATATTTTTATCAGCTGAATAAAGAAAGTGCCAAGTTTTTCTTGCTCTACTACTAGGAAGACATTTTAAGTTAATTTTTAATCCAGACTTTATAAAAAACTGTAAAATTGCAATGTGACTTCATAGAAGCATGGCACCAAAACTGCTCCAAAGGTAATTTCCCCTGAGTCAAAAACCGAAATGGCTAATGGCTTGTACAATATACTAGGTAAAAGGAAAATAATTGATTCCGATTCAAAAAAAATTTTACAATAAAAAACATGTTCTTAACCAAAATATTATAAGATTCAATTCTTTGTTATGTGGAGATGCTCAAAAATATGCAGAAAAAGCTATAGTATGTATCGTCTATATAGCTTTCCAGATTGAGTGGTTCTCCAATATTTGCTTTTAGATCATTAATTTAAGTACGTCTGCTTAATCAATTTTAAGATTATCCATAACAAGGGTCAAATTTTTCTTGCTGATCAGGAACTTTTTCCATTATAGCAATGCAGCAAATTGTAAACGTCATTCGAGTACAGCTATGACAACTTGGTCATGAGCAACCCGAGATGTGAAAGATAACTTTGTATCGTCATAGCAAGAAAGCTAAATCATATAGCAGTTTGAATATTCTTACCTCTTCCTGAAGTTCTCCTTCTTGACCAAAACCTTCGTCTTGTTATTCGTCTCCTCGTTACTCTTCGTCTGGTTATGAAACGTCTTCGGCGCCGTACAAAACGTCTTCGGCGCCGTACAAAACGTCTTCGCCGCCGTACAAAACGTCTTCGCCGCCGGACGGAGCGTCTTCGTCGTACGGAACGTCTTCGTCGTACGGAACGTCTTCGTCGTACGGAACGTCTTCGTCGTACAGAACGTCTTCGTCGTACGGAGCGTCTTCGTCGTACGGAACGTCTTCGTCGGACGGAACGTCTTCGTCGTACGGAACGTCTTCGTCGTACGGAACGTCTTCGTCGTACGGAACGTCTTCGTCGTACGGAACGTCTTTGTCGTACGGAACGTCTTCGTCGGACGGAACGTCTTCGTCGTACGGAACGTCTTCGTCGTACGGAACGTCTTCGTCGTACGGAACGTCTTCGTCGTACGGAACGTCTTCGTCGTACGGAACGTCTTCGTCGTACGGAACGTCTTCGTCGTACGGAACGTCTTCGTCGTACGGAACGTCTTCGTCGTACGGAGCGTCTTCGTCGTACGGAGCGTCTTCGTCGTACGGAGCGTCTTCGTCGTACGGAGCGTCTTCGTCGTGCGGAACGTCTTCGTCGTGCGGAACGTCTTCGTCGTGCGGAACGTCTTCGTCGTGAAGAACTCCTTCTACGACTACCTCTTCTCGGGTCTTTTTGTGCAAGGTTCTCAACATCAGTCCCTGAGTCATCGCTTGTCTCACTTGAATCTTCAGGAGTATCTTCGGAATTAGTCTCATCAAAATCTTCGTCCAGCTCTTTTATATCAGCAGAATTTTTTGACTGCCCAGCAGCAATGGGATTCTGCATACAACTCTTATCGTCCTAGAAAACAAGTGAAAATCGTATCACAAAATACGGGGAGTGAAGCATATTTTGATGACCAATACCCTCATATTGCTTATCTTAAGCCCCCACAGTCTTGTCTGGAGAGTAACTTCGTAAAACTCAGATCAGAGCTCTTTAAGTTTTAACAATAAGCACTTGACTAAGCAGTTACAAATAAGCTTTATTTTAAGGAAACAAAAAAATGAAACAGACAAAAAGAAAAGCAAAAAGCTACCCAAAAAGAGATATTAGCAACACTGAAAATTGATATACCGGACAAATTTCATTGTAACGATACATGGATAATATAATTACTGTTCACCAATCTTTCAGATAGTGCCTGGTACTGTACACTGTTGTCTGATGATCGCATTAAGCGTGAAACTCGGAGTAGAAACTTGAGACCGTCATGTTCTATACACCAAAATCGTAGATTGATACAGCTAACAACAACTGCGAACAAAATTGTCAATTCAAACTAAGGTAAGGCTCTGGATAGCAATTTTTTGTAAGGTCTTGTGAAATTTATTATGCTAGTAGCATGGGGATCACAAACCCCAACACCCTCTAGTTTTACCATAATAGTAGCGAGACCCTTGCACATAGCAGGCACTGAATGCAGAATATTTGAGGTCCGAGAAAAATTATAAAAACAAATATTGATAAATTTCTATTCTACCTACCTCTGCGCAGTTTGAATCTTGAGAAGCCAATACGGGAATCAATAGTGCTAGGCCTAAATAAAAGAGTACGCATTAAACTAACTATTCAAACTATCCCAAGATTTTTCATAGATACTCACGTCTAAACGAGCTGTAAGACAAGGGGGCCAAAGGCCAAGTACCCTTGTATTTTCTAAAGGCAATGTTGGTCCTATGGCCAATCGCTAGCCCAATTTGGTGACATTTTTAATTCCTTACAGGTAGAAAAATGTTATCTAACGAGAATGTTTGCAACACAGAATGCAACAAAAAACAATAACACATAATGCAAAAGGAAATCTAAAACAACAAAAACCAAACATGGGATATGGCAACACTCAAAACAGGGAACACATATTTATTGACAACAGAAAATAACCCGTGAAATAAGAATCTCGAAAAATGCAATACACTCTATTCCATCCTATATGAATTTTCAATCATTTTCTTAATTTCTTGATTGAGTGATCTTCTGGTGCTATTTTTTAATTAAGAACACGCAAAAAGCTTTTACAAAAATAAATACATCACATTAGGTAAACGAAACCCCTTCCAAACCATGCCACTTACTTTGGAATTAAACTACAAAGAAAGTATACCGTAAATCCTCGAATTGGCCCCCACCCCTCAAAACCCCCCCTTTGAATAAGCCCCCACCATAGAACTATAAATTTTCAATAAGCCCCCCTCAAATAAGCCCCTACTGCTACCGTTTATTCTCGAATCGGGCCCCTCAATTTGACGGTTTCTGCCATCTAAGGTTGCCCATGGCGTTTCATTGAATTACCACGACAAATTCGTACTCTTGGTAGTAATTAATTAAATGCTCATAAAAAAATTCCTACTTAAATAAACAAGGTCTTTTAATAATGTTTCATTATTTGAGAAAGAGCCAGATTCCAGAATATTTTATGGAGCCATTTTCTTCCAATTGTTTGAAATGTTTTTGCTTCACTATTCTTGGGCATACTTTTGTTATGTTTGATTAATTCCATTCTTAAAAATTGAATTCATTACTTTATAAGGCAATATAGAGCCTTGAAGCCAAGGGGGAATTTGCCCATTTGCTCCCTTGCCCCCCCCTCTTTGCGGCCCTGGTTATTTGATGTCTATGATGCCTCTCAGATTGCTAGTAAATCATAGAGCTGGGCGACAGTTTTTGAAAGAACCTTTTCTCAAAAGGACAATTTATAAAAACAAAAGCCTCCAAATTTGTTATTTTTAATTGATTCAAATTGGTCAAGAGACTAGGAATCAACTGTGGCTGAGGTACTTTAGAATGTAATTCTGTACAAAGTTTTTCTCATCTAGAAGTGCTTTGGCGCTGAATTTTTCAAACTTTGTTTGCAAATGGTGCCTGAATACTCCCCTTTAAGCACAATATTTAGCAATTGCACTACTTACACTCTCATGATTCAAAAACAAATTAAGAACAATCCAGCCTCATAGTTCTAATGGTTTTAATGGTTTAACTGAGAGTAAAAAAGCCAGCCTGAACTTCAATTTAATGTTTCTTATAAAAAAGTAAATTTCTCATTCGAAAGTTTCAAGGTGCCGACAGTTTTTTTTCTTTTCTTATATTGGGCTGCCGACGGGGTGTCATTAGGAACTTTTGGGGGGCAGCTGCCTCCCATGACAGCCCATAGTGCCATCCCTGATTTTTTGCATCCCAATTTTGACCTTCTTTTTGGTTCCAAAGCTTAGGTCCGCAAAAAGAAATACGCTTTTACCCATTTCGAGTTGAGTTTTTGACAAACAAATTAAAAATGTTCACAGGCCAAGTAGAAACACATAGTTTTATTTAACCCGGCAAAAAATAGGAGAAGGTAAACAAAAATCTGTATTAGCTAAATAGACCTTTCCCCTAATTACGTCATGGCGCAATGCATTCTGGTACTTGTTGTGAAACCGGTGAATATTTGTTTATGTTTTGTACGGCGATCAGACGAAGTTCTGTTATTATCCCATGCTCTTTGCTCGAATAATCAGACAAATCATGAAAAATACGGCAGAATAAACCCAGAAGCACATTCCAAAGTTTTCACGAAGCTTTGCCTGGAAATCAGCGCTGCTGAAAGTCGTTCCGACGGCAATTTGACAGCGAGCAACGATATGATAAGGCCTAGGCCAAACGAACGGAAAAGTGAAAGATATGGGACCAAGGGGATAATGCTTCTATCTAGTAGTGTGTAGTTTTGATTTCGGAAGGGGCTTTGAGTTGCCAGTTACGCTTGTGCCATTATGTTGAAAAAAGTGGACAGATGTTCAAAATTGGATGCACGAAAACTGTTTTCAAAAAATTTTTGAACCAGCAGTTGTACTAAAGATTGCTTTAAAGCCATTTACAAGGGTTATCCACTTATGGGATTGGTTTTTAAATTTTAAACTAATTTACAAGATTATACTACATCTGACGGTAAAGTCATTCACTGCTTGATGACTAAGATCCAAGAAGCATCTAGAAAAAAACATTGTTCTAGCACGTTTCAAAGCGCACGCACGAACTAGTCATAACCCCTTTCTATTTACGAAAATAGGCCTGTCGCCAGACCCGCTGCCCCGAAGTAAGATTACAGGTCGAGACTGATATGTAGTAGATTATTCCAACCAAAGCTGTGAATTACCAGGTAAACTGTGTACTACGAATGAAATATTTGATGACGAGAGCGGTGCAGTGCTATCAAAATAACAAAGGAGGCTCTTGCACATAATTTTGCTAAAAACAAAAGCAAAATCAGAGATTGGTTAACTTTTGGCATCAACAAAGTGGGCTCAGTCCATCTGGCCCCCCTAGCAATACACCCCTGGATGAAGATATATTAACAACAATGTTACAAAATGAAACCAAAAGGCTTCATTTTCCACATTGCAAGGGGAATTTTGTACCTGCGGCTTGACGAGGAGAAAGGGGTCGTCGAGTTGAAGTCGAAAACTTTTAGTTTCGCTTAAATAATTTGTAACATTTCCTTTTTAAATAAAAATGAACTATACAATGCAACAATAATCTACCTATTGCAGATAGAAATGCATATGTTTATAGGTTAGGTAGAATAAGTTTTTTTACTTGATTATGAATTGAGTTGATGGTACAGATTAATGGTACAGATAAAAATTCACTAATGCTGTAAACGAATTTTTGCAAGGCCATTTGTATCTCTCGAAGGGCCAGGGACTGCGTAAGCAGTTGGCGGGTTGAGGGTCCTTTAACCAAATAATCTAGCCAAAGCTAATTATTTCATTGACCTCATCCCAATTGTTATTATGTTCATCATCACCCTCATCTTCATCGGATCGGCATCATCGTCAGTTCTTGAGCTGAATTAATTTCAATCATCTTTCGATATCAAACATTGATAGTGATGAAAGCCCCATCGAAATCTTTTGTTATGGGTCTTAAATTTGTCCAACTTGCGTCGGTGTTGCCCACGTCGCAGACCAGATCGGAGCCGCTTAAAGGTTATATCATTGAAAGGGGTGTCTGTGTCCATGTCTACCAAGGGTGTTTGTTGTCTATCCGTCCTGCCTAAGTTGAATACATTATGCGCAAGGTTCCTGACACTCCAGGTGTTAACTGAAGTATCAAAATAGCATCATGAACTTTTCGTTAAAAAGTACATAACTTTGCAGATTATATCTTTGTTAATTTTTTCTTAAAAAGTTAAAATATCCGCATTTTTAGACTGAAGAGTAGCTTTGAACAATATTTTCGTGTGACGAGAAGCTTATTCATCGAGACTGATTGAAAACTTAAACACTCTTCAGTTCATCGGGAAAAATACGACCGAGGGGCAAATCACTCCAAGAAAATCTCGTACACTTTGTGGTAAAATCCTATTGTTTTATCTGAAAATCCCTGGAAATCCTTTTGTTTTAGGGAAAATCTCGTACGCTATTTGCAGGAGTGAATTACCCCTCGAATACGACCACCTCAAAAAACACCAATCCAGCACAAGCGTACGCTCTATTATACGGACAAGCCCCCCTGAATCATCGAACAGAGCGCGCATGACCTCCAGAAACACCCTGACTTTTGCTAACAATGAGCCTTTGCGAGGGTGGCAAATTATCCAGGTGACAATCCAAACAATGGCAGTAAACTTCTACGGATTAACCATAATTGATCTCAGACTGTCTGAAAATGCATTATGAGATGCTTGCGTAGTGCAATGGCTCATTGTTAGCAATGAGTCTATAATTTTTAATAGCCTTCCAGGAACATAATTGCAACAATGCCGCTGCCGTCAATAGCGTTTATCTTTTTTGTGTGTGTCAGCCCATGCAGAAAGCTTGCACATGCAGCAACACATGCACTCTTCTACGCCTTTACAGTTTTGTGAAGGGTCAACCCACTTCCACTGGTAGCTACGCCCTGCACTTACCAGCGACAATGACTAAAAGCAAAGCAGAAAGAATTCTCAAGGGGAGAAACAGGTGGGCTCGGCAAAACTATCGACATTAACGGGAAAGAGGATGCCGGGCAGTGGCGTAACGGAGGCAGCAGGGGCCCCTAGGGATTTTTCATTACGCCCTCCCAAAATTGTTAGCATCAGAAAAACAGTAGGAAACATCAACTGAATTCAACAGATTTTCCATTTCTTTTGGACTGATATGCTACTACATGCTTTGGGATCCTTCAAATCGTTCCAGATTTAGGTATGCGCGAGGAACGCATAATTATTTTTTCCTCATTTCCCATCCGCGCATTTTTGCAAAGATAGATTAATCCGTGCAGGCACAGACTTTCGTGTGAATGCCTCACCACGAGGCTTACAAATGATATTCAAAATCAAAATCCCACAGCTTCAGCTATTTTGCAACATTGTTTGTTTCTGCGCAAGCATAAGCGAAGAAAATAATTCCCCGCGCACAAAAAATTACTTTGCACTCTGAAACTCGTTTAGCATATCCTGAACACCAGGCTAATAGTAAAAAAACATGTAAAGTTTTTTTGTGGGAACATGACAACCTGCCACACCACAATCCCTAATAAAGTAATCGACGAATTAAATGGGATGCTCTACACCCCCGACCTGCCATAATACCATACCATATCGAATAACTTACAGATTTAATGCTGTCAAACTGCTAGGCAGTGCAAAAAGTTTTTATTGCCTTCAAGGAGTTATTGCTTCGTGAAGCCTAACAAGCACAAACTTCCGCGTGCTTCATGGCTAAACTGATACCAAAAGCAATCTTCGGCTTGGTTTGCGAACACTGACCATCGGAGTGTCCTGCCGGACGCATTTTAATTTCGCAGTAACTAACCTGACGAGATTAAATATACTAAATTTTATAAAGCTACTTACCAAAGGCCAGGAATATTAAGCTTCTCATTTTTTGGCCAAGGTTGCAGAAGACGTGCAACCCCAATTAACTCTCGGCCGAAAATGCTGTCTCGTCTCTTGCTTCTGCTTTGTCTCTTATTCTGCCCATTTACTTCCGGAAAGGATTTACCTCGCATGCGCTGTTCGAAAAAGCAAATTCTTTGGCATATGACTATGATCCGAAATTGAAACAAGGAAATGGACAAAATGGAGGAAACCAATAACATGACAAGCCCAATGGGCCAAGCCCAAGTCGACTAGATGGGAGCAATGGCACATCCAAGTTGCAGGTTGACGGCGCATTTTAAAAACTAGATAAATTCAATTTAAATCTGGAAATATTTATAGTTCTGCAGCAGCTGGCAGCTGGCATTTTCGGGTGATTTATGCGCACCCGTACATGAGTTGCAGGGCTGTTGTCCCACACGGGATCCTATCAAAATTAGCAATACTCTGCAAACCTGACTTGTCAAAAGAATTTTTATTATACTTTTCATTGTAATATTTATTTTGTAATTTTTGTTAAGCCATGATTTTATAAGCAGCTGTTTCTTTGCATATAAATACCCTATTAACCCGAATATAAGATCACCCTGTATAAAGGCCCATGGGCTTATACCCGGATATAGAGGGAGGCTGGCCATTACCCCTAATTTTTTTGCAAAACAAAAGAGCTTTTTGCAAAAAAAATTTCGAAAGCCCTTAATGTTCCCTTTTATGAAAATATTGATTGATTTATAAATGATTTTCTTATGATTTTCGGTTTGTTCGGTGGTGGCTGAAAACTTAAAGAATATCAAACGGCAAAGAATGAATCTACTTGCACGAGAAGAGCAGCTATTTTGTCCAAGTGTGTAACCACGGCGACCGACAACAACAACCCTAAACAAAAATGTCCATGTTAATTGAGTGGAGAGCACTGACTTCGCATCAAAACACCTGCGCTACTATCAAAACATAACTGATTGGATTAAAGAAGTAGATACCTTCGAAAGCCTCTTCACAAGCAAGATTATAGCAAGCCTGATAGTGGACAAGTCGGCGATAAATCAGCACTTATCTTCAGCCTTTTCAAGCCCAAAAGATTAGAGCAAAATCACAGAGAAGTAAGACGACATGGTTCGCCCTTCCATCCCAACTTCTGGAAATCTTGTCGCTGATGATCAAATCTGGTAAGCAGGGCTATTAAAAAGCAAGATATTTGACAAACCTTTTACTTGCAGTTGAAAAAATATTTTATTTTCTGCCGCGATGAAACAAAGTTAAATAGCAACCCTATTGAAATATGCTTTTTTATCATTCCGTTTTTAGGCTTTTGCTTCAGTTACTTGTATGCCTAAGTTCGATTGGGATTTTTCTTACTTTAAGAATAAGAAGTGTAGAAATAATGTAATTAAAATTTTTCAAATCAACAGAGGAAAAGAGATTGAGATTTTTCTGTAGTTGGCTGGTTCTTATATTTGTTTCCGTAGCAGTGCATTGATATTCAAACTAAGGTGCATTGTTTTTCAGTGATTTCTTTGTGGTTGCGTAATATCAACCGTTCTGCCCTTGAAATATCAAGTCAAGGCCACATTCACTTGAATTTCGTTTGACTGAGAAGTGCCAAAAATCTATTATGGAATCCTTAAAATTGACTTCCATATATGTTTTAATATTACAGAATAAAATGTTAAATTGTCAGATGCAGACTTACAATCCTCATTAGAAGCTATAAAAAGGAAATTTTCCTGCCAATATTTTATTCCACAGAGTTTACCTAAATTTTGATGAGCTGCAAAATAATTTAAAATTATGGCAGATTGCTACTGCCCTACAGGGGGTAACTGAAATAGGGAATACCCCTTGTACACATTTCTAGTATTTCCATTAAAGCGACTTCACTACCAGTAAAATCATGTGATTATAATGTTCTGCCAGCAAACCAGGTTCTGAGTTATATAATAATCAATTTATTTAAAGTTGGCACTACATAGCTATTTACAGTGAGATGAGCTAATCCAAGCCAACTGTTAAGGCTACTACATCAAATAAATACTAACTACATCAAATGAATAACTCCATGTTGAAAAACAACTTCACCTGCTGTTATAAAACAACCACCAGCTTTGCTGCATGTAATTTCATTCTCTGTAATGATGTTAAAGAAAGTTCTCAATGTAACAGGCAAGATATTATTAACCAAGAAAAAGCACAATTAAACATTGAATTTTCTTTTACACTTTAGGAAGGACCATATTCACCATGAACATAGTGCTGCTAAACGCTGGCCAGAAAACTGGGGTTTTCTTTCAGATATGAGCAGAGAAGTAAGTTGAAAAGTATAGGTTGATAAATTTAGATATTCATTGTTTTTGGATATGAATATTTTTATACTTTTTCCAAGTTTTGTTTGACCAATAATCTTGAACTTTTTCAAGTCATAAAAGAACAAATCTTCTTTCCAGATAGCCGGAGAAGCTCCAGACACCCAAAATGATGAGCCGGCAGCAATAAGAATCAAGAATAGAAGGGAGGCATTGAAGTTGCCTCCCATTGATCAGAGTGCATTAACTCAACTCTCTGTGGGAAAACCAACACAAAGTGTGCCAAAAACCACATCAAAGATGATTGGATGGAGGAGCTCGGAGCAGCAGTGCCAGCTAGAGCGATATGGGAGATACACAAAAAAGCAGCAAAACTTTCTAAAATCCATGAAATGGCCATTAGAGTCAATCATCTAGGGTTTTTCTAAGGGAACTGAGGTAATATGTTTTTAGCATTGGAGCTGGGAGTTCAAATGGCAGTGCTGCAGAGGTCTTTAAATAGAGGGTTTGCCTCTGTATTTATACCGAGACATAAAATGAATCTTCAGAAGGCTGAAGGGTACAAATTTCTACTGACAGTAGGCTTATTGCAATTTGTTGCTTAAGTTATAACTTACAAAACCTTAACCAAGTTTGGTAGGGTCATTCCTTTCTTAACTGAGACAATTTTTGGTATTAGCATTGTATTTTGATATTCTTTGACCTACATAAACATTAGAATTATTACTTAGATAACTCTCAAATACGACTAATTCAAAAAAATCAGAGATTTTGAGAAGGGGCAACAACCCACACCCTAGGTATTTATGTGCCTGCTTCTATAGATATATTGGTAGTATCAAATTTGGAATAATTAAGAAATAAAGACAAAATGGATAGCTTAAATGGAGCTGTACCTGTATGAAGACACTTCCATCATCTCTGCAAATACTGATTATCACCACCATTTGCAGTGAAAAGCTCCAATATGAATCAGATCTAAAAACTGTTCTCCTGGGTTTCCTTCTTTCATAAATTCAAAAAGAATGTGGCACTTTTAGTATGGCAGCATCCCAAGCTAACTTATTATTTCATAAATTAGCTCTCTTTTTCTTATACTTTAAAAAGCTAAAATAAATTTGTTATACCTGTATTTAAACTCATTTTTAAATATAAATATGCAAACAATTTACATTGTCAATTGATTTTTACTGTTACTGTTACTATTGTTGTATTGCTTGAGTAAACTTTTGATATCTCAGCTTTTGTTTTTGTTCCGTGTCTAAAATGAATCAACATTTAGGATTGAGCAGTATGGCAGCAGGCCTGCCAGAAAAAATGTCCCTGTTCTGGAATAAACTACTGAAAACATGATCCCTGTGCTGGCATAAGGTTTTTAAAAATAATACCATTTCTCAACTATGAAAACATGATCCCTGTGCTGGCATCAGGTTATTAAAATAATACCATTTCACACCTAAGACCCAGGAAACTGAGATGATTGATCTAATAACAATTTTACTGATAATTCATTTTGTGAATTTGTATTGAGCAACATTTTCATGTTCACGTATTTTTAATGGCCATTCCTAGGCTGGAAAACTGAGAAAAAATGCATAATCCTGTCCCAGAATTTTAAGCCAAAAATAAGGCTCTGTTGGCATGCACATACCCAGGTAAGCCGTCTATTAGGTAGATCCAGTAGGGTAGTGCTAAGAAAATAACAAGGGGGGCTCTTGCACAAAATTTTGCGAAAAACAATAGCAATAATAGAAATTTGCCAATTTTTGACATCAACAGCACCCCTGAGGACCCCTAGCTCTACACCGCTGGGTAGACCCTCAATGGTCCGAATTTTATGATGTTTGAAGACAACGTAAATTCGTTATGCAGGTCGAACGACATCTTCAAGGTGTTGAAAAATATAGATAGGCTGTAGACCGATACCGATGCGACACAAATTTAAAACAACATTTAAATGTTCTTTATAAGTTCTGATCAAATAAGATCCTTTGGACAACGATGTTTGGAATATCAGTAACATTTAACTGACAGACAAATTGACATTACATGGGGAATGACACCATGCTGCTCAGTTATGAAATAATATCCAGGTGTTTCTGGGTGGCACAATTATGTTCCATTGTCCTCGCAGGTGTTGTAAGACTGGTTCACACTTGTGGAGCGGTCATTTCGTTAGTCCAGCCAGTGGTACCCATTTCGTTATTCAGTGGAAACTGATGGGTTGAAAAACATAGTCTAAAGCCTCCATTTTATAGGAATCTTTCTAATGGCTAATGATGACTCTCCTATCGAATTGGCTTACATGAATGTATAGAAACCAGTCAAAATGAAGTTTTCATAAAGAATATGTAGGACTAAAGCTAGCAAAGCGTTGTTTTCAGCGGTCTATCAAGTTTAAGTTTGATTTAAATTAAGGGTCAGGCAAGAAAAAATGAATTATGGAAAGCTGAATCAAAATCTATTATTTCTGAATTTTGAGACGAGAATAGCCAATCTTGGATCGAGATGAAAACAGCAGATTCTGCAGAAAGTAAAAAGCAAATTTAAAGAATCATTCATCTAAGAGAATGAATAGTAATACCAATTAGGAGAAAGCTAATAAATACATTTATTCAATACAACAGTTGATTCACACCGACCAAAAATTATATACTGCAAACAAAACACAAAGTCTTGTATGTCATTAAATTTAATTACATATTCTTCTTTTGGCCCCTGCATAAAACGCAAACTTAATACATAGCAAAACATACCTTAATTTTCATTTTAGCCAATATCCGCCAAAATAATCTTTTAAACGTCTCGCAAAAAAACGTAAAACTGCCAAAGTAGAAAATTTTGAAACTCAAAGAAATGAAACAGATTTATTTTGAGTCTTTTAGGAAAAAAGATGAAATACGATTGTAAAGTGCACCTTTCAAAATCCCCTCAATGGATCGAGGTTTTTACTATATTACAATATTCTTAATGGAAAATTTTCAAACCGGAATCTGAAAATGGTTACGAAGTTGACTTTCCTAAACCGAAACTAACAAACATTAGGTGACCTCTTGTATAGATTCCTACTCATCGTTTTGTTTGACTTGTCCCGATTAATTTAACATACGACGTTCTTGCTGGCCCAGATAAACACGTGGCCTCGACATGTCCTTCTGATCGCGAGTTTGGTTCAGTTGGCGTGTAGAATACTGGAATACGAATGAAACTTTTTGGCCTGGGAAAAGTAGAAAAACTACCCGTTAAAAGCAAGAAGAGACAAAATTAGAAAAGATACGGATCTAGACGGAAGGTCAAAATGACCTGGCATTACAGAGGATGCTGAGAGACTTACTTGATGGCCAATTTGTTGAGCTTCATCGAAAATGGTGGCTTTATCCCACTAAACCTCACCTGAAAATTAGTCAATAGGAAATCAATACACAAATTCAATAACCACTTTAATGAAATTAGAGCTAAAGATTGAGCTTTTTGCGAAATCCTAACATGTCAAAAGGTTAGATTGTAATTTGATTGCAGACCGTTGATGAGTAAGTATATATTTCTAATATTAATATTAGCTTAGAACGAAAATACACGCTTAATACAATCGCGAAAAGAAATAACTGAGACAAGCAAATGGAAAATGGCATAGATTTTATGGAAGTCACCATAAATATTCAGACCCTTGTCACTAATATGTTAAAGAGTGGAAATTACGACGGAAATGTTGGCATATGCATTGTAAAAGTTGCTCGACCAGCTTTCACTCAGCTTTGGCAGTAATAATTCATTCCTTGATCTCCAAAGTCTCTTCAAGCTTGCTCATATAATGGGTCCAGAGAGAAAGCTTTCGAAGTTGTCTGATTAATATTAAACTAAAAATATCTATCAACTATTTACAGAATTAAAAGCGTTCTCGGGAAGTAAAATCCCTAATTTTTTAATCGAAGTGTTCTTACAACATGCTTCGCCTAACATCTTTACAACACGTGTTTCTACAACTAAATATTAATGCATACATTAATGCAACTATATTTATTTGTATGCGCCATCGCAGGATTCTGACAGCAATATTTCTGTTTTCGAGCGTCATTTTAAACGTTGGCCTTAAATAACACAGCTTTTTAATACAATTAAAACATTTACCTTTTGCAACTCTTTGGTATCGTTGCAAAGCTTAAACTGCATCTCAGTTGTGTCTCCGATGCTCGTCATTTTGAAATTTAGAGTGTCGTCCTTGACAAAAATGCCACGGTTTTTCTTTTCAGCTTTTGATCTAAAACACCAAGCAATTAGAATTCCTTCATATAACACAAAGACATGTTTATTTTTGAAAGAGCACACAGAAAATGTTTAGTAAATATAGAGCAAGAGTATTTATAAACAAAACTAAGATTCAAGGAGAACATCGTGCACCCTTGCAACACAATCTTACAATAATGAATAACGTTGCATGACAATCAATTTACCGTTTGACATGTTACTTTTGAAAATAAATCAAACAAATTTTCGTGCTAATGGGGTATAGGCTCTAAGTACTTTCCAGGTGTCCTAAACTAATAAGTTTCTACAAACATTGTCGTAGTTTTTCTGAACTTGTTTAAGTCTGCCTAAGTCTATATTGTTAACTATTTACAAATTCAAAAATTAAAAAACATTAAAAAAGATCAAAAAAATTAAATAAATAAAAAATAAAAAAAATCAAAGAAAAGTAAAAAAATAAAAAATTCAAAAACATTAAGAAACATTAAGAAAAATAAAAAAAGTAAAAAAAAAATTAATAAGAAAATTAAAAAAAATTCAAAAACTTTAAAAAATTTATGTTGTATGTAATGTTTAGGTAATCAATGCTATGCTTTCAAAAATGGTTCTTATAAATAATTAATTACTTAAGACCGAAGACACTCAAAAAGATCTACATGCTGACTCGAATATGTTGTCAAAACACTGCCCATAGGAAGTTACTACCCATGTTCACATAATACCACTATTTACCGATGGTTGAGTATGCCAGGCAGTGATGTCTTGACAATTTTTTAAGTGCACAAAATAATTTATAATAGATTATTCTGCATCCAGCATAGGTTGTTGGCATCACCAGTACTAGGTCTTGTTTCTCAAATCTATTAACCTGGTAAAACAATCAATTCATTTGAAAAGCTCAGCCTTTTCGCTTGCTGTATCTCTGTTCATTTCCAACAGAATTGACTTTATTTACTTTTGTAGGTATTTCCAGGCGTCTTACTGGTTATGTGATCAAACATTCTGATAACATCTTTTTACGATATCAAACTTAAGAATTCAATTGCTTCTAAATGGACCAAAGTTTTGCCAGCAATATATCAACAAGTACTCTATTGGAATAACGATGCATACCTAGCTCCGTCTTCAACTGACTTCGAAGTCTCCTTTGCGCTATTCTCGCTAGACTCATCTGAGTCTTCCGGCGGTTTCAAGATAGGATGAGCTCTACCAACAAGTTTACCATCTTCCTTTGACAGATTTGCTTCGGAAAATACTCCCTGTGTTATGTAGAATGTCTTATTACAAGAAAAAGAACAGGCCTTGCATCACAGGCCCAACTTGTGTTGGGTTCTGCACACATTATCTTATTTCATGCCTTTTTGCATTTTGCAGAAAGGTTTTTGTCGATATGAAGAAAAACTTAAATTTAATAAAAATTAGCTTCTTCCATCTTCTGGTTTAGCAAATTAAGGAAAAAAGAAACTGTCAATTTTAATAACTATGGATTTGGAATATAATTTTCTACCTAACTTCCTACATGTACAATTACACTGAAAGTCATAATTTCCCAAAAGCGAGGGTTTTGTATAAATGTAGGCCTGTTAGTGGTGAAAACTGCTTTAGTTTAAACTATTTAGACAAGAACTTTTCTGTCGAGCGGCAAAACACTACTGAAGCAAGAAAAGCAACTACTTGGGCAAATGTCCCATGATGGCCAATGCATTGAAAATCACCTCTCTCACTGAGAAAGAACAGTATAAGCCAACGACTACAAAATACAACTGTGTTATATAGTGTTATTGTTGTAAACATACTGGATACTTTGTTATTACTCCGAATGTTTTGTTTCAGTCGATCAATTGAAAAGAGTATTAAAGGATTGTTTAACGATTCTGTGAAAATTATATTCGGACTCAGTAACGCAGTCCAGCTCTGATAGTTCCAGGTGTATTAGTGGATAATGAAAAGATCCCTCACCTTCCCTCTAAGTTCAATTCTGGCTTTACCAGTCTCTCCTGTTGCATCGACTGCCACCTATTAGGAAACAACAAACAACAAAATCACCTACTTCCTCGCTGCTTGAAGTGATTTTTACTAAGCATATTAATTTATTTAAGTGAGGAAATTGGAAGAACGCTTTACATAACATTATAGATTATGAATACTTAAACATGCTCTTTTGAATATTTTTCTGTCAGATTACTTTTAAGAGACACCTTTTCTTAGCAACAACTGACCTGCAAATCCCAAAATTGTGAGTACTCCCCAGAGTCACGGGGCTGAAAAGTCACTTGAATCTACGGGAAGAAAGAATTAACATTAATGATAATTGAGGTCCTTCAATGATAAAGGATCTTTAGAAAAGAGAGTCATACCCTGATCACAGCGATCTTCTTAACAATAATTGTTTCTGTGAATATTGTCAAAGAAAATGCCAAGAGAGTTAGGATTCAGGTGAATGCAATAAAACGGGAAGGTGATGAAGGGGCGTTGGGGTGATAAGGGTGATGGATGTGCAGTGAATGATGTTTTGACAGAGGCAGAAAAACATTGAGCTAATGGTAGAGATCAGGGAGAAGAAGAAGGACGAAGACGTGAAAAGACAAATTGCGTGGATAGGGGCAAGGGTTTGCGGGGTTACCATGAGATGGAGAACTGATGAATTGGTGTGAGTGACGGAGATGTTAATCACTGAAGAATAAAGTTGATGACAGGGCAAATGGCGTAGACAGGGGTATGGGATTGGAGGATAATCAGATGGCGCGAAAGAAATGGCAGAAATTATAAGCTGGTGTGGCTGACAGAAATGTGGATCACACAAGAAAGAATTTGATACTTTGAATTTGATAAGTGATATTTAGGTTTCTTATTTTTATTGGCCCACGTTAGAAAGTGATCAAGTTAGTCTTGGCACACAGTTTTTTCATGTCACAAGATGTACTTTGTTTTAAAATTGTACGGAAAACAGAAACATATCAAAATATAACGTTTTGCCTCTTACATTCTTAAATTGACTGCTAAATTTCATCCACAAAACTGGCGGTTTGATTAAGCCCTTTGCGAAATTATTTTAGTCAGTAAGTCCCTACCTTCCTTCCCTTTGTTTACTTAATTATTATGCATGTAAATAAGTTATGTAAAACGCTATTCACATGTAAAATTAAGTAGTTGTTGTAATGTCTTAGGTGCGGGTCGAAAGTAACGCGAGAGGAAGTACGATGAATTTGCTTGACTGGTAATAATATTGCAGTGCCTTAATCCAAATTTCTTATTGACTGTTGTAGAATCTAGAATTTTTGAAAAATTGTTTTTGGCTGTCTGACCTTCTGTTTCAAAATCTAAAAACAGAGATTTCTGCTACATAAAATTATGTGCTACTTCTTACCGTGGTGATTTCCTTTGGCTGCAGTGTACCTGAGTGTTTTGTGAAACGAAATGCAGTGTAGGTTGTTCGAAAGATATCACCGTTTTCACTCATGTCTTTGAAGTATGGCGGAGCAATGGAGCTGAGAACCCATTGCATTGTTAATGAAGAGTTGCTCTCTATCTTCACAAAGCTCTCTGAGTGGAAAATAAAGAAAAAGCAATCCATTGAATTCAGATGATGAAATGATTATAGAAGCAACCGTCTCTACTAAAAGACCAAACATGTCTTTGATGCATAAGCTCGTAGTAAAATTCGAAAGTATGCGATAATAATTTGTCTATCTCAGCTGTCAATATCCACAAATACAACGCTTGAAGATACGCACCTTGAAATCTATTTACAATGGTGACTGGGAACACAACACTTGTTGGTTCGACCAAAACCAGAGATTTCAGTTTGACCGGCTGCTTGTTTTGCAATGGCGTATGGGACGGATTGAGCGGTGCGAGTCTCTTAGCAACACCAGTGAAGGGCGAGCTGTCCAGTGCTAAGTCTTCCCTTATTTGAACTCGAATGCACTGGGAAGAATACAAAGTGAAGTTGGAGCAAATTCAAGCACAGTTGTCCTATCGCATCGTGCATTCGATTTACACATACTACATTGCTTTGTAATAACAAATCAAACAATATATCAATTATAAACAGCCACAGAACAAAACTAGAGTTGTCAAATCGATTTTCAAGAATATTCAGAACAACATTATCAACATGAATATACTAGAACATCAAAATATAGGTCTACAATATAATTTTTAAAATAAAGACATCACTTGAGTATGTATCACCTAAATATTAGACATTGAATAAATTTGGATAAGCAAATTATAAACCTCTACTGGACGGAATAATATTCAAAGCTGGTATCTTAGTCATTTTTATAAAAAATAGCCAGTACGTAGAATTAGGAAATATGAGGTAAAAAAGAGAAAACTTTGCATTGCTGTCACGCAAGGCTACCTTTTGGGTGCCTTCACATTGAACGTAAATACATCCACGCCAAGGTAACTCCCCTCCAGTTGACAAAAACGATGGTTTGGTCGATACAAAAACGATCAACTGACTCCTGAAAAAAGATGTTAACGAAATTAAACGTTGCGAGCACGGCAAAAAATCTAAACATTTCAAAAATCAAGAATGAATCCAAAATTAAGTGAAAATAAGACAGGAAATAGCTTAATTTGCACATAATGTAAGGCTGGGTCAAACGTAGCTTCCCTTTGGAAGGCCAAATTTTCTCATTTTACTTGATCAAATTGGAGTTACAAATCTCAGTCTAGGGAGCTTTGTAGAAAAACATGCACTCTTTCTTGTAAATAGCATCCACACTCACGACACATTTTCTGTCATAAAAAATCAAAGGACCGAAATGCTGAAACAATTCTAGATCGCACTACTTTGCGAACAAACCTTGGAGGAACATTGTCTTTACTTGGCGTTATGATAAGGCTTTGTGCCGGCCAGCTGAATTCAAACCTTTCAAAAGAAAAGTTTTGAGAATAGCCATAAAAAAGAGAAGCATTATGGGAAGTTTGGGGGTACTGCAGAAACGTTGGGGGTTTTGGGGCACTGCAGAAAGGTATATTAACCCAGGAGTTTGTTTAAATGCAACTAAGAAATAGGAAAACAAGCAAAGGAACGAATGGAACAAAGCAATAAATATAAAAGAGCTTTTGTGAAGTTTACATTTGTCAATCTTTTTTTGTTCATCACCATCATTTTGTTCTATAAACCCATTGCAGAACAACGAAAAACTTGACACAATTAAACTCCGTATAAAACTTCATGTGCCTGGAGAAACTGCATTAAATATTTGCTGCACTAGGAATACGAAGTTGATGTTACTCCCCAAATGCATTCTTACCCTAAAGGTTTATCCGAATAATTGATCATTTGTATTCTTGCAGTTGATTTATCTGAAACTGAATCACAGAAACGTCAATCAAATAAATGGCAAGGTGCTTTGAGGGTTCAATATAGGTAATTTATTGCCATTTCATGCACGAATAATTAGCCACTTTTGTTGTCAATAAATATAAATTGAATAACACTTGAAACCTATTTCTATATCTCTTTATTGTTCGATTTGAGTTCAAACAGAAATTAAAACGAAACCTTGTTCCTTGAAGCCCTCAACATCGATATTATAGCCTACAATGCTAAGCTTTATATTTGTCACAAGTGATGATCGTAAAATCGCAGTAATCAACCTTTCGTTTCATGTGTAAAAACAAAACCACATACCTGTATTCGGTGCCGTTAAGACAATGTGCTCCGGTGAAACAGCCCAAATGTCCTTCTGCATTTCAGAATCAGGGTCTAATGACAAATCTTTAGGCCCGTTCTCACCTTAAACGCAAATTTTAGCGCTAAATTACAAACTAAACCCTTAAGGAAACAAAAATATTAAGTGGTAAAACACATTGATGAACCTCTGTGCAAGCTGGTATATTCTTATTTGAAATTAAGGAATAGCTTCAAGGACGGATCGTCACATCAGAGAAATGCACAAAGCGAATTAAACAGTTGAGGACATTAAGCATGAAACTCGGAGAAGCAACATAGAATCGTCCTGTTCTGTACACCGAACAGCGTATACAGCTCTGTCTATACGGTGTAGAGCACTTTATGACAGACCGGTAAACAGTTATTTTCATTACAAAGCGAATTAGATTGAAAATTTATGAAGTTTATGGCAAAAAGGCCAAGTTCTTGACGTCATAGAGGAAACAACCGAAAGGAAAGCGATGGCATAGAGAAAAAAATACTAGATTTGATGTTTACGATAGCTGATTATAACTGAAAGACGGGAAGGAACAGCCAGTTGGACGATTCAATTTTTCTGGCTCTTCATGCTTTGTATAAAACATCGATCAAGTACCTCGTCGAGGGGCTTCTTTTGGCAGTGGCCTGGCTGGGGTTTGATTCACTATCAAATCTTTAGGATCGAGTCCTAGTGGTGCTGTTGATGACTGTGTTGAGTGCATATCGGTGGCAGAGGGTCGTAAAACCAAACTGACAACAGTCCTTGAAATCGCACTCACAAAGAAGCTCTCCCAATTAGGAATGTCCGGATACTTAATTTCTGAAAAGCAAACTGGGTTGGTTAAGCATAGATGGAATATAAACAATTTTGCATATCAGTTCCCCTTTTTACTTTAACATGCATTCTACAATTACAAGTCATATATGGTATTATCCCCAAAACAGCTTTTAAATTATTTGAAAATTATTGTTCTAGGTCTTAACTAGTAAAGAAAATGGAAGAAATGCAATCAAAATGAAAAATTAAGCAAACTGAATTTTTCAGTCACTAACCGTTGATTACTTTATCTTCATCCATGAACGGGGCGTCAAATACCAGATTCTGCATCGGTCCTTCCCTCATGATTGGCTTTTGGCTTGTGCTAGTTTTGTTTCTATGAGAAGAATGAGCAGCAATATAACAGACATGCCAGATTTTTCTTTTACCTTCACCTTCATTTATTTTTTCAATAACATACGCCAAGGCTATCTCCCATAAAATTTCGCCACATTGATCGAGCGCAATATCTCATTCTAAACTCTCTCCCTTTTCCTCCTTTGTTTTCTCTATATTCCAACATATATGTTTAATCACGAGGCTCGAAGTGGCAACTTAGAACCACCCTGTTTTATGCACCAAAAGGGACATTTGCCATTGAGATAAAAAACCACATAATACACATAGATACTGATATGTTATCATCAGTCATCAACAGGGTACTGGTAAGAACTCAGTGATTGTTTTGAGTCCAATCATGCCGTAAGCAATGGTTAACATGCTTTAAAACTCATTAAAGGCTCTTGTGCAGCCGGGATGCTTTGCAACTATATTTTCGAATCCGGCCTAATATCGTACTGCGTGAAAATACAAAATACAGCGTATTTGTTCTCATGTAAGAAAACAGCTACCACAAAGCATACAGGTTGCTCAAGAGCCTATCAAAAGTGGGGTGCAGGATTAACGTGGCACAGCAACTAAGATATAAATAAAACAAATAAACAGAAGCTAGTTGCCTAAAAAAATGAAGTGATCACTTTAGACAAGATTTGTAGCAATATTTAGCGCAGTAGCGATTTTCAGGGGCGGAAAACTTCAAATCGAAACAGGCATTTCTGAAGAAAGAGGTCAATTTACACGAGAAATGGTGAAAGGCAAGGAGACTTACTTTCTGTATAGCTGTCTTAAAGATTCATCACCACTGAAAACAGCTAAAAAGGCAGCTGCTGATGGCTTAACGCTCGCTGTTTGTAGTACAGAATCTGTTGCTTGGATTACGATCACAAGTTGCTGATAACAGAAAATATTGATAATTTACTTGTGAGCTGTTTTTCTCAAATGAGAAAGCAACGATGGGGAAATTGAGAAAATACAGTGTCAATTTTGCTGGGAAAGTGGCAACGAGTCCTAAGGGCAAATGACACGTTCACAGAACATTGTACAGCAACTTACAACATGATAAAGATCAAAGATAATAAAACAAAATGATCTTAATGACTGTACAACGCATTACATAGAAATGCAGGTGCAAGAAGTTTTAGATACGCATTGGCAACATATCCCATTAGGTTTTGGCCTCTTTTAACCAGAGCCTCTTACCCATTAGTACATGGACCAGATAAGAGTACAGAATGAGCAATAAAACATGCCACTTTTGGAGTAGTCCTTCTTTAGGTTGGAAATGGTTCGTCCTAGTAATCTAGTCCAAATTGGGCTTAAAATAAAGCTTACAGCGTGTGAAAGGAGAAATGCTGTAATCTGTCAAGGCAAAGAAAGGAATCTTGACTGTTATGCGACCTACCTTGGAACATTTTTCGAGTAGAACGAAGTCATTAGGGGCAATGCTAATATGGCTGCTTGGGTATAACTTTCGCTTACTGACATCTGGATAAAAAATCATCAATCATTAGGAAGAAAAAACATCAAGTACAAAAAAGATGCGCTTGTTTGCAATTTCATAAGAGACTATCGAAAAAGCAATGTTTGTAGAAAAGTTAAGCTCAAGAGAGAAAAGTGATTGGTGTTGGGTGATTGGTGTTGGGTGATTGGTGTTGGGTGATTGGTGTTGGGTGATTGGTGTTGGGTGATTGGTGTTGGGTGTTTGGTGTTGGGTGATTGGTGTTGGGTGATTGGTGTTGGGTGATTGGTGTTGCTTGATACAATTTCAGATAACTGAATGGCCTTCACGATTTCTGTTATTGAAACCAACAAAACTTAAATCGGAACTGGATACGCAACATAGGCTTCTATTACATGTGGTAACTTAGACTCCGTATGAACAAAAAAAACATACCAGAATAACAGACAATCTTGACAAATGCAGCTCTGTTGCCAACATTTTGAAGAGAAAGGTTTACAATGTTCTGCTTCCCTGCATACACCTGTAAAAACAATATTTAGCATTTCCTACTGCTAGGTACTGTAGAAGACAATCGCCTTACTTATCCTATCCCCGAGGAAGCCTTTTTAACAGCCGTGAATAGTAAAGCAACCTAGTGGGTCCAAATTATATGATGCTGAATCCTGAGTGCGGTACAACCCATATTTGTCTTGTTACCATAGAAAATTGTTTTGCATCTAATAGGTACCGATCCGGGTCTGGTATTTATACTGAACCGGTGGGTGAATCGATTAAACCGAATTCACCTCGGATAACATACTCCAATGAACACTGATAACTTACTAAAGATCCGGTTCAAAGAGAAGCTAGTAACTTGAACGCGAGTCAGTCTTGATGTTGTAATGATGAACCACAAAAATCTCCACAACAAACTATGCGCTGGAAGTGTGCTGTTTTTAAAATCCAAGTTCTAAGCAGATATATCTTTTAGCGTTAATAAGTTTCCCTATTCTCAATAAATTAATGAGTAAAGCAAATTTATTACAGGAATGGAAAGAGATTTCAGTTGTTCTTGACTAAAGATACTTGTACGCGTATTCTTAATATACACTGGATATATAAAGCTACCACCTCACAGCAGGCAGGGAAGGGTGACGAGCGAGCGTCAGGCAATGGGTGCACAAACGGCCTAGAAGATAGATTGATTAATACAATGCTACAAACGAAACGTTCTACGGATCAAAACAATAAGATTACCTCGCCAGCATCAATCCAGTAATTGTCCCCCACTTTCTGAGCGTTAGTCAACTGCAGTTTACTACAACCACCATACCCATGCAGGGGGATCTACATAACAAAATAGTTCAAATTTATAGATTATTGAACCTGCTTAGAGTCTTTTATATATGGGAAACTAATGTATTTGTAAAGTAATACAGCTTACAAATCATGAGATCAATTAAAATATTGGATTGTGACAATGATAAATGTATAATGGCACTAATTTCCACATCGTGACATTTTTTCAATAAAGAAAAAACAGAAACATATATTCTGAACCAAAATAGGTATATGATCATATTATCGAATTATATTATCAAATTAAACCATCCAAGGACATCTGCGAATACTTGATTTTCTAATTCTGCCAGTTGCAACCTTTTGCATAAAATAAGGTCAATAAACTGTAAAAGCAGCTCAAAAGTCAAGTCATGGCAACAGACTCAAATTGAGCCTGTACCATTTATGAAATAGGAATTTTATAATTAGCCTCTATATCACGTGATTAATGACGTACTTGATTGTGCACATTATCATTTTTTTGCAAATCTGAATATCGAATTATAAGGGAACTTGGTCTGTAAATTTTTTATAGAGGCCATCGTGAAATTATTACTTCGGTATCTGGCGCTACTTTTCAAAGACGGTCAAAATGTAAATCCACAATGGGGCGTATTATTGTAAGAAAATGCTTATATGTAGTCCTAGTCTAATGAGCCCAAATCAAAACAGAGTCAAAGAATTTTTTCATATGATTTGAACAGAACAATCATTTCTACAAAAGAGATGTAATTGCAAAAATTAAATGGCCTGTTTGATGATGCTTCTGCCTGATTAACATGCCACATGATATTGCAACTAGCATTTTTGGAAAAATTAGATTGCTTGACTTTTCAATTACATTTGTAATGCAAAAGGAATACACAGTAAATACGTTGAGGATTTTCAGTACCATAAATTTTGGTCCATCACCGGTAGGTCGAATGACCAAAGAGCTGGATATTATACCAAATGTGGATGGAACAAAAAGCACGTGTACAGGGACCTCGCTCTGGAAGTAAAGAAGAGTCAAAGAATCAAGTTATCGTTTGTCTTAGAAAAAGATTTACATTGCTGAGAAAAATGATTCTACCTAAATAGGGCCAAGAAAAATAGCTTTCTTACTCTTATCTGGTTTCAAGAACAATTGATTCTCTTTTACCAATCCGTATCTAATTTGTTCCTGTACCTAATTATCTAATCTTATCTAATTTGAAAAATTCTCCAGTCTTATTAAAAGTTCTTAGCTAACAATTTATATTTATTTGGTTTTATCAGATACAAATGTGGTAAATAAAACGTAGATCTGTGAAAAGCGAAGAATTTAAATCCAAGAAAAATAAAATATATATAAAATGTAGAATTTTTATATTGTTTTGGCAGATGTTGATACAGTGCTGATGGTGTGCAATATTCATTTGAAAAATTTTTCACAGAAAGATTTATTCGCAAAGTGAAAAAGACATTTCAACATGTTTTGCTGTTTTTTGTCTTTATGAAACACCTTGTGGCTACGATGGCTTAAAATTCAAATTATTCACCTGAGGTTTCAACGTGACTTCGTGGCTGTTTTCCGCTCTTTTCTTGAAATCAAAGGTATTTTGAACCTGTTAAAAGAAAAGAAATAAGAAAATCATAAGATGTCACAGCCTCATGAGTCTTCCATGGCAGCGTACAATCCAAATTGTTTAAATACACCCATGCTTTTTAGTGATTTAGATAGCAAAGATGTGAATAGAACTCATACCTGAAAATCCGAATGTCCACCTTCAACTGAAATGCACATATTCAGATCTTGTTTCAATGAATTGTTCCTCAAGTACGCCCTCTGCTGCCTAAAATAACAGCAGAAATTGAAATTTATTAAGCAAATGCAAAACGTAACTACTTACTTCACTATGGTGCCAAAAGCAGAGTCTCCTGCGATTTCGATAATCTTAACCAAAGTATCTTTGCATTGGAAACTTCTTTCAATGAGCCTCTGCGCAGGTGACCAAACAATTGCGGTAAACTACTACGGAAATTCCTGCGCAGCGCAATGGCTCGAAGTGAGCAATGAGTCTTCAAAGAATATGTGTACTTTAACGATTGCGTTTCCTTTCTGAAATGCTAAATAACGCTGGTGCAGTCAATAATTCAGGGCTCTATGTCTTGAGTCTTCTGCCGAGAACATAGCTCGTAATAACAAACAACTAACACGGAGAAATAATTACTCCACAAGAGGAGACTTACAAATACATTGAAACATAGTGACAATTTCTATAGCATCAAAACAATGGTAATTAATTTACGATGTGTTTAGAAATATAAAAATATGAAAAAAGAAATATGATAGATCTGTTATCGTTAGATAGACAGAAGTAAGACAGATGAATCATTCAAAATGTTTAAGATGTTGCAGTTAGAAATTTTGGATCCAAGTCAAATTAAAACTTTCACGTCAATTAAAGATAATCAACAAACATTGAGCACCTGAAAAATGGCATAGTTATATATCCGCTTGACAAGTCCAAAGCAGCCATACCTTGCATTGATAAATATGAAAAAAATAACAAAGAAGCAAAGGTATGTCATTATAAGACAACTGCAAAAACAACGTACACTGATCTTCCAATTGGCACTCCAGCCCAGCACAAAACTGGCTTACTGCAAAGTAGCACTGGTCTGAAAGACAAGATAGAGTGGAAAATAAAAAGTCGAAGAAAATTGACAGTTTGATAGACAGGCTTCAGTATTATACGTGTCATATTATTCGTATTATTAACGTCAAAGGAAAATAAACATAATGTTGAAAGGATGACAATCCAAAAGCTTGTAAGATGGGTTTAGATCTTGACACTAAATGTTGACAACCTTGAATTCATTCGACTTTGTAGTGGATAAATTGATCTACGATCTATTTGCTATGATAAAAAGTAGCCAGATACTAAATCCATTCAGCCCAAAGTTGTAATACTCTAAAATACTACACTTAGTAATGCATGTAGTATACATATGTTTCTAAGTAGGATAGTTTCTAAAGTGCAACAGAAATTGATTCTAGTCTTTCACAACAGATTAAGGAAAACCTTTCAGAAACACCAAGCTGTTACAATCAAGTATCGTACTTGTACCTATTGAGAATATGATTTCCAGCTATCTGGAGGGAGATTTCAAAACATCTTGTATTATGTCATGATGACCCTATCACAGTCAATTAAGCCTATGACAGACACCCACTCAAAGATTTAAACAATCTCAAATTATAAAACTCTATAGTTGAATGACCCCCTGTTCTGCTGGGACACTTACGGTTCATTCTTTTCCTTGACTGGCTTTGGTGCAGTTGCTGTACCACGAAGGACAACTTCATATTGAGGACCATCTGGGTGCACTGACACCAAAAGAAAGCTGGAAGTAGTATGATAAGCTCTGAGTTGTTTTTGTTCATGAGAAACAAGAAATTGCTTTTTGTTATTAATAGCAGTTCCTGAATACAAAGATTCCACCAGGCTACTTAAACTTGAATTTGAATGTACAGCCACAGACTTGCAAAATTTGTTATTTTTTCTAAAAGGGTAATAAAACTTGTTGTAATATTGTTGACCAGTGATATCAAAAATAATTTAGTTTCCAATTTTTACGAGGATGAAATTTTGGAATGTGAACTTTTTGTGATCAATGAAGGGAAACTTTCTGATTTGGAATACCAAACAAAAAAAATTGTGGTTCAGTTTATCGAAAATCAACCAAAAATAGTTTCATGTTTTCTTAGTTTCTTCAATATTCTTTTCTTCTTTGTTTTGGTCCTGGAAGTATGTTTTCCAGGGTCAAAAAAGCAAATAATCATAATAATAAGAGCTCTAAATATAACAGAAAAACTCACCTCTCAACTGTTATGCTATTGACGGACATAAAATGGACAAATACTTCTGTACTCTAAGACAAAGAAAGTAAAGTGTTTTGTTAATACTTTTGGAAAATGATAATTTTGTGAGAATAGAGTTGAGCAAACAGGCTCTGAGACAAAAGACAGTCGAAGTTTAGAATATGAGTCATGCGCAGCAACAGGGCAGTGGCATGGAAAGCATTAGACGTTGGTATGACAATTCAGAAAACATATGAACGAGTTCCCTTTGGGAAGATACATAACATCTTAATGTCTTTTGAGAGGTTAGGTGGAAACTAAAATATCTGAGCTAGAGTAAGAAATCCAATGCACTTTCAAGATGGTTGGAATCTATTCAAAACTTCTCTTCAATAAATATTCTCGATACATTTAGGTGAGAGGAGTGTCAATGATGCATCAATGATATCAGACATTTTCCATACCTCACCAGGTGCCAACAAGACTTTATCCGGGACGACACTGAAAAGATCAGTGAATGTAGAAACTTGAAGATGAATCTCCAAGAAAATGTTCCCAGCATTTCGAAATGGGATACCACGACTGACACGCTGGCCCTCTTGGGCTGATATTGAAATGGCCTAAATTTGAAATTCATATCACGACTAAATGGGTTGCAAATACTAAGTCTGCATGACAAAACTGACACGAAAACTATTATAATGCTTTTAGATGTTAATTTTAATATTACGTGCATGGTAGTGTTTAGAGCTTTAAAAGTTCAATTGTACTGAGGTATCTTCCCAGAAACCATCGCAACAAATATGGCCTACACTGGCTCAAAAGTTTAAGTGAATATGTGTAATTTGATATATCGTACGAATAAGGGAAACAAACTATTCACTTTCTATACCTGCAGGATTCGTGAATTCTCTTGTCAATAATTCATGAGATTGCTTTCTCACTATCTATAGGCCCTTGCATTCCTCAGCTAAAGCAATACCGCGGATGAATGCGAGGTGCAAAGGAATTGTACAGAAATTTCCAATTAAAGATAAGGCCAAACAACATTTAGATATCAATTATTAGATAGCACATACAGTACTAACCTGCAGTGACCGAGGAGCATGCAGCCTAGCTATGCCCACGAACGCCTTTAGCAAAAGACTACCAACAACAGCGCCTTTGAAGAAAAAAAATCGTAATACAGTAGGATATGATGAAAATTGTTCAGGCAAAAGAATGACCATGGGGCTTTGGGGGTCCGAAGGCATTTGGAAAGTTTCAAGAGAAATGCAAAACAGTTATTAGGGGTTCGAGTTATTGGGGTTCAGATTACTTGGGTTTCGAGCAACAAGGGATTCGAGCAAAGCGATTCTGCTACAATTACATATCTAAAATTCGTATTACAATTTCCCTCATTTGAAAAGTTCACGACACTTTTGTATTTGTTAATTAGACTTGCAGAGATTCAACATAGCAACGTAAGAATGCACGTATAATCTGTGAAAGTTCCTTTATAGTTTGAAAACATGAAACTTCTTTGCAAAGTAACCTAGTAAATAAGTTATTACCATCCCATTAATGATAAAAATCCTAAGAATTGCATCTATAAAGCGAATTGTAAAAGGAAAAAGACGGGTCGCTATAGAATCGTTGTCAAAAGCATCACGTCCACATTGACCATGGTATAAGAACAAACAAAGAGCAATGCTCTTTTATCGCAGCTATTACGAGACAATATAAACATTACCTCAGGAGCAAGGTATTGAGCTGAATTGATAAGCAAAAAGGCAACATACCATTCCCTTTACTGTCAATCTCGATATCAACACGTGCCGAGAATTCATTACGGGGACCAAGTTTCTCTGGAAAACCTTAAAAAGAATCAATTTTGTTACTTCAAATTCTGTAGGGCTTTATCATTCTTAAACTCAAGTGGGTGCGGGATAAGATTTAAGGGAAGAAAAATTTAAATTCAATAAATATAATATTTTTCTACCACGACAAAGGATCACACTAGAAACTATGCAAGGCTTTTTAAATTTCATTTGAAAAAGGGCGAAGACAATGGGTCACACTTTGTTTACAATGAATACGCACGAGGAAAGAAACTTTCTAGATACAGAGTTGTTTCGCACATACAAACTAGCTAGCACTTTGAAACTAGACAGTTCATACAAAGACATGGTGCATTGTGTTGGAGCATCTGAGACAAAAGGGTACGTGTGGCAGATACTATTAAGTTTTTAATTACCAGGCATATTTTTGTGATAATTTCACAATCGGCCCTTAAAAGGAAATCTATCACTACAACAGAAACAAGACAGTGTATTGAACGAAGATAAGAAAGCTTGCATATATGGTATTTAGTTAAATTTATTGTATTTCGATCAGTTCTGGAGAAAAAAAGCCGAAATGCAGATACCTTTTGGGTATACAATGATAAAGGTATTAAGAAGTAAAGCAAGTAAAAATACGAAGTTTGAAAAAGAAAACGAAAAAAGAGGCGCACCAAAAACAAGAAAACAACAAGCAACTGTCATTCGTTATATATATCTTCATTGCTTGGCTAATGAAGTATATATTTTAATTACTCTAATAGACTAGACAAGGAAAAGCTCAGTAAATAATAAAGCCGAAAAGCAGTTTGCCTACCACGATCTTGATACTCTGGGGCTTTGAATTGTATCCATGTAACTTCCGGCTCGAATGTTTTCCCCTGGACCAGAAAAAGAAAGTGATTCAAAATTCGCCATGCACAAAAAGACTCTTTTATTATGGAAATCTGAATAAACAACCATGGGAATGCTTGCTGTGTGAGATCAAGGGTGTGTCTATCTCAACATACAGATGGGTACCCATTTTTAACATCCATCGAAATTTTCACCTATGGGGGCACGCTGGAGTCTTATTTTGAGAAGGTGGATGTTCATAGAGGTAAACAGTTTCCGCAAAATTTTTCAAGATGGAGGTTCATGACACCTAAGCAACAATTCTAAAAAATTCTGACCGACTACCAAAACTTACAGATTTCCAGGATTTGGAGCTCGGGGGCTGAAGCTTCTCCCCCCACCCCCACCCACTTCAAGCCACCAAACTTTTAGACACTAGATTTGGACTGACACCAAAAATGTAATTCTTTTGTCTAAATGATAGTACTATCTACCTGCAGTTTATGAAGGTTGATGAAAAAAGTTGTCATACAGGTCTTACCATAAGTGCCTTCGGGTATAGAGTTTAACTAGAAGCTTTGTTTTATGTTATATCTAAGATAGATTTGAAGAAAGAAGAAGGAATATGAAAATTCCTACCATTTGTTTGCCACCAGGTAATATGACGTTCAAGACTGCAGCATTGAGACCTTCCGTTTCAGCACTCTGGTTTGGCATTGAAGATCCAATCGGCGTCATGTCTGAATCGACGAATGCGAAGCTTCGAAATTTACTCGAAATCTAAGTAAGAAAATAGGAAGTAGGGCAATTATCAACGCACAAAATAGATTTTCATGGTTATGACGTCATCATAAAGATAGATCAACAGTTAGCTAGGCGCCAAAGAAGGTCTTAAATTAGTTAGCTTGGCTAGATGCAGTATTGATAAAGATAAACATGAAACCTACACCTGATATGACCAGTTTCAATGGTATGTCCGCTCTTCCTCTGTTTAATAATTTAATTGCTCTGGTCCGGCTTATACCACCAGGCATCTCGCCGAAATCAATCACTCCACCGTCCTCTTGAAACATCTAGAAAGAATCGCGTATCTATTTAGAGGTGGAAAATGAGGAACAAGTGTATTTCAAAAATTGGGCGGGATGTAATAGACTGGGTATTGGGGTAGGTACAAAACAAAAATGATTCAAGTAGTCAAAGCTTTAAAAAGCCTTTTAAACCTATAAAATCATTAAATAGGCAGCTAAACAATAGCAGTTTGGTATGCTGAGATAGGCTCGACGCAATCCTTTATATAGAGACTCTTTTGTACCATGCTGCAAACGTTAAGCCACACACCTCAATATTTGGAGCCTCGGCGATTCCTTCGATGTGAACATCGTTTGGAAACAATTCATCTTCAGACAGAATGGAATCATCTGTTACAACCGGGCTGGCTATTAAATTCAGTTTTGCCATATAAACACCGGCGTGTTCAGCAAGAAATGTAACCTGCAAACAAAGAAAGTGAATGAAAACTTTGAAGTGAAAAGAAAGATTTGATAAACTCTTTTTATGAAAAAAATGCACCTTGAAAGACATTTTGGAGACTCGATTTCCCAAAAACGCAACTTAAAAACATGTCCAGTCTCAGACAAAAAATTAGAAGAAAAACATTTTCACTTTTTTAAAAAATGTTCTTCCATGTAAACCAAGGATTTTTGATCAGCAAATCAACCCTATTTCTAAAAGTAAGATGCAAAACTGGCCTTAGAAATTTTTTGTATGCAAAAGTAGGAAAACCATGTTGAAAAACAAAAACTAAGAAAATCTGAACCTCGTATTATTCAAAAAACAAGAACATCGAGTCACAAGTACAAAAACAATAAATGTTGTTTGGCTGTTTCCTGGAAAAGTAAATCTGGACCACGCTGTTATAGCCCATAAGAATGATTTCTGAGATTGTCAATCTTTTAAAACAGACAGCTAATCATACAATTAATTGCTTTGTCAATGGGGTTGTGATGTGCACTAGCAAATAATAATTTGTTTTTCAATTCGTCCAAAGTGATGCCATGTTATATTTCAATTAAAAAAGGCACATTAACTTTTATTTAAATTAACAAGCTTAACTTTTTGGATACCAAGATTATCCATGGATTTTTTGGATCATCTAAATAAAAGTTTTGCTGGATGCAGCCAGTTTTGTAGCTTTTAAAAATAAAAATTTTGCAGGGGATCTCTCATCGCACACTATTCAGTTCAAAGAATTTCAAAACCACTGCAACAGTCTGTTCCGTTTGAAAATAATTTAAGCTCTAAACACGATTGTGAAATCATATTGAAAATTTCTATAACCCATTGCTTCAGACATTTTGAGAGAAGTGCAAAACTTATCATTAAAACATCTAAGTCTTGTCCCATGTTTCTTAAGAAGTAAAATCATGGAATTGATTGGATCAAGTTGTGAGTAAAGATGTATATTTCGGGATAAAAAGGTACAGAATACATGTTACCCTATTCTATTAACCGGAATCATGAAACTGACATGACTTAAGCATTATTTGTTTACAAGGATATAATTGGGATTAATAGTGTTATTCTGACGTACCTTTACATCTTCAGTGGTATGTGGAGCAATGAAGACTTTTGGCTGCAAGCTGAAGGCACAATAGTCACTTGCATCGGCCTAAAAAAACACGCAGCAAAATATAAGTAGAAGATTACTGGAAAAGAGTAGATTTCTTTGATTACTTTTAAGACAGTAAAGCGTTTAGGGGCTGCTAACCCCCTAAAGTGAACGGCCTGAGCTCAAAAGTCAATGCTAAAAATAACTGACAGCTTGCTTCCGTTGGGGTTTGTGCTCATGCGCTGTCGAGATAATTGATCACAAGGAAGCTTGTATGAAATCGTAACAATGCAGTCTTATTGGATAATGATCAATTCTACTTTCGTCACAACAAGAAACGCTTGGAGATCTCAACTACTTAAACAGGTCATTCATAATAAAATATGGTAAACTTTGAAATCTATAAAAGGGCTTTCGCGGAAAAAAGTCTTTAGTAATTGGTCAGTTATACAGTAAGCACTAAAGCACTACCTTTGAACCATTAACAGAGTAGAAAGCGACTTCAATAAGGCATTGTATCCATCTGCTGCTAGGATTGTGCACTGGCAGGCATTCATTGATAGGCACACCAACACATTGTACATTCTGAAAACAGAGTTCGTTTGGAACAACGATCTTAATACTTGATAAAGATGACTTCTTGGCTCTCAGTTCCCCACCGGAGCTATGTAGTTTCTGTTCACCTTTATTTCCGCGAGACGCCGATTCTGGTTTTAGCTGTGTATAGGGCTGGTTGTTGGCGAATCTCTCCTGAACTTGCAGTTTCTGTTCTTTCGTGGCATTTGCTTTGTCATCCAGTGGTCGCCCAAGAACGGTTTGATTTGTTGCAACAAGCGGATAAAATGTAGCGTTACTTTCACGAACTCTAATATCCGATATGCGAGGCAAGATTTCCTGGATTTTCTCATCAGACATCTTTCGGAACTCGTCATTCATATGCTTTTTAGATGACGTCACAGCATCATCCGCAGAATCAGGGGCAATCATTTCGTTCGAAAGCTTCTTTGAAAGACGAAGCGGTTTCCACTGCTCATCCTCCATTCCCAGAGCAGTAGATTCTACTTCAGAAACTACTGGACTGAGAGTTAACCCCTTTGAGAGCTTTTCTTCAGGCTCTCCAGGTTCAATAGTCGTACTGCTCAACTGCCTTGCCGCTGTGCTTCTCAATGAAGACTGTACAGCAGAGGTATCTGTTGTCTTCTTCATAGACTGACGCGAAACAACAGCGTCCATGCTGATATCAAAACCCTGCCTCGTCTCTGTGCCATCCCATTGTACGGCAGCATCTACGGTTGTAACATTCCTACTACCTGCAGTTGCTGCTGACCTCTCAAAACTAGCACCCCGCTCTACCGACTGCATAGGATCATTTGCTTGTTTTGTAAAACACTGAACACCAGAATCCCTGTACAGTGCACGGTTCTCTCGAGGCGCAATAAGCGGAATAACGGAAGAAATCGGTCTGGCATTTCCAAGCAACTTATCAGATAGCTTTAGGTTTTCCTTAGAAATACCCTTTGAAGATTTCGGACTTCTTTGCATTGGGTCTTGGAATAGAATTTGCTTTGAATTGGGTCGGTCTACATTATTGGGCACTTTATCTCCTGCCGAACGTAAACGAACAGGAGCAATTTGAGAATCGGGTGTTTTTGAACGAGCTTTGGATTGCAAAGAGGACGTATTAGGAGATGGCATTGTCAGAGTATCATCAAGATCTGACATTTTCAGTGAGCTTTGCTCCTGTTTCTCTAAATCTTGACTTTTAGCATGCACCACGGTTGGTAAAGCATGTTTGCCTTTCAGTTTTTGTTGGCTATGGGAAACCGTAACATCACTCTTGTTCTGACCAAAACCCGAGGCAGGTCGATAATCGCTTGACTCCTTCTTTGACTTTGCTTCAATGTTTTCCCGACCCTTATCTTTCCAAGTGCTATCAGCATCTCGCGTCGCCCTCTTCTCGCCTTCAATCAGTGATATAAGTAATTTGAAGATAAACTGTTGATCACTGTTTGTCGCAATGGCAATTTTCTCTGCTAAATTCGATATATTTACTCCTGAAATACCCCGCAAACTTACTCGCCCAACCCCAATATCATGCAAAAGACTTTCGGCCTCATCATTTGTCTTTGGCACATTAATATTCCCTTCCTGTCCGTGGATCACATGTTCGGCGACTTTGTCGTCTTTACTTTGAGATTCAAACGATATTTTGCTTAGGTTTGAAGGCTCTTTAGCAGGCTTCGATAAAACATAGGTTGATGCAAGACTAGAAGCAGACCCGTTCTTGTCAGTAGAGAAATCGAGCCTAGCATTAGCCTGTGCTTTGGAGACACTGGCAATGCTTGTAATAGAGTCGTTTGGCAACGGTCGGTAGAGTACAGCAGGCTTTTCAAGTGCCGGCGGTGTTTTAACCACTTTGTAGTCGTCAAAGTTTGGCTAAAGAAAATAGAAAAAGTGACAATCATTACTAATCGAAAGACTGATTACTTAAGGGAACAGCATTCAAGTTGGGAAAAAAGAGGGGAGTAACAGCCGTTGCAAGAGGCAGTTCCAGGAGAGAAGAATTCAAGTACGTACGGTCAACAAGAGAGACGGCTGCACAGGTCCAGGCACGTGAAAAATATATTCGTCAGATCTTAACAGAAATCAAGATAACCCGCCTGAGGTGGTATGGTGATGAAATGACAAGGCAAATGACGAGAATGAAGGGAAAACGGTTCAGAGCTCTGAGTCTGCTAAGAAATGCAGGAGTTGAAAGAGAATGAAAATCCATGACTGTGCCCTGAGGTGGGAGAACAAAGAGAGGGAGACGAAGATGATGTAGGAAACAAAGAGAACAAGGATAAAGAATGAGAAGAAAAAGAGCAAAAAGAAGGGGAAGAAGAGTAAGACAAAAGGAAAGGAGCAAAAAAGGAGAAAAAAGAGAAAGGGAGTTAAACCTACCTAAACTAACTAACTAAAATGAAGAAGAGAGAGAAGGAGAAGAGAAAGACAAAGAAGACAAAAAAGGAGAACAAGAAATAAGATGAAGATAAAAGGGAAAATGAAGAAGAAAGAGAGAAAACAAAGAAGGAGAAGAGGCAGAAGATAAAGAAAAGAAAACTTGATGGAATTTCAGAGTCAGGCTGATTATCTGAAAGTTAATCACCGAATATTTGGAGATCATATAATAAGGCGAGGAAACACATAATGCATTTATCAAAGACAAAGTAAGCGTTAGTGAAGGACCAATCAAGTTACAAATAACCGTGACAGTATAATCTAATATAGCCTTTGTCAGTCATCAAAAGTTTGATCTTGAAAGCAAAATGCGTTGGCTTAGATATCGGAAAATTTGACTTGCTTCAGAGACTTTGCTTTTGAAGGTTTCAAAGTTACAAGATGACTAAAAGGATTTAGAGTATAGTTATCACTTTGGCCTAAAAAAACTAATTGTTAACGTAATTCAATTTTGATAAATAAATTCCTTTACGCACAATGAATTTTCTGCTATTCGTATGTACACATCAGGGTCTATCTAATATAGATTCATAAAAACCAAACCAAGTGAAAATCATTATAAATATCATTTTTGATCATTATTACAGGGATAAATAGTATTGTTTGCCAAATCAATTAAAACATGAGGATAGACTAAGAGGCTCGAACTGACGATTCGTAGTTCCAAGCAAAATCTTGTCTTTTACTGGTGATTCATCCTCAGAAAGTACAAATTCGCATATTGGCATATTCGCATATGCTATCTAAAATACAGCAAGAAAGATGTTTTATTTCCTAAATAGACGAGGTACAAAATTATGACATAAAGACATAGACTTTCACAACTTTTGAAAAGATAAATTTTGAATCCTAGAATTCGATTACAAACAACAAGGTGTGCCTTTGACGAGGGCTTTGTATGACGTCACCACTAACAAAATTCAAACCAGTGACCTACCCTAGGCCTGTCTGGTCTGTCCAGACTGAAGTTTCCCATATCCTCTGACATTGCATTGAAGTACTTGCTGAGTCTAACTTCGCCCTTTTCATTCACAGTATCCAGTTCCCATTCTGATTCGTGAGACATATTCGCAAGCTATTAAAAAGAGCAGAAATATTAAAAAGACGATTTTTCGCCATTTTGGATTAATATTCTTAGAGTATTTTTAGAGCATTTTAGAGCATGGAGATTCAAGTCGTAACAAATACAAGGCTTACACTATAGATTCTAACTAATTTTGAGGCACTTAAACATATCAGCATTCAGTTTTAGAACCATGCTTAATGCACACAATATTTTTATTAGCAAACTTGACTCTGTACCAGGAAAAAAGTTCTTTAACATCTGCCAATCATCAGAAATTTTTTTCAAAAGAGTGGACGATCAAAAAAGTGTGTGAGGTCCTCTTCGAAGACCCTCCTTTTAATACAGAAACCTACATCTTACAAGAATGGACGTGTACCCGGCAAGAGAACATTCTTTTTTAGTTTTTAGTGAGAGAAAGTTTGAATATGAGGAGTATCGTGTAAGCAGTTGTGTAAGCAGTTGCAAAGAGTTTCGATTTTATGAAGGTTTGCGTCGGGAAAATATGTCGTGTTTGTATGCATATTACTTTGTTTCCAAGCCGATTGATTTGCACTCGAACCGGGTCACAAGTGCCTAACCACATTTATAAAATTATATCGATTACCGTGCATTATGATTATATTGCGATCATTATAACAATGTTCCTTATAAAGAGGGAGCGGTTGAAGGCAATTTAGGGAAGCCATTTGTAAACCCTTTTACGTATAAAAAATTATAGTTTCCTGAAAAGTATTTAACTCTTGTTGAAGAAATTTGAAATCAATAAGAATTTAGGGTACTTGCTTCATCGGCAATCCACTTTTGATATTTACCATAAAAATAGTTTTTTAAGGTTTACGAACAAATAATGTCAAACTGACATGATATCATTAAGGGCAGCTTTCAAAATTTTCACAATTTTCCTGCCAAAAACTCTGCTTTTAGTCAACATGATGGATTGCAGTCTTTGCTTGGCAGATTTAGACAACAATAATTTGCCCAAGCCTAAGATATGCAAATATGAACTTTAGGGAAACTTTTCGCATAAAAAAAACCCCTTCTTTATTCTATGTAGTTGAAATTCCGGTTTAGGTAGCAGCCCCCCCCCCAAACTACACCAAAAAGCATTTCTATACGTCACCAATCGTAATTGGCTCCAGAAATGACACAATATGAAGATTTCTGTGAAGCTACGCCATTTCATAACAAATCAAAAAGTACACATGAATATAGTATGAAACAATTTCCTATAAAACTGACCTTGCTTATTGTATTAGAATGTAGAAAACTTCTTTCGTCGTCATCAAATAATGCTTCGGCATCTAAATGGAAATAATCAAAGCTGGAAATGAATGTGACAAGGGCAGTGGTGTAACGCAGTTTAGGGCACCTTTGGTCGATCACTAAAGACCCCCGACCAAAATAAGTTTTACATTTATGTTAAGACTTCATTCAACATTACCCCACATTCAAAAACTTTCAAAGTTCTTCAACTGAAGGTGCTACAACTCATCCTAGTTAACAAGAGGTTATTTTAACTTGCTATTTTGATTCGCATGCTTTACAGCGTTGGATGGGGTTTTCTTGCAGTCCGGAAATAGGGGCCCCGCTTCGATTTTTCATTGTTGTCCCAGATGCCTATGTTACGCCAATGAACAAGTGTCTTCTGTCTAACTATTTTGAATAATCCTAATAAAGACTAACTGATCCACGAAAGATTCAGCACTAAAACAGTTAATAAGGACTTATTTTGGGAAGGAGCTCTCCATGGACAATTAACAGCCATTTGTAGTTTACTTAAAAAATGATGAACCAGGCTGTGTTATAACATACTCTAACTGTCAGTAAAGAATGGAAGACACTTAATTCTGTACCAGCATTGTTTTTAAATTCCAACGTAATCCAGTTAAAATAAAACAAATATCACAAAATAGAATACAATATTTTGAAATGCACTACTCTGTGAGAAAAGTTCCTGATGCTTTACGCTTCACTGGTCAACTAGACAAAGCCGAAAGTATAGGTTAGATTTTTCATTTGAAAAAAATGTATAAACTCATGTCTCAAATTGAGGGCTGATTGACCTTGTCTCGAGCCCGTTTGAAAAAACAATTTGAGGCTGTGATGTGTGTTTATAACACATACTAGACTCACCTTGGCTGTTGATTTTGAAGCCAGAATCCCCAACCTCAGATTCATTTTGTACACCTGGAAACGAGCATAATAGCTTACAAATTCGAATATAGTAAGAAGTTTTATGCTTGATATGAACCAGTGCTTACCATAGAAAATGATCAAGTAAGATCCAATGCCTTATAAAAACAAACACTTGTTGGAAAAATTCATGCTTTTGCTATGATGAATAGACAAGACTGTAATTGCAATCAGAGTCATTATAAATCATTACTAAAAAATTATGTTTTTCTAAAGGGTATAGAAATTTTGTAATATTATCTTTGAAGCAAAACGTTTTTTCAGGCAAAGAAGATATAGCCGGACATAGACGGCAAGGCAAGAGCTCACGCCAATTGTACTAGACTACGCCAGCATATTCATGACTGAAAATTGAAATGAATATCCAAGAAAACGCCCAAAAAAATTTAGGACGATATTTTCCCCATTCGTAATCTTTCAATTGACTCACGACCCAAAAACATTCCTACCTTTTGAACTTAAGTATTTTTCTTAGGTAACTTAAAAATATAAAGCACAATATTTGGTGGGGAACATTAGCAGAATTAAATATATAGTTTCTAAAATAATAGAAATTTAAGCATCTGCAAAACCAACAAGAATCGCTGGCGACGAAGCGAATGCTCCTCTTGTGCCTGCATGCGAAGAGGGGGGGGGGCGCTTACGTTTGAACAAGGGTTATACTTGATACATTTCAATCCTTTGTCCTTCATGCTCTATGAAGTGAAGAACATAACATCATCCACTCACCAAAACCCGAGAAAGACATAGCCAGTCTATTATTTTCACTCATATCCATTGTATCAAAGGGGTTCTTGTTATATGCGAAGCTGGAAAACGGATTCATTGACGTGTCCATAGATTTCCGAAAAGGATTCTTAGACGAGAGGCTTTCTTCCATGGAGGGCTCCCCTATAAAATGAAAAATAAGATATTCAACAATTAATTTAAACAAACATTGTGAATCTGATCACCTCTTTCCGCTCCCCATGTAACGCCTGATTTTCAGGTCGTTTCAAACACTTAACCTAGGGAGCTTGAATCATTAACAATCCATGGTGACCAGAAGCGGGTGTTTGTCCTTATGCATATACGAGGGAAGAAATGCAATGCTTTAAATACTGATTTTGAGAAGGTCCATCAGTGTTGCTGGCTTACAAAGGCAGCCAGTGAAAGAGCATCAGCTATTCGGTACGTTTTAGATGCAAAAAATTTGTCAACACGTTTGATGACAACGAGTACAGCTATTTGGAAGTTAATATACTAAACAACGTTGAAAATAATCGCGAAATTGTGAGTAGTTATAGAGAGCTTGATGCGTTAAACTCATTTTAGAGCAAGATTCAGAAAATACAATTTCCTTTATCATTGTTCATAGATTGAGCCTCTAAACTCAGAGAGAATCTTTATAATATCCAAAAGACTTTCTTTCATAAAGAAAATTCCTCAAACCGTAGTGTCAATTTGAAATAATTACAGTTATTCGCTGCTACTGTTGCTGCTGTTCCCGTAGGGGTATCTGCTGGAAAGCTTTCTCTGTCGACTGTTGGAGTTTCAAGGCTCTCCATGGAGAACGGAAAGGCTCCTGTGATAGTCTGCAAAAATTAAAAGCGTATAAATTGATAAAACATAAAGCATTCTGTAAACGGTGTTTTTCGAGGATGATCTTTTAACGAAATAGAATAAGTTGGCATGGATTGTAGACGATCTTTTAGAGAGATAGAATTGATAGTGTGTTGCTCATATCATAAGGATTAATTTTAGCACCATTTTCATCTTTCTATTCTTCATCGAGCATTCAAGTTTCAGAACAAAGACTCGAGTCAGAAGGAAAGTTTATGCTTTTTTAATAGAGAATGCTTATTTCGTGGAATCTTCCACATTTTCGACAGAAACGGTTACACGACGGTTTGGTAAGTTTAGCTTGGCAAAACTATATTAGCTTCAAAGGAAAAGAGTATGTTAAAATCATTGCAACTTAACTCTCAATTTCTATTATTTGGTAGGCGGAGTAATAGCCAAAGATGAAGAACTTATATGCTAAGAAGTGGAAAAATCAACAACGCAAATCATGTCACTGATTTCTTTCGTCCGGAATCACGTCCTACTTATTTATTACCTTCAGTTTCTTTCCATCATTTCATAGACGATTCAATATATATAAATTCCCGCCCATTCGGTACATTCAACCAATCAATCTAATACGACAGATGGATGTTACTGATAACAGATTTTCGCAGTGAATAATACATTTAAAAAGGAATTTAAGATGTATTGATTTACCTTGTCGCCTTCACTATCATCTCCCACAACATCTCTTTTATTTCTGTAAAACAGAACTCATATGTCATTGCCTTGATTTTAGAAAATTATCTGAAAATCCGCATTTTAGCAACAATAAAAGGTATAACAATTAACTGGCATTGTTACTCTTAAATAAACTTTATACTTGAATACGGTTAACTATACAGAGGAATCTAGATCTTGTCCCTGTCAGGGTGCTCTTTGTCAATGTCCTGTTATGAAAAAGACTATGCATTCATCAGGTAGTATAGTCTTGCTTATATCACGAGGCATGGACGATTTTTTTCTGATGCATTTTTAGAAAACGAGCCCATCAAAAACCTTTTGGCATACTTTCTCCATCGGGAATATCTTTCTACGAAGCAAAGCAACAAACGAACATTGGGAGGCTGGTAATGACGTCTTAAAAACTTGTTCTTAAATTTGTTAAATTTTGACTATAAGATCTAAAAAACATGGTAAATAAATCTATATGCGGCAGTGAACCATAAGAAACTGCTTGTTTCACTTGATTCGCAAATTCTAGAACAAAGCCCAAAACACAGTGCTTGACAGGAAAAAGCCAGAGATCTTTTGGAAAGACCTTAGCCAATTTTGTTTCGATCTGCCAGCTTTCGCAAATCTAGAAAAATTATATAATGTTCGTTCAAAACATGCAGTCAGAATTCAGAAAATTCTGAAACGATAAAAGATGACGTCATCATGCATCTACAACTGAAAAAATCGTCACATGACAACTTCAGAATCCGTTAAAACTGCTTTATTTTGTAGCTTATTGCTTGCAAGGTTTACAGTAACATTGACATTGGTGGTGGCAGGGATAAAATAATGAATCACCTTGGTGAATCAAATACTGGATCATCTGAAAGCAAACTTGTCGCGTCTTGAGTGTCACTTCCGATGCCTGGGGTGGCTGGGGCAGACTACAAAAAAGCATAATTTCATGTTTTGTGAAAATTGATATTATCCATAAGAATATATGTGACACTTAAAGACTCATTGCTAACAATGAGCCTTTGCGAGCGTGGCAAATTGTCCAGGCAAAGATCCAAACAATGGCAGTCAAATCTTACGGATTAACCAAAATTGATTTCAGACTGTCTGAAAATGCATTATGGGGTGCTTGCGTAGCGCAATGGCTCATTGTTAGCAATAAATCTTTTAAGTTTGACACTAAAAGATAAAATTGCTTTTTAGAATGAAACATTGACCGAGAAAGGGTGTCTTGTTAAAAGTAGCATTTGCAACCAAAATACATAATCTTATATGTTTCTAGAATCTTTAAACGACGACAGCAGCGAGGTTATGGCAAAAAGTTCAAGCTGTTTGGAACAAGTAAGGTAGTGCCTCTAACTAAATAATGCATTCTTGAAACTTACCAGTCGGTGGTAAGATAGAAGCCTAACCCTTTCATTGGAAAATATCACAAGGACTGATAAGCATATACCCTTAAAAGCGACAACGACCCAAACAATTACGCTTTACAAGGTAGATAAATACTACCACCTCTGAAAATCTGAACATTGTTGTATTTTCATCCATCCAATTATTCTGTGGCGTTGAGTTTTGTCTTAGCATAACACCAGGAGTGCTTGAAGCAATAAAAAATCTTGCAGATAATCTTGACTCTTCACTTGAGTCGGCATCGATTGTTGCTGGCTAAAATAAGAAGGGTTTCCTGAAAGATGCATTACTGTAATTAATCTAATGATTAAAGCTCAAATAAGATCTTGAATCCAAACAATGCAAGCCGGGGTCATCATAACAAAGAAGTACGATCAATAATTGATAACAAATATAAGAGATGGTGAATTTTCTTTTCTGGCATTCCTATCAAGGAAAAGGGATTTTGTTAAAGGTGGGTGGAAAACTGATCAACGAGTCTTCTTGAATCATGGTAGGCATACAAATAATATGCAATCGAACTAACCAAAACATCGCTGCGAGGCGTCAAATTGCTAAGAAACTGGTTATCTTCGATGCTGTCTCGTATATCTGCAGGGTTTCGCCATTGCTGGCTAGATGCTGGAACCGAGTCTCCGACAGGTCTCTCTCGCTCTATAAAGAAATTTTACTTCTATTATTCAATGAAAACTTTCTTTGAAAACTTTCTATTATTCAAAGAAAAAATTGCAGATTTAAATTCGTGGCATTTCCAAAGTACCTTCAAAAAATCTTATATTTTATGTGGTTTAGCCTAGGGAGGCTATATCTCCTTAAAATTTTTCAATCTGACTAATACAAAGCTCTTGGACTCGGCTCCTAGTTGCAAAGAATTATCTGGTCTAGCAGTAGACCGTAAAAAGCCTATTACAAAGAGAGAGGTTGGCGGCTATATGGGCATTCGGTCAAATCATGTTTTGCCTAAGCAATGGGGTCTTCAGCCAGTGTACAAGTGTCTGATTGGTCAGATCGTGCTTATCTATCTGCATCTTTGATGAAACCATATCTTACAGGAAAACCACCGTATTGTCCCTCACGTGATATTTTTTGGTTTAGGGTAATACCTTAGCTGGCATAGCTTGACAAAAAAGACACAACATAGTCATGATATTCCTACAAAAACGCATACCTACAAAAAGATACAGAATCAGTGAAATTCCCTTTCTCCAAATCGACAAAATTGTTCGATCAACAACAAGGGAATGCCTGCAGTTACAAACAACTCGAGCCAATTTTCACCTCAGAGTGGGCAAAATTGAAAATAAGCACACATTATAATGATAATAAATTGCTTTTTAAGTTTTGGCATTGTCTTACCGGGCAAGTTTTCGCTCGATTGTGTGATTGGCTGAACAGTAGCTGTTGCTCGAACACGTGACCTGGATCGCGCTTCACGAGATCGCACTGCAAACAAAACACAACTTTTGAATCGTTTGTATCGCCAAAGCTATTTTCTCTATTATGATGAAAAATTGTCCTGTAAAATATCAGCTTCTCCTTACTCAGTCAGTGCATTCTTAATGAAAATTGATAGAAACGAATTACAGTAAGCTCGAACCCCCTATAACTCGAACGGTCGCTGAGTCGAACTAATTTTGTGTTCCCTTTGAACCTTGTGCAACACTTTAATATAGAAACACCCCGGATAATTTGAGCTACCGATAACTCGAACATTCACTACCTCGAACATTATCGATTCCCATATGGGCTATTAAACTCGAAACTGATTTTTGGTGTCCAGGAAAAAATAGCAACCATAGATAAAACAAACTAATGTATTTTCATTAAAATAAAATATTTCTTTTCATAATATATTTTCGAAACATATTTCTTTAGTTCCTTAATATGCAGACTGCGAAGAACAACAATTTTTTCTCCATCACCAAGATGGCACCGCGCACCAATTCTTTGGACAATCCTCTTTGCTTCAGAATGACTTCGTAGAAAGAAACTTACAGTTTTGACAAAACGTAATTTATCCCTTTAGGACACATACGAGCCTCGATAACCGAGCCTTCGATAACTTAAACAATTTCATTGGTCCTTTGAAGGTTCAAGCTATTGGAAGTTTAATGTACTCTTAGAGTTACAAATTATATCAAGAGAAAATTACAGTGCTTTTGAATACAGAACTGGCTCAAACAGCTGAAAAAATTGATTTCGCATTGAGAGCTGTGTTAACCTCTTGTCAATAACTATTTCATGAAGTGATGCTGAATCGATTTGATTGCCAGAAAGCTATCTATTTCTTTTTCCAAGTGCAGCTTGCTCTATTTTAACAAACAAAAGCAAAAACAAAAGCTGTTCTTGCTGGATTCAGCACAAAAAATATTTTATTTCCACAAAACGCTTATTACGTAGATAAATATGGAGTTTTGTGTGCGATCTTGAAACAAATTTACACATTTTGTTTTTGAATAGGCAAATCCCCGACGAATGAAACATTTGACTCCACTAACACATAATGCTTAGTTAATACCTTGATTCTCATACATCTTAAGAAATAATTCTGAATTCTTGCAAAACTAGGCAACGAATAACGGTAACGTATTGCTATCATACCTCGTATTGCAACTCCCCCGTCTCCATCGACATCACTGTCACTATGGCCACTACTTCCATCACCACCACCACCCCCGTCACCAGGCACTTCCCTTGAGAATACATCGTCCCCTTCTGCTAACTGTCGCTCTTCTGCAAGCGAGAAACACATGTGATACGGATGGCTAAAAATAGTCTTCTAAAAATAGCATTTCAATGAAGGCACATTGCACTAAGTTTCAAATACATACCTAGGATAGTTAGTTCATTTCCTTGCTCTCTCTCATCCAGGAAAGCGCCCAGCTGTCTCTGATTGATGGTTCCGATTCTGCTTCGTGCAAAATTCAAGGTTGTTCCATCATCACTGTCACTACTACTTCCATCAAGACAAGGCCTCTGATGAATCTCAATACCTTTGTCAAAATCTGCGGAAAGTTTGCGAGTCATAAGTCACGAATAACGCAAGTTATTTCTCTACAACTTCGAATAACCAGGGGGTAGCAAGAGGGGGACAGGGGGGCCTGTCCCCAAAAAGGCTCCCCAAACCAAAACGTTTGCAGATCGTAATGAGTTTGAAAATGTGCACATGTTGCCTTTTAACCCTCTCTCCCAAGACTGTGTTGGTTTTTACATGTTCATGTATTGCCTTTTTACCTTATTTTTAATAAAGTCATTTCAATATGTCGGTAAAAACATTAGCCCCACTCCCAACCAACCCAATGCTGTAAACAATAATAAACATCTGATCAAAAAAATTGCGTAATTTCAATTACCAGATCGTTCCAAGTTCTTTTTTTCTACCTTTGAAGCGACTGCTTGTTTTTCATCATGAGCTACAGGTTCTCTATCCATCCCGCTTCGTTTTTGTTCACCTTGAAACTCTTTGTCCACCTTAACAGAATTCAGAGATGTTGGTTGAATGACATTGGTAATGCCACTGCTAACAATAATTCTAAATACAATTTAGCTTTAGACGAGAAATTTTTTATTCCTTTTTTGCAAGAATACTTAGTTGGCGGTGAAGTTGACGTTGGTTATAGTCAAACCAAATCTTTTTTCAGAAATCAAAGCTGCAAATAAAGCTTAACTCGATAGTTTTGATGGCTTGAATGTGACCTCTGGCTGTAGAAAGCAGTATAACTTTACACGGAGCGATTTTATCAGGAGTCGAGTGTCGGATGGGAATCTTATCAGAGTAATGAGCTTTGTTTGGATCATGAAATCTGGAGTAGTGAATAAGATTAGCATAAAAGTAGTATCATCTCAAGATCTATTAGACAAATTTATGGCAAAAAAAAAACACGAAAATCCATGAAACTTGATGACAGAAAAGCTAAGGAGCAGAAGAGCGTCAATGGTTGGCGGAAAAGGTGTGGTGAGGGAGAGTGCGGGAAAGGAACGAAATAAACTTCCAAACCCAGGGTAGAGCTCTATGAAAGTCAAAACCAAACTGTCACTCTACTACAGGGTCAGACTTCATCGACTTCGATTGGTCCAATCTACTTCGCAGCAGGCTTTGTCGAATCGTGAGCTTTGGCACGTTAAGATATGGTCGGATTCATTTAACAAAAACTGTTTCGAAAACGGGTAATCGTGTCGTTTCGGCCGGCATAATTACGAATCTAGTTTCGAGAAATGTCGAAATAAGATAAAAACATTCTACAATTACAGCGCCATTTTTTGTGGCTCATGATGCTCTTTACACCGAAAAGTGAGCTTCGATCATTTGGGTATTCTTCAATTGATGTACCAGTTTACTTGCTCTTTATTCAATCTAGGCCTTGTTGAAGATGCCATGAAAAAGTGGCAATAAATGACAGCGAGAGGAAGTTAAATCTTATTCTTTGATTTATTCGAAAGGAATAGAATAAGTTCGATTCATGAAAAATCTAATTTGATTGTCTGAAGGGACTTTCGACTTTCAACTTTTCTTTATACACGATCATATTTAGCCATATTTAGTAAGTTGAATCCAAGAAGCCTGATCATGAAAGAGTGATTTAGAATTGGCAAATATTAATCAATAACAACAGATTGTTGCCTGAATGAAAAAGTACATAGATTTCCAGCAATAATTCCATTCTGGACCTCTCAAATTGGTCCCTCCCAATTTGGGCCTTTTATGAATTTGAAAAATTACAGGGCCCGTTCTCTCTTGAATTAGCCCATTTCCTGTCATATTCAGTTTTCAATTTTATATTTACTGTATTATCATTTGTGGACAAAATCATGTCTTGATAAAATCAGCATTTAGGACTTGGGGTTTTTGAGCTTGTCAAAATTTTTTGCTTCCAGAGTGGGGCAAATTCAAGGCAGAGGCTTATTCAGGGGGACCAATTTGAAAATTTATGGTTTAAATAATATCTATCCTGGCACCAGAAAGGTTTGCCTTATGAATCACCCATCATAAGCTCAAGTTATTCACAACCAACCTTGGAAGAAAATTCCATGAGATTTCCTTCAGTTTTATCTTCATTGCTGGGGTTTGGCAAATGCCTTTGAATTCTATCTTCAGTCAAAAACTTCATGACAATTTGTTGACGCCCAGTGCTTGGTGTATGCAGGAGACCTTCCCCTGACAATTGTAGGATATCTAGAAAATTTGTTTTGCTGCTAGCACACACCTGATCTCATATAAGCATTTACAATTGTTAGAAAATGAATTTTTTTTAAAAAATATACATGAATAAAGCTGATATCATGGTTTTAAGAATGTAGAACAATAATGAGAATTGTCATTGTACATATAATATAAATTATTTGAAGCAGCAATTTGTAGCAATAAAAAACAAAAACGAGGGACCTTACTGTAGCTAAAGAGTAGATTGAGTAAATGGTTGAGTCAATTGATCTTTGCTTAAAAAAGCATTGTCATTGACATGTTAAACGGTATCATGAACTTACCTGAGCTATCTGAATTTTGTGAGTTTGCTTCAGCTACATTGGGTAGGCTGAGTCTGAAGTAACTCATGTTTTCACTGTCATTACCATTTTCAGATTCTGCAAAGACAAATAACATAGAGAAACATAACAATTTTATCGCAAAAATATAGTATTCAATTTGGTCTTGAATAAGAAAAAAAGCAAATTTCCTCCAATATTAAGTTGAAAAAAAACCAGGAGGGGAATTTGGTGTGAAGTCGCTGTATTCAGCATTTTATATTTCTTAACATATTAGTTGGTGGAACTAGCTAAAAGGATTTTTTATTCTGCAATCTATCTTCCTTATGTATTGCAACAATTTTAATTATGGTTAAATTCAGTCAAACAAAACCAGACACACACCTTGAATTCAAAAATGCAAACATTTGGAGTTCTTTTGGAGCCAAGTTTAGGTCAAAACATCTTTACCAGCATAATATACAAAAAGTTATAAATTTAAAACAGTCTTGAAATTTGAAAAATGGCTTTGAAAAAAGCAAATATTTACAACATACTTAAAACGTTTTGGTCGGACACTCCTCTAAAAATGTCAGAATAAGTACCTGGAAAAACAAGATGGAAAATATATATCCAGTTGTGGTTAGAAAATTTGTCAATCAGAGAAACGGAAGCATATTTCCTGTTGGCCTATTTCAATCCACAACTATATATTTTCCATCTTGTTTTTTGAGAAACGTATTCTGCTGTTTTATATATTGAAGAGCATCAGGTGAGAAAGCTTCAAGTATCTTGTAAAATGTTTGCTTTTTTCAAAGCCAATTTTCAAATTTTAGATCACCAAAAACTTAATCTTGAAATTTCTTTCACTATGAATTTCTTCAAGGCATGCCATGATTTGCAGTGTATCAGTGACTTCATTGTTGTTTTTCTTACATTAACAAGACCTATCAAAAAGTATCATTAACAAGACCTTTCAACCACTTATAGCAACCGGTGTTTGCTTCTTAAAATAATGATAAACCTAAGTGTAAGTTTAATTGTTTAATATAAACCTACCTTTATGGGTTGTCTGCAAATGCTCATCTTGAAATTCAGAGAAGGTCCTGTCAAATTCTGCGAATGATTCTAGTCCACTCACATGAGAGGGGAATGAAATCTCACTTATGTTTGTCTGTGAAGCTTCGTCAAAATTGAAGTCATTACCAAAGATGCCTTCTTTGCTAGCCATTTTATGAAGACAATGTCAACAGGCAGCAAGGATGAGCTGCAAAGATAAAAAAGTGGGAAATGTGAAACATGATAATAGCCTTCTAATACTATGTTGATCTTAAAATTCTCAAGGTTACAATATTTCTTAGAAAAGAAAGTGCTCATAAATCAATGCTTGTGACTCCTTGCAGTAATCCAGAAATGCAAAAATGATGCACTTATTGTGTTTGAGAATAAAAAATCCAAATTATTTATATTTGGTATTGAAATATTTCAGTGCACTTCGTTACTATTTTGGCTCAATAATTTGTTAGTGTTCTTTTTTCATGTTGTTTCTCAGTATTTACCTAACATTTTGAAACAATGATCAGATGTGTGCAGCTGTACTCTTAAAGCTAAATGGCCTGTGTTTTTATATAACTTACACGTCCTAGGCTTCAATGAGAAATGCACGCTTGAAAAATATCTTAGAATCCTCTTACACGGCGTATAAATATTGGCCAAAACGAACGGACTTATTTTCAAGCAATGTGAGATTGAGACATAGAAAAATGAACCAAACAATATATCATATACACTCGAAAAAATCCAAAAGATTCTTAACAGTTCAAAGTCATCAACAATGTTACTGAAATATGATATCCCATTGTAAAATAACAGTCCTACCACAATTGTCAGTCAAATCAAATCTCCATTGAAATCAACTCGCTGCTTCCATCGCGTTTTGGCAATAAGCATGAATCTCCCTCTCTTTACTAAATTGTTGTCAAAATCACGAAATTATAATAGCTTGAGCAGTAGACGATGTCTTAAATTGGTTTGTAGTACAAAATGTATACATAACCGATAATTTAACTGTCTGTACAAACGAAGCAATTTGTATATGGCGCGTATAAAAAATCAAATCATTATCTTAATTGAAGTGAATTTATCTCCTTCACAGGGAACAAATAACAAGGTGAAGGTAAGAGCGAGGCAAGATGCTCCGCACTCATCGGCGGGATCAGTAAACCAATTTAGACACCCCCATCTAGGATAAGTTGTCAATCAATAATAGTCTTTATGACTAGAAAGACTTTGGAAAATTTTTTCTTCTTCAAAGAGTGACCCCCTTTGGATGCTTCAGTTACGAGGCCCATAACGACTTTGAGAACACACGTACCTACCATAAACCAACCTTTCATTAGGGGCGTAGGGTCCTCAGGAGGCTGAGCCTCCCTTTTCAATGCCAATCAATAAACAACTCAAAACAAAACACAAAGCACCCATGATAACATAAATTCAACATATTAATTGATTATTAGATCTGCAATTAATATCTTGCGAAAAAAGAAATTTTCTAAATCCATTTTATACATTACTGAAAAAGGAGTATTAAATTGCATATTTATCATTGTTAGACTACGCAACATTTTCACATCTCCATCGAATTGTTATATCTACTTTTTGTCATAATGTTATGAAAATAAAATTTCCTGAAAATCACAAGATCGTTATAAGAACAGTACGCTCTTATTTACTATCTGCTTGTGACATCTATAGGCATTCTTAAATATTTTACATCTTCAGCCTTTCGAGTCCTATAACCTAAGTTCTGCAGTATTGGGAGGGGGTGGTGGGTTTGACGTTGCTTTTGATGAATTGAATTCCATGACATCAGAGCAAATGCTAGCAACACTCTCAGGTCTTTGTCCTTTCTCTTTTTCAAACGAGATGCGAGGCAGACGAATAACGTTGCGTCTCATCTTCTTCCTGGGTTGGCTGTTTCTAGCAATTGTTCTTCTGATTTGCTGAGTTGATGTGTTCATCCTTTGCTTAAAAAGCAGAGGTAGTATTGAATTGCTTGTTACTCTTTTGTCGTAAATCTCTGCCTCATCGGGAAGAGTCCTTTGAGGAATGAGCAGTGGCTTGATTCGCTGTTCATTCAATGCTTTTAAATCCATGTCATAGCAAGGTGCCCTGGAGGTCCATGACAATTTCATCTTTCCGAACTGACAAAAGCCAGAATCAGCAACTAAAGGAGAGTGAAATAGCAATGCAGACCGATGCAAAAATATAAGATTCAGGTACTTTACTGGAGAGGCTTTGGGTACATGTTTCTAGATACCTACATGAGATCTGAATTGGTTTAAAAAAATATGGGGAACCCTTTTCAAAAGTTGTAATTCAACTTTCTAAAGGTTTTAAAATAAATGAAGTCTTATTCTGTATCCGCCTCTGAAACTTGTTAATCATTTAACTTACTTGCAACATTGCCAAGTCTTTCTGGTATTCCGAGAATCTGGTGCTCCCTTGGCAACGCCTGGGTGGACGGAAAACCATGTGAAAATTCAATAGCATTGGCTATTCTTTCCCCTCGAATTCCTGGAACTAAAACACGTGATATTGGGCTTGGAATTAGGTGTCGATGATGAAGAACCGGTTGAGAAATAATCTAGGAAGTAGACCGAGAACGTTACGTTGATTGATCGCAACATCATTGAATGAATTTTTCATCTTTCTACATAACAAGCGCAACCAAATTTTAGACTGGTAGTCTAGACATTCCAAAACTTTGATACAAGAAAATCAGTGGCGGCGCCAGCTATTATAGAGTGGGATGGTAATGGGCGTGACCAGTGGACCAACGCCCCTTTTGCCTCGTTTCAGTGATTTGTACTAAGTTAACTTTCCTTAGGAAATTTGATCTACCCCTACCCATTGTTTTTTAATCGATTTTTTTGAAGGAAAAAGGTAGACCATATTTTCGGAAAAGTGGGGGAGGGTAATTACCCCCATACCACAATTACCCCCCCCCATACCACCTCTTGGCGCCGTCACTGAATAAAATAACGACTTTGTATAAGAAAGTCGACAGTGTAAGAAAGTGTAAATATTTGGTACGACGTTTCGAGCATAACTCTTCATAACTCTTCTTCCTGATGAAGAGTTATGCTCAAAACGTCGTACCAAATACTCATTTCTTATACAAAGTCGTTATTTTATTGTATCAAATTTTGTTCATTTTTGACGTACAACACGCACAACTTTATTGATTATCAATTCCAAAACTTGGTCAGAATATCGATGATCTGATATTCTTTACTGAAGTATAAATATTGCTTTTCTTTAAATCACATGATAAAATGTTTCATAGCATAAAATTAAAATTAAAGCAAAAAGCTGCTTCAAGTAAAATGGCATCCAGATAGATAACCCTTTGCAAAATAATATTAGAAGGAGAATACTGACTGTGTCTGTGGGATCCTTTTGTGTGCCATTGCAGTCAAGGTTCTTTCTACTTGGTAAAACTCCTTCAAGGGTCAGCTTGAGGACATCGCTTTGCATTTTGTCTTTAAACTTCTTAAGAAACTGAAGCACTTGGTCAGCAACAGGAACAATTTTCGAGTCCTCTCTGATAACTAAGTTCTTTAAGATCAATGTCAGTTTTTTTAAAGCAATCTCGTCATTAGGTTCCCTGTTCTGGTCTTTGAAAGCTCTTTTTGTCAAAAGCATGTAGGTGGAAGCTTCAAGTAATGCAGACACGAGCTCCTGTTTTTTATGATGTGGTAGCTTCTTCCCCTTCTTTACTTCCTTAACTTTCTTTACAATTTTCACTTTTCGAATTCCTGTTGGCCCAGTGTTGTTTGGAGTTTCATTCAACACGTTGCTTTCTGTGCATTGAGTTGGAGAAGGACCTGTATCAATAAAAGAGACAGAGTGGTGACGTCACCATCAGGCCCCTATCAGACTAGAAACAGGTAGACAGTCCTGTAAATATACTTTTTCTTCTTTTTCATGCTCTGATTACTTTATAATGAAACAGTTCTATCAATATTTTCCACCAAATAACTTAAGTTAATGAATCAAAAATATTACAAGACAATGTAATTCAATCAGTCATGAAGTAAGCAAGATAGAAATTGGATTTGACATTTAGAAGAAAAAAAGTATCAGTACATTCTTGAACATTAATCGGCTTGCAGAAAAGAGAACCTACTATCTTCTTCTTCAAAGGAAACATTGCTGTTGGTCGAGAAATCGTCAAGTCTTAGCAGAATTTCTTTCATGTCACATTCTTCTTCACTAATCTTTTCAAGAGATGAACAATCTGAATTTGAATCTACTGAAAACAAGAATTTGGATAAATATAAATTTTGTATAAAGGGATGCAGATACAACTTGACTCTTTAGGACATTACCTTACCCAAAACTGTCTATTACAGTTTGACCATTGATGCTAACAGTTACTGATTGATTACAGTACTACCAAGGTTTTAGAAAATTTATCAAAAAATCATCAGATTACGCCACCGATGATTCTATCATACAATGTTCACGTGTGTGAAAAGGGCAAATACATCTTCAATTTTCATCAACAGACAAATATCACCTTTCAGATCCTTTAGGCGAATTCTTATGCAGTGGAACCGCTACAAATTAAAATGTAGGACAATAGTAACTGTCTTTTAATGGGATATTTCTTTTTTAAAGGTAAAATCCAAAGTGGTAAAAGTGTCTGTTGATGGAAGGTGTCCTTCGATGCAGTCTTTACTCAAGCTGTAGTGACTTGTCGAAAAACAAGAGTTTTCATTAAAAAGATAAAATCGACAATTTAGACAAATCTGACCAGTTAACTGCTGAAATTTCTTTGCCAATCTCGGTGCAATGAGTTCTATGTAATTCGGGGAGTCTGTAGCCTAGAAGAGCAAAAATAAGCAAGTTTTACAGTTCATTGATTCGAAAATTGAAGAATGTCACTTCTTGCAGCAATATCATATCACGTTTGTAGGTTGCAGCAATATTATATCACGTGTGTAGTTTATAAGACAGCCAAGCAAATGGCTTGGTGTTTATCATTTTACTCCTCCGAGAAGAGAATCTAAGCTGTTTAGCCAGACTTAGTCTGTAGTTGGAACGAGCGACACTTAATGCTGTTAGCTGTTTAGCTGTAAATCAATCCATTTATACCAAAAGACAGCATCAAATGTTTTGGAAATTCTTCTCGCAGATAATTCTTAATGACGTTCAGTAGCAAAGTGAGGGAGAGTCAAGAAGAAGTCGGATGCACACCCTCCCCCCTATGGCAGAAATTTTCTTTGAAAACGGGCTTTTTCTGGCATTTCAAAGAATGTAGACGCTCATTTTCCCTTGCTCAAATCACCTTCACACCCTATATCTTGACACCCTTGCTATGATACTGATGACGTTCAGTTTTTGAATTCATTTAAATTGTAAAGCTAAATTTCCTATGACTAATATCTTAGAAGCTAAATTATGAGAAATTGCAATGTTATCAAGAAGGCACACCATTATCCCAACCCTTTAATGTTATTCAAAGAGTTAAATCTTCCCCTTCTCCGCCTTTCCCTCCCTCCTTGCCTTTCCCTCTTCATCTTCCTTTTCTCCAATTTCTTCAACCTTCAGCCTCCTCTTTCTCCAGTTCCCCTCCAAACCTCCTCCTTCCCAATTTTTCCTTTTCTACTTTCCAATTCTAAAACCCCCTTCTAAACCCCCGTCTCTCTCCTATCTATACCCTCCCCATCCTCACCCACTGCTCCAATTTTTATCTTTTCAAACCACTCTCCTCTTCGCCCTTCCTCTTTCCCTTATTTCTTTTGACAAACAGCCGGCTCCATTTAAAGGGATCATGAAGAGAATAAAGACCTTTTCTTCGATGCTTTTAACTTCGTTCACTTTTTCTTGTGAGACAGCACATTCTTTGTCGATAGTTTCTTCGCAAGACCCTTCTTCAAATAGATCGTCCTTCAGCGGTTTAGGCTGCGAGCCGATCAACCAGTCCGTTACATTGCGATTCGAAATCCCAGATGCCTCTGTCTTTTTTGAGTAAGTGTCTGTCCACTCTCTCAAGTCGTTAAGATTTTCATCATCTTTTTTTAAAGTGGGGCCCCTTTTTAAAGCTGATACTCGTGTAGCCACGCTTTGAAGTGTGTTAAAGTCATTTATTCCTGCAAAAAATATGAGTTGGGAATTTAAATTAAGTTGCTAGGCAATTTTTACTAAATATCATTTTAATAACAGGGCCGGCGAATAATAGCCCCCGGGGTTCAAGATCAAATGGCCCATTTACAGAGCTGGCGAAGCGTATTTGAAAGTGGAGGGGCCAAAATATCAAAGTTTTGAAACGTTTTCGGAAAGGCCGCCCCTTCCTGGCGGCTAGAAAGATTTTGAAAATGTGTTATCTTAGAGATGGCTTATCTTAGAGAAACTGTACCTAAAATAGAGATACAATGATTTCCGAGGCAATAATTTTGAGCTTTATTTTATCAAGATCTCCCATAGATTCGTCTATTGCGATTGAAGAAGAAAAGGTTTGCAAAGTTTTAGAATAACTATTTTCATGTAACTCATATTCAAACTGTTTTTGAGATTCAAGCAGGAACCAAAAAAGAAAAATAAATGAAACACGACTTAAAAAACAATAACCTTGAAATGTTAACAGGAGAACTATCAGCAAAAGATAAGAGATTGACTTATTTTATACAGTTGGGATATTATTTTGTAGAATCAGATTTTAAAATTTTTGGGGAATAAAATGCTTCTAACAAAACGACTCTAGATTTGAAAAACTTTCAAGCTGGTCTGGTCAAAACGAGTTTTAATAGAATTTATAATTACGTCTAGATTTTTCCTTTCCTAGTAGGAACGGATTATCGATAGAATCACACTTTGAAGCTTTTTTGATAAGAACAAATCTGCCGATCATTCCTAATATTTTCAAAATTTTTTTCCTTGCAGTTTCTTTTCCTTCAACAGCTAATTTCTTCTTTTTTCAACGATTATGCCAAATTTCCCATTAACAAATAGACCTTGTGAGTTGCGTTTAGGCCATAGAAGTAACGAAACTCCGTCATTTGGTTATTCTGGGTCAGGGTTCACGATCTCTTTCAAAAGCCTAGCTGTTACTCACTGTACAACTTGAACAATGACTGATTATTCCGATCAAATCCCTTTTTTAAATGTCTTCAGTGGGAAAGATATTGTAGCCAAGCTTGAGCTAAGGTCATGTTCTAGGTAATAATCAGCCTAGCTGCTGACCGATGGTAGACTACATTTTCTTCCACTTTTGCCCAGAACATTATTCTTGTTTGCAGAAAAGTGAGAGAGCCATGCCTCCCTCTGGTTTCGCCGGCCCCGACTTAAAATCGTTCAAGCTTATCTTACTCTTATCTGACTCTTTGGATTTACCAGGCGTCACGTGGCAACTTCAATGTGGATATAGAGCTGCAGCCATTGCCCAATAACTGCTAAACTTGCTACAAGTCTCTCTTTATCCATTTAGCAATCTGAAGTCTCTCCCTCTGAAAAATAAAGAAAGGGAAAAAAGAAAAAATGGGAGAGAACGAGAGAGATACACTATTCTCTCTCCTTCCCTTCTATTTTTTCTTTTTCTCCTTTTCTATATTTTTCAGATTACTAAATGGATAGAGAGAGACTTGTAGCAAGTCCAAATAACTGCCAGCCACTACTAAATGTGTACGATTTCCTTCATAGCAGCGAGCTATGTGTTAAAATAATTGAATAAGCAGCCCCCAACTAAATACAAATTTGTTCTGACGACACTGGGTCGTAGACATTTCCTGCTAAAAATACCTGCTAAAGATAAAAGTCCTTTCTTTGCCTCTTCCCGCACTATCTTTGCTGGGTCATCAAGCATGCTGATCAAATCTGTGAGGACTGTATCACATTGATCGCCAGCCATTTCTGCTAACTCCACAGCCGTCTTGACAGCAGCAAATTTTACTGCTGGTGACTTGCACTTCATTATATCTCGTAATGCATTAATGACTTCATGGAGGATTGGAGTTGGGATTTCCAGTGCCTATAAATGATGAAATTGTTGATCCTTTAAGTCTTAGGAAACGTTTCTTTGATTGATTGTTTTCTCAAATGGAATTTATGTCAAGCGCTTTACGATGACAAGTTGGCTAATGAAATATGTATGTTTATTGGAAAAGCCAGTTCATCATCTACATCCATCATCTACATCCATCTTTTTAAAGTATGGGAAGATAATTTTTGTGCAATGGTTAAGTCGGAGAACTAGCTATTACGCCAATGGAGGGGTAGGGGGTGAGTGCTTGGGTCCCATTTGCCGACAAAATGGGTGAGCAAACCCTCATTCGCTGAAAACAAAGCAGCACTACATGGCAAAAGTTCTTGTTTTGAAACGGAAATTTTTTCAAGTGGGCGTTACACCATCAACGCCTCACCATGGTGACGGCCCTAATGCAATGATCCCACTTTTACATTAGAAAAGAAATCATTTGTGTGGCGATTCCCACCAAAACGCTACTCTCAAAAGAGCAAAGTTGAAGGTTGTCATTGATTCGGTGCATAGACAATCGGGATGATTATATTACATTGCTTCATGAACAAAATAAACTGCGTCTCCAGTTGCAAATTCTATTAAAGTCTACAGTCACTAAATAGAAATCTTTAACCTGAATCACAATGTTGGTGTTATATAGCTCGGGCTACAAGAGCCAGCATAACCCGTAAATGCAATATCGAGTCAGTATTTTTAAGAAGGAAAATCAACTATCTTTCGGTCATTTTAATATCTTGAAATTCCTTGAGTCAAAGGCTCGGCTGTGTCATATTTCTTTGCAAACTATGAAATGTTTCATTGAATGGTTTTAGTTGAAATCAGGTTTACTTTCACGCTCATCTTCTCTTTTACCAGCCCCAAGAATCATCCCTCTGTTTACAGAAAACTCCTTTCGGTGAATCTTCAACATTTTACTTACTTTTTGATGTCAACGAGAAGGGCACAAATTTCTCGTACTGTGATTGCATCCTTTCCACTAAGCCTCTTTATACTCTCTCTAACGACGTTGGTGGCATTCAGTTCAATGTTCCTTGGAAACCAGTCTTTGTCCATTCTTTTCTGAAGTACCATGTGAACTGACTTCTCGATGACTCCAAGGCCAGCGTTGGACGTTTCCACCATCTCTATGTCATTCAAAACCTTCTTCGTCGGTGTTGGTAATGACGTACTTTCAGGGATTACTTCTGGTTTTGGTTGCTTAGTAACTGTCGAGTCTTGCTTTTTGCTTTTTGAAGCCTTTGGTCTAGAAATTATGTGAAACAGCCACAAGAATTAACGATTCCTTTAAAGTTAACCACCATTTAGGTTCAACTTCGATTAGCCTTGATCAGTGTTGCATTAACTTTGTCCAGGGCCTCTGGTGTTGGAGGGGACTTGAACTTTTTGGTATAAATTTCTAAAGTGGTCTAGGGGCCCTAGACTTTACTGGAAAAGGTTGGAAAAGCATGATCAAGTTCCAGCTGTTGGATCAATTATTCGGGCAAGTCAATGCTTCTACGATTTTTCGACAAAAAATGATCATTATATAATACCTAAAGTGAGTTCAATTCAACAGCATAACAAATATGGTTAACAAAAATCGTCTTTGAAAATTTGGAAGCATGAAAGCAATGAAAACTGAATGGGGGCACAAGGAAACTGCGTCTTGCTGTCCATAGAGGAAGGATATTAGAATTGAGATTGTAAGGTTCTTGTTCTCCAATTTCCTTTTTGTATTTAAAAAAAGAATTGAAATTTTCTTAAGAGAATGGAACTTCTATCAACACTTGACCTTCTCTTTGAGACCTTAGGCAATGAATTATGAGTCAGAGCGATGTGTTTAATAGATAAACCATACTTACTCTTTCTTTTTTTCCTTAAATTTCTCCTTGTCAGTTTTAACTCTTACACTATTTCTCTTTTTCATTGTTGGCTTTTTTGTTGATTTTTCAGTTTCCACACCCTTTCCTCCTTTAAGAATGCTTTTCTTCTCATTTATTGCAAGTAAAATGTCGTTAGGAACTTCCGGACTTTTTGAAAGCAAGCATGTGGCTTCTTCTAGCTCGTCTTCATTCTCAAGTTCAGTGAAGTCATCATCAGAATCATCATCACTTAAAAGCAAACGCCTTCGATATTCATTCATAGAAGCCCCTTCACTTGGATTTTCTGGGGACACAGATGCAATCTGAATCTCTTCTTCACTTTTTATCAACTTTGGAAATCTTGATATGTCGAAGATCACTGCAAAGATGGACAATAGCATTAGTAAGACGTTTTTCGCTCTTATTCTTATCTTCCAATGCATGTATTTTACTAAACTTTATTTTGGTATAATGATAACAAACAGAGAAGTTCGCCGATCCCGAAGAGCAACCTTTCAGTATTTGGCAATCTCACTTTTAATTGACAAAATACGATTGGGATTCACGTGATACAAAAGTAAGTGTCATTTTGAGAAGATATCCTTGCTCGTGCAGTTCATTCTGACGGAATTATCTTCAGTTTATTTACATTTCACGCTTTGTTAACTTTTCCTTTTGCTTTTTCTTTACATCTACCAGACAGAAAATCAGAGTCTTTTTCAAAGAAATTCTCATATTGTAGTCTTGGCGTACTCCTTTCCGTTCTTATGGACAATCCTTTGCACAGAAAAATATGAATAAATAAACCAAATAAGAAATATATAATTTTTCATACGCTCTCCTTGACCCCTCACCCCAAACATGGCACTACTATTGGCTGGCTGAAAAAAGTTTTGATAAACTGACTATAGTGATTTTGAAACTACAACATACCCAATGAATTTGATAAATCATTAGTTAATGATTCTCGATGCACTCACGTCAACAGCAACTTAGGCTGCCTATTCGTACTCCTTCACTCCAGTGCAAAAAACGTTTTAATTCAATCTGTCATGTTATTCAAATTGAACTCATGCATAAGCAACAAGGTTTTTAAGCATTTCGCCTATGAACCGAGTCAAACAGTAGTTGCTATGAAAAACAGAATGCATTCACCGATAAGCTATTTGAAGTGCATGCCTAATGTTTGACCTGAACAAACTACTGAAAAAAGGACGTGTTTACTTGAACCGATCCGTTAAGGAATAACTTTATTAGCAGGCTTACTTATAATGCAAACATGATATTTAGAAATGTTTGAGATTCAAATTAAACCAAACCATGAAAAAGGACAACGAAAGGCTCTGTGCCGTTGCGATGATTTTTCATGATTCAGAACCAGGATTGTTTCCTCGGTGGATTTCTCTGAGTACTTACTGTACCCATTTATGCAAAAGTGGCCCGAACACTCGACCATAGGAGTCTAGTAAATGAAATTGAGGACCTGAAAAATATGGTTCTTCTCTGTTCCACATAACAATGGCTTTGAAAAAAGCAAACATTTGGAAACGTGATTAAGTTATTAATTCGTCACTCCTCAAACCATAAAATGTCAGAATGATGCTCGAATTTTTAAGCTAGAAAATATATATACCCAGTTGTGGATCGAAACAAGTGAGTAAGTCACATAAACTTGGCAATGTGAGTACATTTTCCTTAAGGTTGCCCAATCAGTATCGCTTGCCTATAAAAATATTTCCAGTGGAGGCCAAGGTTAAAAACGAACTCCTTTTGTCTACACAAAAGTTGCTTTTTCATTATTGCGTAAAACGATTTTAGAACTGCTATAACCCATTAATAATTACTCTTGTTCCATTCTAAGGCTTCTTTGAACATTCAAACTCGCAATAAACGTGTTTGTAGATGGCATATGTACCCTGGCTAAGCCAAATTCTAATAATGAAACTATATCAGGGGTATGAATTTGCTCCCAGGGCATTAAGCATCGTGCACGCAAATCCTTTCTGCAACTCTCCTGTCACTACTTATTCTAAAGGATTCTTCTAAATCACTCCCAAATAAGGCATTAAAGACAGTTCAATGGTGTTGGCAATGATCTTTTATTATAGGCCTAGGAAGTACTGTGCTGAATCCTAGCTGCACAGTCATTGTAGGGATATGCTCTTTCTCTAACAAACTTCACTTGATTTAAAAGACCCTTAGGTTTTAAAGGCGTCGTTGACCTCGACCTCAAATTTTAAGATAACTCCAACATGTGAAATGATACCACATCGTGTTCACCGTCTTGGATCAAATCTGTGCATTTTCAATGAAGTACGTTAATCACGATAATAACTACGGCCATGAAATTATTTACCTTGAGCTAGCTTCGCACTAGTATCTTTGGCGTCCAACTCTTTGATAAGTGCAGAATAGTCCCGCGGTGCAATTGGCTTGATGATGTTTCTCACGACGGAGTTGGGTAAAAATCCATCCGGAGCACAGGGCCAGAATTTTGGAAGGCAAGCCACACTGTGCTTGTAGGCCCCTTTTCCGTACACAGTCGAGTCGTGTCCTTTCGCAATATCACCAATGCGTTCCGTACTACTGCAACTACAAGTAATGAATGTCATGGCTTGCTCCTTACTTACTTCATGTTTAAAAGGCTCTTCTGAAACGCGTCGGTTTTCAACAGGTTTATTCTGTAATGAAAAATAGTTACCAGATATAAAGAATATATCAAACTCGCTTTAATTATAGGTACGAATACCAAGGTTATGTGAAAGCTTACTGAATACCAAAGGGCTGGAGATGTAACCACGATGATGCACAAAAATAATTTTTTTACTAGCATCCGTACTCACTTGCAAGAATTGCCCACTCTCCTATTTATTTCCATACCAAGTTCGAAGCATGAATGATAACAAATGTATATGTAAATCTTTAACTTATCAATCAATTATGGTTTTTAACGTTTAAAAACATCCAGTCGAGGATGAGTTGGAATAATCGGAGGGATTTCAACTTCTTTAATCTTGAAATTTCTTCCATGAATTTTAAAACACTTTGAACAAAATGAAACATTGAGTATTGGGTGTAATTTTGTTCTGAATGTTTGCAATCCACAAAAGAATTTTCAGGATTAAAGAAGCTGAAATCCCTCCGATTATTCCAATTTAGCAAAATTTATAACATGAGAACAATTAAGATTTTCATTTCAAATGTTCTTCTCAAATAAGGATGCAGAGAACAATTTTAGCTACTCGTTGAAAAATTTTGATTTTCAGTAGAAGCATTCATATATAGCAAGCAAGAAGTCGATGCTTCGAAAATTTTCTGAAATAAAGTTTACACTTCGGTTTAAGGAACAAGACGGTTCTTGGTTGCTACTCTGAGTTTCAAACACAATGCGATTCAAGTTTACATGTTTAGCAATGAGCGTTAATAACTTTGCTTTTAAAATTGATTAGCAACTGTACACTTACCTGTAATTTTATTCCTGTCAGTCTAAAGATGCAATAAAGGCATAAAACCATAGTGAAATACTATTTCTAAGCCCGACATAGTTTGACTGCAGCAATTGACACTAGCGAATATCTACGCACTGTGTATCGATCCTCTGAGATTTTCTTATCTCCCTGATTAACAAAACGTCAGTTTTCTCGAAATACAACATTATTCGGATCATAGTCTATGTTCGGATGCTCTTATTGCTCTTAGTTGTAATACATATACAATAGTGTCGCGAGTAAGGCGATATCAGAAATAACTCCTTAAGGACATTTTGCACTTTTGCAAATCCAAAATCGTGAAATCATTCATGTGCGGTTGCAAAAGGCTTCGATTGTTTTACCTTGAAGGTTGCTCTAAAACTGGTAAAGGAATTAATATGTCTTGCTTAATAGGCTACAGCACCTGCTTTGCTTTACGCAAACCTATAGCCAGAACGCGTTTTCGTCATTGGGTTGAGTCCGGGATCAAAACTAAAGAATATTGCTGGAGGGGGCGCGATCTACAGATTCGACGACAAAAATGGCGTTTCTCAGATGCCTTTCGTTTTGGCCAATTGCCTTTCAGCGAAATCTCCACTCTTTTGAACTATTTGAGAATACACAGACAATTGTTAGGCTGGAATAGATGAATTCATAGATGAAACATAGATGAATTCGTTTATCGTTATTAATATGCCTGCGAAATTTGACACTGTGGAGCAGTAGATAGTAAAACTTATAATCTATACGGACTTGTATCTGCCAAGAGAAACTATAAATTTGCTGACAGACTAAATTTTCTGCCCCCACAAACCCTTTGGTTACGCCCCTGGTGCAATTGCAGGCTAACACGGGGCACCGGGTTAGGAAACGATGCAATAACATCGACAATTTAATCTCACATAAAGAAGATCCCTTCTCAGATTCTTACTGAGGAGACGACCTTTTATCGGGCTGTTAGTTGCATCATTCCTGTTTATGATTCCTGATATTGGAGACATGTTCAGAAATATGGGCCTTAATGACCATCTCGTCTTCTTTAGCATTTTTTGCATAACAGTTTCTCATGCTTTGGCATTCAGGTGGCTTTAAGGATATGAAATGAAGGTTGTTGTTATAAATAGTGTAAAAAGATAATTTTCCCCTGTGTATCAAATACGTTTGAAATCACGTTTTGTCAAACATGGGCAAAAGAGTAGAAAGGTTGGCAAAGGGCATCAAATTATAAAAGAGTCCTTGTTTTTTGTCCCATTGTACCAATTCCACGTTTCTACAAAAACAACGAGAGACAAAACATTATGCTTAGGGACTTAGAAACAAAGGCCTAGCGATCACATTAACCTTAACAGTCACTTTTACAGCAACTACTTTGCAACGAGACTTATGATTTTGCTTTCAGCAATTTTGATTAATTGTCTCAGCAATAAAAATGTACGATGAGATAGTCGATATGGATCGGTTTTACTCACTCTATACTAACGTTTTCTGTAGTTGAATATAATTTACAATAAAAATTGGTTTTTTATGAATCCTTTTGCTGGAATGATGACCATCAACATCATCAAAACATGCTTAATGTAGTTCGCGAATCCTCTTTCTCAAATAGGTTTCAAAGGAATGAAAAAAGATTCAGTGGTATTTCCCGATGACGTCACAAATGAACTACACTGGTATATACAGGAGGGCCAAAATAGGCTGCACGTTAGCATCAGACTGACATGGGGTTTAAAGCAGAGATTTTCTAAACGAAATGAACACCAAATACTAACCGGAGGGAACGTATAATTAATGAACTATAAGAATGAAGGCTTCTGGGTATTAGAATGCATATGAAACCTTACTTCCAAAAATTAGGTTGACAAAATCCATGTCGAGTCTATAAATTTGGGCACAAACTGATGGATGAGTCTCATTGCTCTATCCTGAGGGTACGGAACCTGATTCAATCTAGCGATGTCCTTCATTTCAGAACAATCGTCAGATGCTCGCATTAGGCGTGAAACTCGTAGTTGCAACTAATAACCGTCCGGTTCTACACACCAAAGTGAAACTATAACATGCATCCATCTCAAAGAGAAATGTCTATATATGTGCACATGTCATGTAGGGAAACTTGCTTTAGCTTAGACAGTCTAACAGGATTACATTCTACAAATTTGCAGTAGTCAAGTTGTTTACATGAAAGTTTGAAGGTTTTCTTTATTAACGATATTTTCCCTTTATACATTTTAAGTTGCTCTACTTACCGTACTGTTGATTTCAAGAATGCTATCAGACTTTTGTCCTGTGGAATCGGAATCGTTAGATGTTGACAAAGAGTTGCTTGGTAGTAAAGGACCAATTGCTGCTTTCGTATTTCTTCTAATGGATAGCTCCGTTTGGTCGATTCTTAATGCCGTTTGGCGCCTTTTGGTGAGCCGGTCATTGAATATAAATGAAAGTTCGTCGATGTCTTCACACTGGAACTTGGTGCTAAAGAGCAAGACTGTCTTCAGGCGAGTGTACTGTTGATTGAAAACAACAGAAATTGTTAAGAGGGTTCATCTCGCAGCCAAAGCAGTTGCTTGCTATTTTGCTCAAGGGAAGGGGGGGGGGGTGCTCTGATCCAATTTGCCGACAAATTGAGTGAGCCATCCTTCATTTCCCGACAAGTTTGAAAATTTTACGACGGAGCATGGAAAATTTGATGGCAAAAAACTCCTCGTTATTACAATAAAAAATTTTCAAAGGGGGTGTCACACCCCACACTACACACACAAACACACCCATAAAGACAATTTTTACTTTAAATTCTCCAGTTTAAAAGATGGTTCAAATAAAGGTTTAATATCGTATGTTTTATTGTTGGTTGATGTTCTCCCTTGCCTTTTATACCTTTATTCCATAGAGGGATTCGCCTCGGTATTATTCTAGATTTTCCCGCCGTCCCCTATTTTTTCTAACCCTGTCTATTTAGAACCCCGTCTTAGATTTCAAGCCATCATTTACGGGGTAAAGCTTGTAGTTTCTGAACCTTACAGATAATAGCAGGGGTCGCATTCTTCCAAATATTGTGATTTGTTTTCGATTTCTTCAGTGATATTATAGTCAGAAGCAACTGTTAGTGTGTTTGATGGTGGATAAATGAATCAATCTACACGACCGTCGGTGCGTGGGATTTAGTGGTGTAACACCCTCTTGCAAAAAAATTTCACTGTAATAATTCTCTTGCAAAAAAATTTCACCGACGGCCTTGTCAATCTAAATTGTTATACTTACTATATATTATATACAATATTCTAGCTTACTATATACAATATCATAAGTACAAAGTAAACTAATCCAAGTCGATAAAACAAAATTATTTTATTCAAATACTCACGTCCTCCATTGTAAGACCAATAGACTTCTGTCCAACCCGACGACTGTTGGTCGTATTTGTTCGACCGATGGGTATTTTCTGCACCCAGAAGTCATCATACCAAAACTTAAGCAGTGGATCAAACGCAATGCATTTTTCAGTGACGTCATCTTTTAAGTCCATTTCTAACAATTTATTCATGTAGTGATGATTCAGGCAATGCCATGACGGAACGTGGTACAAGTTTCCTAAAACGAAAATCCATTTTTAATAAATTCAGAGGCATAAGGGATAGAATGGGGTTCTTTGCAACTTCTTCAGCATTAAATAAGTAAAACATCAAATGAGAAAAATACGAAATACAAGAGCCAGCCTGTAACAAAAACAACTAATCTACTGTTTTTTCCAACTTCATATTGGACGATAGTAGATTGATAAGGTTGACCATAGTTGTGCATTCTGATATGCAAAGAGAAAAATATCAATAAGATTAGAGCTTAAGGGTATTGTCCAGCAGAAGGAGAAACGCTTTTCTGGTGCCAGCCTATGTACAATCTCTACCAAAACCCCTTGAAATACCTACATATTTTGCTAAATTTTTGCTTTTTTCGTATATTTCCCGTGTTTCTAATAGACTAAACCTCCTCCCCCCTTAAACAATGTTGCTTACAATGCAGTATATCACAGCGATCGGTAGAAAGAGGTTTGCCACAAAAGTATGTCTTTACTTTGCTGTGAGACAACATTTTTTGAAGTGGGGGGGGAGGGTTATGGATGCATGCAAACGTTGGAAATATCACAAGTGCTCCAAGAGTTTTGGCAGTGATTGAAGCATAGTTTTCGCCACATATAATGCAGTTTGCTAATTGACGCCTGATACCTGAAATCTTGCAAGAGCAAAAGAGCATCAGAGTTGATCAGGGACTTGATACGGATGTTCTGTGATAACTGAATCGTAATGTACCAATACTTGCCTTTTTGTATGGAAGTATTGCGGAAGAAATTGAGTCACTACAAACTTAAAATTCTCACCCTTAATAGCAATAAGCAAGTCAGCCCTGTCATTGGCAAAGCATATGCCTTCAACATCGTCATCAAAACACAGCTCTTTGATCAAGTTGTTCTGTAGATCCCAAATACGCACATGGCGATCCTTTCCGCTTGTTGCAATGATCGAAAGTGACTCACAGCAGCAAATCTGAAAAATGGAACTGATGGGTAAAAAGAAAGCATCATAAAGCTCCCGTAACGTCTGCCAATGCAGCTCAATCCTTCAAATACGGTATATCTGGAAGATCTTTTCAACAAGTACATGTAAAGCCTGATTTACACGAGACGAATTTTTTCGTGCGAAGCGAATTTTTTGCCGCGAATGCGCGAAAAATATGCGCAGAAGTGGAGATTAGAAAATTCGCAGCGAATTCGCAGCGAATAATTCGCTGCGAAAAAGTAGAAACCATTCCTACTTTTTCGCTGCGAATTTTTTCGCCATGTAAAATAAACCAATCAGAACAGCAATTGAAGACATCTGACACGAACCCAAAGGAAGGGCTAGGCCGAATGGTGCTACGCAATGTAAACATATCTAAATCAAAAGTATGCAAAACGACAGAAAACTACGCAATGGTTCAAACAACAACATGGGTGAAGAATGAGTAACCTATGACTAGGCCTAAACAATGCTGGGAAAATCCCGCACCTATAACATAAACAATGGAATGGGACGTTTCTAGCAACAGGCGTCTTTGGTGCAATAAACGATAAAAGCTCCTCATATGTAGTTGGCGACATTCGAAAGTAATTATTCCTGACAATGTAAGCGTAAGTCACTTACCAAAAGATGAAACTCCCCCTTCTGCAGACGTTCTGAATAAATTTTCCGAACCAAGTACCCATTTATTTGCTTTTTTGCTCGCTTTTTTTCAATAACAACAATCTTCGAACAGACGCCATTTTCTTTGGCATTATTCGCGGCGAATTCGCAAAAGAAATTCTGCCAGTGGAAATTAAACTTCGAATTCGCAGCGAATTCGCAGGAGAAAAATTTGTGGCGAAAAATTCGCTTCGCACGAAAAAATTCGTCTCGTGTAAATCAGGCTTAACTCTTTTCAACAACCAAACTTTTCGATGCTTGAATATTTGGCAACTAGGAAGTCTTAAATAGTCATGCTAAATCTGCATAAAGGGAGACTTGACAGGTGGCTTATTTCTTAATCCTTTACGTTTTTGGCATGAAATGGGGAGCTATAACCCCTGATTCCCCCTGCTCCATGGTGACTGCGACAAAGTTGTTATTGTTATTGATATTGATATTGATATTGTTATTGATATTAACATTGACATTGATATTGTTATTGTTATTGATATTGATATTGATATTAACATTGACATTGTTATTGATATTGTTATTGTTATTGTTATTGATATTGATATTGTTATTGATATTAACATTGACATTGATATTGTTATTGTTATTGATATTGTTATTGTTATTGATATTAACATTGACATTGATATTGTTATTGTTATTGATATTGATATTGATATTAACATTGACATTGTTATTGATATTGTTATTGTTATTGATATTGATATTGTTATTGATATTGTTATTGATATTAACATTAACATTGACATTGTTATTGTTATTGATATTGTTATTGATATTGATATTAACATTGATATTGATATTAACATTGACATTGTTATTGATATTGTTATTGTTATTGATATTGATATTGTTATTGGTATTGTTATTGATATTAACATTGACATTGACATTGATATTGTTGTTTTTATTGATATTGATATCGTTATTGATATTGATATTGTTATTGACATTGATATTGATAATATTATTGGTGGCCATAGAGATATCGACATCGAGAGTGGTGATATTGACAATTATTATTGATATTTGCAGTGTTATTGCCATCGCAATTAAAGCTATTGCGACAATAGCCATTGCGATATAATGATATTATATAGATGTTAAACATTATATTGATAAAATGGTGAAAGTTGTGCATATATCGAACACGCAATCAATATTTTATACTGATAGTGAAGATGATAACGATGTCGATACCGATAAAAGGGTTTGATTATGGCAGTGATAGAGTTAGGAATAAGTACTGAATTTTTTATTTATATTTTATTGCTTGAGCATAGATATTCCTATTTAACATTTGCATAAATCAGTTCGAAAGAGAAACAAATAAAGTTGCCACTCATTTCAGCTTTTCTGTGTAACCTGTCGCATTTGTGCTGATTTTCTTGGAAAGTGTTACCAGAATGTTAAGTTGATGTATGTAATTACCTACACAGAGACCATATAGCCGAGGAGACAATCTCCTATTTTATAACAAGACCTGGCAGAGACATAGCTGCTGATCGAAAGAAAAATGACGTGCAAATTGCATTTGAAGAAGCAGGCAAGATTCAGCAAAACAAAGTGAAAACAAAAGCACATTGAAGACTGCTTCAAAAATTGTCAACATGGCCGATATGATTTGGTTTTCTTCATATACCGAGCATGCGGCAAGTACAAAGAGGATTTAGTGGAAAATCGGACAGAAGAAAATATAGCTCACAGTCATGTGCAAATAGCACCAATGTACAGACAGGCAGGGGCGTCACTTGAGGGGGATATGGGGGAAGGGGGTGGTTCCAGAAAGTAGGACCTTTTCGCAGAGCAAAACTGATTTTTGCAGGGCAAATGTTCTCTACCAACGGATCTGCTTTGTTGTCTTTCTTATGTAACTGTAACAAGATAGTAGGTTATGCTTGTAATTTGTCTACTCCAAAAATAAAATGATACAGACTACCAGTGACACGAAGTAGAAATTGCCAGCGTGATCTTGGGCTGGATGGAATAGATTTCTAAATTGATCCTGATTTCCTTTCAACTTAAGTGTTACACCCATTTCTATGATTACACTCTTGCTTGATATTTGTGTCTTATTTAAAACCATACTAAAAAGACAAGCCCCGTTTGCCAGAAAACTAAGACATTATAAACGGGGCTATTTGGGTAAAAGTATGATGGAATAGTATTGCATATTTGGGTCTAAATTTGCTTTGATTATAACCAGAAGCGTGACTTCAAGAAGGGAGCCGACTATATACGGTTTTTATATCTATTTTCTGTGGATGACATAAGGTGTATTTTATAAATTCCTGTAGGTTTTCAAGCTTGTGTTTGCCAGATAAAGATTATGATCGATAAATCTACAAAGATTATGATCGACTACGCCCCATTGGGCATTGCTCAAGATATGTTGTTCTATTGTTGTCATGAATATGTAGGCATAACAACTTACCGCATTTTATGTGTTAATGTTACGGTATTTTAGTGTTACGGGGACTGGGGCCAGTTCCCAACATTTCCAACTTTTGCCAGGGCAAATCTTTTTCTACTGGGCAAATATGCAGCAACCCCCCCCCCCCCCTTAACAAAAAGTATGAAGTGACGCCCCTGCAGTCAGGATAAACTATCGATAAAAGGAAACATTAAGACAATTTAAAATATATTGCTGGCAATTTATAGACAACAACATCAATTTCGCGTACGATGTAAACACTTTATCAGAGAATACCTGGTTTATGTTTCCAGAATGCACATGTCTCGTCGAACTCGACAAAAAGTCGGCTTGATTATATGTCATATAACTCTTCCCTTTGATTCTCTGCGGCAAACTTTGGATCGAAACAAAAAAAATGAATAGTTAAACAATTGTAAATTCAAGGTATACATGCATTTTAAATCTCCATCAATGTCTGATCCTTCCAGTTCACAAAGAAGTGTGCACTCCCTACATCCCCCGGTAAATCCGTCCCTGTATTCATTTGTAGATTGTTTTATTTTTTGTAATACCGCAGTTTTTATTTTGTGAAATAATACATTGCATCCCGCGATCTTGTTCTCTAATGGTGTAAAAAACATTAACGGTACACAAAGTACTTTTCGCAACTTACATGTGATAAGCCACATGCTTCTTCGTAGAGACAATAAATACTTCATTGGCCAGAAGCAGCTCCATCGGATGATCGGTCATGCTAATTTGCAAAACGATGCGAAATTCTAGCTCATGTGGCTCCTCATTTTCTGCAATTTTGATTCTGACATTCCACACGTTGATGATATTGTCTGTGCCATAACTGACAATTTCAGCAGCTGTCTTAAAGCAGCCATCGCCAGAGTGCTTCCTAGACCTAATCATCGTTACACTTCCTTGGTGCCCTTTGACCGGAACAAAATGAAAATCTGAAAATTAAGAAAGTCGTTGTAGGCCAGATTTTCCATTAACCAAAGACTCCCGATAGTACTAATATTACACATAACTCTGTGTCAAAGCCAAAGCCTTGATGTACTCGATACTCAGTGGCGCATTTTTCCATGTTTAGTAAAGCATGTTTAGTTTCATTACAAAAAATGACGAGTGCAAGATGGACCTTTTCTTGTACTCTCCCCTCTTTACATAGGCGTACGGGGTTCGGGCAGCTGATTTTTTCGGGCAAAAATTGGGCAGGAGCCTTCTCCAAAGACAGAAAGTATCAGAAAACTACATTTTGAACATGTTTATAAATCTCTTAGATGAGTAAAGTGGCCGCAATCGCGAGCGCTTTCAGTAATGGAATTATGTTGAAGAAAACTGTTGTGTGAAAACACAAAAAAGGGACACAAACATAGCCTGAGCCCCAGTCCACAAATGTTGTCAAATTTATAAATGTGGCAGCATTTGTGGACTGGGGGACAGGCTACAAGAACAGCAATAGCGCAAATAGTGCTTGAAAGGATTGTCAAAGAAAAATACGAAAGCGCTGTCAGTTGAGACTATAATATGTGAGCAAAGGCTGAGCAGTATTCTTAAACATTCTTAAAAGTTGGATGACTCTGAGTTTGAAAAGTCCAATACACAATATTCTTATAAAAAATGCTAAGGAATAAAATGCTATGGATGAGTTGAATAACTTTGAAAATTGCCCACTTTGCCCTTTCAGCAAACTGATGCATCCGCTAAGATGGCCACCAAAGAGAAGAGTTGTCAAGGGCAACCTTGGATCGTTGCTGAGTATTGTCGACTCCAGTGATTCCAGAGAGGAAACTTTTTGGTCAATGTTCTTTGCTTTCCACAGCTGTATCGTGCTACGTGTTAGATAGAAGGTGTTAGAAAAATGTATATGAATAAAGTTTGCAGGCACAACAAGTGAGAAGCGGAATATTGAGTCTGAGTAAAGACTCTACGAAGGAGACATGAAGAGAGATTAGTATAGGGGAGTCGCGACCGGGGGGTGTCGGGGGGGGGGTGGGCGGTCGGAGGTGTCGGGATTGGGGATGTCGGGGGTGTCGGGATTCGGGGGTGTCGGGGGGTGTCGGGGGTGTTGGGGGTTTCGGGGGGTGTTGGGGGGGCTTGCCTCGCGACATCCCTGGATTAGTATATATCTTCCTCTTCTTTCTTCCATTTCTCCCTCTTCCATCGAGCCTCAATGCAGGTTAAAGACTGTCTAAAGTGTGAGTTTAGTCTCAGAAAGGGTTCCCCACACCTTATTGTAGTAGTGTAAAGGACCAGTTACATGTAGACCTAATGACCCAATGATGACACACAAAACATCGACTGTAAATTGATGCTTACTGAAACCTTTTTGAATACCTGTTTGGGTTTGTCTCTGTCGAAAATACCATTATGTTACCATCATCTAACGCAGCATAGATCGTATCATTTCTTGGGTCATGCAAAACGTTTATCAGATGATGGCCTATAACTGGGAAAGTCATGCTTATGATGCTTCCGTGTACAGGAGAAACAAGTCGAATTCCCCCATCCTTTCCTTGGTACACTATCCTTGACGGAATATCTTGACTGTAGACACGTGACAGCCGACAGGCCTGGGCACCAATATTCGAAAAGAGGCTATAGAACAGGTTAACCTCGCAGATGCTGATTTCTTTATACGTCGTGTACATCAATGAAGTCGGACTCATAAGGTCAAAACTCAGTACAGGCTCTTGTAAGTTCAATCTATAGGCTTCTGTGAAGGTTTCAATATCCCAGATTCGGATGCTGTTGTCTGCTGCCAATGAAAATAGCAGTGCTGCATTACTGTGAACTGCCAGCTGGAGAAGCGACCTCGTATGCCCTGAAGATTCAAATTTAAGTGTTTTAGATTGCACTCCCCTTGAAGGCCAAAACAAATGTAAGCACTGCTGTGAGCAGCACTACTGTAGTATATCAACGATATTATCAAATGATATCAAAATTTCAAATTTTAATACAGATTTTGTAAAAATCGAGAAATTCTGAATGAAGAATTAGGTCAATCGTGTATGCGACTGCAATTTATATGTACACATATCTCGAAATGTTTTGTTCAAAAGTAAAGCTCCCATCTGAAAGGAAGATCTTTGTCTAAACGGACCACTTGAATCATGGAGAACTGTCTTTGAAAAATAACTTCGGGTTTAAAAAGCAGTTGCCTAAAGGCAACATTCATAATTAGGGTTTAAAAATATTTTGTTGGCAAGCGACGTTATTGGCTCCATGATTTTGAGCAGATTTACCTTGAAAACTTCCAAACAGCGGAAATCTTTGCATCGTCGTATTCCAAGCTTTGATCGTACCATCTTTTGAGCCTGGAATGTAGATTAAATACGTTAGTCTAGCCCTAATAAAAATACTTTTCCAGCAAGAAACATTGATATTTAAAAAATTCTGCATGTGTGTCCCCTCCGGTTCAAAATGATGGGTTCCATATACTTCTATTTTGAAAAAGACTTTGAAAATAGCGAACACTTTAAGAATATTTTTCCATTGACTATGCTCAGAGTAAAAATCTTCAGATTAGGCTCCAGAAAATATAAACCCAGTTCTGGACCGAGACAGGAAAATAAAAAACACGAGCAAATGACAGGTGTTGTTAGGGTTACCCGATCAGTGCCGCGTGTCTATTAAATCCTCCAATAAGCCCCCGTCGGCTTATTTTGCAAACAAAAATTTGGTAGTGTGGGCTTATTTGAGCGGGGGTAGGCTTTTTTGAAGGTGGGAGCTTTTTCGATGACTTCAGGCATAGAAAATATTACCGCTAGATTCCAATAGTGATAAAAACTTCTTCTGGCTATACAACTGTGGCTTCATCGTTTCTATGTAGATGACTTCTTGAAAGGCCAGATCGCACGAGGAAAGGACTCTGCCATTTAACGAAATATGTCGCCATTGTATTTGTTGACACAATCTACGTTTTCTAATAAAGGCTGTTTGATTGAAGAATCGCATGTTTTTGGTATTGTTTTTGACCTGCACAATCAAAATCGAGGAGGCCAAACAGTTGATAAAGTCGCATGCTTCGCTCTTTAATTATTTCGTTTTTAGTGTTTATGGAAAAAAGACGAGGAAAAAGTAATAGGTCGAGCACTAAATCTGGAGCTTGCATTGGGTACTCAAAAAAACAAAGACTGAGTTACAGCAGGGAAATGATGCTTCCATAGATGCAATTCTGTTATAGATTTACCTGTTATAATATAGTTCCTGCATGGATATGTAATTGCACATGATATAGACTGGGAGTGGCGATTCTTTAGCACTCTTTTGCAATGCAGCTCGTTCACGCTGCCTCCAGATATGAAAAACACTGCTTGTTGGCCTACAGCAAGAAGTTCCATGCTCTTGTTATCTACACGTAACTGAAAAACCCAAGGTTTATCATTATTTATCACTGGAAGTTTCAGTTCCTTGATTGCAATTGGAGGATCATGTAGATACTGGCCTAGTTTGAATACCTGAAGGAAGCCTACTCCACTAGTGATAATTGCATCAAAGCACTCGCAGTAGATCATGTCAAGGACGGTATATCCAAGCTCTTTCGTTGCATTCACGTTGAATTGACTTCCATATGTCCTCATTGTCATATCTGAGCATGCGGCAATGTAAAGAAAATATTGGGGCATGTAGAGAAGACGCAGTATCTGAAATGCAGTGAAACGATTGCATCAGTTGAAAACCAGCGATAAACATTAAAGAGGTGATTTGCGCATTTTGCTGAAAATTGATAGATTGCTGTAGAAAAGATCATTAGGCAACTTGAAAAGAAATAACTTCTCTCTGTCAATACAACATATCAACATCCTATATTTTGATGAACAATGGTACTTCGGACTATTATATTATGGTCTAAGCTGAGGAAAGGTGCAAGGTGCAAGGTGCAAGATGCAAGGTGCAAGGTGCAAGGTGCAAGGTGCAAGGAGCAAGGTATAAGGAGCAAGGTGTAAAGAGCTAGAAGCAACAAGCAAAAAGCAAGGAGAAAAACGCAAGGAGAAAGTAGCAAGGTGCAAGGAGAGAAAAGCAAAGAGAAAGGTGCAGGGAGAAAGCAGATAGGTGTAAGGAGCAAGGAATTACGAGTAACGAGCAAGAAGCAAGCAGAGAGGTACAAGTAGAAACGTACAAGGCGAAAGGTGTGAAGAGTAAGGACCGAGGAGAAAGGTGCAAGAAGCAAAATGTAAGGAGAAGGGTGTAAAGAGCAAGGAGCAAGGAGCAAGGAGCAAGGAGCAAGGAGCAAGGAGCAAGGAGCAAGGAGCAAGGAGCAAGGAGCAAGGAGCAAGGAGCAAGGAGCAAGGAGAAAGGAGCAAGGTGTAAGGAGCAAAATGCAAGGAGGAAGGTGTAAAGAGCAAGGAGGAAAGCTGCATTAAAAAGACGAAATTCAAGCTTATAGTGATGACATGAAAAGAGGCCTTTTTTGGTCTCAGACTGCCAGTAACTGCATCTTTATGAGCTCGTTTTTTCCACAGATAAATATCAAAATGAACCTGGGTTACCCATAAGAAATACAGAATTATCTAACACCCATCTATATCAAGTGGAGCCTATATCTCCTGTTCTAGCAAATATAAAGTTTCAGGTTTAAGAATAAGTCGACCCTTCAAGTCAGATACAGGTTATAACGAATTCAAGTAAGGAATGGTTCAAGAATGGTTCAAGTAACAAAAGCTGATAACCTGAGCACACATATTTTAAAAGGAAGTATGCACGAAAGAGATCAAAATGAAAACCTTTGATTGAAGGGCATCATGGAGTGGACACGAGAAGTTCACATGGATTGCACAATAGCGGCCAGTAACAGGTTATTTCATTACAGACAGTTTCGTCTGTGACACAAACCAGGGACGTATGTTTTTATTTTATATCTATATAAAATGTTACAATAAAAATTACATTCTACTTTACTTGCTAAGTACTCTACGATACTCCAGGTACGATACCATGGAGCGCAATGGACAATGCCAACCCCATGGCCATTACATGCAACTAGAGAAACAAATACGAACGCTACACTTACACTTAATCAATGTTACAAAAAAGAAAAGAAGTATATATATAAACAAGATTACAGGTACAAGATAATACGTTTTGAAAAACTGAAAATAGCAAATAAGTGGGTGAGACACAAGATTAAGGGATATTTGATGAAACTGATGGACTCATTAAGGGACGTATGTGAACAGTACAGTAACATAATGGAAAATAAACTGTTACACTGGTAGCTAAAATCCTTGCAAAAATTGTATTGTTTCTCCGTTGAAATGTTAATCAACAATATTATGCATGATTATCAGTGAAAATCTTACTAGGACTGGACACAAGAGGAAGGGGGAAGAAAATAGCACCAACTTTGATGACTTGGATAGGTATTTAAATCCTGACATTTTAAGCTTTTGAATGATACTATTGTTGTATTCCAACTACTTTTTAGCAAGGTTTCTATGTTCAACCCTATTTCAACATATTCTCAAGGAGAGAAAGCCTTGAACTTTCGAAGAAGAAAAATCAGTCGAAACGGACAAGGCCTTTGGGAAAGTTCCGTTTGTCGGCTCGGTGGCACATGACGTTGCCAGAGACTTCTTATCGACGTTTTCAATGTATCAAAGGAATCATATTTTATCAAATGTACCGTAATTTCAAGAGTTGTAGCAGGTACCACTTTCCGAGCTTTATAACAATCGCCATCTAAAGTCCACACCGAGACTTTGTTACAAACACCAGCTCCATAGTGGACGATGATGTTGTGGGCACCAGGCAATGTCGAATGCAAGCACAGACGTATTTGCTTGGATATTGTAACCTTGCATCTTTCTTGGATTCCATAGGGTACGATGATAGAGCACTGGTCGTTGTCAGCGTGAACCAGATTTCGAAGTTTACATTTAAAGCTCACCGAGTCGTCTATCTTGGGTTTGTAAAATATATCTGGCATGTTTCCTTAACGAAAAAGGTCCAGTTGCCAACAGAAATCTAATTTCGTAAAATTAACGCTGATCTCAATTCTTATTTTGCTCAAACCTTAAACACTTCAAATACTATCTAACGTCAAATTGCCTTGAAAAACGAGGCCTTGATTCATCGTTGAATTGAATTGAAAATGTGATTGCAATCTTCTACAGAGAAACAAACCCCTCCAGACAACGTAAATAGGAATTTACAAAAGGAAGGCTCTAGGGTCATCAGGGGTATGTTGTTTCTTGCGATCATTCCCATAAAAATGAAGACAAAAACAAGAAGTCTCAATAACTCGTGAGTGTTTGTAACATATCATAATATCAAAACTAAAGAACAACAAATGATAAAACAAACAGAACAAAACGTTTCTTTTTCATTTTGATGCAAGTTGTGGGAAAAGTTGCTCCTTTCTTTTTATTGACAACTCTTGAGTGTAATTGCTGATCTGTCACTCAAAAGCTACCTGGAAACTGACTCTTTTATAAGATTGGTTGAAGTCCATTTATGTTACAGAAAAAAGTGACGAGAAACCTGTCACTGCAAGATCTGATCGAGCAGGTGTACAAACTAGGCTCATAAGCGAAAAGACTCTACCAGGCTCTGTAGACTGCAAGAAAGCTATTTTTCTTGTATATCAGCATTCCCTGAATCAGATTTTCAAAGGACTTTCGAGCATTTTTTTTGAGAATGAGATACATGATATCTGAATGCCGCTGAATCTCTAGCATTAATAAATTTTCTCTTGCAGTCAAGGAGAAAGCAAGCGACACCCAATGGGCGCCTCAGCCTCACCAGTCAGAGACAACTTTGGAAAAACTGAAGGGCTCCTGCTGTATTGTTCCATAGCGTCAAGTCGAGGATAGGGAAGTGGGGTCCCGCATCGCCCCATTTCCCAACCTCCACTTGCCGCTCTGGAGCTGCGGCTCCAGAAAACATATCTTCTGTGCAGGATAACAACATGGCGACAATGCAATCGCGAAATTTCGTCTTAGGATGTAGGCTTAGGGGATTTATTCTGAAAAGGGGCTTAGTCTCATCTGCTAGAAAAGTTAGAGTTATTTGGGACGCAGATGCAATTGTCAGTCGGAATCTCAAATCCGAAGATTCTTATGTAAGTTGTTTCACTGCAAAGTTGCGCAGAATGATTACTGCAAAAATAAACTTTACTAGGGTTTATGTATCTAGAGATGATAAAAGTTCAAATTATTTCGTTTTGTTATGTTTCAGGCCATTAATTTTACTTATCCTTGTATCTCTCCTCAATACTTAGGTTCCCTTGGACCTTTCTCCCACAGAAAGAAATCATAAAGACAAATCTGACGGCAGTTTCAGCGACAGTAAGAGACATCTAATTTATTCACTAGCCTTTTTAACTTGTCTAAACGCAATGTCGGATGATGGAGACAGAGACGAAGAGACAATTTTTTCTATAGCAGATTCTTATTACGAAAAGAATGAAACACAACAGCTTTATTCATATTTGTTGAAAGAGAAGAACAGAAAGAATGCAGAAATTCTTTGGAGGTTTGCCCGTACAGCAAGAGATTATTCGCAGTTATCAAGTACAGCAAAGGACGAGAAAAGAAAATTGATATATGAAGGATTTTCTGCAGCAGAAGAGGCAGTTTCCTTAGATGAAAAGTCATTCGGAAGCCATAAAGTAATTCTTCTTTCATATCTTTGCTAAAGGCCCCACCAGCATAGCAACACTTCTTTATAATTCTAACTGTCCTGTTTTGTATTTGTATTGTATTTGTATTTGTTTCTATCTAGCATCTGAAGGTAGTTTTTTAGGACACTGACGAGCTTATGCTTATCGAGCAGTGTCCTGGACTTTTATGGATGTGACAACACCTTGTGATTCCTACGCCTGGAATTACAGAGAGCTGGCAACTCTCCTCACACTGGGTGAAAGTTTGGTCATGCCAGGGACTCGAACCACAGACCCAAGGGTCTGTAATCAGGGCCTCCAACAACTGAGCCATGTTTAGAAAATTAAGCATTGGTACATCTCAGATTTTAAATATAATAACAAAAGCCTGCATGAAAAGACTGTTTAACTGCTACCTACCTCTGGCCAAAAATATATAAGTAGATAAACACATTTTCCAGCAGGACTTGTTGAGTGCCATTCAATGGTCTTGTCCAAGCCAGTTTTTGTGCAGTCAACTTTGGAATGCCTTGAGGCACTTTCTATGAAAAATCATATGATGCAATACTAAAATTAAAACTTCACCCTTAACTATAAAAAATTATTATCAGCATTACTCAATTAACTCAAATGAATAGTATCAACATTAATGATTGGCAAACAAAGTCTCATTCACAGCAAGATTGATTGCAAAATAATGCCTGGAAATCACAAAGAGCTTGGAATTCTCCCCACTCTAAGTGGAAGTTTGGTCGTATCATTAGCTCAAACAACAGATCCCTGGGTCTCTAGTCTAAATAGACCTTTTTAGCCTTAGACCCAAATAATTTCCTTTTTTAATTGTGAGTTAGGATGCTTGTTATGTATAAGTAAACTTCTCTTGAAATCTTGAAATCTATCTTCTTTTTCCCATTAGTGGTATGGTATTATGCTTAGTGAAATTGGAGACTATGAAGGAACAAAAAGGAAGATAGAAAATTCTTACAAAATAAGAGATCATTTCCTGGTAAGATTATTGCTTGAAATAGCACAAATGCAAGTTTGATTCTCCATCCCATGCCTTTCACGTTATTTGTTTGCAAAAAAATAATGGCCTTGCTATCAAAAGTCAGTGGTGCAGTGCTATCAAAAGAACAAGGAGGGCTCTTGCACAAAATATTACGAAAAACAATTAGCAAATAGAAATTTGCCAATTTTAAGCAGCCCCCTGAGCCTCCTAGCACTACACATCTGGCCTTATTCTACTTAATGTTGCTAAAAAATTTAAAATTGCAAAGCCAGATTCCATATGTTGAATGTGACAGTAATTAGCAAAGGAATCAGTTTATATGGTACTTTCTGATTCTCTGTTAACCCCTATCTTCTATTACAGAAAGCAATCGAGTTGAACCCTTCAGATGCAACTTCACATTACTTACTAGGAGTATGGTAAGGTCTGTTCAAATTTATAAAAGTTAAAATATAATTCAGGTATTCCATAAAATGACTTACTTTGGCATCTGATTAGAATGTACTCCTTCAAGGAGCAGTATTTGAGGGTAATTCTTACTGTAAAAGCTCTATTAAGCCCCCTCTTTTAAGTTGTATTTCTTTAAGCCCCCCCTCTTTAGCCCCTTATGCCAAAGAAAGAAAACATGCACATTTAGTGGGTCTGTTGGTGAGTGTAGAGTCTAAAGGTGCCTAAAGGTTTGAGAGGTTTTAACGACGCCGTAAAAGAAACCCAAAAAGCAATGCTATACCGGAAATTTCATTTTATCATCATCATTTTTTTAGTTTTGAATTTGATAGTAAATTCTGCTCTCAGGTTTTTCACCTTTGCTGATCTGCCTTGGTATCAACGGAAACTAGCAGCAACAATTTTTGCATCCCCACCATCATGCACTTATGAAGAGGTATGTGCATCACATCCTTAAACTCCTGAAAAATGAAATGAAAAATGAAAACAAACAGCTTTCAAATTCAGAAGGCTTCTCAGAAATGATTACCATAAAAACGAAAATTTAAAGAATCTCAGCTCTTAATATTTGCCTTTAGATGTAAATACTGTTCTGTCAAAGTTGGAACCATCTTGAGTATAAGGTCTTTTGGAACTATCAGTTTTAGCTACTGCTTATTTCATAAGAGATTAACCAGAATTCTGATTTTAACTGTAGCTTTTTAGAAAATCAACTCTTTGCTCCTAATAATTGCTATATATTTTTTCTAGGCAAAAAGCCATTTCATACATGCAGAATCACGTATAGTTGTTATTTTTTATTTTTAATGTTCTTTACATCATTCTTTGCAAAACATCAACATTCATGATAGAATGAAACCTCAACCATAGGACAATATATATTAATAATTAGAATTAGACAAGTCAATAGCAAGCACTGTAAAACTTTCTCATCTTGATTTACAAAATCAATACAACACTTAATCATTTTATTGCAACAAAAATCATGATATTACACACTATTATATATTATTTCTATTTCTTTTGAAATATTAACCTATAAATATAGTGTTATTTGATGTTTAGCTTCTTACTTTTTTAATTCTTCTTCAGTTGATCCTGGTTTCTATACTGCCAATCAGCTGATGTTGGCAAAGGTTTGCATTAGGCTTGGGCAGAAAGAAGAGGCAAAGTCATGGCTTGATAAATTGCTCAAATTGCAAGCAAAAACTGAATCAGATAAAAAGGTAATCAAATTTTTTTATGTATTTGATCCTTTTGAATTTTAACTGCTGTAAGCATGTTTGGTGGGTGTCTTGGTTGGATAGTAAAAGTCACCAAGCAAAAAGCACTTAAAATTCAGTCAGTATTGGTTTTAAGTAGCAGTTAGTGTGTAATATTTAGTGGTGGGAAATGAGCTACATACATGAAAGTTTATGGAGTTTTTCTATGTACGAAACAAAAATGAAAGGACAAGAAGCTCCTTTTGAATAGATTGGCTGAAATGCTGATCACATCAAGACACGCAGCTAGTCTACATCCATTTGAATAACCAGCATCTTCTTATTTTGCATAAGGACTTTTATACTTTTTAAAATTTCTAAGAAAGCTTAGCTATAATGACATTACACCTGAATATTTCAAGTGTAATTTTGCTTTGCGTTATTTTATCATATTCATAACAAAGAAATACAAAGGAATAACTCAAATGAAATGTACATCTAAATTTTTTATGATCATGGTATCAAATATGTAGGTCATTTTTCAATTTATAACCATTTATACATTCTCCCTTTTCTTCTTCAGAATATCGAAGAAGGGGAAAGTTTAGCAAAAACACTGTGATTTTTGTGAGTTATTCTCCTGGTGATGCTATAGTTGTGATAAAATCCATGGCTTCGCAGGATTTTATGCGTAATGATTTAAAGTTTCATTGCTAAATATATTTGACAGGTTCAGTCATACAAGGAAATTGTTATGCCTTATGGCAATCTTGTTTTGTGTTTCCGGAGCTGAAGCTGGTCTAAGTTATGTAACTTTTTAGTTTAATTATATCTGTAGAACGTCTTGCATTTTTGTCAGCACTGTTATGAAAAAATTAGGCTTCTTTCTGTCAACCAAGGACTTTCAGAGGGCCTATTCAAGGTTTATGGCTTGATGAAATCAACCATGATTTTAACCTTGTCTTACAAACTTTCTTTCTTTTGATATTACTGCCAAAATCAGTTATTTCTTTTGATAAGAATTTTAAATGGTTTTGTGTCTTAAATGTGGCTATGGATTTGAATAAATGTGTTTAACTTACTGTAAAAAAATATGAACTGTGTGGCATAATTTTGAATGACTTCAGATTGCAGCCTTCAGCTTTTCATTTTTGTGTGCTTCTGGCTTTTGACCTCCTATATAAAGTCTTATTGCCAATGTTTGACAATTTCAAGGAAAAAAATTCTAAATTGGTATAAAACTTGTCAAAAGCTTGCAGTAACTCTGTAATCATCTGTTTTTCCTCTGCACCATGATCCATCTCAGTTTCCACAATAATTTGCAGATGCTGAAGCATTCAGAATCATTTGGAGAGCATTATTTCTTTAGTTGTAATCATTGATCGAACCATTTATCACTCTATGTTTTGGAAAGGCTTGTTGAACGACAGTTTGTGTCAAGCAAATTCCGGGATCAAAAATTTTTTTTTAAATCACAGTAACCGTTTTTGAAATAAAGGCGTTTTAAGTTGAGAAACGACAATTGTGCCGACAACTTGAGACTTGAGGCGAAAATCATCACAAGTGGGCAATCATCTTTGACGTCACAAGTGACATGTTCTCACCACGTATGTGTTTCTCTATAAAAACCTTTGAATGTGAAACCTTTGAAAAAATGCTGTGGACAAAGGCCAGGTCGAAAACGGAGAAAAGGCGAAACACGTAGAACACACAGAAAAGTGAAATTTTGCTTTAAGCTTCTGGAATGGAAATACATAAACAAAGCAACAGAGCTCTTTCAAGAATTGTTACTTGTGACGTCAACCGAGAATTTCAACAGCTTCTGGCAATAATCTTGTTTCCGCTTCGGGAAATTCCCGAGTCCAGGCTGTGACATAATTGACGGATAAAAGTGCAAATATCAGAAAACAGTGAATCTAAGAAGAAAAATTTTAGCAGATTTGAAGTCAGCGACACATTCTGCATCAAATATGCCAAAGTTATTTTTGCGTGTCAGTTCTCCTTTAAAAGTGTGTGTGACAGAGATCATACTAAAAACGTTTGCATCATAAAATTTTATTTTACAATTTTTGAATTTGGACCACAAAAACTGAAAGAGCACTATTAAATGTAAAGATTTAGATCTTGAAAACCATGGTTGAATTTGTTACAAATTAGATGAGCAAATAAGAACAGGTTCTTACTGAATCAATAGATGTAATTTGGTCTTGGTTCTAAAGTTTATCTACCATGCAAAACAACAATAATTACGCTTGCTGGAATCATTATCACAGTCAATTTGGAACATAATATGCTGACTTCTCAATATTCTAATATTCTAAAAATACCTCACATAAATTCTTTGCTGAGAGTATAGTTACTGGGTTGCTTATAAATGGCAATGTGATATGAATTCCTTAATTATCATGGCTAAGAATTTTAATAAAAATGACAGAGATAAAAATTGCTACAAATTTCTGTCTTTCTTAAATGTCTCTTAAATGTAACTGCAAATGTCTTTCTTAAAGTCATCATTACTCCTTTTCCTTATCATATAAACTGAAGCAAAAACCATGCTAGTTACCCACTTTGTTCTTGTGCCTATTGGTCCTTTATACTTGCACAGCTTTCAATCCAGCAGTCATCCTGTTGAAGACGCTTTGTAATGAGCTCCTTTATGTCATTTCTACGCACTTTTTCAAGAACGTCTACCAGCTTTTTCACCTCTAAGTTTATTGAACACAAGTAGTTTATAAACATGCGAGCTGAAGATGTAGCGTTGCTGGGTTTTCCTGCTTCCCCTATTTCATCAAGAACATTTGGTCGAAACGAAAGATGGCCGCCAAGATCTCTCCAGCTACCTCGAATATTATCAGCAATTAGTTCATCGGCAATATTTTCTAAAATGGCTTCAAACTCTTCTTTACTCAGGCTTCCGATCTCACGATCTAGTGAAGGTAGTCCTTCTTTTTTTGCATATTTATAAAAAACATCTCGTCGTGGTTTTCTTTTCATCTTTTCCTCTAAAATATGTTTGATTTCATAAATTTTCAAATGTGGCCTGTCGTCTCTGAGCTTCAGGAAAAGCAATCTATGTGCCACACCCTTGTCTCTCATTTTATCAATAACAATGTGGTTAATTTGCAAGAGGCGTGCAGCTTTTGCCCAGTTTCCAGTCACTGTTGATTCTGAAGATAATCTTCCGGCCAATTCTTCACGAAAGTCTTCCTCAAAGTCAATTATTTTACGCGACAAGCCTACAATAAATGAAAGAAAGCTTTTTCTAATTAAAATGTTTTGAGGATAGCTTATGAATAATGTCAAATTTAATATCTGACAAGGAAAACTGCCAGGTTCCTGCAAATACAAATAAAATATTACTATATTTTAGCATGCTGGGATATGTCATTTATCTATTTTATGAACATAAAAAAGCCTTTTAGCACTCAAGGGTCTCTACCTTAGCATGTGGATGTTAAATGGGACAATGGATCAATAAATGCTTTCCAAAGGGCCTAATGAACAGGTATCACCAATCATAATTATCAGTCATACTGATACCCAATATTCATTCTTGGCAAACAACTCTTTTTCCTTCCTTTCTGCCTATGCTTACTATTTTAAACAATCTTTTGGTGGTACAAAACTTGTAAATGGCTTTGAAAAAAGCAAACATTTAGTAAACTAAAGCTTTTCGTCTGACACTCTTCAGAGTTTAAAACGTCAGAACATAGATCGAAAACTCTACGCTAAGAAATATATATACCCAGTTGTGGATCGAAATAGGCCATCCAGAAACACGAGCACATGACTGTAAAGGTTGACCAATCAGTGCCGCTTGCCTATTAGAATGTTACCAATGGAGTCCTAAGGTGAAAACGAACTCCTTTTGTCTACACAGTAGCGGTTTTTTTCGTGCTTATGTAGATAGATTCTAAAACTGCTAGGTGGAACGACGATCGGGCTTTACCAATAATCCGAAACCGAATTATTTACCAATAATTCATTGAACTGATGGAAACTGCAACACGTTCAGTTGAATTCAGCTTTAACAATGAAATGTACCAACAAAAGGATGGTGTCGCTATGGGTAGCCCTCTGGGACCTGCCTTGGCCAATATCTTTGTTGGCTTTCATAAAGAGCGTTTGTTTGACTGCGACCAAAAGCCAGGTGTCTATTTTCGGTATGTGGATGACACATATACTATTTTCAAAACAGAGGCTGAGTGTGATATTTTCCTAAAACGCCTTAATGGTCTTCACACAGCCCTACATTTTACATTTGAAAAGGAAGAAAATAACTCCTTGCCATTTCTGGATGTTTTGGTTGAAAAATCTGACACTGGATTTCTCACCAGTGTATACCGTAAACCCACATTTTCGGGGTTATCCACTCGATGGAGTTCGTTTTGCCCAAAACAAAGAAAAATCAGCCTCATCAAAACGCTCACACATAGGGCACTGATGATTTGTTCCAAGTCTAAACTCGACTCGGAACTTGAAAAACTAACTAAGATTTTTCTGGAGAACGGCTATCCAGAACATGTTATTTCAGTTTACATTAAGGAGAAGATAGGAAATTTCTCGGCTGACGTAAAATTTGGTCCTCAAAAGTGCCCGGTCTATCTAAAACTACCCTGGATTGGTAACAGCTCCCTACGTTTTGAAAGCCAAATAAAACAGGCCATAACAAATTGTTTCTTCGCGGTTAACCCACGTGTTGTTTACAGTACAAAAAAGGCCCTTCCGTCCATTCAAAAGGACTGCGTTCCTACCACAAAAAAAGTTCTGTTGTTTATGAATTTACGTGCCAGTGTGATTCTGGCTACGTAGGACGCACCACCCAAAGATTGGAGGATAGGATAAAACAACACGTTCCATCTAATATTAGAAACAAAACACATCCCCAAAGAGAACAGCCACCTCGGTCTTGCAAATCCAAAATTACTAATAAAACCTGCGATTCTGCTATCGGGCAGCATTTGCTAGAAAACCCAGATTGTGCAAAAAACTATAATGGCGACATGTTTCGGATTATTGGTAAAGCCCGATCGTCGTTCCACCTAGCAGTTTTAGAATCTATCTACATAAGCACAAAAAACCGCTACTGTGTAGACAAAAGGAGTTCGTTTTCACCTTAGGACTCCATTGGTAACATTCTAATAGGCAAGCGGCACTGATTGGTCAACCTTTACAGTCATGTGCTCGTGTTTCTGATTGGCCTATTTCGATCCACAACTGGGTATATATATTTCTTAGCGTAGAGTTTTCGATCTATGTTCTGACGTTTTAAACTCTGAAGAGTGTCAGACGAAAAGCTTTAGTTTACTAAATGTTTGCTTTTTTCAAAGCCACTTACTATTTTAGTTAAATATTTTCATATTTTTCATCCCCTCCCGCATATTTATTTATATCATGTGTCCTCCTATTTTCCTTTCTCCTTCTTCTTTTCATTCAAATTCAAACTCGTTTTTCAACAAAAGGTAAAATTTATATTAATATTAATTGCAATGCAAAATAGCTGGAAAATGAACATTCAGAAAACTCAAGGCGAGCAATCAAGCTATGTTCTCAGTAGCGCAAAGTAGGGAAAAGTTGCACATAATTGTTGGTCACAAGAAATTCAAATCGCCAATCAAAATCAAATGGGACAAGAGTAAATGTTGGAATAGGTTAAATTTAGTTTTTTATTAACTAGCTATAGCTTCCTGTTTTCAGCTTATTGTAGAAGAAAATATTTTACTTTATTTTCCTCCCTTCTCTTAATTTCCCTATTTAAGCCTTTATTTTCTCTCTTTTTCATTTTATTCCGCTTCCATTCCTGTATGCCCTTGTTGTTTTATTGACCCGAAAAGAATGCAGTTTTCTTACCTATAGCTAACGCTTCATCAGGTGTAAGGGCTTCATCCACTTTTTTTGAAATCCCAAGACTTTGCATGCCATCAACAATAGTTGTCTCTTGTGCTGGAATGTTTGGTGCAGTAACTTCAGTCTTTTGTTGAGTTTGAAGTTTATCAATTGATGACATGAGTGGAAAATCTATAAAAAAGTTACATTACTGCTCCCACCACAAGAAATGTTTCGGGCACATTAATTTAATTACTAGCCTAAAAAAACTTGCATAAGGGTCTTAAAAACCCTCTGTCTTTAAATGCCAAACAATCCCTGGATTAATCAAGAATCTCCCCTTTGAAAAATAAATGTATGGAAATTTAATATAACTCGGCGATTTAGCAAGCAGTGGCGGATACCGACTGGGTTTTGGATTTGGGACAATTTTGTGACTGCGCCCACTGCAAGCTCGTGGAATATGCGTAATGCCCTCTGAAGGAAATTGTGTACCTAGAAAATACTGAACTTTGTATTTATTCATGATGAAGAGTCTTGTTGGAAGTCCTTCAACATTGCTTCCTTTGTTGAGTGACTTAACTCTGGCGCCTGAAATCTCTGCTACCATCGTACTAATTACTACTTACCATGGGTTGCTACTTTTATTTTCTCCTTGAAAGATGTGTCATTAAAAGCTCTGCTTGTTATGTTAGCATCAGCGACAACATCCATTCTGTTATTATCACCAACTTGTACTGATGAACCATAGAAATTGAAGTTATATATGACACCTATATTGTAAAGAATTTAGATCTTTTAGATCTAGATGAATCAAACCATGGGGAATAAACCATTAGATTGTAATGATTCAAACATAGGCGTAGGAGTAAGTCAACTTGATGACTCTAAATCTGCTGTACATGATCCGACCAAACAAAATCTAAAAAAGTTGCTCAAAATAATGAGTCTGCTCAACTGTTTTTATCTATGAAGCATAACCTCAGTCGCATGTTCATAGCACTATATAAAAATATGATGCTGTACTGCTCTAGGGGTATGGGAGGGTTGCAACTGCCATCAGGAAAAATTTCTTGCATTGTAGGCTCCATTCAAGCAGTACTTTCTCAATAGAGAAATAACAAGATCAATATAATTTGGAATTGCTTACCACAGGAAATAAAATCTGCAGAAAACCTGATCCAATTCAAAAGATTAATTAAAAACTGGGATGGGTCCACCTGTACATTACAAACAATATTAAGTCCCACTACAGCAATCCACTACACCAATGAATTCAAATAAACCCATATTATTCTAGTTTTTGCTCTGTTCTGCTTACAGGTTGTTCTGGTTTATTTTTTCAGATAAATGACTCGACAGCCTGCAGTCAATATTTTTTGTTGAAATGATCAACCAGAAAAAGCAATGTAAATATTAACCTTGCTTTTCCTGCTTTGGTGGTTTTTGATCTGAAACTTCATCTGTACCGCAAAGTCGTTCTTTGTCTTTTGTAGCATTTGGCATTTCAACAACTAGATATGTAGTGAAAATATTAATGGAGAATACCACTAATCCAATTAGATTCTAATGTACAAAGTAAAATTAAAAATGGAAAAATTAAATTCTTTAAGTCTAGTAGCTTTGCTACCATTATAAGCTCAACTGTTTTTTTAATAATCCTCCAAGCATGGTGGGGGATTTTAATGTTTAAAGGCAAAGGCTGACACTTGATATTACACACTCAAAAACAATTAGAAGTGGAATATTCATAGAAATTTCAAGTGAGACTCTGATGGATTACCAAATGACAAGTAAGGCAATGATAAAAACTGGAGATTCCCAGCAAAACTGGGTGACTTTGATGGTAACCAGTTCAGTTAATAAACTTATATCCCATACTGCCTATAAATAAACCCATAAAATAAAGGGCACAACAAACTTTGCTACTCTTACATCCTCTTCAAACATTTAATTTTTCCTGTTTACTTTTAACATAGTTGCAGGTCTATCATCCAAAGCCCCATTTGTTAGGTCCCGATGCTTACCATTTTCTTATTAGCCTCTTGAACATTTTTACATACTCTACGAATTGTTATTTTACGAACTGATCTATACCTGGTTCCTTCATTTCAGGGGCTAACTCATCTTCCTTTTTACTCTTCATATTATCTGTAAAAACAATCATTCAATTAGCTAAATAATACGAAAATCAAAGAATAGTTTGAATAAAATCCATACAATTTTTATGTAAAGTTTGCCCCAAATACAACTGCTTGTTATAGAGTTTCGAAGCATGACGTCATTAGAATATGTTTTTAGAATCACTAAAATCCCCCTTTGTATAAACCGGTTTTACTTGTTTGACTTGTTTTTTCTTACATATAGTTGTTCTACTTCTTTTTCAAATGTTGTTTTTGTTCTGGTTATCTGTAAACAAGCTTTGAAATTCTCAAGTTACAAGGGGATGTGTGCTGACATGTACACTCGTGTATTCAGAAAGGTTCTGAATATCTTTGCTTTCAAAACTCTTTGTTCAGCCACACAGTTTTTGCCTGAAACTGATGTCATGGTCAGTCTAAAAACAAAGTGGATATATTCATGATGGCCCTTGAATACCTTGTGGGCTACTTGTGGGCCTTTGGACTCATTGGAAAATAAAATGGATCAAGAAGACTTTACACTAGCTGTGAAAACAATTTAAAATGTGAGGAAATTGCTGCAAGCTCCTTTGCATGCAGTGTTATAATATCTTAACATTCAAAAAGAATTTTGTTTGTATTTTAATTTTGAATTATATTAAAAAGCATATGCATATAGCATGCTCATGCATATGTTTGAGCATGCTCAAAACAAAGTTGGTATACATGAATACCTGAATAACCTAGCTTGCTGCTATTGGTACTAATTCTATCCATGGAAATTGCCACCAAATTATTATAGCTTCTAAGAATCTTGACACAAAAATATTCTTCCTTGAGAATAAATAAAAGATAGACAATCAAAATCACTGCTTCCTGAAAAAAAGCAAAAAGACAAATGAGTGAATAAAAAAAAATACCTTTATCTAAGTTTTCTTTGGCCAGTCTAATCTCTAGAAGAATTTTTTTTGCATTAGCTTCAAAATCTTCAAAGAGCTTGTAGTAGATTTTTCCACTAATCAAGATACCAAGTGCAGAATCACCTGGAGGGTGATAATTTTCCACTTTCACTGGAATAATAATTTTTTTCATAGTATGTGAATGGTGGTATTCTGATTTGCAATTGTGGGATTCAGAATAACCCTCTGATATCAATAAGATTATTATATTAGAGTATGAAACTGCTTTAGCCATCCCTGTTAGCATGTCACCAAGCATTTGCTCTTTATCTATCCAAACTGTATAACCAGCTCTCTTCAGATATTCATTAAGTCTTTTTGCATAATCCTCTCCACTTTTCCATTCATAAGAAATCATGACATCCCATTCTTTTTGTTTAGATGCCATCATATCTAAGAAAAACACATTTAAATTAAAGTGTTGTGCTATTAGTGTTTACAAGGAGTATTTACTCTTCACTTATAGGTAATGGGTTTTCATAATGATTCAGATATGGAAATCTGACAAAAACCCAAAAATATCAGTGTTTCTAAATTTGATGCCTAGAAATATCAGAATTGTATCTATTGCTTTTGCAGGACCCAAAAACATCATTTCTGATAAAGATTTAACACAAAAATATCACTTTGGGTATGCATTTGACCCAAAAATATCGGACTGACCCCCCGTATGTCTATATGCTGAGTGCCCCCCCCCCCCTTCGACTTGTAGCTTAGTCATCAACTTGGCAAAAAAGCACAGAAAGCCTTATAAGGTGTCAGCTGAGTTTAGCTTGCTGAAAGAAATAATTAATTCTGAAGGATGCTATTTGAATTCCCTGTCCTCCTAATAACCAACTGAAGTTATTTTTTGGTGTGCCAAAAAACGATACAAAACTTTCAACTTCACAAAATCTCAGTTCAGCTTCTGTTTTGTTAAAAGAATTCATCATACTCGTTCCACTGAAATGGATATATTGAAATTTTGCAAATCCTTTCTTATTCCATATCGACAATGCAAAACTGCAGGACACATTGATTTTTGCCCTATTTATTGCATGATGTATGCAAAACAAATTCATATCTCAATAGCGAAATCGAGTTAGGTTTAAAATTTTTCTGCGACATGTTCCAGTAATCAAGAACTGATGAATACATAGACCAGTAATCAAGAACTAATCATTTAAAATTATTACCAACTACAGGCCCTTCAGGCAGGAAAACAGCGCAGAGGCGGATAAAATGTTCGATGAGAAACATGGCGAAGGGGAAGAATCCGGTTCGGGATTAACTTCGTGTCATACATGTCGAGGAGTTTTTTGACTGTTTCAACGAATCACAAATCGCCTAGGGTCAGGGAACACTCTCCCAAGAATATGACATCAAGCAGAACATAGCACCACACCGGATTGTTTATGCCCGACCTAATACCTTACGCGACAGCCTAGAATCACGGAAGCAACCTTCGATTCCATCACTCTTACATTTTTCTGGAGGAATAATCAACGTATCAACTTTAATTATGTAGCCGAAATAATAAAAGTTAACCGATAAAAGTCATACCCTTGGCCTTGATCCCAGCGTTTCCTTGCAATGGTCTTAGCACAGATCTTAACCAAGATTGGCCCTGCGCATACTCATTTCTTTTTCCGAGAATTAGCCTCACTTTATAATGACGTCATTTCCCATGAACCGCATTTGCCGTCGACCTCCATGCCATGCCCTGGTGCAATTAGCCCCCACTGTCCCTTCTGGCCATTCTACCCCCTCTGCTCCCTTTGACCCTCTTGAAGATTACAAATATTTAATATGTTTGTATTATTCACGTTTGCAGTTCTAGGGTGGATGCTTATTCGAGGGGGTGGGGGGCTTTTTCGAGGGGGGAAATTCGACGGGGGGGGGCAATTCGAGGATTTACGGTATGCTCCGCGGTCTAAGGACTTATTTTCAGAATCAAACGAAAGAACAACGACAAAGTCTCGGAACAACAAGATATGTATTCACGAAATGTTTTTACTAGTAGTACTGCAGTTTAAATAGGGCAAAATCAATGTGCCCCGCAGTTTTGCATTGTCGATATGAAATAAGAAAGGTCTTGCAAAATTTTAATATATCCTTTTACAACTAATCAGAGAACCTTTCACGAGTATTCTCATTAAACGAACTGAACTAATTGTGTTAGAATTTAAATACATAATTGTGCAACATAATGGTATGGCTCAAGGGACAAATAAATGATACGAGAAGGTCTGTTTAAAATCTGTGAGGTTAATAGGATTAAAAGATATAATGCCGAGAAAATACACGATGTGTTACTGAGTTGGTTAAAAAAACGAGAACGTTGAAAAACAAGCAAATTAAAATGCTGAGCAAACGCGTTTATTATGACAGGAAACAACAGGAAACAACAGAAACTAGTACAAACTAGTACAAACGACAAGGAAACAACATGAAACGATCGTTGTCTTAGCGGAAACTACCAGTCTTCAAAACGAGGCAAGTGGCGAAGCCAGCTCTGGAGAGTTGGTCATGCACTTGGGCAAAAATATAAACAGGGTTTTTGACACCACGGCAAGGTACCCAATTTAAGTTAAGGTTAGATCAGTTTCCTTGAGAAAAGTATTTTCAGCTATTGTGAAAATACCCAGAAAACTTTTAAAAATTTGCAAAAGAGTAATTTTCAGAACTTTCTTGAGACATGTTTTGAAGAAACCTTGGCTTTAGGTGCTAAACATGTTTTTAAATTCTGAAATTAAAATTTCAACTTGTTTTTAATGTTAACTTGCTTTTAAACTCTGACATTAAATTTATTAATATTTACTATTTCAAAAGCAGTTTTATTCACATGATTAAACTGTCAGATAATGAAGGAAGGTTTTTTTAGATAACACAGCACAGTTAGATTTTATTCTCACAACAGTATATATATAAAATTTCCAAATTGTTTTGCTCTAATAAATACACTGACAAGACAAAGATAAGATAAATACACTTTTGCTCTGACAAGATAAATACACTTTTGATGACCCTTCCCTAATTCCTTTCTTAGAATTATTGTATTTACAAGTACAAATAGTGCAATTTTACAAATAAAAAAATTAATGCCCCTAGTCAATGTTCATGCTACACCTCATTTTTTTAAATTCATTATTCTTAATTTATCAAAACAGATTATAATCAGAAAATGGATAGTTCTCCTCTGAAACAATCTCAATACTCTCATCTCACAAAAATCATTAACAAAAATAGCAATTATAACGTAAATACTGAAAAGGTTAAGACAACATTAATTTCATGCCTCGTTGTATCTCAAACTTGCATTGCATGTCTCTAAAGAGCAACAACAATGAAGCATTTGTGTTTCTTCTACTAACAACAAGTTCTAGAGACACTCATTTTGAATATTTCAATGGAAATTTAGCATGTAAGTCCACCAGCCTTTCCATTATCAAAGCATGGAATACTTTTGGCTTGCCAATTATCAGCACAGCAATATAATGATATTAAAACCAGGCAGTTTTTTTCATTGTTTTTCTTGCAATATGAGTGTTGCCTGCCTTATTATCAGGCGCCGTAGGCCTAGTTCGTGCATATCATACCCTCGTTGACACAGGCCTAAATATATGTGTTAGCAAACATAGTCCACAACAGGAAGAATCTGTTCCACTGCCAACTTTTATTTTGCTACATCAATCCTTTAAAACCATGGAACTGTTACTTTTCCTCATTTCGTTGCTGCTATATTACTTGCAGGGTAATATTTCACGAAATCTCTTTCCTCGTTCTACCTTCTTTAGGGATTTTCAGAAGTGTGTAGGGAAAACCTACGGGATTAAATCAAGAAAAATAGATACTTTTGAATTGTAGGGATTTCTTTTAGTTTGCGGCCAAACAATCAAATTACCACCTATTTCCTCAGGGCAGTTTCCGAAAAGGGTATAAAACCAGTTGCAAAGAAGCAGAAGCCAATTGATTACACTCCTCCCTAAAGTACTCGTCGCCAGATGGTTTTTTCCTCTTGTTTCTACCAGTGGCGTACCCAGGGCTGCAGGAGTGGGGGGTCTGTGGCGTGGCCCCCAGAAATTTTTTGGGGCCACGCCCTTCAAACACTCGCAACGCCCTTTTTGCTAAATTTTCCCCCATTATTTGATCATTTTAGCTACGGTAAATAGCAAAGTATTTTACAATTGTTATTGACACAAGCAATAGTATACTACCACCCCCCCAATGAGTTTTACATCGTTTTTGGACAAATCTCGAGGACCATATTTTAGAAAAGTGGGGGGGTCCAGACCCCCCTATTCCCCCACTTGGGTACGCCACTGGTTTCTACTCATTTCCTGTTATAGTTACCACGCTTGGAAATCCCTATGAGCATATTAGCTAACAACGGGCCTTTTTCCTCAGCGTATCTTCATACTTCAAACTCCCCACTTCAATCTTATGGTAAAAAATCAAAGTCATTAATTGCTTGATCCTCTAATTTTTGTCCCTTTAGTGCGCCGTGTGAGCGCTAAAATCTCTCAGCTGAATCGGCACTTTCATCTCCTTACAGGCCCAAATGTTTCGGCTGAAACTTTCTTTCTAATTCTGGTGGCAATCCTTAAAACTTCTTCATTTATTGTCGTTTGATAAAAACATATGATAACATGTTGTCGTATTTTCATTTTGTACCTCAGTTGTCCAGCATCCTTCTGTCTTTCTACAAAGACGTTTCAGAGTAAAATTTAATCCAGCAAATTATTTCATAGATGTCAGGCAAAATATCGTGGTATTCGCGCCACGGACGAGAAACAGCATAATGATCATAGCTTCAATGTCGCATGTAGCTAGCACGAAAATCTCTTCAACCCTTTACTTAGGCTCCCTTTCAAATTCGGGGGTTTTGGTACCCTTGGTACTGATTTCTAAGGATTTTAATTTTTCTACATCCTCAAGGACACCCTCAACGACAATACATAGGGAGGTTGCGCATCCAAGGAAGTCCTTCTTTTTCCAAATGCTCTCTCTAAATACTTTGTGTCCACCACGACCTTTCCTCTTCTTTTCTAAAACTAAATTGGTAGAACTAGTCTTTGCAGGATAACTTGATGCTGGACTATCTGTATACATCGATCTGTATCACGGTTTGGTGTAACAAATTGATGCATTCCTGTGGCTCAAAATCAGTACGACAGGTACAGTTTAAGAGGCACGACGATATTTGTTGGTTTGGCTGCAATTGATTTTTCAATAGAGGGCTTTAAAGCTTTGAATATGAAATCTATGTGGCAGCATTTGTGGACTGGGGCACAGGCTACTCAACCCAAGTATAGAATATGTCATCTAAAGGATCGTAATCAGAGGCAGAAACAGTAGGGTGTTGTGTTGGGGAGCAAAAGCTTCTCCCCTAGCTTTTGCTCGCTTTTGCTAACGTCATTAACACAGTTTTGAGTGCTATTGTCGGTAATTTTTGTCATTTCTCGGCAAATTTGGGGCAAATTTGTTTGTTCTTGGAGGATCCCCCTCTCCAGACCTGAATGAATTTCCGCCTCTGATCGTAATGTCAGTATTTGAATTAATCCCAATCCCAACATTTGGACAACTTTTTTTCTCAAATGCCAACATAAATCCGCGAATCTTGGATCCAAGCAGATCCGATCCCGTGTAAACATAACTCTAATAGCCCTCATAAGAATATGAATATCGCCCACGAATTTGTAAGAAGGATCGTCGTGCAGGGGCACTGCTACCCTCGGAGCCAGAGCTTGAGAGACTCAAAGGATGAAGAACGGGGAAAAGGGCACTGCAGAAGCGCATTACTTCTGCCATGCGTATAGATACAAACTTGAAATATCAAACTGCGAACAAGAACAACAATAGTTAATGAAAATTCTCATCGGATCGGATTGGACCCGCCTCTGGCCATTTGTAATTTTCGAAACACGTATATCCGGTTGAAAACCGGTGTCAGACTCGGTCCCCTGAGAACTATTGAGGATAATTCAAAAAAAGAGAGCTTTCTTTTGATTGTTTCTTGATAATTGCTACCATAGAAAATTCAGAATTTAATGCAATTAATGCAAAAATGCAATTCATTGGACAAAATAATGTCAAAGTTCAGTTTCAAATGGCAGATTGAATGCATTGTTTGGGCAATTTTCGTCTTTTCTATAAATATATAGAGGTACGGGGTACGGGCAGAAACGATAGACCCGTGAAAACATTGCTTTGGCTTGGTGCTTGATGAACTTCTGGTCTTGTAAGTACTTATGTACAAATTGATATCATTATTTCTTAACTGTATTTACTAAATCATCCACAAAAGTTATTAATGGACCCCTTTAGATGGCACGTAGCGGACTCGAGCTTTTGCTTTTGGCAGCAGAGCATCCGCTGACCTATCCAAAAGTGAGCGATCCAGTGATCAATCAAACTTACAACATTCGATGGTCAAAAAACTCTCCGACGCGTATGGTGCGAGGTTAACTGGACTATCCAATCCGGATTCGGAGTAGCGTGTATGGTGCGAGTGTTCTATACACCAAAAACTTGTACAACTTTGCCTATACGACATCGATCACTTTATGACAGACCCGTAATTAACTAATATTAAATTCACATATGCGGTCAACGGTGAAGCATATGTAAATAGAAGATGCCATTATACGTTAAACACCAATCACGAAGACAAATGTAAGGGATTTGCCAGCAAAAATCGTCCCGGGTACAAATTTGCCCCTTTAGTCGCCAATCACATTTTGCTTTTTCTAACCGTTAAAGTAAACATGAAAGGCAAACTTTATGATGCACTTGTCACCTGTAGCCGCGGAGCCAACAATCTGAAGATTTCACCCCCACTTTCTACAGTAGGTTTGACCTCATATTATTGTTTGCATATGTACTTTGGTAACAATATGCTGGTCAGCAAAACCAATTTCCGGGGCTCAGGGTACCACAACCTCCCAAATGTTGCCCCAGAGAACCGTTTCTATCTCACAAGTTACATGTCCAAAAAGTTACTGTAACAGAAACACCAGTGATGGAGAAATTAACAAAATTTATCAAAAATTTTGGTAGTTACATGGAGTCAGCACCCTTGATAAACTCCCCTCAAAAAAGTTTTTCACACAAAACGTTTTCATAAAAAGATATTTTGCCAGGTACTGAAATGATAGTAGGCAAAAGCAATACAATAACTTACCAAAAATATGTTATTATAACAAACGTTACGAGAAAGTGTTGGGATACAGAAAATATAGAATTGGCCCCAGAATGCTCTCTTGAGGTACAGCAGAAAGGCACCAGTGACAAATTGATCTCTGTTTTCTCCTTTATCATGTATTAGCACCATAATATTTTATATTTTTATCGGATTATATTGTAAACAGTATCGTATGCTTTAGGAAAATCAAGAAAACCTCAAAAAGATGATTTTTCTCTTCTATGACATCGATATCACTGAAGACGGCTGTTGCTCAAGCACTGGCGCCTCAACAACCCAAATTTGTGGAAAAATGAACTCTTCCTTCTTAAGGAAGTTACTAATACTTACATGCTCATGAGGTTTCCGATGATTTTATTTAAGACTAATAAAATTGATACTAGAAGGTAGTCTGAACATAAATTGTCAGCATTGTTAACGAATACAACTATCTCATACATGAAGTAGCTGAGAATGCCTGCCAGAATCAAAACTACATTTACTGATACAGTTATATAGTTACGTCAGCGGGCAAAGTTATATAGTTAAGTCAGCGGGCAAAATAGCCTGTGATCAGTCTCAGATCCAGAAAGGCTAGGAAAAAGAAAGGTTTTCTACATTAGGGCTTAGGCCTAACCCGATCGCTCGTCCCGTATTGACTTGGTGCTATTAGACCATTCATAAAACGTTACGACAGGCACAGCGCCACTGTGGGGCATTTCTGTTCAAGAAGTAAAATTATCTAAATCAATTCAGCAGCTTCTTGTTATTCACATAGATATGCACGCTGAACCAATGGTCATTCTTTATATTTTTCCCCAACGTCTGTCACTAGAGTTTTAGCATGACTCCTCCCTAAATTTTAGTCTGGGAGATGCATTTTCAGCCTTTCTAGAAGGCTCAATTTTAAAAATTTTCGTCCTCAACCTCGGAACCAGCCGGTGGGTCCTCCTATGTCATTATACTTGCTTCTTTGCCCCCCTAGGTCCAATTTCGTGCGTCTCCCTTCGTTTTTTTTGCTGAAAATTTATTTTATTTATATACCCATATGTGGGGTCTTAATACATTTTTATCCATAAATTGTTTCAATTCGTCTACACTTAAAAGGTTTTCCCTGTTGACTATTTAACCAATGGAAATGTCTTTTTTTTAAGTTATAGGTTGAGTTCGACGAACAATGAAGACACTACTTTATCTCACGATACTAGTCGTAGCTTTCAGTTCCCAAGGTATATCGCTCAGTACCAGCTGTCCGTTTGCTTTTGAATTTTCTTATTTTTTGAATCTTTAAAAAGTGCAATGGTTTTGACTTTGAACCTTTTTCAAGTATTAGCTAACGAGGTTGAAGACTACGATGAAGATTCTAAAGACCTGAGAAACGCAGATGACATTGAGGATGAAATGGACGAAGAAAGCATGAGTAAGTGGATACCAACTGCCACATAGAAATTATTGCCTAAATATACACAAGCAGTAGGGGTGTCAAGTAAGTGGGCTCATAAAATTCATACCTCTTTGTCAAAATTCAGAGAGGTCTCTTTGATATTGGGTTTGACGAATTTTGTGTTGGTGATTCTACAGTGTTGGATGTGGGCATGGACGTGGTTATGGGTTGTAGCCTCCAGAAGCTGCTTAAAGGCAATCTGTCTCATTGTGGATTGGTTAACGAGAACAATAGGTGGAACAATAGCCTAAACACGATTCCAGCACTCCGCCATATTTTTTACAATGCGATAAATTAAAGGGGGACTGGAAACAATAAAAAAATCCCTTTGTTCTTATAACCAATCAACATTGTGACAGATTGCCTTTAAAGCAAACCTCTGTCCTAATTTTTAAGGACGGCACCACTGACAAGGTGGTTGAGAACAATGACAAACCTTTAGGCACCTTACGTACAGTTGACCATATGTACAATCACATAAAAACTATGGCTGACAGCACAATAGGCGAAAGCTGGAAAGTACTGAGTTATACTTCAGAACTTATCGTGAGAATCAAAATCCAGCAGCTGTGGCAGAAAAAGTTAAAGGCAAACAACTTTTATTAATGAATCTGGAATATGAGACTGTGTTGTTATTAAGTGTGGCAATAGCAGAACCTTTTATCGTAACGCTCCGGAACAGTTGTCTTTGAAACACCCATTGAAGAAAACATCAAGTAAGTCTGACTGAACTCTTTCAAATATATCTATCGAATGTCAAACCAAAAAACTTATGACTCTCGCTATCGTTTCTTCATTTCGCTGTGTGCTGTCTTATGATGTTATTATCAATTCCAAAGTCTGGTCGACTTTACAATCCAACTCTTTGCGAACCACTTGATGGTTATTCCTACCCCAAAGCCTCTTTGATATAAAATCAAACGGTCACGCTTGAATGTGGAATCTAAGTAGGGCTTCTTAAAGCTTTTCTGGCTCTACCATAGTGATTCTCATTTTAAAGAGTTTTTCTTGCTTTTACGAAGTAATGGATGCCATTCCTGGTCGAAGGCGAAGAAGGGATGCCAGAAGACGAGCATCGAAGCAGAAATGCAGCGGATATAAATGCCATAGATGCAGCTGGTGCAAGCGTTTGAGAAACCCTGGTAGATGCAAGAACTTGAGAAGAATGAAATGCAACAATTGCATTTGCTAAAATGAAAAGAGCAATATAAGCGAAAGGTATCAAAAATGCCAGTTATTTGATATAAACAGTTTTTGTTATTTTTAAGAGCATCTCTTATACGCCTTGCAGGGGCGGATCCAGGATTTTTGGTGACTATAGCTCAAATATTTTGGGATCGGGACCACGCCCTCCTTGCTTGCGGGACACGCCCACTATATGGGCAAATGATATAACCATGTGTGTTTATAGTTGCTTCGTATTAATAAATATTCCTTCGAACATCCTTTTTCTATTTCCAGGGACGCCAGAGAAGGGGGTGTGGGGGTACAACCGCCCCTGTTGCCCTTTGGCAGAAGGTGTAATAATCAGAGAGATTCATATAAAATTCTGAACTTCTCAAAACATGTAAAATAGTTATATATGCCGAAAATTAGCAGAAGATCGAAATGAAATTGCAGTTACGTATGAATCAAAAGCCCTTTTACTCAAGCCTGTCCCCCCCCTCTCGCCGCTTGGTCGTTCCGCCGTCCCTGTCTATTCCCTAGTAGGTCTTTGCCTTTGAAGCTACATTACAGGGGACCCAGGATGTGAAAACGAGCTATAGTCCACTGTTGCTTTACAGGGGACAGAGAGCGGAGAAGTAACGTCGATACTCATATTCTATTGGTTAAAAGGCCATTTTCAAACCTGACTATAGCTTCACTATAGCTCGCGCCCAGGGGCGGCTGGGAGAGATTTTAAACTGCTATTAGAAAAAATCGTGTCAGGGCGTGGCTACCGCTGCTTTTACTTCCAACCACACCCTCTTCAATGGTTGTTTTCAACATTGCACTGTTTTTTCTATTCATAAAGAGAAAAGCAAAAAGGGGGGGGGGCCACGGTCGGAGGTATGTTTGATCTCCAGTGCAACATGGCCCATTGTCAGACTTATCAGACTTATAATTTTAATTTTGATACTAATCCCAAAAAGATTGTAAAGTTGTAACACGTTTCTTAGTTCTAAATAGAATTCAGAGACATTTTTTCAAATTTTTACTGAAACGACTTACATTGGAGTACATATACAGTTCTGAAGTCGTGTCTACACACAAATTCCGTCTTTCAATTACGACTGTAGGCTTTGGCTTCGACGGCTTGCGGCATGCAGATAAATATCATCAGCTTAAAGTGAAAAAGGCCTTCTGTCCATAGCCGTAGCCTCTTTTTTGTTGCTATTAACGGCCCTCTTTTAATAGCAAAATCATATCGGCAAGTATCGTACATTGAAATACTCCTTAATAAGGACAAATATTTCTAAAAAATGCTCATTGTTAACATACAAAACCAAAGCGCCATATTTTCAAATTCAATTTATGTGTAGATTTTAAATTTTTTGATGAAACTAACGTAAGAAGAGCTTGAGAATAAACTACATGTCGCTACGCCAAAAAATAAGAGAACCCTAGCTTTCATGTGTTTAAACGAAGTCGCTGTTGGTGTGTTTATTGTTGTTGTGAATAGAGGATTGTCTGTCAGTATGTCGTTGAAACACCCAACGTAAACTAGAAACGGCCATTTGATTTATTTTGAATGCAATATGCCACAGGAATGGAAGGGTGAACGGAGGAATCTTGCTATTAGAAGTGACCCGGCTAATAGCAAGTCCGCATATATTGGGTCTTTCACAACAGCATGATTGGCCAATTTACGTCACACAAGGAGACACAAACAAAGGTGGATATAAAAGTTGCTATTAGGATTCACAAACCTAATAGCAAAATTTCAGGGCTGTGGCTGTAGTATTAGTTTGAGGCCGTCCGATGAATGCGTCACAAGAAGTGTCGCGATAAGCGTAGGTCTTTTTTTGAAAGGATCAAATCAGTTTCAAGAGTAGCGGCTTCTGCTCGCTTCACCATGGCCATATCACGCCATATCATTGCAAAATGGCAGGAAAACAGTTAGCTATCCAAGTAAACTGTTTTTGCCGAGGATTTTCCAGTGCTAGTTTCATTATAAGTTTCATTCAAGATATATGACCAGTAGATTATGGCAGCCTGTGCTGAAAAAATTTGCTATTAGACTAAAAACGCTAATACCGCTCCCAGCCGCCCCTGCTCGCGCCAAAAATTATAGTACGGGTTTCATTGTCTTCGATGCCTTTTCCAGAGCAAATCCCCAGACCGATTATAGCTCGGAATATCCACTGTAGCTCAATTCTGGTTGGTTACTGTCAACAAAGAACGAAACTTCTGATTCGTCTAAGTTTTAATATTAGACCATTCTGCGCTCAGTGTTTTATATCTTATCTGGAGAGGCATTGTGATGACACATTGCCAGCATTGCATGTTTGTTAATCGCATTTGATAACCTATACCGCTGCTTTCAAATGTTGATAGTAAACACTTGTGGGCATAAAAACATTTTTAGGGACTGCAAGGAAACTTTGTATTTCGAAAATCAAATACTGCGAATTTGACTATAGCTCGAGCTACAGTTGCTATAGTCTGGATCCGCTCCTGCCTTGTTGCATCTGTGTGTTTCTAAGTAATCATACCTCAGTTGATTTAGAAGCCAAGCACATTTCTGGTAAGCCATGGAAGGCGCTCATAAGAGAATTGCTACGCGCTTCAACTTTTTCGGTTAAGACTGATGGGTCATTTTTTCCATTGATAGTGGGGAGGAGACAAACCGCATTACGCGCCCCCCTGAAACAAACAAAAGCTTGAACAGCGCCCACCCTAAAAAGCGCTCACCCAAAAATTTCTAATTGATAAAAACAGCATAGAAAAAATGCTTGTAACCGGTTATTAAAATTCTAAATAAGGTGCACTTAGGCTATATGACTTTTCATACTTAAATTTAAAGTGAATGTATTTTGTTTTTAGATTTTGCAAGATTTAAACAAATTTTGAACATAGAAATTACTTCTCAATTGATCCTTTACAATTATTTTTGTTGAAAAACTATTTGAGTGAAGTGACGAATAGTACAGAAAGCACCCATCTTCGAAAAGGTGCCCCCCTGAATAATCACCCTCCAAACCATCAAAATTTCAAAAGAGTGCTTTTTAGAGTATTTACGGTACTGAGTATTGTCAAGAGGTACTTGCGTCTTTACCGAATCTAGAAAACAGGAAAAGAATCATTTGAAGGAGAGATTTAAGCCTTTATTTCTATCTGGAATTTTCTTTGTTTTTTTGAAGAAGATTGTGTTCTGCAAAAACTCTCAGTAAGCCACATGAAGTATAAAAAAGTGGCCAATAGACGTATGCATACGCTTGCCTCTGGAAATCATTGTTTCTTTTAAGCCTATCATCGCCCTTACTAACTCTCAAAACTTTGCTTTAGTTCACTGGAAATAATGGCAATGAAAATTTTGCATAAGGACTTGCATCTGAGCATTAACAAAAAATATACATGGGGGTATTTTTCTATTTCTAATAGATGATTTAAAATGAAGGGTGTATGTAGTTTCTCCAGTCTGGTGATTAAAGAGTCATTACAATTACATTTGCACGAGATCCCTCCACGGTTTCATCAGAAAAATTCTACGATAATGCGTTTCGACGAGTTATAATTTCCTTTCTGCTTGCGCCTGGAATAATCAATTCCATTATCTTTGTTGAAATAAATGTAATAAGATGGATCAAAAAATTAATCATCGTCATTTTTGGCCATGTAGCAGTAGCTATTTCTCGGAATTTTAAAAATAACCAGATTTCCTCTTTTTTAGCTTTGCTATTTACTACATTCCACTTGGTCAAGCACTCAAGATGATATAACTTACTGGTTGATGTAACTTTACGCTTATTGATTCTTTTCACCGCAAAATAGTTTTGTTTTTAAAATGTTACTTGAATGTTATTCATGCTTGCTTGAAAGATTTGCAAAATATACATGCATTTTGAGGAAGCTTGAATTTAAATCTTCACTGTGGAATTCTCCTTGTTATTTTCAATTTTTATATGCATATTTGAATCAGGGGCGTTGCGACCGGGGGGAGGGGGTTTGCAGGGTGTCGCTTTAGGTTATTCAGAAACCTTCAGATCTTAAAATCAATAAAGGATCAAGGAAAGGTAGTTGCTCCGTTGGTTAAATATGACATTCCTTGATATGAATGACTATAAACAAACTAAGTTAATGATATGAGATTTCTTGTTTGAACTAAATCCGAAAATCCAGGCCCTCTTTTGTAAAATTGTGCCTTGTGTCCATTTCCCCTAAAGTTTCGGTAGAAGCGTCAACTGCAATTCACGATGAGCTCCAGATCTTTTTCAACATTCAAAAGGATTGCTAGTATGGAAAGAGGGATCTCAATTGACAACCAGTGGTGCTTTTTACCAGGGGCTGACTGGCTCCAAATTTAGGGCCCGGGCAAATTCGTCGAGAAAGGGGCCCCGAATTTCAGATTAAGTTTTACGGGTATCTTTTGTGGCAACATTTTTAAGGCTGGCCTAAAAGGCTGTTGGAATATTGCTTTTAGTTTTCCTTAATTTACACCACATAACTTAAGAAACGCCAGATTCATCACAGTGGAGCCACATTAAAAACGAAATGGATTTAATACCGTATCATACAAATGTAGCCAAATATGGGACTCAGTTCCAAACGAAATAAAATACTCAACAACTTTACAAATATTCATGAAAAATCTCAGAATCTTCATCGTTCAATTGTACTTGTGATCTTTGCAAGGAACTCTAAATAAATAAAGAAAGAAAAAACCAGGGATGTAGGCATTGGCGTAAAAGATAAACATGGGGGTTCTACAATCCATTATTTGGGTATTGTGATGTAGGCTAAGAGGAAAGAGAAAATCATGCCATTGTTGGGGAAAAGTTATCGTTTTCTAGCTAAATGACTTTTAAATGGGAGAAGAATGTAGTAAAGAAGATTTAACGGCAAGTTGTGATCGAGAATTTATTTTTTCTATAGTTTATGAATTTCTAGGGTAAAATCTGGCTGCATTACGCGTCGCTGTAGTGTTTCTACCACTAAACTTTTGATTGGTGGATGGCTAAACCCCTAAAAAATAAAAGTCTGCAATGAAATAGTATCATCCAACACAGCAAATCATGGGCCTAATGGAATGTCTCAGTTATTCAAGTAAATCTTGATATGTAATTTCCCAGTCAAAGCACATTGGGGGTTGATAGTTTTTCCGATCATTAGTTGAGCAGCCAGGTTAATTGATTGGTTGAGCAGCAGTCAATATGGAAACATCAGTAGAATAGGCAGGGCTGGCGTGTTTAGATTGCTCCGGGGTTTACTAGAGGTCATCACCATGGTTAGGAATTTTGGCCGAATTCAAGAAAAAGTTTGGAAATATGACATTATAGGGATTTGGCAGAAAAGGCATCTAAAATATTTACAACTAAACATCAATCTTGACTAAAGGAGGATCCTAGGCAATGCCTGTTAGGTTTCTTTCAAAAAAACCCCCATGGTTCAAAGAGGTTTGATTTTGACATAACAATGGGAAGGAAGTTGGAGTTGGTTTTATAATAAACTTTAAGCGTTTAACAATGCATGACTACGAAGAACAACATTCTAACAACGAGGAATGAGTTAGAAAAGGTGCAAGCAATGCAAATGTGGAGAGTCAGAATCAAAGCAGCTGACTCTAGTATAATCGGATCTGAAACAAAACAAAACTGAAGAAAAATAGAAGGAATTGGAAAAAGGTTTGAAGTACAACAAAAAGAAGCAATGTCTTAAAAATGTTCTGCGAAGATTCCCTTCTCAAATGAGCATGTAGAAAAGGCTACAGCTTTAGCTTTCTCTTCCTTGCACCCTTATTTGTGGCTAAAGATGACAGTTTTTGACCAGTGAAATGTGTTCGCGTAAAACCAATCTCCTTAAACTTTTCAAGTAATTCTATGAAATGACGTCCCTGATGATAATTCGTTCACAACTACTGACAAACCAAGATCATAATCTCAACTTATAGCGACAAGCGCAACATTTCCGACACACATAACTTTAAGCAAATTTCTAAATGAAACAATGAAAAACCCTGTATAATCTGTAGAAGACAGTAACTAAATATTCTCAGTAAGATATCTTCAAAAGTAGAGAGTCATTCTATTCTTTGTTTAGATGTCAAACTATGTCTACATTTCTTTGAGTATAAAGCTTGTAATGCATCTTAGTCTTCCAGTTGCATCTCGTCTCCTTTTCTTGTTCAGTTTACAATGGCAGACATGTGATGGAGCAAAATTTTTGTGCCAGCTTTCTATGCGTTACACGATTCTTGTCTGACCGAAGAACAAACAAGGAGAGGGGCTGAGCCATCTGCTGTTTTGATGTTTATTCTCAAATCTATCTGGTTGGCAATAAAGTAATCTACCTTTCGAGGAATTTAGTCAAAAATCTGTCATATCCTTGCAAACATTGAAACTGACGGCCCTAAGAGAATTTTTTGCGATTTTGGAACTCCCATTAAGTACCGTCTTATTGCATTAGGAAGAGCGAGCCCTGAGCCCAGAATACTGTGTGCTTACGTGGGGCCCCAAATTTTGGAAAATGTCTTTTTCAGTACTTAGATACCTCAGAGTGATATTTTTATTTATTCTGTATCTACTTATCTCGAGAGAGTCTAGTTGTAATGGCAAGAGAAGAGGGCCCCTACCATACAATACAAAGCGAATTAAGAGTAAAATGAAGAAAAATTGCAATAATTGTGGGAGGGCCCACCGGGCGATCACCCGGTAGCCCAACCTGCCAGTCCGCCCCTGCTTTTTACCTAGCTTTAGAAGTAACTGACAGCATGGTATTTTTCAAGACCACATCAAAATTGTACCAGTTTTTATCTGATGTTCAATTTGCAAAAATAAAAGAATTTTCAATAGGATAAGGAGAATGGCTTTAGAAAAATTTGCTTTAAAGAGTGCATTTTCCAGGGAACTAGAAGCACCAAAATGCGAAAATTTTCTAGTCCTTCAGCGGCAATCATGGTGCCACCTCGGGTAGTAACTATATCCTTTGTCCTTCCGGATAAACATATTTGGCAAAGCTATTAGAAAAGTCTGTTATTATCATAAAAAATGGAAGTTGGAAATTATGTGCCACAGAGTTAGATTGACAAAATGTATTGCAGAGGTTTGTGTCAGCAACTAAAAAATTTCAGGTAATTATTTTTAATTGGGTGGCACGATGATTTGCATGTATAGTGTCAGCCATCAGAAAAATCAACATAATAGATTTTCATGAAAAAATTGAAAAAATATAAAATATACTTCATTGAAGGAATCTGAGAAGGATTTTCTCTCAAATTCATGCCTGATGAAAACCAAAGTGAAGGAAACAAAGGGTGCGCTTTTCTGTTTGTAAGTAAGGGACGAGACAGATGGATGCCGTAATACTTGAGCTAAATAATTGGCAAAATTTACATCATGCAGAAGCTAAAGTTTGAAGACAAACTTTACATAGCTTTGACGGCTGTAGCAAAGTAAGAACCATCTCTTTCTAATTGCTGAGATGCACATTCATTTTAAATGGTTGGTCAATATTTGTCGGATTATACACAAATTCAAACTGATATAAAGTTTTTATGCATGTTGAAGGGTACATAACGCAAGGGTCTTTGATTTTCAAGGTATTTCGGGAAGCAACTTGAGCGCAGTGGCAGTGCCAGCCATAGGCAAGTGGACATACCGACTAGTGGATAAGTGGAAATACAAGTAAAGGCTTAATAAAATTGGGATTGATGGGATTTCAACCAAACAATTAATGCTGATAAATCTAGATAACGTACAGTGCACCCCCACTCCCCACATACTTCTTGATCAGCTTGGCACAAATCTCAAGCATCATTCAATCTGTGAAAAAGTGCGAAGCTCTTATGAGTGCTGCTTTTATCATGGAATGAATTTTAAGCTGGAAAGCATAGGCATTGGAGACATAGGGGCTGGAATGGCTGCAACTCTCCAATCAGGCAACGTTTGTCACATTTTGGTTCAAATCGGGCAGCTCTATCTTAACGAAGTTATTATCTTTGGGCTAGATCCATACTAAGCCACCTAAAGGCTTTGCAACCGCAACCACACTATTGAAATTTGTTTCAGTTGCAAAAAAAATCCGAGGAAAGTCTCTCCGTTTTCAGAAAACATATTGGTTTTGACCGTGACCACACTTAGGCCCAAAAATAGACATTCGAGAAACTTGACGAACATTCGAAGCAAAAACTCTTTTTCTAAAGAAAAAAAACCAATATAAAAAAAACTCAAAACAAAACATATAGCTATATTATTAAGCCATGCTCACCTGCAAATATTTTCCAATTTCCCGGAATATTTTCAGAGAAACAGATCAAAATCGACACAGCACTCTAAGCACAGATTCGACCAGGGGCGGACTGGCTAATTTTTTTGGCCCGGGCAAATTTTGATCAAACCGGCCCACAATAATAGCAAATAAAAAACTCCTCGGAAAATACAAGTAAATGTTAGTCTGCAAGGAACAAGTTTTTAAATTCAGTAATTTTGTGCATGGTTGAATGCTTGCATAACATAACAAGTGAATAAGCATAACAGAATATGCTTAACAGAACATGATAAATATGTCATTTGTTGACTAAACAGTAAATAAACAAAAAATTTAACTCCTTGGTTTGACTTTGTTTCTAAATATAGTAACTTATATGTTGATAATGTGATCGTTCAGGATGTCATCTAACAGGTGTTTTTCTAAGAACATTAACATGAAGGACTCCAGGTTTGGCTGCGAAAAATTACTACGTAATCTGTTCTTTATATATTTAAAGCGGAAAAGCTTCTATCACACTCCACTTGTGACAAATAATTTTCTAATCCTCCGGAAAACCACAATGATTTTCAGCAGCCCAAAAAAATAGATTTGTCAATTTCTGACCCCTAAAAATGGGCACCCCTGTTGAAATTTTATCGTGTAGCACCATACCCCTGTGGGCGGGGGTGCATTTGACTTGTGATAGTATAGGCCTAAAAATAAACTTACAAAAACTTGTATGAGTTTATTGAAAGGAGCAAGAGCAAGACCCTGCTGTTTTTTGTGACGTTTGCGGCTTTTGCCTGATAAAAAAAGCTTTGTATCGTAGCTGAATCCTTTTTTAAGTCTCGCAGCTTTTCCTTCACAAAATTTCTGTGCATCACCTTTGGTTGAAGTCTTCTTGCTTTCCCTTGTTATACGCAGTGGCGTACCCAGGGCCGGAGAAGTGGGGTGGGGGGTCTGGGGCGCAGCCCCATAAATTTTTTTGGACCACGCCCTTCAAACACTCGCAAATGCAGAGAAACGCCCTTTTTGCAAAATTTTCCGCCATTATTTGATTCATGTTCGCTACAGTAAATAGGAAAGTATTTTACAATTGTTATTGACACAAGCATACAGTATACTACACCCCCCACCTCGATGAGTTTTACATCATTTTTGGACAAATCTCGAGGATCACATTTTAGATCACAAGTGGGGGGTCCGGACCCCCCTATTCCCCCCTTGGGTACACCACTGGTTCTACGTATGTCCTCTTCATTGCTTCACATCACAGAGCAAATTGCTTAGTGAACTCTAATTTTTGGACTTATAAATTTATTACATTTAGCAATAGCTTGTGCTTAGGGAAAAACATGACCAGCTTGAAGCAAAAGCTAAGTAAAAAGACATCAGGGCAGGTTAAAATCTTATGTATCGCATTGAAACAGGGGTGTTACAGTATAATATGTTGCCAAAAAGGAAATACCGTCAAGAGAAAATATAAAAAATTTTCAATAACATTTTTTCTGAAGAAGTGTGTTTGGGCTGCGGTGACAAAAAGAAACTCGCATGTATATTTATCCTTTCCCACAAAGTCTCTGAAAAATCAAGGCAAACAGATCATCTGTGGGTATACTTTTTGCCTCGCATTCACTTTTTAAGCTAATTTATTTTTTGCACTTTTATCAACCGGCCCTTAAACAGACCGGCCCTTCGGGCGATCGCCCGAATAGCCCGACCAGCCAGTCCGCCCCTGGATTCGACTGGAAAAACTACCAAAAACTCGCGTATTTGTACTCGAATAACTTTTTCAGATGTGGATCAGGAGGTCATTTCTATTCTGTGACCAAACCAAAACGCTCCGAATGTGTAAACGAGAACGCGAATGTCTAATCGAATGTGTAAACGAATGTCGCATTGTAAATTGCGGACCACATGCTATACACAGGCTGTAACACAGCTCTTGTATGTCTTGTCAGAGACACAGGGGGGAAGCGCCAGGAAAAGTGCAAAAGCAAAACATTTGCGACATAAAGAAAATTGCCTAACTTTTTCAGGACAAGAGGGCAGCCCCCTACACCCCAGTTCTACGACGTCACTGCCTCTTGTCCAGTCTGCAGAGTATGGCATGTGCACACCGGAGATGTTTTTGTGCAAAACTTGTTGCACACCCATATTTTTGGGTGTGGCAACTAAGATGGGTGTGGCTGATAAAAACAAGCACAGTTGTGTATGAAAAATTTGAGATATCATGAATCTTACTTGACAAATATACAAATAAAAACTTGCGCTATCTTCAAAAGTATACTTCAAACGCATTTTTACGGTGAAATGCAAATTCACAAATTTTAACCACAACAGGGGAAAATAGTCAGTGCACACCAGCACACCAGACATTTTTGGTGGTGCACACCGGTACACCAGGCTTTTTGCTCGTGCACACCGGAGATCTCGTCGAAAAGTGCCATACTCTGCAGACCGGCGTCTTGTTCAATGCAAAGACTGCTGAGATACAGGTGGGTCAGCCAAGATAAATAAGTGAAAAAACAGCCATATTTTACAAAATAAAAGTATATTACTTACAATATTTAAGTTTTTCCTGGGGGGCAAGGCGCCCCGGCCTTCTTGGTTTGAGTTTTAGCCTTCCCGTGCCCCCATTTTATACCGCCACGTGCTCAAACTTCGAAGTGTTAAGGAGGCTATCAGCCAGATAAGGTGGTGGCATTTATGGTAATATGGGGCATCATTGAGGGATCACAACACACGATGCCAACAGTTATCTCTTTTCATGCACTGCATGACGCAAACGTTTCTGTTGTTGTCGATGGAAATGTTCTAGTTGTTTTAGAATTGGAGAGTGAGTTTTATTATGATCTATTATGAAATAACAGACGCAACACACACTGTGCACACCTCAGATTAGAAAGAACAAGCCCGGGGGGTACTCCCATTATGGCCACAGGGGGTACAGTCAGGGTCAAAGAGAGCCAACGCTAAAATTTTAAAAAATTACCCTTAAAGGGTAGTATTTTTGACAATAACCCTTAAATGGTAGCATAAGAAACGAAGTTGTATCCTTGGTAGCATCCATTTCTTTGTGCTCCCCTGATCCTTTTTTGACAAATTTCTTCACAATTGACTGTTGTTCTTTCGGGAAAGATAAAATATTGTTCATTGTCTACAATAAAGCGCAAGCTAAACTAAGCAGGTGAATTATTATCGAAACTGGGCCATTCTACAGTTTCCCAATAAACATCAACTCATGCTTATATGTTCCTTCATTTTTATTTTTTTTTTAAATTTCTCGAAATACAATTTTCAACATAGTAGATAGAATTAATACATTCAATAATTAATGCAAATAATTTAGATAAAATACAACAATATTACTAATCAATCAAGTGCAAGTGAGACAAGTTTCATGAAGGGAGAGGAGGGGGAGCTCTCTCAGTGGTTAGGCTAACTGGGGAGAGAGCATGTACCTGCTGTCTTTAAAAGTGATTACCAGAATTTATAAATGATAAGATGCTATTGTGTATAGATAAACACACTTAAAGTTGAGGTTTTAATTGTGCTGTCATACCTAACAAAAGTACAATTGGTACTTTTGTATATCTAGGATAGGATTCCACAGGTAAGATACATTTTAAGTAAAAGTGAAAGTAAATTACAAATTAATTAGATCAGCCAATACAAATGAAGTGGAGAATCAGCAATGCATTTTCCTGCCTTGCTGGGATAAATTTAAAGCCATTCTGAATGCTAACTGTGGTATTTATGTGCAAAAGAAATCTATTTCTCTGCTTTGCTGGGAAATTCTGATCATATGGGAAAATATTTCCTCGCCTAGGCAGAATCCCAGAAGTGCACAGGCCAGATCGCTGCTACCCAGGAGAATGCTTTTTCATGTGAACGCTCAAGTTATTTTGTTCAGTTAAGGTATATGCAGCAGAATCTTGGCTTACCAGGATTCCTGCTTCACCATGGAATTGTCAGGCAAATTTTCTCCATGCAAACAGACTCTTGAAAACCATGTAAGAGCCATTATGTGAGCTAAAAGTTATTTTTAGAAGAATATTACTTTAACTTGATATATTCAAAAATACATGCAAATGCTGACACCTATATATGCACCTCAAGATTTAGTATTGTGGAGGTATGCCAGTCTTCAATCCAATTTTCTTGTTTTATGGTTTATAATGTATTCTCAGGTCGTAGCATTTAGGACTTTAACTAGAGATCAAAACACAAGATGCTTATATATGGTTAGGAGAGCTTTAATGATCCCTAATTTCTATTTTACTTTATGGGTACATTGAAAGCTTTTTAAGGGTTTTAGAAAATGGACCAAAATAACTCTGATTGGGGAAAGCAAGCAGGTATGAAACAGGCCTTTTAGGGAATAGGCCTCTGATAATTGCACCCCAATTGCCAAGTTGAAGACTGCAGAAGGTAGAAATTTCAAATATGGTAGTGCATAGGAATTTACTTGGCAGGAAAGGTCTTTCAGGAAATTATTCATAACTTTGATAACATTGAACATAACTTTTGTGTTTTTTTGTTGTAGGGCTATTTGAGCAAAGATATTTCTGCAGTAACCCGTAAGTTAAATTTGTATTCAGTTCAAAGGTTGCAAAGTGAAATGTGGAAGGGAGTGAACATATTCGTTCATAAATTGTAAAATATTATTTTATGTTCACGTTTCATCAGAAAAAAATTTGCAGTTGTTATGAATATTGTTTTCTGAATCATTTATCAAAGTTTATCACTTTATTTACCCTGTAGATAAAAGTCTTTGTCCTTTTTATCATTTCAAAATTACAAAAAGTTAGTTAACTTACGAATCCAACTTTGTTGGAGTGTAATCAATCAATTATATCTATGTTTATGGAAATTAAAGTTTTTTTGTTCTAAAGCAGGGGCAGACACTTGGTCAAATATTGGGAGGGGGGGTTGAGGCGAGCATATTGCTTTAATAAGATGACGTCACATTTTCCCATTTTTTAGAACAAAAGACCATTGCCCTCCAAAGTATAGGGGGCGACTGCCCTTCCTCACCCCTGTCAGGTTTTGGCCACTGTTCTAGAGCTCATTTGAGTAAGATAAGACTATGCTAGTATAGATTAGGTTTGTTGCTGAAACGGCAAGTAGGCTTTCTGAAAAATTTTAGTTAAAATCCTGATGGTTGATGGGACTGGCTAGGACAGGGGCGTTGTGGCTAGGCGGGACCCTTTAAAGTGAGTTTGTAAAGCCCCAGAAAATATTTGAATAAACAAAACCTTGGTGAGAACACCCCTTAATTATGGAATATCAACATGCCGCCGAGAGGGCGACAAGGAGGGGGCAAACTTCTCCAGGGCCTTGAGGTCTAGAAGGCCTCGCAAAGCAGGGAATTCCAATTTAGGAACTGAATTTAACGAAACGCAAAAAATTATGCCTAAAAATTGTAAAATTTGGTAATCGACTGCAAAGAACATTCTGAAATGTATTTCAAGCTAATTTAAAGGGCGTGGCCGCAAAAATTTTCTACTCGCTTTGCTTGCAGTCATAAAAAGACTATGGTTAGAGAAAAGGGGGTACACCCCAACAAATATAGCAAATAACCTTTAAAAATGATAAAAACTGGCGTCTTTGTAATTTTTCATAGGTGTATGGTTTCCAGGTAGGTACAATTTTTGGCGACCTGTGGTTTGTGATTGGAGATGTCATACAAAAGAGCGGGCCCCCTTATGATCATTTTCCCCCGGCCCTTTTCTAGGAGCCACAATGCCCTTGGGTTAGGATGGGACCCCAAATTTTGTTGTCTGATTTTATGAGATTCCGTGTGCCATAAGACCAATTATATTTAAGTAACTTGGTGCCTTTATTGAGTTTAAAAACCATAGCTAAATAACACATACACACGATCATATAGCAAGAATCATTTTATTTTGTAAGTGCGTTTGCTACAAGGTGACGTTTTATTTAGGCGAAAGCAAATCTTCATTGAGCAATGGAAGCAAGCAGTTGACCATGTCACATCCTTCACACAAGTTCATGATTTCGATGTTGCAGTCGCATCATGGTATTTGTACTGTAGATTGTATTTATAATTCTGTAGATTTTATTTATAAGGGATAACGTCATAGGTACTAAGGGGTTTTTTAATTTAACCATGGGATTCAGGAAGCAGTGAAGTACTGCAGGTACACAAGATGTTCGATAAACAAACTCCCTTAAGTCGGATTCTATTAAGTGGGATATTTCATTATTCAGACAAAGATGCATGGTCCCATTATCGGTATAAATGTTATCAAATTTTATTGCGGAGGTCAGATTTTATAAGTTGTGTGTTTGAGTAAGTGAAACATTTTTGACTCCCCCATGAAAATAGAATCACACAAGTTTGACTTTCGTCAGAAACTCAAATCAAAATAAAAAAGTTCAAAATTTGTTTAGTCTTTGTTCCAAAATTGACGAGCAAGACCAAACAATATCTTTGCCAGGGGCGAGGCCAAAAAAAAATTTCAGAGGGGTACAGATATGTTTTTGCCAATAAAAAGGGCGGTTTCTCTTCTAATATTAAGGGTGTGGTAATAAGATAAATAATCTTATATGCTGCTTTTATGCGTGTCTGTTTCAAATTTCATACTTTATTGTCACACTTTGAAAGCTCAGTTTCTAATGAAATGTTAATACGTTACAATTGTTGCAATAAGGTTACAGGGTGAGAAAAAGAAACCTTTATTTGCCCGGCAAAAATCCTTTTTGTGCCAATGGACAAAGCTTTTTTTGGGGGGGGGGAGGTACCAGCTTTGCCGACGCCCCTGTCTTTCAATTACCGTATCTCAGCAAATTGGCAACACAGAGTTGATAATTGACCACAATTAGAGGTATTATGTGATGTTGTTTCTGGTCAAATTGTCGAGATGAAAAATCCTAGAAATAATTCATATGACGTTATCTTGTTGCCTCTCTTCATTTATGCGATTCATCATAATTGAGTTTATCTTTTTATGAGAACATTTCTAACGTTCTTATTTTTTTTATATTTCAAGTATTATGTGACACTGTAAAGATGTGTCATCTTATGTAGTAGGCCCAATCTGACCAGTGACCACAGGGAGTTGATTATATGGTTTCAAAAATTTAGATCAACTAGTATGAGTATACAAGTTTTTTTATGTTGTAGTGGCATCTATTTAAAAATGGATACTAGGCAATATTGTTATTAGAAAAACTATATTCCCTCTCTTCCGGTGTTTATTGCTAATGTCAACAGCTTTATGCAGTGGCTGCTAATTTTTAATTGTTGCAAAGTAGGTATAAACGTGTGACAAATCGTAAGGAAATCTAATCTTTCACGAAACGTGTACATATTGTTTTTCTATTCTTGTAGTTCATTTTTGACACGAAGCAAATCGCCTTTCCGCAATTCCTAACAGACCAAACTTTAATTTTAGGATCATGCCAACGCAAGTAGAGATTCTCTCATCGTTGGTAAAAGCTAAAAGGTTTGTTTTGATAGTTCCAGTTGTACATAGCAGCGTATTTGAGTGACTTGCTCAAGTTACAGAACGGCTATGTATTTTTTTATTGTATTATTAGGGTATTTTTGGATTTCGTGATAGTCCCAGGATCCGATTCTTAAGGCTTTTGTAGTTAATCCTTGTATGGCCTAAACACCATCAGTACCCAACAGAATTGTTAAAGAGAAGTAGGGATCATGATACACCGCTTATGTGCAAAGAATATATCATAAAAAATATCGTTAATCCAAAAATATATCGTTAGGAATTGGCCTAAGAGCCTCCTGCCAAATTCGATACATGCCTCTTGTGTGTAAGAGAATATTCTTTAGTGTTTAAGAGCTTTGGATTTAAAACTGACACTGTATAAGAAACCTTCCTTTCATTAATTTCGTGTATAACTATGGCTAGTTATTTTCAGGAAACAGGTATAATTACTTTGAAACTGTATATAAAGATTTTGGTTTTTAGTCTCCTGTTATTTTAGGATTAAATAACGTCAGTATTTTTCTGAAGTTAAGTCTTCTATTTTAATAATAATATATGTCTGTAAGTAAGTAAGGTACGTTACACTTGCATTTACTCCCAAATATTTCATATGTATATTCAAATTTGCATCATTCTTACAGCGAGCCTGCTCAAATCATTATATATCATTACGAACACACAACCATTCACATTTAACTTCCATTACACTTATTGGCCTTTGACACATCTTGTTTATATGAAAAATTTAGCGTTGTATATTGCATTCCTCCTGAAGGAACCAGAATAATGTACGTTACTCAACATGCAAAAGAGCAATGCATTTTGAAATCACACTTTGATGTATTGTGGCACTATCTATAGATGCGTTTACGTAGATTATTCAAACAGCACAAATCAAAATATCTTTATATCTGCACATACACAGACACAACCCTAGAAATTCAATAAATGTTTTTTGAAACTACAAATGATGGGGAGATTGTTCACTGTAGACAATCCTCATTCAAAGAATCCACTGACTTGTCATAATTTGTGAAGATGGATAGGTACATCCATTGTAAAAGTGTCAGACATGGCTTAGCAGCCAACCTCTACACGTAGGATCTGCATTCTCTCTCAGGTTTACAGTGAGTCCTAAATCTTAGGCCAAGCACAGTGACTTAGTCTAAGAGCCAGAAACATCAATTATCTGTTTACCGATATCTTGGTAGGGAAATGCAACATCGCTGCATACATCCAAGTTATAACATCATCAATCGAAACCGTTTTAAAAGCCTTTCATACACTTCTACGCTTATACCATATCGATTAAATCTTGAACTTGTGCCTGTGGATATTCACATGTACAATCCTGCAGCATATGATACCACCTTTTCTGGCAGTATCCCTCAATGCGGGGATGAGAAAGCACCTAGCTGCAAAGCAACGAATTGTTATAATAATATAAATAAATAGTTTATTTATTACCGTTGGCAATTAATTTTTTTTTCGTGTACCTAAGCCAACTATTCACAAAGAATATGATTATTTATAAAAAGTAATTATTTATCAAAGCCTTTATGTACAATATATTGTTTGCACAATCCAGAACTGCATTCGAAGTTTTCTTAAGATTTTGTAGTGACGGGAGCTTTTGCCATATTTTTTGGCCGTTTATATATTTCGATCAAGAGTAGCTGTAAATTTCTCTGGTGAATAGACACTAATTTTGTTTTAGTTAATAATTGATCAAAATTGGAGGTGCTATTTTTTTTGCTGATTCGAGGGACACATTCATGAATCTTGTTTATTTTTTTATTTAATTTGCTATCATGGAACATCAATTCAAGTGGGCAATAGCTAAAATGAGACATTATAAATTAGGTCACTGCTATAGCTGGTTGAGGTGCAGCCATAAATGTTGGTAAGCGATTTACAGCATGAAGTTTTTGACTGCCTTTCTTGCCGAAGTTATCAACACGAGATTGGATGCTTAACCTTTTGTCTAAGGCTACTCAGAGAAGTGTCTCTTCAGTGCCGTCTTTTATCACACACCCATAGAAGATGACATTTTTCTTCGTTCACTTTCATGTAATTATCCTCAAACCATTAGGAAAACAGTCAAGCGTCTCTTTCGAGTGATTCTAATTCTACGCCCAGATCGAATCCACATGCAAATATAGTAGTATCATCCGCATGATTACACGAATTAGTAACTTTTACCAGATACAAAATGTCATTAATGTAGATATATAGATTGATCATGTGCCCTAAATTTTTTTTACCTGGCAGATCTGCTGACAGGCTGCTAATTTCAAAGTACAACACACACACATAAACATACATACACACACACACATACATACACACACACACACAAGCTGCTCCCAAACTTTCTTTGGGCCTCTACGCAACAAAATTAGTTATCGGCCCCCATTGAAAAAAGGTGAGCCTAGCATTGCACCGTTTTATCTCACCTCCTCATACTTCGCCTGTCACTTATTTATGTAAGGTTTAAACAAAAATGGCGCATCGCTAATGTTGCTGTTTGGAATTCTTTGTCGACCGCGTTATTTTAAAGTTGGTTGACACCCCGACACCTGTGTGTCATTGTGGGACGAATACTCAAATTGGGCTCCGGGTTACTGGAAAGTTTTCCAGAATAATTTTACGATTTTTCTGTTATAGTCTTAAGATTGCTCACTTACTTGTTATAATTCGTAAATCTGGCGCCCCTTACCTTATAGCAACTAACGCAGGGGTAACCATATCGATTTCAAGTTAATTTCTTTTTCCTTGCATTGCAGATGGGTCACAGTAGACCATCACCTCGCGCATGCAGCTCTGGGGTTCTATGACTCCCCTTTTAAGTCTGCTCTTGTGTTTTCGTATGATGGAGGTGGAAACGATGGAACATTCAACGTGTATCATGCAGACAGAAACAAAGGAATCAAGCATCTAAAATGGGTTCGTAAAAAAATACGTTACATGGAGCTCTGCTCTCCTCAACAAGGCCATGACCATTCAAGGTTCCTACTGCTGGTTAAATTTCTTTGGCTGTTTAGAAGTTAATGCATAAATATGTCATGTCTATTACTGCAGTAAAAGGCACGAGAACATTGGCATTATAATTAATTTTTCCAAGAACATTTACCGACATAATAAGAATAAGGCCAGGTGTACTCGATATCGTTTTCAAGGGAATACAATGGATACGATAGAATGTCAAACCTTATTGGCCCTCCGTGCCTCTTTAGTTTACACACATACATCTAAGGGGGAGGAGAAAAGGGGTCAACTGCTACGATTACGAAGCAACAGGTTGCCTTCTTTTGGATCAACATTTGATGCATCGATTCGCACTCCGAAGGTCGACCAAGCGGCGCAGCATCGCGTTTCCAGTTTGTTTTGATACGAACTGGGTGATAATCGTTGATGTCACATTATATATTCTCGTGTAACTAGTTTCTTTGAACTTTAGTATCCAAACGCTGCAACATTGCCTTTGCAATGATGGTTGCGTCAAATGTTTTATTGCTTGGCCGGGGATTAAAACACCTTTTTTGCTACAGGTTGGTCTTAATCTTGGGACGCCCTTCAGGCAGCTTGCTATAGCAATGCCAGAAGTGACTGGGGGCAAAGGCACAAGTGAAGAGACGAAAGATCTCACAACTTATATGAGATTTGCGCCTCTTGCATTATCTGGAAAAGTATGTTTTGCTTTTTAATCATCAAGTTCTTCTCAATTCTAACAAGTTCATACTATCTTAAAGGCGTTGATTGCCAAAATCATCCTAAAGTTCAGCAATATTTTATGTAGGATTATTGAGCCCCTGTTTTGAAAAGAGAATATTACCCCTTTATCGGTCATGTTCCAAAATATTCTTCCTTTTAAATCTAAAATGCCTTTGTCTAAGTTTTCTTCTGTCGTTTATCTTCCCTATTTTGACTTCAATCGTTCACAAAACCTCTTTGAGTGGAAGACGAGCTCTGAGACGAGCTCCCCGGAGAGTGGAAGACGAGCTCTGAAATTTTTACAAAATTGATATGGGCTTTGATGGACATTCTTCAGATGTAGTAATTTAGCTCTTTTAATTGTGTTTCCTGTTAAGTAAATGAAACCCCCTGCTTATGTCTGTTTTTATTATTCTCACGGAGCACCCCAACGATTCTTGGATCTCCGACCAGAATGTGGAAGGGCAATGGCTAATTACAAAAAAGTGGGGTGTTTTCAGAAGAGCTATTTTGTCTCACAAAAAGTTGGGGGTATGTCTCCTTAATCCTTCGAGTTCTTTCCATTCTATCACTAGATTATTAAATTTCAGGTCAAAAATTTCCAGAAAGTTGTGACCACGTATTGCTTACTTACAAACATTATCTTGTTATAATCATAGTTCAAAATCGTATCTTTTAGGTCATGGGATATGCAGCACTTGGAAGCATAAGAGAGGAGTGGGTAGATGGTTTTGATATCTATTATCGACAGTTTGTTAGTCCCCTACAGGCAATGTATACGCTTGGCGAGAGAACTAAACTGGTAAGTTCTTTGAAATCGTTTAAAAAGCAGCATCTTTACCTTCAATCTTTTTGGATGGAAAATGTTTGAGTTGACGCGATTATGCCAATGCTAGTTGGGTTAGGGATTAGGGATACGGGCGGCCAAAGTGCTGCAATATTTAGAAACGTGTTCCTGTTGTGATTGCTTTTATATACACTCAGTTATTCCTAAAGAAAATTATCAGAATGCTTGAAATCATTATGGTGCTCCCTTGCTTGCAACTTGCGTGTACTGGCGATTAATTGTGTTTACTGGCGACCTAGTAAAACAAAATGCTGTTTCTGTAATCTGTACTTGTCTTTATTGTTTCTCTTGGCATTCCGAGATGGAGAAGTAGTGGCGAAATGCAGAGGTGGAAATAGGGACGAGGGAACGATGTGAACAACAATCTTGTATTTTTTCTTTTCTCTTCATGCCACTTCTCGTAAATGACAAAGAACGGTGGAAATGTTTTGCATTTGGTTATATAACGAGATTTTCAGGGTCAATGTTTCCTTTTTTGATAGAAGGATTACGTGTAAAATTATGTTTAGAAATGATGATAATCAGCCCAATGTGTATTCCAGTTTGCAACAAGTCTTTAATAAATATATTTACGTAACAGGTAATGGAACCAAATAGTTTGAAAGCCAAAGATGCGAGAGATGTAGCGGCCACAAGTCAGGTGGGGAGGAGTTTGGTCACTAAGCATCTTAAGAGCAGCTGACAAATCTATAGCCCATAGCTGAAGAGATAGAATAAATTTTGTTTCACCAATTACAGCCACAGCGAAACACGGTTGGGAAAATGCGCTGAATTATCAGTGGCGGCTCTTGCTAATGGGCATCTGGGGCAATGCCCCCTCAAAAAGATTCAAAGGAAATCTATGATATTCATATTTAATTTTGAAGATAGTCTTACTGTGGTTAATTATTTAAGTTTGTGTCTCTTCTAGAAAACGCTCCTTGCTATCCCGTCTCATCCTTAGCCTCGCTTCTGGCCCGCTAGTGCCTTGAGCGATGATGTCATTTTACGGGCAAAGTGTTTTTTGCCCCTAGCCGACATGCGCACAAGCTAATTTTCGACCTCGAGCATTGCGAAACGCGGCCTGTGATTGGCTTATTTGGAGAAATTCGGGGCAAGAAAAATTTTGCCCATAAAATGACATCATCGCTAAACAACAACCACATCTATATATGCTTTTTCTTCTGCGCTCCATGACGATCAACATCGAACCATGAATACAGTGAAAAATTTGCAAACTCGACCTTTCTATCGATTATCGCAATATTGATGGTCTGCCCTCCCAACTGTGAAAGTCACGAGCCGCCACTGTGAATTATAAAGGCTCATAGATTCTGTATCCGTAGCAATCACCGCTCTTTTTGTCGCTCTTTTTTGTCGTAGCAATCTGTTGCTTCACGTGTATCTGACAAGATACGAAATTTTTGCTTTGATGCATCGTATGACCCATTTCTCTTTTTCCAGCATGTTTTCGAGAAGTTACTTTGTGAGAAAATTGATTATTTTTTAAGTCTCAAAATGAAGGATGATGAAAGGTAAATGCATTTTCCTTCCAAATTATACTCTCTGATATTTGATTTGATACTTCATCATCCAAATGATATATTCAAATGATACTTTCGTTAATGATACTGTTTTATGCTGTACTTTGTAATTGAATCGGACATTATTTTTCGTCTGAAATTTCACGCTAAAGCAATATTTGAGGTCTGTAAATTACAAGATAGGCGTATCAAAATTATGGGTTTCAATGAACTTCCTATCAGTTCGAGGCTCAATGAAAAGAGAGGGTATACCTGAATATGCTGCATTCTATTGCGCAACCTGGGATTGATCACATGAATTCACCTCGTATTGATTTGGAAAGCTGCCTACTATTGGTCGACCTTAGATTGATCACATGAATTCCCCTCGTTTTGATTTGAAAAACAAGCTCTATTTACCATCATTTGTCAATGACGCTGAAAGAAGATGACCCCAGCGGAGCACGCCTATTTACCAGGAAACGATGGCTTTATAATGACCTTGTGAAGTGAGATGTGCATGAAAACTGACAATTAGTCTTCTGATTGCGCAGAATGATTTTTTTCATTTTGTTTCAGCTTCAGAAATAAAATAGATGGCATTGTTTTGACTGGAGGTTGTGCATTGGTAAGTCTTCAAATATTTTGTAAATATTCATTGAAATCATGTTTTGTCCGCTACTGTGATATTCTTAACTCATATTAAGCGAAATAAGCACACCAATTCTGAGTGCTTGTCTATGTATTATCATTCACACTGTTTCTCTTTCATTTAAGAAGAGAAACCACTAGGTCTCTTTAATGTTTGGGACATATACACCCTTTAGGAATCCTATTTGCCAATTAGCAACTTCAAATGAATATCTAAAAAACTAAACTGATTGGATATTGGTAATTTTTATTAAGACATTGAAACATTGTGTTACATTGTCTTTCATTTGTTTGTATCGTCGATTTGTTGATTATTCAAATTCTTCAATGTAATTTCTGCTTCTACAAACACTGAAATTAATTCTTGAACAAATTTCTGCCCATTAAGTTGTATCAATTGGTACATAAATTGCAAGTTTGACAATGTAGAACTCAGTTTTTCCATTACTTTTGTCGCTCGTATTACTTCGCTGCTTTATATCGTCCCTAGTTTTACGTCGTTCCTGGGTTTTATTCCAAACTATGCTTGCATTATGTTGAGTTTGATGTAATGCAGGTTTTCCAGGTTCATATTTTGATAAATTTCAGCCAAAGCCCCCTATCCCTTGAAAAAATTTTCTGAGCAAATTTTACTCATGGTATTTCTTGGATAACCAGGGAAAAGCTTCTGAAAGAATTCGATGTGCAGTTGATAACCTGTGCGTGTAGCTGATAATCTACTAACGTTTGCTCATGGGCTTACACCAATAGTGTCTGTTGCTTTCAAATAAAATTTGCATTGTAGAATGTACACGCAAATGAGCTTGTTTTCGAGAGATTTCTATTGCCAGTTCATGTCCCATCAGCACCAAATGACTGTGGCATTTCAGTAGGAGCCGCTTGGTCAATCGATCCGTGAGTGTTACCAAAAATATTGTGAATTATAAGCAAACGATTTCAAAAATTCTGGAAATGATGAATTATTTATTTAGCAAGAACCTATACAATATTGCTAAAGAATTTGAACTTAATGTAAATACCTATCTAATCACACATTCTTAGCATTCTATCTTAGCTAAAAGTATGTTAAATACCTGAAAAAAACTAAAATTGAATCCTTTTTAGCAACTTAAGTTTCGCCTGTTGAAGATGAAACCCCATTAGTTTCCCTTAATATAGATTAACTGCAGATGCTTATGACATATCATTAAAATTAATTGAGTGCGATAGTGATCCTTTAACTGGCCCACTTGCTACCTGCGTAAATGATACTCTTTTGCCAGAATGTTCCCGAAAGGCTTAACTGTACAGAAAAAGATTCCTACCTGAAAAGCAAAGCTGAAGTAAACAGTTATCGTACTATAAATAAACATGAATTTATATTCGAACATCAGTTCGGTTTCCTTAGGAATAAGCACACTACTCTAGTTTTATCAAACAGTGAACTTATTAAAAACAATTTAAAATAAAAACATTTAGTGCTCTATTTCGCTTGATTTAGCCTTTGATAATATCGATCATGAAATACTGATTATCAAATTTTTCAAATTTGTTTAAAACCAAGTGTGGAGTCCCGCAAGGTGAAATCTTTGGACCCTTTCTTTTTCTTCTCACTACCAACTATATGCCCTTTGCCTCGAAACATTCTCCATTGAAAATTTTGCACCAAGCTCTAAACACGAGCAGTAGTTTTAAGGCAATGATTTAGACACTCTCTTCGATCAGTCTTTAAAGCAACTTCTCCCTTACGTGATCTCCTCCTGATCACATGAGCTTAAAATAAGCCTTTGCCATCCCGTCGATAAAATAACCAACTTTAATAAACAAACTATTTTTAGTATACGATTTTTTTTAAAGATGGACGTGGGAGGGGTCGGGTAGAAGTTTCATACATCAAGCTTTAATCTAGAAGGTGTTTTGATGCTACTATTTAGTTGGTAATAACTGAAATTTGGGTTTTTCGACACTAGGCCATGGAACTCCGTACCTATTATTTTCGATATCGTCTTTTAAACTTTCTATCTATTCCTAATTGAGATGCAAAATGGCGAAGTGTAAACACTTGCTGTAGACAAATGTTGGATGCTTTTTGTAGGCCTAAACACCAGCCAAAACAGTTGCAATACTCCGGAATGCCTCTCTTTGACCATCGATACCTCGAAGGCATTGCTGTGAAACGAGGCGCTAGAAAGATTGAAATATCTGAGGTAAACTTTTTGCAGTTTTAGGACATGCGCTTGATTGGTTAAAGGACATTGCAATTTGCCTCAGCGAGTATTCTTATCGAATTAGCTTCACTGCAAGAATATATTTCAAAGTGAATATATTGGTATGATATGGCTTCCCGAAATCTCATCTTCTTTCAAAGGAATTGCACCCATTCTCCTCCGGTTTTATTTCAATTTGTATTTCTAACTGTTTCAAATGTTCATCACGACAAAAAGCTTATCAAGAATGGCATGATCTAAGTAACAAAGCAAATCACTATCGCGAACTTGCGTGAAAGACTTTGATTATCCGCATCTTATAATAAATATCGTATTTCATTGACTCCCGCTTATTTCTAGTCATCTGTTAAATTTGTAAACCCTAGTAAATTTCACTCACATCTTGAATATCTTTCAAGTATACTTCTTGAACATCTTGAATAATTTTCAAGTATACTTTTACAGGCCCTGCATTTCCTTTTTATTGTTGTGCCTTCATTTGTTTTATCCTGCTCTGTATGCTTTTCATTAACAGATTGCACGTATTTTGGTCGAGGAAAAGGTTGCTGTTGGCCTTGTTAGAGGTAGACAAGAGGTATGATCTTTAACCATGGATTTCCATCTTTCCTACCCTTACAAGACATTATATAAAGGTATACAGTGTTCCGGGTTTTAGCGACACCATCAAAGTATCGTCTGATTATGGCTAAAAAGGGCTTTAAAAGTGTGCATAAACTCCATCATTCTACAAGCTTCTTGAAATTTACTGAACCAATTAGTATTTGTTGGTAATTGCATAGGGAGGGGCCTAATGTATCAGCATTGCTTATTATGTAGATTTTTAAACCCAATTGGTCTCAGCCTTGGTGTAGATAATACTTTCTTTATATGCATGCGTTGGAACGAAATTGGGGGGGGGGCTGCCCATTGTATTCCTTCTTATTCAGTACACTTTGATAGAGGAAACAAACTACAGTTTGACAATTATTGGGAGGGCTCCAGCCCCCCTGGTTCTGACGGGCCTGATATGGCAACGCAATCGACGATGTTTTCCACGCTACATCAATATTTTATTTTTAGGCACATTACGTCTAGAAAATAGCAATGCTACTTTTTGTTAATGCAATTTTTTCCAAAGTACCATAGACACCCAAATATTTCACGATATGTTGCATTTACTTGTGTTTCCACAGTTTGGTCTCCACAACTCAAACAGCGTTGATTATATACATATATTTTTTGGGGATCTCTAACCATTTACAATTTTCATAGCAGTTTTCATTAAACCATAATACTGGTAAAAAGAATTTCATCAACAATATATTCTTCAAGATTGTCGTATCTAGTCCTTCGATTTACACAAACATTTCATTCACGATTCATTTGTGCTCTTGCGTTGTTAATCTTCTAGTTTGGTCCGAGGGCGTTAGGTCACCGATCAATCATTTGTTATCCAAACACAAAAGAAGTGAAGGATCTTATCAACAAGTGAGTCCAAGCCCTTTTAGTCTATATGTGATTGGAATATCACGCTTGAACAAGATTGAACGATTGAACACCACGAGTTTTATTTACAAATAGAGTCATAAGATTATGCAAACAATCTTTTCGTAAAAAATTTAAAAATGGCTTTGAAAAATGTTTGCTTTTTTCAAAGCCATTTTAAGTCATAAGATTGTCGATTCTTTTCTGTTTGTTTATTATTGATAATTAATTTTTTGACATCTTCCTATCACAGCACTTTGCTTCTAATAACATTTTTTGAGCTGAACTGCACTGAATTTAGTTTAAAGGGGTTCTCGTCAAGATGTGGGGGGAGGGGGGCTCTATTACAATGTTGTGATGTACGTTAATTTGATATTTACGAATCATAGGAATTGGAAAAGGATGACCAAGGAGCTCAGTAATCTTAAAATGAATAGGAATGTTCTTGCTCAGTCAATATTCCAATGTAGTACTTAGTACCTTTTAAGTGGGCGTTTTATGTGACTTTGGATCTGATTCAGGGTGTTTAATTTAGGGCCTGTCATTTTAATAGAAAAAACCAATTTTGGGGTAGTTTTATTTGAATAAAGCAGTTATTTGGGATTTGAAACAATTGAAGGAGCTCGGAAATGTGTATCCATAAGCAGACATATTTTAAACAGCTAAAAAACTTTTACATATTCGTATTGATGATTGTAGTGATTCAAGATTCTGCATGTTATAAGGGTTTGGAAAAAAATTGGGGGGAAGAGACTTTTTTTAGGTATTTATTTGACATATTAAACTTCAATTGTAAGACATTATTTGGCATGGGCTATTATATCTGGCTTGTTTATATACCCTCCTCCAAGACAAAAGGATAATTGAGTTTTTTCTTTGATTTACATTTATATAAATTTAGGATGTGCCTCATGCTTTCCAAAATGTGCAACATTCACAATACGTCACCCGATCATGTGGGTCCTTAATCTTTGGAACTTCTTACAGCCCTTCTGCTAAAGAATCCTTCAACGACTTTTATCTTGCATTTTAAGGACCCCATACAGGCCCCACTCATAATATTTTTTTTGGATCAAGTCCCTCTACGCACCCTACCGTTTTTGTCAAAAAAGATTAGAAGAAATATTCTTTTGAGAATCATTTTTTCGTAAGAAATTTGATCCTATGCTTTTGTTAACGTTGCAGATTCAAATCCAGAGAATGGTTTAGACCTTTGTGCCCATCTGTGACCTTAGAATGCTCGAAGTGTATATTCAAGCCAGCACGTAATGAAAGTGAAGAAAGTGATGGGAACTCAAAGATACCACCATCTCCATACATGTCATTTGCTCCTAAACTGACTGACAAAGCGAAATGTTTATTTCCTGCAATAAGCCATTTTGATGGCACTTCTAGGTAAGCAAAAGAACAACATCCTTTTTTGTAAAATGTCCCATCCTTCATGTTTAACCTCACAGAATTGAAATTCTTTCGGGGTCCCAGTGCATGCATCGTATTCTCCTTACAGTTAATTTTGCCTGCTTGTACTTGCTCTGTTTAAAGTAAATCTTGTTTTATAGAAAAAATAATTTTCCGACTGGAAGCTATATGCCCTTTTGTTTTACAGAATGGCCTAGTTATTCTGTTTGCCTTTACATGATGTGATAAGACATCAAGCAAATAGGGGCTTAGCTACAGGGGGTGTATAAACACTGTGAGTTGTAGTAATATGGAAAGAAATACTCTCTTCGAATAACAACAAGATATGTAATTCTCATGTGCATCTAACGTGCTCGCATGCTTGCTTATTCTAATTAATCCTTTCTACCCCTGTGTCCAATACATAACATACGTCATTACTACAGGGTGTATGGGATGGTCGGTAAAATCGGTTATAGGTAGGTGAAAAAGCACCAAAGTTTTTCTTTCTCTTTGTTATCATTGGTAAATTCTACTTTTTCTTGACCCTCCACATCCTACCCCTACTCTTGAAGATCAAACTACGCCGCTGCTAGTTAGGGATCATCTTTGTTTGCTGATATGAGGCTGCCTTTTCTAAGCTTTGACATTCTTGACAATGGATTCCTCTCATAACTTTGCAGACTGCAAACTGTCACCAAAGATGACGAGCCTTGGTATCATTCGCTTCTGCAAGAGGTTGGCAAACTGAATGGAGGCTATGAAATATTACTAAATACATCTTTTAATGTAAAGGTATGGTACATTCCTGCTTTTCATAAAATATTAATCAGCGAACATTTGTTTAGGCCTGAATATCTGTAATAAAACCATCTACACATATGTTTGAAGGTGGCTACCCACTTCTTATTCTACCCTTTTTTCATAATTAAGATACTGCTTTGGAATTTGCAATAATGTAAAATAAAAGCAAGTCGAGGTTCATTGAAATTGTAAAAAAACATGCCTTTAATTTGCGATGGAATAAAATCCATAGTACATGTATTTTTGTTTGATTAAATTTTTATTTACCCCATTATTTGTTTTTTATTTAATTATTTTTTATTTCTCTATTTTTTAATACATTTAAAAGCCATTGAGAATTGAGTTATAGCTGTATGATTCTTGGATGTTTTGTTTGATGAACCACATTTCTCTTAGGGAAAGCCGATCTTGAACCGTCTCAGCACAGCTCTGGAGATCTTAGACTCTTCGCAGTCAGATATTTTTAAGTATGTAGTCATTGAAGACTGGTTATTTACAAAGAAAGTCGAGGAAGTAGGCTAAAATTTTTATGTATTATATTTTGATTAAAAATGAATGATTAAAAATTATGACACAAATGACTGAGTCCGTTTTTGATCTACAACTTTTTAGAAATATTTTTGTGTACATTATTCCTTGGTTGAATCAAAACCCCGAGTAAGCGTAACCTCACACTAGCGTAGCAAAAGTAACAAGACCAGTTAAAAGCAATTGGAGCGGGCCTCGCCTGAAATAGTCTAGGGACGTTTTCCAGAAGAGTGTTGATCGAAAATACCATTTCTATGATCAGATTTGAAGCTATGTCATTGGCTTTGCGCCAGCTAACTGAAGATTTTGCAACAACATAGATGCAGATAACAATAGGGGGAAGTCTGCCCCTTTTGCTGTTCTTTAGTTTATCCTCCACAACGTGTGATCTTTCTGTATTAGATTTCTTTTAGCTGTGGAACGTAGAATTAACAATTTCTAGCTAAGAATTAAGACTTCGAGAATATTACGGCTCAAATTCGCTGAAATTTGAAAATAATTTGAGGATAATGAAGACCAAAGCTTCAACAAGACTTATATTTTTTATTATTTGAATTTTTAAGAATGCAAGACAGATGTGACTTTCACACTGTGTTAAATGCCATTTATATGCAGATATTACTGAGAGCCACATTTGAATTAACGAAGTAGACAGAGTTGAAATAATTCTTTTGGTCAAGGTTCTGTATTTTGATACCACATTTCACTACATTTATTGTCCTTCTCTGTTCTTGTTTGTCGTTTTTTGATGAATGAACACATCAACAAAGATTTTAAATCTTTCTTTCACCCTCGGGTAAATTTGCATCAAATGTCGCTCAGGAATAATTTAAAAAATAACTTAGTTTCAAAGTTAAAACATATGAAGAATATTAAGGCTCACAAAAAGTTTAGGTATTCTTATGAGAAAGTTTGTAGCACAAATGACATAATACGCTGTGACTTTAAGGCAGTATTTGTATCTCAGCTAATATCTTCAAATATGGAACTTCTAAAAGCCATATTATTTGCTCAAGAAACGCAACCTTTCTTTAAATTAACTGACTCGCGATTCTCCAAGAACATATGTTTATACTTTTGAACATTTTGTGTTTAAGCAGGAAGCGCATTTTGTCAGCAAACAAGTGAAAATTGTGACAGGTAGGAAAGTCGCTGATTTAATGTTGAGTAGGTGTGGTTCTGTAAAACAACCAGGTTTATTTTGTGCAGTTCAGATACCAAACGATAAATATCCACCATTTGGATTGTTTTAGAGCGGTATGAATCTATTCAAATGGAGCAGCAATATATGAAACTAATTAGTTGAAACAAGCAAGTAGTCTTAACACATACTGCAAAAGCTCTGTTAAGCCCAAGGGGCTTAGTTATTTTTTCAGACCAAGAAGGGGGTTTATCAGAGAGAGGGTCTTATTAAAAATTCAAAGTATAAAATGATATCAATACTTTCTTGTGCATTTTTCTGCATTATTTTATATGGAATAAAACTTTGCTATCAGCTCTAAAAGCTTATTAACGTTAGTCAATTATGGTTTTCTCATCATAATCATTAGGTTCAGTTGATAACCTTTGACATCTTCTAAACTAACTTCGTCCTCTGAGACTCCTTCGAAAAGATGAGTATCGGTATCTTTTAGACTTCTAACGCCCACAAGTTAATCTTTACATGGGCTATTTTTAGTGCCTGTTTACACGGGATCGGATCCAAACGGATCCGTAGCCAAAGTGGTACGGATAGGCTTTGCATTTACACGGGATCTGGTGGATCCGATCCCATTTGGATCTGCTATCCGTCCCGTTTGGAATCGCATTTAAAGATGGTCCCGTTTGGATCCGATCCCAAAAAGGTCTCGTGTAAACGGTTGGGATCGGGTTTAAGCAGGTACGGATACAAAATAAGGCGGAAGATTTCCATTTCGAGGTACATTATAAGAAATTTATTGTTTCGAATCTTTCGATTTGGTTTATCCTCAGCAATCAAACCTGTTTATCAAAATGTCTGCTTTTTCAAAATAAATAAAGAGGTTGATAAAGGACCAAAGAGCAAAGGTTTTGGCTGCTCTACTGCTGAAAGTTGTACTGGAAAATAAAAAAATCCAAGGAGCATCTTATTGAGAAACAATAAAACAAAAATACGAAGACAGATACAATAGCCTTCAATCGCTAAAAACGATCAATTTTTTTCTCCCTTCTGAGGTTGAATAAAGCTTTCTGAGGCCGCTAAAATTTCAATATTGTAGTGAGCACACAAATATGCGCATCTTTGATCCATACAGATCCGATCCCGTGTAAACGCAAATTTTTTCAGATCCGATCCCGTGTAACCATCCCCTCATAAAAGAGTTCGGATCCAAATGGATCCGATAATGTATGGATCCGATCCCCTGTAAACAGGGCCTTAATGCACATTATCTTATCATCTGACCCGTTAAGAGACTCGTATTTCAAATTGCTTTGTAAATTTGTCAAGCGAGAAAGCTGTTTCGATGTTTCCTCGCATTCAGACCAAGAAGGGTAGCGGATGGAATGGTTGTTCCAGGAACATACACAGCATTGTGTCCATCGCGAAGGCGTTTAGAGACATTTGAAGCACAATTAATTGGAAGCATTTAAGCTATCACTAAATTCTTACATTTAGTATTTTCTTTTTTTGAAATCAGGTGCTAACAGGGGGTTTAATAGAGAGGGGGCTTAAAAGAGGGGACTTCATAGAGCTTTATAGGTAGTCCCATTTATTTTTCTCGTCTTGGGGAGGAGGCTGAAGCATTTCTGATTAGTGATTTGCGCGCGAAATAAAGAAATTCTTCTTGTGGACTAGCTGGTGGTGAAAAGATAGCGTTTCGTGAAGAAAGTTGATTCCCCCAAATGATATTTGATTTCAACCATGGGAATTCATCAGCTCTCAAAGTTATTAGGCGACAATGCTCCTTCTGCAATGAAGGAAAATGAAATAAAGAATTATTTCGGTGAGTTTTGAATTATGTAGTTCACGCGATCGTGTCATCACGACTTGTCATGAAACGTCATGTCATTTTTATGGAAAATCTATGGGTTTCTGTCAAAAATCTTAAATTTCTTGAAATCAAACTGTGAAGTGATTTTACCAACTTACTTGCAGCTGCTGCTTCTTGTCTAGCTGCCTGTCTGGTCTGCTACCAGACTGCAGAGTATGGCAATTGCACGCCAGAGTTATTGTTTCAAAAATGTCCCTGCACACCTGGTAAAGAGTGTGGCATTTTGAAATCTGGGCGTGGTGTGGGTGTGTTCTATTGTTTAGGGCAAATGAAGAATTTTAAGTTTCTTCAGGATCGACATAATCTTGCATTTGTTTGATAGCAAAATAACTGTCACTCATGTAAATTCTCTAACTTTACTCATATTCTCTTCCTAATGGAGTAATCTTTCAAGCTTCAATTTCTTCCATAAAAAATGCAAGGTTTTTAGATTCAGCTTAAAGCAATGACCAATTGCAAGATGTCCTTTTTATTTGTGATTCCTGCACATAATGTGAAGAGGTTGCACTTCCTTCACAATAATTATTCCTTTGTGTGGTACTCAATAGTGTCAATTGTTATAAACATCGTGTCTGGTAACTTACAATCGGCTTACCATGTACATAAGATAGAGCAAACATAAAAATTATATTGTTAGCAGTAAAAATAAGAAAGAAATAAGTTCTGATGAATGCAAACATTTTTTTCAATACTGGAGGACCAATTAGTCATGTTTATGATACTGGCAATTTTCATGATGAAATTTTGGTTATTTGTTGCAATACTTGTTATCATTTAAGTGATGCTTATTGCTTACTTTGGTTAGAATAAAAAGTAAATTAACCAAACTTTAATTGTTGTTGAGCACTTTTAAAATAGATTTCTAACATTATTGATGAAATGGTCACTAGCATGGGTCACTAGCATGGGTCACTAGCATGGATTGTAATGTTCATTTTTCATAATTTGATTATATTGTAAAGTAAAATCACTAAAATGATTATATTTCGATAATATTTTGAATTCCAGGAAGGAAAATTGCTATTGATGCCTCTATGAGCATTTATCAGTTTCTTATTGCTGTTCGAGCAGATGGTAGTCAGTTAACTAATGAACAAGGTGAAACAACAAGGTATGTCAATCTTTATACCATTTCTTAAATGTTTCTGATAATTGGGGTTGATTGAATCAAGCTCAAACAACTTAGAAATTCAATAGAGACAAATTTATCCATCTCATTAGAGAAATTTTAAACAGAAAATGTCTTATGTAATTTTCGAAAGCATTTAGTAATTGAAATAAAGTTTTTTGTGTTGTTTTGACCATTAAACCTTATCTGTAATTCTTATGATATTATTTTGCTTATTGTGAAATAAACTTTAGAATATTTTAGTGATTAGAATACTTCTAAAGGCTCATATGAATTGGCTTATATGCGTCTTTGGAAGAAAGTACCTTTCAGATCAAATCCTGAAAAATCTTTGAACAAAACTTTCACTGTCCAAGCCTGTGGCAATAGTGCAGTGCTTTATCATTTTTTCTAAACAACTTGTTTGAATATCAATTCGCGATGCTGTTTATCTTATTGTGATGTGTTGTTCTGTTCAAAGATTGAAATCCTTTTGGTTACCATTCAAAGGTTCTCTTAATGTTTAAGCATAGTTTCCAGAAAAGCACAAATTGTACTGAGAGAATAAATGACTATCATCTTTATATTTGATGTTTCATTTTTTTCAGTCATCTAATGGGAATGTTTTATAGAACAATAAGAATGGTGGATAATGGAATCAAACCTTTGTATGTACACTTATTCAATAATCATTTGTTAATTCTAAGAATTGTTAATTCTTTGATGCTATTAAGTAACTTGCTGTGTTGCCAAAGGATTATGCCTATAATATCAATTCTGCTCTCAATATTTATTTCATATCTGTCAAAGAGATTCCTCAGTACAAATGTTAATGCTTTTCTGTTTAATTGAAAACACTGTATTTTTCTTTTGGGTAGCAGGGTTTAGCCTTTTATTTCTACCTGTTCATTCCATCTCCTTTCTCCTTGGTGTTTACCCTAGCTAGATTCAAGTGCTTTGTGGTATCCTTCCAGCTCTGTTTTGGGTTATCTGTTTTGGTCACTCTGTTTTATGTTTTAATCTCAGATACTTTCTTGGTGTACTTCTTTTTTTCTCTGCAACACCAATGTCTAGGCCATCCCAATCTCCTAGGGAATCCAGCAGATTAATACTTTCTGTTCATTCTAATGTTTTCAACTGAAATAAAGAAAACCAGATTGTAGAATCCCAAGAAATCTCCCTTTCCAACAGTCAGTTTCTTCAAATACATTGATACCACTGTCGAACACTGATATACTATCTGTCTGAGCTACAATTGTGTTTTTGTAACTTCCTCTTTTTCTCCTTTCTTTGATACACTTCAAGAATTATTCTGAGACAATATCATTCCACTAGCTCTTACCCTTTTTCTAGTTCATTTGTAGTAGGCTATGTTTCATGCCCAGAAAGTCAATTTTGTCTAACAGCTATTTTTTGTAACAAGCTTTAAGTTTTGCAGATTTCTTTTATCACATAGGCAATCTCGATTAAGATGTTTGGTTCATGTAAGCACATGTCATAAAATCCTCCTAAATTTCATATGTATATCATTTAGATATGTCTTTATGTTTATAAGATATTGTTCTTTTTTATAGATATGTTTTTGATGGCAAGCCACCAGAGATGAAATCTGGAGAGGTATTTTATCAAATGAGAACCTCTTTTTTTATATTCTCGTAGAAATTTACAATGACAATCAATTACAATACAAAAGCCTAGGAAATGAATAACAACCCTGAGAACCTCTGAATGATCTAATAAAAAATTATGAAGCAAAACTACCGTATATTTCTCAAAACTGTAAAAACTGATTGTGCACAGTATCTTATTAGTTTTTCATAAGAATTATCACTGGTGTTTTTCTTTAAAGTGCATTTTATAATTGTTATAATTATGATAAGAATTTTTCCCACTGTATAAGGTGTTGACTTGTATGTCTGGTTACCTTTCTATCAAGCAATGAATTCTGGTCGTTTTAGTTTATGCCCCCTAAAATATCCAATCACTGGGAGTTAAAAATAGATTTTATCTCAATTATCTGAAGTGTACATTAGATGAGAATTTTAAAAAGAAAATGTTGTTAAATCAAAGATTTACCATATCTGTACCAAATAATGTTTAAAATAGAAAATATAAGTAGTTGAACAGAATTTTTGATGTGGCTCAAGTGTACCTAACAATTGATGAAGTTTTATCATTAATTCAAATTTGTTGTATATAATATGTTTGGAGAATGTTCTTGTTTTAGCTTGCAAAACGGTCAGAAAGAAGAGCTGAAGCCCAGAAACAATTGGAAGCTGCAAATGAAACAGGTATTGCCAAACTTAAAGCCTTACTTCATAAAAACAACATGATATGAGTAATCTTTGCAGTAGAAACATTTTTGTGCCATAAAGGATTACTTAATTTGAATTGGTATGAAATCGGACACCATGTCTGATAGTTATATCCAAATGATCTAAAACCAAATTCACCTAAAACAAGATGATCAAAATCCAATTTACCAAAATCTAATTTACAAGCTTCTATATAGGTATTGCTTGTTAACCAGAGGCAGACACCTGGGGGGCAAGGGGGCAGTTGCCCCCCCCAATATTTTGGAGGACTATGGTCTTTTGTTCTATATTAATGGGGAAATGAGACATCATCTTATCAAAACAATAGGCTTGACCCCCCCACAATATTTGACCAAGTATACACCCCTGTTGCGAACAGTTCCATTCTTTACTGTCATTTCCATCATACGAAGCCTTCATAATTACAAACTGTCACATATGCTATAAAATTTGTTCATATGCTACAAAATTATCAAATTAACTAACATCTTCGTTTCTTATATCTAAGATAAAAGAATAAATTGAAAGTTTATTTTTAAAATTTATCCATGCAGAGATGCTCAATTTTAAATGTAAGGAACATCTGTTTTAGGAATTTGAACTAAATTCCTATTTATGATTTAAGGAGATGCAGAGACAGTTGAAAAGTTTTCAAGGAGACTGGTATGTCTAGAATTTGCAAAAATTTTCCAAGACTGATAAATGCTAAGCATGACTTTCAATCATTTTAGCTATGTGACCCTGTTTATGCAATGATTTGGCATTAAATGCAGGGTCTAAGCCACAAATTTGAAAGTTGAGGGGGGGCAAGGCTAGCAAAAGTAGGGGCTAAGGGTTTTTCCCTTTTACTGCAGCTTTACAACTATTAGCTTCACAAAAAAGTGGGAGGAGCCCCCTGGTGGTGTTGGCCCTGAAATGAATATAGTTGTAGATGATATAAAGGCAACCTGATAACAGTTTTGAGTTGGTTTTCTTGCTTCAGGTAGTTTTGATTGTGTCTGTAGATTCATTACTTTGTATTGAGCCTGTAGCAACAATATTTCATTTTAGGAATGGTCAACGATTTCTTTAATTATTCATCCTCTAGACTACCAAACTTTTTTCTGCTATCTCTTCCCAGGTGAAAGTTACGCCAGCACATAACGAGGAATGCAAAAAATTGCTGACCCTAATGGGTATTCCATATGTGGATGTGAGTAAACGAAAAATAATTTCATTCCTTACCGCAGAAAAGGGGCACTGATAAAATGAAAAATACCCCAAAATTATTCTTCGGGACTTTAAAGGTTTTCAGCATACGTTTTTGACTAAGGACCATGTGATTTGAGCTTCTTCTATTGATAAAGACCCATTTAAAGCGAGCTATGACTTTGATATTGAATAAATCCTCTTTAGTATGGAGTAGAAAGTGTTAATGGTAAGAATATTTTAAAGATTTGTTCATCAGAGTATCTAGTATTTATGTTTTCAAACAGCATGGGACACTTGATCCGCCTTGCACGATATTTTCATAACTTTATCAATCGAAAGGTTCTGTTGTTATTTTCTTAAAGATTTTTTGTGACTTTTGAAATATTGATTAGCAGCATATGATAAACCTGATTATCTAGATGACTCTATAGCTGATATGTTTTGTTCTAAACTTTCTACGTGATAGTCGTTAATGATACGCTGTCATCGTTTCTCAAACATTGAAGCTTACTTAATTAAGAAGCCTTGTTTAACCCTAGAACAAAGCGCCATTAATTGCTTGTCAAATATACAGGGACCATGGAGATGGGGGGCGAGGGGGTTCAACCGCCCCTGTTGCCTTTTGATAGTAGGGGCAAGGGGGCCAAAGTGCACTTTTCATAGAACTGCCCTTTACACCTGCCGTTTGAAGAAATTATCAAAAGATTGATCTTAAATTTTGACTGTACTGACTTACTCATGACGATATTTCTCAAAACCTATCAGGAAATTTCTTATGCCAAAAATTAGCTGATTTCCAGACTACAGAAGATCGAGTAGCGAGTAGCCTGTGCAGACATTATCGTTCTTGCCCACCTCATTAACGTTTTCTGAATTTTCCATTTTTGAATTCCTCGAACATATTTTGTTACAGGCGCCCTGTGAGGCTGAGGCCCAATGCGCTGAACTTGTAAAAGGTGGAAAGGTATTTATTGCCTCTGTTTTTTATTTGCTGGCTCTTAGTTCTTTCTTTATTCTCGCCTTAAGTTTCAACACCTTTTTATGTTTCTAGAATCTATCTGCTGATGATAAATTTGTCTGGAATGTGTGCGGTGAATACTCCTTGGAAGAATTGTGATGCGCGTTCCTTTTTGTTACCCAATTAATGCCATATGGTTGGAATTTTTAAGTTTGATCTTAATTAGGAGCACAAACACAATAAAAGCTGTCTTCAATACTAAAAAAAACTTCACTTTGAGTCTTTCCATTTTTTGCTACTGCCCCTAATTAAGCCATCGTTTCTGAGTCTTATACAATAAATTTGAGTCTCCAGCCTTAAAAAAATTTACGAACAATTGATAAAGCATTAGAAAAAAGGTAGCTGTAAGATAGAAAGTTGATTCCTCAGCATTTACAGCTATAAGGGCATAGAATAGAGATAGGTTTCACTGTTCTGTGCGGTACCTGTGCTTAAAGGCCTGGGTTCTACTGCAACCAGAATAAATTCTCATCCCCTAGTAGACGTAAGCATGGAGTCTGAAATTATCGCAAGATGCCTCGCAACCACTTGTTGACAATGCAACGAAGAAAAAAACAATCTACAAAAGGGTGTACGTGTAACACAGCCTTCAATAAACCCCTAGATTGTAGAAACCTTGAGCAATCATTATTTTCCTCTTCATTTTCCTTTTGTTACCAATCTCAGCATTGTCCTTTTCCTCTTCATGGTCTATAATCTAAGCATTTCTTTTATTTTTATCTTTAAACAATTGACAGTCTTAGTAAGGAAGTAGGATATTTAAATATGCAATAGGTATCCCAATATTTGTAGGTCACTTATAATTCTTTGTACATTTGCATCTTCAGTATCAATCTAATTGGGTCTTTGTTTTAATAAGTTCTTATTTGCATAAAGATTTTACTGTAATCAATTTACTTAACAGGGCCTGAACTGCATATTTTGAAACTTGATACTGAAATCTCGTCGATGGATTTCATAAGAAGCTTTTCGATTTGAAAATTTTCTTTCTTTAACCAGTCTTAACGGTGAATTTCTTTGTTCAAACTCGTTGTTCCAAAATGCCTTTTTTAATTGACTTACTTATGACTTTTATAGCATCATATTTATTTGGCTAAGAGACAATAGATAGCTTTCTTCATTTTTGATAAACAACAGAACCCTTTTGTTGATAATTTAAAGAAGCTACAACTGAAACTTATGGAAAATATTGTTAGGATAAACTCTCTGGATGCATAACCCTCGTGAACCCATCCGGTCCAGTGCTGTTGCCCGGTCCAGTTTTCCGGAGTGATGACCTTGTTGCTGTGAAATTCTGCTTTTCACCATTTATCGCCTGAAATTCCCATAGGTTTATGCCACGGCCACAGAAGATATGGACTCTCTTACATTCGGGTCGTCGATCGTTCTTCGGCACTTGACATTCAGTGAAGCCCGGTAAGCAGGCTTATTTTCATCTGGGATAACTTTATCTGCCACTCTCCTTGCAACTTTGCACTGAATGTCTGTTATCACCATCTACTCTTCCTTTTTCAGAAGTGCAGATTAACACCCTTAGAGCATCCATATCAGATATTGTTGTCTTATTCTGTTGTTTCTCTCTAATTAGAGGAGGGTTGAGCTTCCATTTTTTCAGCATATTTTCAACCCTTATTGTCAGGTGTGCAAGGAGAGAAATACAAATAAGTAAAACAGAAGAAGTATTTGCGGAACGTTACTGTATGTCAATAAGTCAGTGAGAGAACATATCAAAGCAATGCCATTCCCCTTCATGCTTTACTCTCAAATTTGCGTATAGCTTTATGCCACTGTAGCAGCAGCAGTTATGCAATCAATTTGCTCTATACCATCCCACTCCATTGATTGTATGACCAATGTTAATAGATTTATAGAGAAAGTATGATCCCTGCTACTGAAACTCCCTGCTAAACGGGACATTAATAAAATGCCGTTTGTTTAATGGTATCCGTTTTGAAAATTGATGATTTCCCACGAAAAGAGATAGGTTCAACCTACCGTTGTTTTCTTTGAATTTCATTAGCACATCTGTCTTCTAATTCGAGTAATTATCTGTCACGAAAACAAATCTTAGTCGTTCTCCCAAACATTTGAGCTCGCTGATCCTTCCCCTAAAGTTACAATACAGCCGGGTGTTTTGGGTATTCCTATACGAATTAGCTTGATAAACAGACTCAACTAAAGTATAGTTAAATACAGTATACTATCATTTACCGTAGGGTCTGTTTATCAGGCTATGTATGAGTCACCTTCCCAACCAAAACTGTGCGATTTTGGAAAATAATTTATTCATTTTAGAAGTTGATAATTTGTCATAAAAAAGATTCGTTCAACATAGCATTGTTTTCTTTGAATTTCATTGCACAGTTGTCTAATATATATAGTTTACTATAGTATACTATACTGTACCTTAGTATCGTAGGTACCCTACTTAAGTTTAGTTTAATAAAGTATACTTTACCTTAGTATAGGAGGGTCAGGCTATGTATGAATCAGCTTCTGAAATTTTTGAGATTTGCTTTCTGAAATGCTTATCCCATTTTCCCTTTCCTTTATCCAGGAAAATGCCCATACAAGAGTATCATTTAGACCAGGTTTTGAGCGGTCTGGAGTTATCACAAGAGGAGGTAACTGCTTAATCACCTTTTGTTTAGTATGGCAAGTTCTCCTTTAAGCCCTGGTCAAAATTGTGTGAAATGTTGGATCATGTTGGGTCATCCAACATCATCTATTTCGATGTTGGATGAAATTTGACTGAGGTCAAAAATGTTGGCAACCGTCATACAACAATTCTGAAGTGTTAGGTGAAATGTTGGATCATCTGACCACCTCGGCCAACATTGTTGGCTCTGCGCAAGCGCAGTTGGTAAAAGAGCGCCGCAATTCAATCATCGCGTCGTTGTTGTTTTCTCCGGCTGGTTTCGCTCGTTTCAACAATCGCATTTGCTTACAATCAGTTACACTTAAATTTTCGACAATTTAACGAAATATAACGAATTCTGTGCGAAAGAAGAAGCGTAAAGCAGCAATGAAGAGCCTGTAACACAGAGTAGCTACAAGAAAGCGCAGGGGACGAATTTAGGCCACGGCCTTGATAGGGGATGCGACGCTCGTCCTGAAAGACCGCGATGACAGTGACAATATCTGAAGAGAAAATAAAAAGAGAAGGCAGTGATTGCCTTTCGTTTTCTTGAATCGAAATGTCGCGAAACTGTGCAGCCTTCAGCGCGAACCTCTACCCAGTCCTTTTTCGATCTGCGCGTGAAAATGTTGGGTGAAATGTTTGATGAAATGTTGGATCCTTTGACCACCATCGTTGGGCCACATTCCAACATAAAAGAAAAATGCTAGAGTTTCATAATTTTGTCACAGGTCATTGTGTAATTCCATTTCTGACAGTTGGGTTTTCGCAAATTTCGTCAGCCTTAGTTTGAGTGATGAATAATTTTTAGAATTTTTCTTGTGATTTTTAAATTTTATGTTGATATGCTACCTTTCTCCAGCTAAAGTTACCCAGTCTCCTAATGTTTACTGCCCTTTAAGTGCTTTGTCTACAAAAAAGTTTTCCGTAAACTCCTTTCCCGCAGACTCCTTTCCTGCGTACTCCTTTCCCGCAGACTTCTTTCCGGGATACTCCCTTCCCGCAGACTCCTCTCCCGCAGACCAAAATTGCAAATGATCCTTGATCAATATGCAAAATTCATGAAGAATATATATTTCACAGCCTAAAAAGGAGTCTTAACTGCAAGGTGCATAAATTCTTAAGTTCTTCTTTGCAGAGATTTACTGTATCGCAATAAAACCCTTATGTAGGCCTATGAGCCTTTGCGCGCGTGGTAAATTGTCCATGCCATGATCCAAACAATGGCAGTAAATGCATTATGCATTATGCAGTCTGAAAATGCATTATGGGATGCTTACGTAGCGCAAAGGCTCATTGTTAGCAATAAGTCTTTAATGACTAAATTGATATCATGTCCTTTTTTCCTAATCGAATAGAAGCAAACTACTTTTGTACGCTCAGCGTCCATGATGTCTTCCGCTCTGAAAAACACTGCAGATATAGCTCTTTTGTTTTCCTAAGGACAACCCAAACATGACTATTTTTAACTCGACTTACCAGTATTTACAATATCATTACAAAGTAAGCGGATTTTGAAGATTAATTTATGTATCCCGATTTACTTTGTTTACACTCTTGTTTGTAAGAACACAATTTATAAAAACACTGAAGCTCGATTTTTAATGAATTAAAACAACGTAAGGATATGGCCAGCCTCAGATGGAATATTTGAAGAAAAAACAATATTTTTTTGAAATTTTCTCGCATATTAACAAAATAGAGAAGATTTTATCAGTTAATCAACCGTGCTACTAAACTTGTTAGGCAAAATTGTTACTAATTGGCTTTAGAACGTTTATTTAGTAGTCTTAGCAACATTCTATAGTGTGTGAAATAAAAAAGAAGATAAAAACGATATTAAGAACACATGAGCCTAAAATCACTCAAAAAATGAGATCATCGAGCCTCGGTAAAAATTGTCAGGTTTATATAGAAAAAGTGTGCATAGCTTTTACAAAATTGAAAGATTTTCATAAAACCGATAAGGTGTATCTCAGGATCATTGATGATGGGGCAGTGGGAGATTGGTGGGGGTTCACAAACCCTACATTTTTCGCATATTTGGAACACAAAAACACTAAGGTATCTTTTTGCAGATATTTTGCGATAAGTTTATACTTTGTATCTGTTAACCTCCTACTTTCTAAGTTGTGACAAATTATTTTTAACGTTTTGTTTATCTTTTGCCGTTTGCCTCGTGTGTTTCCAAAAGAGCAGTCTCTGTGTGTCTGGGTGGCACATGGCAGACAATGAGTTATCCAGTTCCTTATCGCCTTCAAAATCCTATTGCCTTAATGCTATATCGTGCTGCGTCTGCTCTTGGCCTTTAATCTACTTTCCGAGAAAATATTTAACGAATCCTTTCCAGATTTCGAGTGAGGGATTAAGCTTTTTGAGGAGAATTAGAAGATTAGAGTATTTTGCCAAAATTGTTATGACTTGTTTGATGTGGATGCTTTTCACCAATATTAAGAACCTATTTGCGATGGAAATGATAGTCGTGTAGATGCTTTCTAGCTGCAACCCCAGATATTTAAGATAAATAGCAAAGTATAAAATCTACTGTTTTAATGTAACTTTTAATGTTTTTTCCCATTTTTTATCTTTGCACAAGACAGAAAAACCTCGTACAGAAAATCCTGCTTTTTCAAAATTCAGACTGTTTTTGGGGAGGGCTTTCACTTGATGGGGTATAGGGAGATAGTCACGTTTTTTCAGGGTATATGTGCAGCCACCCCCCCCCCCCCCAACTAAAATCATGAAATGACGCCCCTCATCTTGGTTTTTTCTCTAAAAACCCATAAGATCTAATTGTCTTACATTAGTTTTATATCTAAAAGGTATATTCTGCTGATAGTATGCCCTAATAGCAAAAGCTTTATAATTCTTCAGTCCACAATTATGTCAAATTGAATCACAAGGTGGCTAATCAGAAAGGAAAGACTTAAATTTGTAGGCTTTTTTATTACGGCGATTTACTCTATTTTCCTGCCACTATCTTTCAAGACATTGAACTGATGTAATGAATATTTCCCGATGTTGTAATGCATGCATTTTCTGTTCTAGTTTATCGACTTGTGCATATTGCTCGGCTGTGATTACTGTAATTCCATTAAAGGTATGAAGGCTTTTTTATTTTGAAATTTTGCAGAGATTCTTTAAACTTGATGTTCTAATTGTTCTTCTGAAGATCTTCAACGTTCCGATTCTAATTTATAAAAACAATGGAATTTAGTTTTTTGATGTGTCTTTTTTCTTTATTGCGTTCTTAATTAGGTATGTATGTTGTTTGGAAATCACCTCTCATTTTCCAATGCTTACATCAAGTTACGCTCGTTTATTGAGATTTTTCCTGCCAGTTTGACATTCATGAATACAATCAAGTGAAAAATGCATATAAATCTCAAACAGTCGTTATGATCTAGCATTACCTGAGATGAGTCAGATCTGTGTGTGTGTATGTGTGTGTGTTATAACTTTATAACAGGGGGCTAGAGCAAGGGAGCGGGGCTGGGGAAGCGGGGCGAGGGGATGGGGCTGGCCTTCTTCCAGGCCTCCTTCAGAAAGCCACCATTTTGTATGTCTTGTTATTGTTTTTGGAGAATGAGAAACCCCCGTACCCTTTCATAGAACTACATTCAACATAATGTCTCCTTATTTATCCCAGCTCCCTGATGGCGGAACAAAGTGAGTTGATATTGAAGTCCCTTAGCCCCAGATCTAGGCTTTGTGACCACATGTTTTTTCGGGCTTCGTTATGCTTGTAAATTATAACCGCAGTTTAATCTTACCTCATCGTATTTGTATTTTTTTTATCCAATTAAGGTATTGGCCCAAAGAAAGCGATTACTTTGATCAAGCAACATAAACACATCGAGGAAGTCATTAAAAATTTGGATAAATCTGTAAGTAGATATTAATTTTGAGTCCCGAGCTAAATTTTTTTTATGATGCAGTGAAATGATAAGATTCTTAAACACATGGCCAGTGCTCAAGCTTTGTCCTTTCCATAGTTAAGTCAACAGATATCCAATTTTCTTGTTATATTTCAACGAGATAAATTTTCAATGGATCAAACGCATTTACGTCTCCCTGTGTGTGGTCTTTTATTCTTAAGGCAAGATTCTGTTGTTACATTTCATTTTCTGGTAACACTCTTATCGAACCTGAGATAGCCCAAAACCAAACTATTTGTTCTCATAAACACTTACAAAATACGAAATAAAGTGTTTCCAAAAAATGTGTTTCCTAATTAAGTTTGATAGACCTTAGGCATTGCTGTTAGTCTATCACCAAATATTCGTTAGTTTCGCACGATCTTTGTTAATTTAACCCTTACAGTTAATTTCGTCAAGCTTTAAAGCTTGTTTTGCATTTTAGAAATATCCTATACCAGAGGACTGGAAATTCAAGGTATATGACTCAAATTTTTGTTAACTTGTCAAGATATTTCCTTTTAAAACAGAAAAATATTCAAGACAATGTTAAGTGGTTATCTTCAACCAACCTACACGTCACGTGTTCGCTAACTCGAGCCTTCAAGGGAACGATGGAAATTGTTCGAGTTAACCATTATTCGAATTATTAGGCGTTTGAATATATTTGGAAAACTTCAAGTTATCGGGTTATAGTGAATGTCTAGACAATTTCCGTCGTAAGTGTTGTTTGCGAAGTGTTTTACCGATTCCTATTTTCGTATTGCCCGACAAAATAGCTACATGCCTGCAAAGCCAAATATTGCTGCAGACAAAACAGTTTTTTAATAGAGACAGAAAACTAATTCTAGAACTCTGTTAATTACTGAAGAACTCATGTTTCCTGTTTGTTTCCTGCTCGTTTCTTCCGTTTTAGCAAATAAGTTATGAAAAATTATCTACCTTTGATTAGCCACATATGCATTGCTGAATTCTTCATCCTCTACCTCCTTGGGTCCCCTTCTTTTTTAAAAAAATATTATTCTTTTGATTGCTTCTTCAACGAAAATTTCAATGCATGTTTCCCATCAGAATATACTACACGCTTTTTTTATAAGGAACCTACCTCAAGGCCTAGTTCCGAAAGTTCCTGTTTCGTAGACGTCAGATCATCAAGTTGTAGTACCAAAAGTTCCTTAATAGTTCCTTAAATTTCACTGTACATAAAGTTCCGTAAAAAAATTGTACAGAAACAGGAATAACAGAAATTTTGAATTTTGCCTTTACTTGTGGCTAGAACTCAGGAGCAAAAACACTGAAGGCTATGTATAGTGAAAATCTCACTTTCGGTGTTTTGACTACAATAAGCCTTAACACTTAATAGAGAGAGGGGCGAGACAGCATATGCGGAAACTACTCAATGAAGCACTTGACACACGAATAGCAAACAATCTATGCGAGTATTGGCTGCAAATGAATGGAACCAGCTTTTTAGTTCTTGATGCTTGCAGTTATAAAAATTTTTCAAATTGAAAAGTGCCTTAGGGATTTCGTTTCTAGTAGTATGAGTTCTTTAAATATTTCGGCCTTCTAAATGTAGGTTCCTTATAAAGTGGTTCCTTATAAATAAACGCGAATTTGTTTTCTTTGCCAAGCTATGGAAACCTGCATTAATTACGTTTGAACAGTAGAATAGGCCAGAGTTAGCGACTGTCAAATATCCTGTGTCTGAAATGTCTTGTTTTTATCCATGTTGAATCGAAACAATGTTGATTTTAATGTTTGCAATTTTTCCCGGTGTTTAGGAATCCAGAGAGCTATTTAAGAATCCGGAAGTCACTCCGGCTGCAGAAATAGAGGTGAGAACATTTGCACTCTATAAAAAAAATCGTAATCAGTAGTAAATCCCGTCTTTTTCTGCTCATTTTTCCCTGACCAAATACGAAACCAAGTCTAAATAATATCATGATGAATTACTAAGCCGCCGATGGGAATTTTTCTGAATTCGGCTTTTCTTTGATCCCTTCATATTTTAAGAAATTTATGGTTTATTTACGAAGAAAAAGTATATATTAGGATTTTATCACCAGAGCTTGATAAAAGCTATGTCTCCGACTTTAGGAATATTTTGGCAAAAGGCCTCCAGTAAATCCACTCTATGAATAATCTGTTAAAAGTCCAGTTAAAAATCAACTTAGAACCGTCTTGTTCTACACACCATAGCTTGTACAGCTTGGCCTATACAGTATTGAGTACTGTACCACATGCCAGATAAAGCAGTAATTTTCATTCATTATCATTCAATATTTGTCATTCATTCAATATTTTCATTCAATATCATTTAGCATGTATAATGATCAATGCATCCTTTATCTTCTGAAATTATTTTTTTTTAATTAATCTTTAAAAAATCTATTTGTGTTCACCTTTAAATCAAAGACTTTCAAAATTGATAAACATTCGTTTGTAAGACATCCAGCAAATTCATTTATGGTAAGAAAATCGAAAGACCTGTTTTTCTATAAAGGACACTTTTTATTTTTCCTCAATGATCCTATCCACTGCTTTTGAAACTGAATACCATCTCGCGTTTTTTGCAATATTTTGATAGCATGCAAACTGCCATTTTTCATAGATTCGGTCTTTCACTACAGTTTCATTGCTTGTGTGACTTAAAGGTTTTCCGTGTTGAGATATATTAGGACCACGGAGGCCCTGTCATCTAAAACTTTGCTCTTTGATCGACTCTCCCTTACCATTGATACACAATGATTTTCATGTTATGCTTTGTTTTTGAAGACGAAATCTAGTTCATTCACTTTCTCCCTGGAACCATGGTTATCAGAATTGTCAAACGTTAATTTATTTGTAGCGGCGAGTTGTTAACGTAACTCATTTCGTTATTTTTATCAAAAATAAAAAATCGGTTTCTTGAGAATTTTATCAAATCAAATTCCAAAAACGTTTAACCTGTCATAAGTATTTATATCTATGAATCAATTTATGCAGCTTAAATGGTCTGATCCTGATGAAGAGGGTCTCATCAAATTCATGTGCGAAGAGAAAGGGTTCAAGTGAGTGCTACTTCGTTCTACCTATGTATTGAAATGTACCCTCATTCAAATTTTCGTAACATTGCCTGCAATCGTTTCAGTTCACACTATAGGTAAGAATAAAATAACTCTTTGCGTGACAATAATATCGTGTGTACAATATGTATGCCACAATATATTGTACACAATGCCACAATAACACGTACAATGTACTCTGCTATGAGGGGGGCGTATATGAGCTTCCTGCTGGAGGAGATTTTTGTCTAATTCTAAAAGAATTACTGAAAGTTCCAGGCATGTTTGTTTACAAAACGTGTTTTGCACAGGCTCTATCTTGATAAAAGTGTTCTGTGATGTTTTGAAGAGAGTACTGCCTCCAAATTTTCCAGTTTTTCTGTTTCTGCCATGGGCCCCGACGCACGTTGGAAAGTGTGGGGGCCAAGGGAGATTTTAACAATCACAACAACAACATTTTAAAAAACACTATTGTTTTGCAAAAAGTGGGGGGGGGGCGATGGCCCCCGGCCTCCCTTCGTCGGGGTCTGTCTGCAGTCCAGTAGTCTTTTGTTTGAGTGTTTTTTTTTGAAAAAATTGAGGAATGTTAAATGTATTATTCAAACTACATCATATTAAGCCAAACCACGTATTCCAAATTATTACATGTGAAATATTGCGCACATTCCAGTATCAATGGAGTAATATATTCCCTTGTATACAGGTTTTGAAAATTTAATGACTACAGGAAAACAGGCGAAATTTTTTCACATAGCCAAATGTAATAGAGATTCCCATGACATCACAGGCCCTTACAATTATTATCAAAAATTTTAGAGTTAGTTAGTCCCGTTCATCATAGTTCTTCATGTAAAATAAGCACAATATTTTCAGCAGGCATAGCATGAACAGTAGTCATTTCTGTGTAATGTATTACTTGCTAGATGTTTTAAAGAGTTAAAGTCAATGGTCTATTTCGGTTTGAAGCACGAAAACCGAAGTAGACCATTGACTGAAGGAAGTTACTTGAGCGTTATATACAGTGGAACCTCCATATAAGGGACACCAGTGGGACCAATGTTATTGTCCGTTGTAGAGAGGTGCCCGCTGTATGGAGGGGTCATCTTTTGATAACTTTTGTTTTGGGACTCAAATATCTGTCCGTTGTTTTGAGGTGTCCGTTGTATAGACGTGTCCGTTGATGGAGGTTCCACTGTACACGGTTTGTTATGAGTGTATTGAAATCAAGGAGGAACGAAACCCCGCTATGCTACTTAGAATTCCAATACATCGAGCTACGCTGTGTCTTATGCCGCAGACCCACCCTCTTCCTTCCCACATTCATAAACCCACAAAGACATTCTTTCTGGCCATCCAAATTATTATTACCACGGTTGCACTCAGCATGATTTTTCTTATCAGCAATTTTGCCTTATCGTGAACCTGTGAAGCCTTTGTACAAATCAACGATTAGTCCCCTGTTTTTTCTTTTTTGCATGGCGAGTGTCGTCATAAGAATTTATCATTTAAGTATCCAAACCAAGCTGCAAATAAGAAATTAATGCACTAAATTTATTTTCATCTAACCTCTAGTATTGGAAAGAACTTTGGGAATCCAATGTCGGCTATTCTGTGGTCCTAGAAATAAATGTTCCTTAAACTCTTGACAAAATTTCTTCTTGCAAATGAATACAGTATTAATTGAAGATGAACGATAATTTAGAGGGCAGTAGCACCTTCGGGATAATTCTTCTTGTGAAGTTTACTTCTGTTCTACATTCTAAGTTCTTGCTGCGATCTATTTTTATACCCAATGTGTTAGGGTCACACACACCATTGACTTTAAGAAGAATGCGCATTAATGAAGTGTGAGGGAAATTTCATGGCCTAGAAAAAAGGCTTTTGATCTTTCGGTTTTTTGAAAGATATTTTAGTTCAGGCTAAGCCACAAAGGCAGGCCATTTCAGTCATTAGCAGCTGATAGGAATGGCAAACCATCCAGTCCCGCGCTTTCGTATTAAATGTTTATGACCTCAGATACAAACTGAATATCTCATGATAAACCTAGCAGTTGGCGTATGTATAAAAGTTTACATTTCATCACTGATATCATACATTTCCAGCTTAGAATTTGACAAATATTTAGCCTTTAGAGGAGGGGTTAGACTGTCGCAACCGAATTCACCATCACGTATTACGAAGTCATATCGTTTTGATCCAAACCATGTGCAAGGCAAATTGATTTTTTATAAATTTCCCAGCTGTCTGTACCACAATCCAAAAAAGTGTTGATCATAGCTCTGGAAAGTTCCTCAAGGACCCTCAAGTTTTGGAAACCTTCCTCATAACAGAAAACAAGGAAGGATTTAAGATTGGTACTCTACTGCTTATGCTTAATTTGCGTTCATGGTCGTCAACTGCTAGGCCATGTGTTCTGGGCTCTAACATTTACTTTCCTTATACAAGGTACGGCTACCAAAGCCATAACTAGGCTTGAATTTGGAGTAACTTATGACAATCAACAACCTACTTATCTAAGGCCAGTCTTCTTTTAAGTCCAAGATTCCCCCCCCCCCCCCCTCTCTTTTCAACTGTTAGCCACCTTCTGGAAACATGATCTCAAAACGAAATCCCGATTGAAAACGAGTACAATGTTTCTGTTAGAGATTAGACTTAGAGATTTAACTGGAGTAGAATTTGAATATCCTTTTCAACCAAAGAATGCATCCAAGTATGTAAACATCTTATTCATAAACTCTAATATATCTCTTTTTTATAACTTCGCTTAAATATTCTTGTTGCTATGGAAAAACAATATGGCAGACAAGGCAGGGGTCCGGCATTCCATGAGCTAATCTTTTGATCTCAGAAACCCACCGAATCTAATCTTCCTTGCGGCCTATTCCTCTTAAAATATCCTCGCGTGTGCTTCTTTTTTCAACGAGACCTTTCATCTTATCAATCCCCTCATAAGTGTGCCTTTGAGCGGCAAAACAAATGCGATCTGACCCAGACTGAGAAAAAAATTTCAGTTAAATAATAGCGATTGTTTGGAAAAGGTCAAAATAGTGCATATGTTCTCCATATGAACGAGAACAACCTAGATATGATTGGATAAAATAAGTATTTGGGCATTCAGATTGATTCAGAACTTAAGTAGAGAGAACATATAACTTTTTCTATAGGCAAGATTTCCAGAGCAATTGGCATGCTTAAATATGCTAAAAAATATCCCCCATTAGAAATTTTAAAAAGCATGTATACAAGTATAAGTGTAATAGCTTTAGTTTACTCAAATGTTTGCTTTTTTCAAAGCCATTTTCAAGTTTTGTACCACCAAAAGATTGTTTATACAAGTATAGTTGAATCGCATTTCAGAAACTGCTGCTCGGTGTGGGGTTGTTGTGGAGAAACCGACACGGTTCTTAGAATACCTTGCTTTGCGACCTCTTACGGGCAACGTATTTTCACATATCGAGGTGTGAATGTGTGGAATAAACTAAGAACTGAAATAAAAATGCCCCTTCATCGGCTATTGTGAAAAATTTAGTGAAACAATCTTTGAGTAAACCTCCTCACCCCTTAACTGATTTCTTATGACCTTTTCATTATTCTTCTTTTATCAATTGTCTGACTGTTCTGTTATGTTCAATTCAAACTAAAATCTCTACATAATATTATTGAGTACGTCAAACTGGACACATGACTCGATAGCTCATCGTGAGTTTTTTCGTGTGTCCTTCAGCATTGTAAATTTCCAGTTAACTTTCTGATCTTACTCATTGTTCTAATTTTAAATTTCTAGTAATTGTATTTTAAATCAGTATATTGTAATTAACTTGTTTGCTTGCTGAAAAAGATTTTGAGTTTGAGTTTTGAGTTTGAAAAATCAAAGGTTGTGAGAGTTCTTGTAAAGCATCATCTTTTTTCTTTTCTAACCAGAAAACCTAGTATATTAATTTTCGCTTATCTATGTTATTGAATTGTATGTTGATTAGCTTACGAAGCAGACGAAGGAAACCTAAAGCTAATGACGTAACGTTTTTTCTTGTATAGTGAACGTTAGCTGCTGCCGCCATATCCACTGGTCCGTTCGATACCACTATCACTTCAATGCATTACTTTTAACATTGATATCACAACCACTAACTGGGAAAGGGGGTTCCTCTTCTCATCCCCTCTTTCATACAACCTTCTTATATCTTCTCTATTGCTTCCTCTCTAGTGCCCCCTCTCTAGTGCCCTCTCTCTAAATCCCCCCCTCTCTAGTGCTCCTCATAATTGCCCCTCTCTAAATCTCTCCATCTCTAGTGCTCCTCTTTAAAGCCCCCTCTGCAACCCCCCCCCCCTCTCTGGTGCTCCCCTTTCGTAGTGGCGCTTAGTCGAGGGTAGTTAAAATTATATCTCCTTTGATCATGTTTTTTAATTACTGCATGTGTTTCTACGTTCTATCTTTCAGTGAAGATCGCATTCGGAATGGATCTAAAAAGCTTGGAAAAGCGCGACATTCTTCAACCCAAGGGCGCTTAGACAGTTTCTTTAAAGTCATTCCTTCATCGACTCCCCCAGTGAAGAGGAAGGTATCTAAAATTGACAATCCTTTTGCAACCTTCGCACGTCCTTTACTTTGTTGAATGGCAAAATACCTTATATGTTTTATAGATTGATGTCACATTTATGACCATTAAAGCAATAGTCTTCAATGAAGGTCTCCCCGGGGGGGGGATTCTCCCCCGGGGGGATACTTGTTCCCGTGTCTCTATTGAAAAATAAAAAAGTGTTCTCTTATTCCCTTAAACTAGTTAACATGAGCCTTTGCGAGCGTGGCAAATTGTCCAGGCGACGATCCAAACAATGGCAGTAAAATTCTACGGATTGACCTAAATTGATTTCAGACTGTCTGAAAATGCATTATGGGATGCTTGCGTAGCGCAATGGCTCATTGCTATAGCAATATGTCTTTGAATGAGGCTAGTGTCAATAAACAACTTTTAGTGAACCTATCAGAACAGTTCTAAGATCCTCCATCGAAGAAAACCTAATAACAGACAACTCCCAATAACATACAACTCTTAGTCAGTGTCTCCCCTACCCCTGAACATTGTTAGATTCTGACTAGTAAATAAAGACAAGTGATATGGGAATGGAAACGATGTATAAGATGTTTAGTGAAATGTTCATTTTCCTTTCCAAAGATATCTAATGGGGAGGGGGATATGTTCTCTTATATTAAAGGAATAATATATATATGCAAACTTGATGCTTCAACTAGTTTTCTCAGCCATTAATTGCTACGAGCAAGAATATTTATATTTGCTTCGTTTCCAGCAAAACGACAAAGCGAGCAAGGGACCAGCATCAAAAAAGGCAAAAGGGGCTGGTGGGAAATTCGGAAGGAGATGATTTCGTTAAGGAGTATCAACCGTTAGCAAATGGAACCAGAATGCAAACGTATACGAAGGTGGGACTTGCCGAAGTAACATCTAACTACCATCTTTATTGACTAACAAGGCAGACTCTGCAACATTGCAATTACAAAATGTCGGTAACACGTTTATTTTAGCTTTTTATGTTTGTTCTTTTCACAAAATACTGTGAAGTATCCGTGAGAATTCTGTACCCCTGTATTTTCATTGGATCCAATCACGATTTAACGTCACTCAGTTATTTTCAATTTTTCCTTAAATCTAAAGTTTCAAACATTCTCTATGTTTTATTGTTTACTTTTCGTTGAATGGTATGATTTCCATCTTCTCTGTTTCTTTTTTTCCAAGGATTTTGCATTTTTTACCTCGTTTCTACGAACACTTTTCTATAAGAATATACGTTTAGTTTGACTTCAAGGAGAATGCAAATGTAGAATTGAAAAGATGAGATTTTAGTCTGCTTCGCTGGTTTGTCCTCATACCTTGCGATGCCAATTGAAAAGATGAAACATTTGGAAAACCTTGCTAAAGGGATTCGAGAGTGCCGCAGGAACGAAGGCAACTATGGAAACAAACAGTGCATTATTGCAAAATGTCAACAGGAAAGCTGATTCACAACGTGTTAAAACCTTAAAGAAAATGCCTAAAACAAGTTTTTTATCCATTAAGAAGCTACATGCCAGCTTTGATTTATAAAAAACTTTTGTTCGATAAAGATGAATCATCAAAGGGAACCAGTCTTTCCCAAGGGCTTTGAATTGTGCTTTGTTATCAAAATCCTTGACCAAGATGTCCAACATAATCTTAACCGTTGTTTTTAGAAAAAGTGGGGTTTATGATTGTAAAAACTATTGTCTTTAAATCAAGGCTTTTTCTGCGATAGGAGCTGAGTTCTCGAAAGATTAGAATAGCCTTCATTTGTCATTTTACCTTGCGTGAAATGGTATTACGTTCTTAAGTAGAGGGGGCATGCTCCCGTAACCTCACATCCACAATAGCTCGAAGCATTAGTGACAATAAAGACTTTTCTTTCCTATGAACGATCTTCCATTGCTCCTCTCTCCCATTTCCGTTCTCCCCCCCCCCCCAAGATAAAATATTCTGTTCCACCATTTGCCAAATTCTATTTCTTATCGACATGCCCAGATATAACTAGACTTTGACGAGATTATGGTTGAACCTAATATGATAGTGGAAAGCAATCTCTAAATGACGAATAATGGTGTACCTTTTTTTAATTTACTGGTCTAAGCGGCTACTTTAGGCCATGAATACATTATTCTAGCGAGACTTCACATACGATCTTTGTTTGTATCTCTTTTGAAGACATAAATCTTGTTTGCCTAAAAACAGGATATCATATGATGGAATATTTCGAATTTTTTGTATCTCTGCCAAGATTTCAATCGAATTATAGCAACTTATATTTAAATAGATCAGAGAGCCCTCAATCTCAGGCCATTGTTCCGTTCTATGAGCTTGTTGGTTTCTTATCTCTACGGTTTAGCCTTTTTTGTTTAGGGGGGAGGAAGCTTATTAGAAAGGAGGACCTGTTTACATATTCAAACTTGTCATTTGTCAAATCATCGATTCACATCACAAAGTTTAATTTGTTGAAATTTTGCTCCTTTCCCTAATTCCTAATCGGATTTTGACGAGATACCAAATTGGTACCGCGAAGAACTGGGAAACGATTTGTCCCCTCAATCTCCATTGGGCGAAATTTTTTCGCTTTTGCGCTGACGAAAAGCGAAAACCACATGGCACACAATCAATCCAGCTAACAATAGATTTGCGTGCCAAATAGAAAGCAAATATCTGCGAATGTTCTGATTTTGCTTTATTTGTTGAAGCGTAAGAAACAAAGAAACCAAAAGCAAATAAAAGGTTTTGGGTACGTAAATTCTACCAAGAGCTAGGAGCTTACAAAAATGTTTATAGATCTACAATAATATGACTACCAACTATTATTTACCTGTTGTTGTCTTTGGTGGTTCCATATCTAGTGAACGAATCGAAGTTTCGCAAACCAATAGGTGCTAAGGGAGACTATGTGTGACTCTAAAGCGCCTTTTATGGTGATTCGCATGTATCAGTTAGCATAAGCTATAGGATAAGCCCCACAACTGTTGGTAGGATTATAAAAGAAACATGTAACGGACTTGTAACAAGAAATTTTATTTTTTCCTCATCCAACACGAAGCTGCTTTTCGACACAAACATTTTGCATAGGACTTCAAACTCACCGGCGAAAAAGAAGAAAACTCAAATAGTTTGAACTTTCAAGGCGAACGTCGCGCACTGCTCAGGAAACGAAAAGGTTCAAATGCGCATGCTCATAACCTTTCACCGGCGAAAAACGAAAAAATTTCGCCCAGTGGAGATTGGCCTAGTAACGATAGCATCCTACTCAATGCGAAGTAACGATAGTAACCTCTGTGTAAACATCGGTTTTAGTCCCGATTTTTCCATGATACTTATTCAATGTAGGTCATTTTTTTCTCTAGAAAAGCAAGCACCCAATGGGGTTCTCTCCTGTCTTGAAAGCCCTTTGGGCTCTAAATTAGTGAATTGGAATTTCCTACCTGAGCCACTAAATGCAGCTGTATCGACCACCCTTTCCTTTCTGGGTTTTTTCGGGCTTTGCTTTGCCCTTTTTCTGCTTCAGAAAACTAGCCCTACAGTCGAATCTTAACTAACGACCTCATCCACGCATACTTCGCAACAGTAAGCGAGTAATGTGGCGCATCGCTAAATGATAATTAACATTAAATTTATTACATAATCACGCGGAAATGGCGATTGTCCACATATTCAGCATGTCGGAGGAAGATAGAAGCTCGTTACAAACCCGCATGTGTGTTTATTTTGAGTATTCTGACAAACCTCAAAGAGATTATTATTAGGTGAGATCAAAATTATCATTTGTTTACTCGGCCTTGTAAAGTTGTTGGAAACAAAAAAAGCAGGACCAGATTTCCTGTGCATTTCATCAATGAAGTCGACGGGCGGGCGCTCAGCTTGAGTTGGGTGCTGTTCGTGACTATCCTTATCGTGCAAAGCTCACCACAAATCCGTGTGTTGTCAATGCAGAAGATTTACTTAGCAAGCTTCTTGGCCGCTCATCAATTTTCTATTGTTTGATCAGTTCCATGTCGACTGTCTTCAAGCCGTCAGCCCCATCTGCATCTCAGAATAAGCATAACATGCGCGTGCACTGTAGGATTTTTATAAGTACTGACCAGGAAGCTTAAGGATGGCCCGCGGAAAGTTGCTTACGATTTTTGTTCTTTGTTGTATGACTGGCATTTACGGCGATAACGAGGAAAGTTTACTGGATGCAGGGCAAGGGTGCGGAGAATCTGGTAAGTTGTTCATTTTAAAGTTGCATTTTTTCTGACAGGAATAATCACCCATATTATTTTGTTGACAACTTGGTTATTTGGGAAATTGAATCTTAATCAGCTATTCCAGTTACAACGAAACAATACTCCACATGTCTGTCTTAATTAGACTAATCGATTTAAAGGTTATCAAGCTCAAGGAGTTTAATATAAACCACTAAAAAGCCTTCCGAACTTTGTTAAAGATTATATTGAAATTAGCTCAGCGTGTTTAGGTGACGAACTTGGCTTTCGAGGCCCATCCAAACAGTCTTTTATAGGTCAATTGTGGGAGTTCCCTTTCCATCCATCAATGCAAAACAGATCATAGCGCTTCTCTGCTGGTTTTAGTCCGAAATACAGCCCAAAAAAAATTATTCGCAGCGCGCCTCCGTAGCCCTTTCATGGTTTGTCATCGACCTTTTTTCATTTTAAAACTTTACGAAGGGTGAAAACTTTCTTGGACCTACAAAAATTTTGTTGGTAGATTTTAAAAGTTCTAAACAAACACGATGTCATCTTCCTTTTCTCGTTTATTAAAAAGCCATCGTTATCACTTTTTTCTTATCGTTATCACTTTTTTCGCTCGCGTCTTTTTCGCTCCATCTAGATAAACTTTTGCCAGTGTTTCTTTATCACTAAATCTCTTGAATTACCGAATGTCGTTTTCTATGAGAATGTACCATTTTTTTAGATTAAGTAGAAGCATCGCCTTTCTATTCAGTATTATTGTGTGAAATACGTTTTGTTATTGTGGGAAAATGCCGTAACAGATTTTCTACCTCAGTTATCAGAAGGTTTCTAATCAAAATCAAAATTTTCCCATGACTACTATTTTTAATCTAAAGCACAAGTGTCTTTCAATCCCTTATCAATTTATCATCAGAAAATAATTACATTTGTTTCAAACTAGAATTATGACCGTTTTAGCACAATTGGTTGCTATTATCGTTTAGAACCTCTCTTTCAAGTGCTATTTGTATACCATAAAAATACTCAACCCACTTGTGCTGTAGCTAGAGTTGAGGACCCCTTATTTTCTTATATTTGTCGATTTACCGACAATTGACTGTTTCTCGTAAGTTGTATTGAAATTTAATATAAATGCTTTACTCATGTCCTTAATAAAATATACCAATGTCAATTTTTGACTGAATCCGAAAAGGCGTTTCGGAATGTATCAAAATTTCCTGTTGCATCGAAACACCCGCTTTGGATCAGGATGATGGAGCAGGAAATCTAACACCCGCTTTCTGTCATAAAAAGCAATACCAACAAACAATCTCCCGAGTATAACAAGAAATTCCACGGAATTGGAAAACAAAACAGCGTATGATGCGAAATGCCCTGTTGAATTTTGTGTCCAAGCTTGAAAAGAATTTTTTAAAAAGGGCAGACTAGAAGAATGCTTATGTAGTCGAAGAATGAAGAGGAGAGTGAGCGAGAAAACAAAGACTCGAACCCTTCACCCAATAATTTTTTTTAATTTTGGCAACCAGTTTGATTTTATTACAAGAGGTATAAAGTTCTATTGAAAGAATGCCAAATGTTCTTCTTGCTTGTGCCAAAACATTTAACAAACAATGGCGATAGGGACCCACAAAGCCGCAAAATCTCATCGGTAAAGTTGTATCGATCAGTAAGCAAGAACTGGCAAGCATAGGGAATACTGGCTATTTAAACAAAAATGAATCATTATTGTGTATCATCTAATCATTGTTATGAAGCTTTTTAAATTGAAATCTCATTCAATACGCCGTGCCCCGGGCAAGTGTTTTCAGGCCATACCACGTTTGAACTTTTATAGTTCTTTGTCGAATATGAATAAGAAATCGTGTCGTTTTGTCGCACGCTTACATCTAAATTCTTTCCTAACGGGAAAATATTGGCAAAGCTTTAGTAGCAATGATGAAAACTTCTGTTTACCGATCGGTCATAAAGTGCCCGATGCTCTATAGACGGAGTTGTACAAGCCGACAAAGAGTTCACTTGTCTTAAGTAACTGCTTTTTGAGCCTGCTGTCGAAAACGAGGTTGGTCTCCTGTCAAGACCTTCACTAATTTTTTTTTATAAGAAACTGGCTATAAGAAACGAGTACTGGACAGTCAGAAAAAATTAAGATACTTCAGTACTCGAAGCAAATAAATTAAGAAACTATTAAATCGTGATAAAACTAAGAACAACGAAATTTTGTAGAATCCAAGAACATTATTGCCCTGATGGCCTAGAACTTAAGACACAAGTGATAAAAATATACTTCCCACATCTAAATACAGCATCGGAACGGAAGCGAATATCTTGACGTGATAAAAAAGATCACGAACATTTCATAACATCATTCATGACATCATAATTAAGAAACTCTTGAGAAAAAACGAGTATTGAAATTTCCAGAACATTAAGAAACTGGAGTACTCAACATCGACCTTTGTTTCTTATTAAAGAAATGAGTGTATTTTCGGCAAATGGCAAGACCTATTTTCGAAGTTTCAGAGAAGACTTGGCAAAGTAAAGAATAGCCACACAGACTGGGGCATCGTGGAATTTGATCGAGGGACGTAAGTGGCTCCCTTTTTATGGGGGAAATTTTCAGCGTTTTGGTGTTATGCCTCTGCAGAGGAAGAACTTTAAAATGTCAATATCAATTGCCGAACTAATGGCAGACCCTTGTTCTGCTTAAACGTTGAGGAGACGCTGTTCCACATCATTACGACCAGTCGATCGATATGAGAAATAAAGTTGAAATCGAATCAGGGAAGCCTCTTTTAACTTATAGCGTTGGTTTTAACGATACAGTTGTAAAATTATTTTTGGATCTTTAATAAAAATGTTGCATAATCTAGCATGATTACGGCTGCATTTGATGTCGAAAGATCAAAGACTTCTTCACCGTCAGACGACGGGTAACTGGTGAAGCCCCAGGTTAGGCCCATCGGCGCCAACCCTCAGAGAATCAGATAAAAAATGCCCTTAGTGGAAGCCTGCAAAATCTTTTTCTCTCTTCATTGTCACTCAGTGGTGGGCTCATTTTTCAAGTGGGGAGGGGGGCAATGTCCACAAAAGCAAGCAAATTGGCCTATAAATGACATAATTTTGGCGACAAAACCAACAATTTGGCAAAATCTTGGGACGGTTGCCCCCCCTCCCCCCACACACACCCCCGCAATTTCCACCACTATGTCACATATGGAATGCAAAAGATGCGAAAAATGCCTTTTTATAAGACGGTCACTTGTAAGTGTGAAAAACTGGGAGATATCTTGATAAACTGACAAACTAAAATGCTTCTACAAACACCCAGGGAGGGGCTAAAGAGGCTGTTGGCATCTGATCATTCTGCTTCTAACGTCGATTTTGTCCACCTTCTCTCAGCATAAGAATTTTACAGCATAACGTCACACTTATTCAAATTATACCCCCTCCCCCTATTTTTCAAATAATATTTCCCATGAAAAGTTTCCCGAGGGTCCTAGGTTTTTTCCTCATTTCCCCTTTAAATTTTTTATAACCTTATCCACATCATCTAAACAGTAAGTTGAGCATTTTCCATTTAATACTTTCAGAAAAGGTTTCCTATCAAATGAATTCAAGTCAGTTTCACAGAGGCTGTTGAATAAATAAGCAAATTGAATTGACTGCTCGTGTTTATTAAATGCAGGAAATATTCATTTGTTAAATGAAATTCAGCCTTAAGCCATTCGATATCAATTTTAGGAGTAATCCACGGAGACGTCTCCTTGTTGATCCTGACTGGCATGCGTGCCAACCAAATAGTCCAGCCTTAAAACAAGCTTAGAAAATGTAGTAACAGCGTCACACATTACTTGCCATACATTCCGGACAACTGCCTTTCAGATTGCAGACTTTCTTTTGGATTATAAAAAAATTATTTTGCTCATTAGATCTTATCTGACTGGACCAGCCTGAATCCTTCGATGAAGAATCTTATCTTGATGATTAATATTTTTCAATTAGTTTTTAAATGAAGAGCTGTATTGTTCTCAAACCTTTTATTGACTTTTATAGGGTAATCTATAAAGATTCAATTCTTATCACGCTCTGCCATATAGGACAGAGTGCTGGCTCTACAAAAGGGCTGGCGCTTCCGACAATAGCAGTCTCTTGTTAGACATACTGTCACATTAATGTTAAGAATCAGTAATGCTGGGGTCTTATTACTTGCAACAGGGTTAGGGTATGTTCCATAGGCATTATATTTTATCATATGTGCGTCAAAGATAATGTCCTAATTTTGCCAGCTCTTCTTGTGCTACTCCCGTGAGCGCTAATTGCATATTTGTTTTGGTGTCATTGAAGTAGCGTTTGTGACATCAAAGTACAATTTGTGCCATTTAACTGCCATTTGTGACATTTAAGTACTGTTTTTGATATGAAAGTACCATTTGTGACATGAAATTACTGTTTGTGACATGAATGTACCGTTTGTGACATGAAAGTGCCGTTTGTGACATTAATGTACCGTTTGTGACATGAAAGTGCCGTTTGTGACATTAAAGTACTGTTCATAACATTAAAATATCGTTTGTGACATTAAAGTACTGTTCATAACATTAAAATATCGTTTGTGACATTAAAGTGCCGTTTGTGACATTAAAATATCGTTATTACATTTAGGCCAGTTGTTTGATGCTCCCATTCCTGGTGTTTACAAGTATCATAGCAAACGAAGTCGACGTGCTGTCGTTGCTGATTCTTCCAAATTATGGCCAAATGGAATTATTCCCTATGTTTTTGATAACAGTATATCAGGTAAGTTGACCAACAATTCCACCTATTTGTTATACTCTAGCATCATCTAGAAAAAAAAATTGAAATCAATCAATTCAAGTGTACACATTAAGGGTATGATACTCTAATAAAATAACCCAAGACATTGCTGCGAAGACAATTTCTTGTCACTTGTTGAAAACCGATTTGTAGAGTACGGTAATTTTCCAAAGATTTTCTTGGATATTTATTTTGAATGTTGAAGCAAAAGGCATTTGATCGATAATCGCAGACCACTGATTTTCAAATTTGAGATTTTACTTTCGTGCCCATTTTCTAAAAGCAGCATTTGCAGTTAGAAAGTATTTTTGAGACCTCTTGGATTTGAAATATCAGTTACTGGACACCGATATACGTAGAAAAACCAAGGTAAAATCTTCACGAACATAAACTATGTAGAGGCCAAGGTATTTTTTGAGCAGTAGGAGCACCAACTTCTTTTTTCTCGCATACCTTTTAGAACTGGCAGCTTTTATATCTTAGAACTAGTCCTAGGGCAAAGTGAAGCACACTTGAGGCTCTCTTCGAAATAGAAGTCAAATTTTGACAAGGATTTTAATATATTGACCTTAGATTTGAATGCCTTTGTACTTGAAAAGCAGAAAAGTGGCTTAACAGGAAGGATTTTTTAGAGTTTGGAAGTTTCTTATCGCAAGAGTGTCATTTTATATGGTATTGGTTAACAACTCACAAAACCTATTGATATACTTAAGGCAAAATTTCGATTAGCATTGTGCCTAGAAGAGCACTGCTGTCCTAAAAATGCTCCAGGTAAGAGTCTCACATATCACATTGCCTAAGAATATCAAAGTAGAGTATATTTTTCTGAAAACAAGAACCCTTTATTCACGAGGATTCAAAATCCATTTACCGTTAAGAGTATCTATCTAATCTAATATAATCTAATATAATCTAATATAATCTAATAAAATCTAATAAAATCTAATATAACATGTCAAGCCAGAATGTAATACTTTATAATATGCTATAATCGTCGTTTTATTATAATCATATTGCAATAAAATATAAATGAAAATTTAAATTGAAAAGCTACTCTTTGTTGAAATCGAATTACAAATTGAAGGTTTTCTTGGTTCAACAACCAAAGCTTCAAAATATGGAAAATTCTAAGCAAAACAGGTGCGCAAAAATTATCGAATATTTTTTAAAAAATGAAGAAAGCTTTTTTTATTTTGAAAATAAAGTGAACGCCTTTGGACACAAGTTTTGTTTTGTAGTTCAACCAACGCGTAATTCAATGTCGTGTTTTGCGATTTTGCCAAATCATGCCCGTTATATTTGTAAACTCAAATTCAATCGTTTACCTAGGATCATCCCTGACTGAATAAACTATGAAAACATTCTTTGTTAATTTCTTATGAGCGTGAATTTGTAGCAAATTATTTTACCGTTATTTACCATTCGAATTGAAAACAACCAAATTCTGAAAGGTGTTTTGTTATCATCTTGATCAGATTTCAGTAACAGGCACCTGTAAACAACGGACAAATGATTTTGTTTCAAAATCAATAATCTTTAGATCAATAATGTGAATTGAGGTCAATATTCTTTAGGTTAAAGCCTTTAACAATTTATTCAAGATAATGAAAGTTTTTCTACAAAAAACACTGGTTCTAAAGTGTATTTCCTTGTACTTCTTTCAAAGAACAAAGATTTTATTGTTATTTCAAGTTATGTTTTCTAGGGAATTTAAATGCATAGTCATCTTCAAACTTCCTTAAAAAGGAAATTAAACCAAACTTTTTTTGCTAAATCCTGAATCGCCGTAATAAATTTCTATGTAATCCAAAAATTACCTTGTAATGCGAATTATTTTTCCTGTACAATTGTGGCTGGAGAAATCGATTAAGCGAATAAAATATTTTGTTTCATTACCTCTTTCAAAGTTTTGGAAATGCACTTGTTCGGGAGACGAAACTATCAATGCTTTGTTTCGAAACAATACCGTCTTAAACCAATTAGTGTTGTGGGGTCATAGCACATGCGCATTAATAACAGTATTCGCACAGCTATTCTGTCTGCGACCACCAATGAGGTATTCCTCATTGGCGACCACACAATTCTTGATTTTCCTGCCAGGGCTTCAAGTGATAATGCGCATGTGCAATGACCCCGAAACGGGGGCTAGTGCATGTCTGTAGGACGGGCATGATTCATCTCCCGAACAAGCACAGTAAAGTGCAAGAGTTCGGAAGCACGCTGATACATATCTATCAGTGGCGTGCCGAAAGACCTTCAAATGAGGAGAGAGAAGAGGGTGTATTCAGTTACCGATAGGTCGTAATATATTTCTTTGTAACAGGCTGCATATACGTGTGTTTAGGCTGTATTATCAATCAGGGACATCACTATTGAGTGAGGGTAGGGGTATGAAGGCGGCGTTAGTATTGTTCAGGATTCTAATGAAGGCCACCACCATGGTTGGCGACAAAGGAAAATTGCAAAGGAAACATTCTAGGGATGGTGAAAAATGCTTCTAAATATTTACAACATCTAGACCTCTAGACTCATGAAAGACCCTAGACAATATTCATAGCCCAGGGCCGTTGCGAGGCAAGCCTTGTTTGGGTTTACTACGAATTTGCCTGATTAAAGAAAATTACCTGGAATTCTTTAGCTATTGACACCATACGCCACAAAACAGTGGGTCAATTCAAAAGATCTCTTTATACGTTATAAAATGTTTTTTTCAAAGTCATCCTTATTTGAGTATATCAGACCATCCTACTCTTTAGATCTGTTTATCGGAACATACCCAGGATGAAACCACATTCCGAGGCGGCACCATGGTTGCCACTGAAGGAAATAATTGAATTATCTTCCTTCCAGCTTGTTGGAAAATGCACTTTTGAAACAATTTTTAGTAAAGCAAGCTTTCCCTTAAATGAATACCTACAGGCAGAAAGCTATTTGATAGTTTTAATCGATTTTATTGTGTCGTTGTTATACATTTTAGCTTATGCAACATGATTTTCTCCAGATTGGAACATAATCTCTCAGCTTTTTATTCCTAGCATTTCTTATCATTTCAGTAAATCAAAACTCATTGCACCCTCCCAGTAATTTTATGAAATGGCGCTTCCGATGAATAGTAGTTCACAATTATAGACAAACGGAAATCTTTATCTGAACTTTCACCAATGAGATCAATCTTATCGGTATCGGTGGGCTCCTCAAAAACATCCCGACACCTCTTACCTTCACACGCTCCTGGTATTTAATTTGTGCAAAAATCATGTAGATTTAGCTTGAGATCTCGAGGTCCTGTATGGTGATCGTTGTTGAGCACATCAAAGTTGGTAGGAAAGAAGAGGTGGTCTGTTGCAAAACTATTCTTGTTCTGTTCGAAGCGATTTATCATGGATTGTATTGTCAGCCTCTAGTACTGTTGGGTTCTTTTACGCAAATTGTCTTTCCTAACTATTTGGCTAGGGTGCGTTTGGCGCCCCTACAAGGTAAAGTTTCATTTTGGCCCCCTGCCCTTGCCCCTTGCCAGCATGCCACTGTCTGAAAGGCTCAAATGTTGTAAAAACACTGCGAGTGCCTATTTAAATAAAGATCTATTGATCATTGGTAATTTTTTTATTTCTCATTCCTTGATATACAACAAATTGAATATTCGCTTTAAACATCATCAGTTTAAATAGTCTCCTTTTCGTTTCAGCCTCTGGACGGAGACTAGTGCGACGTGCGATGAACCTCTGGGAAAAGCAGACTTGCATCCGGTTTAAGAAGAGAGTTAACGAGACTGATTACGTTAGCATGTATCGAGGAAGAGGGTATGGAAATGTATACTTGCAGATGTGGTTAATGTAATATCGATAAAATATCGATTTACTGATATATGTCGAATGGAGCAGGGATTGCAAGATGACAATAATTTTACCATTTCTTATGGGAAAACGTTAATGAATTCTTTGGTCATCAGAAACTCTGAAGAATTAGAGTTGGCATGACGAACTAAGGGTTTTCCTCAGCCAATTGCAATTTTCTAATAGACACTATGCTGTTGCATCTGTCGACCTTTCTAAAGATGAGGGGACCGTCCTTTTATTGCGCGAGATAGTATGTCTCTGATAATTACTAAATTTAGAATCTCCCTTATATTAGGCTGCATGCACCGTTGAGCTTGGTCGATAATTAAACGATTTAAACCAATCAGAGATAACATGGATTCTAGAGCTTTTGAATCAAAGGGCTGTGTTCCCGTTGAAGTGAAATGTGGCTAGAAAAATTTTGTTCCCTGTTTGGTTTTTGCGACAAATGTGTCAACAGCGAAAGTAAATGCTTCCATTATCATCAGTCAATTCCAGTAATTTAATCTTATTGCCATTCCCGATTGCTTTTTGCTCGCAGTTTCAAATGTCGTCCGCTACCGCAGCTAGGCCAGCCAAATTCGTTATGGCGGGAAAACCTTTTGTTCATGCTAGCCAATCATTGAGGGGACAGACTGCCCTTAATACCTACATCCATGTTATTTGCCCATACTTTCGCATCTCCTTTCTCGGTTTCATGTTGCACACATGAAAAAACCTCTTCTTCTTCTGATCTTTGAAAGAAAGGCTGGTGACGTCACCTGTATTGCGTTTTCTTTTCAAGATGCTGCTCTCATGTGGGAAGGAGAAGAGGCAAGCAAAGTCTCTCTCTTGGTATCGGCTGCTTGCGTCACGGCATAATCGTTCACGAACTTGGCCATGCAATCGGTTTTTGGCATGAACAAAACCGTCCTGACCGCGGCAGTTTCATCGACATCCTTTACAACAACGTTGAAATGGGAAAGGCTATCAATTTCAACTTAGTTGAAGAAGGCCGCGTTCGCACTCTTGATCAGGTATTTTCATTTGCTGTGAAACTGCACAAATATTGTAGGCATTCGAAGTAAGAGCTCCTCTGCCATGAAACGTAATGCTAATCATAATGACTTCCTTGTGATTAACCGACGTTTATACTCTAAAGACAAATAGTACTCAAGCATCATATATTAGCACTTTTTGATGCTCTCTTCAAATTTTAAGGTACCAAAGTCTTATTTTACACAATCTAATGCCATTTGTCCAGTGCTAGGTAAGGGGACAAGCTACCCGCTTTTCATTCGAAGCAAACATTAACGTTGCAGAACGGGAAAATCTAAGTTGCAAAAATCTGCCTTCTTCGACCTACATTTCTTTTTATGGTTCCTGTTTTTATATTTTGGAGGTTTTTCCCATGTCTGACCTATTTTCCTAATTCCTAATGAAAAATTTAGGTCTTGATGAATGAAATTTGTCTGTTATTGATTGATAATCTTAGTTACATCTATTTTGACACCTATAACAGATTTTCCACTTAATGTTTCTAGAAAAAATTTCCTGTTCCGTGTGTGCAACACATCTCTATAAAGTCAATAAAAGAATTCGTGTTCTCATGAATCTCTAGCAGTTATTATATTGAAATGGTTTTTCTTTGCAGGATTATGATTATAAATCGATTATGCACTACGGCTCCAAGTTCTTTAACAAAGATGGCGGCGATACGATCAGGCCTAAGGAATTCTACCGAATCGATCCAAATGTAATCGGCAGTCGGTATTACTCTCACTCTGGGGATATTCTCAGTGAGCTGGACATCATGAAGGCAAATATCATGTATAAGTGTACCAAAGTGCGTGGTGAGTGTTCTCTAACAGATTACTTAAGAGCATGAATCGGACAAGAGTATAAGAACGACCGAATTTCAACGCAGACAACCAAATGTGCAAATATTGGTACAATATGCTTTTGATACATTGCCTACACCAACAAACGAGATAAAAAGAACGAGATTTCAAAACTTAGTTCTTTTTTCCCCTTTTTGAATTTCTTACATGATCTAAGTACTGGTGACCAGTGTGTGGATACGTTATAGTACAAGCTTCCTTCTGTCATGACATTTTGTGACCCCAATATACAACGCAATTTTCATAGCGTTTTTTATGATAAGTAATTCACGCAATTGGAGAATCACGAACAGTAAACAAAAGAGGGTTGCCAAGGATATGCAGAGCCTACCCCACAAAGTTGTAACTGGGGACCAGGGCTAACAAAAGTTGGGGGCCAAGGCTTCTTTCGCCCTTTATTGCAGCTTTGAAATTACTTGCTTTGCAAAAAGATGGGGGGGACCATGGCCCTCAGCCCCCAGTTGTGTCAGCCCTGATATAGCTTGTGCTTTGATGTAGCGCCTTTCTTTAGAGATTTATGAGGTCGTCCTCTGGCCCTAGAATGCATTTGAGGCTTCAATTTCTTATGCCCACAATTCAATAAAGCGGTGTGAACCATTGCGCTCAATATCCATTTACCATATTTTTTTGTCATAGAATGTGGAGGTACATTATTCAGCAGCAATGGTTACATCAAGTCTTCTTCGAGCCCAAGGGATGGTAAAAACAAAGAAAAAGATTGTGCCTGGATTATAAGCAGAGATAAAAACCCAAAAAGCACAAAAATCACAGCAACTTTCACTTTATTATTCGAGGAATTCAATGTTGGATTTCGCACACCGACAGAAGGACACTGCGAAGGTGATTACCTTGAAGTTAGGGAAGGTAAAGGATTTCTGTCTCCATTTCTTACGCGGTTGTGCGGTCATGGAATTCCGGAGCCTATAACGACGTTTTCAGATAGTGTTTACATCAAGTTGCATCGTACAAGTGATGGAAATGATTTACAGAAAACGCCTCCTAAGATAAAGATCCGTTACAAGTCTGACGGTAAGTAAAGCCAGTGTATGAAATACGAATTCCTTTTTATTTCTCTCGGTTGATCTAAAACTCGAAAGTTGTCTAGTAAAACCCCCACGAAACTGGGGTCCGCCGAGAGCTTATCTTAGGGCCTGGGGGAGAAGAAAGACGACATTAGTCCCGTGATGACATCATTAAAATAGTGATTGATGTTGTAGCTGTTTTTGCTAGAATCTTTGGTATAACTTTTTAGGGCCTCTCTCAGCTTGAGGAACGGGCCTTATTGATTTTGATTACAGTGTTTGAATTTAAAAGGCACAAAATTATTACAGTATATTTCCACTTGTGCACCAGTAGAATATTTGCAATCGCAGAAACAAGTTTTAGCGTTAATGTAATCAAGCCCCATGAAATTAGTTTCATAACATTTCCAATTGAATCATACTGAATTAGCTAATTATGTATTTTATAAATCAACGGACAATCAGCATTCTTAGCCGTTTACGATGAGAAATTTAAATAAAGATATTCGAGATAACAGGTACTGGATAAAGCGAGTACTTTTGCTTTTTCTAGACAAATTTCATTTTTGAAGTATATCTAAACATTCTGTACAATTGTTGTACAAATGTACAAGTGTTGAAGTATATTTCGTCTGAAAGAACCTACTGAACTCTACAAAACTTATAAGTCTGATAGATACTTAAAACTCTGAGATTTGAAAGATTTTGCTATTTTTTTAAATCAAATAAAACATTTCGTTGAAGACGAACTTCGTTTTTTTATTTTCCATTTTGCAATAAAGAGAAGAAGGATACGGTAGATTTCGTTTTCTTCGGTTTATGGAAGCGATCTGAAAAAACCTTACTCATTTAACCCATAAGCATATTTGCTATGTTAGAAAGGTTTCCATTGATGTAAAGTTAGAAATATAAACTAAAACTAATCAGTGTAGAACAATGTGGACATTCAAGTGTACAATATTGGTTATGGACCATCTCGACCTAGCTATGTCCATAAATTAGTAGAAATGAGAGATGAAAAAAAATAGATTGAAAACAAAAGATCGGGGCTATAAAAACCAGACTTGTTCTTGGAACTGTAATGTTTTAGTCTTTTTAAACAGTTGAGATAGACTAGTGTCTGACTTTGCAGCAACGTTTTTCTTCTTGTCCCTCAGTGTGTTCAAAAACCTTTGTTGGTTTGAGTGACAATATAGAGAGCCCAGGATTCCCTTTAGTATATCCAACAGATACAGACTGTCTGTGGAAGATCAAACTTCGAAATGGGTACAAAATCGTCCTGAAGTTTCACGGCTTCGGTTTGCGCTCATCAGCAACCGAACACGAGTGCCCAGACTACCTGGATCTGATTGAAGGTGGTAGCGAGGCTGTTTTCAGAGGACGTTATTGTGGGTCACATAGTCCAAACGAGGTTAGGTTTAATACAAACGAAGCCATAATACGATTGCACACTTCAAATGATTCGCAAAGCGATGATGCTGCAGCTGGGTTCAGTGCTTCTTACTATGCAGAAGGTAACAATCATTATTATTATTTTTTTGTAACGGTGATGTTTTCAAGATATAGCAATGCTTGAAATTGGCGATGCTTGCTAGCGGTTTCATACCACAGCAACAACCACCGCTTAGCAATAGTTTAGATTAAGGCAGTAATACTGTTTATATATAGCAGCAGAACTTGTCTACTTAGAAATAACCTATAATTTAGTTTGCGGAAACTCGTCAAATGAAGTTAAACGCTTCAAACAAGTTGAACTTTGATTGATATTATAGAGCCCTATTTCTTTTGTCAAGGTTTAATAATTTACTTCAAGACATGCAGTTCAGTTAGGCTCTTTGGAATCTCAAATCTGCAGCTCTCAATAAAATGTCTTTATGTACGTGAAAGATGGTGGCATAGGACAATTCAGGCCAATGCTGATGAAATTCACAAAAAGTCACAAAGCTCCACGCACAGTGTATCACAGAAAAATCAAAACCAAAATATTGCCAGTTAGAAAATTACAGACAAGTTTTGTCGTGCTTTTTTCAAAGCTTTAGAATGATAGATATGAAATGATATTGAACAGTGCAACGTTTTTGCTTAATTTTGAAGTTGTGGCCTTTGCAAGGTTCTGTAAGGTTTCTAGAACATAAATTCTTATCAGGTTACCCTGAGCTGTATTTCTTGTTTTTTGAAGATGTAGACGAGTGTCAAACTGGACAGCATCAATGTGATCTATCCTGCAGCAACTACGAAGGAGGCTACGCATGCGCTTGTCTGCCTGGGTATCGAACTGTGTTTATTAAAGATCGACCGAAAGGATCATGTGTTGGTAAGTGATGCATAGATTAGACTCGAATTCATGTGTTATCCTGTTATTTTAGAAAAATGGTTTTGACCTTACTGTGATTTTTTTCATCTTACAATTTTGCTTTGTGAAACAACTAGCAAGCAACGGATGATTCATTGTCTTGAATTTTATAAAAAAGAAAGAAATAATCTATTAATAGCCTCCAAATTTATCGATGCTATCCACGGTTGAAAAAGTAAGGGGTTGATATTTTTATAGAAAAATTTGTGATTTCACCCCTTTTAGAATAAACCAACCCAATATTGCCATCCTTTAAGACTTTTCTGAAATTTTTGATGAAAAATGCGACAATTTTCAAATTTTTTGTAAAACCTCTTGGCTGAGATCTCTCAAAACCACTCAGTTGTGGAGCCTCTTGAAACCACCTTATCGTTAAACTAATGGATTGATTGAAATGGATTTGAATGGAATTAGGCGAAAATAAATAGAAAAATGTACATCTACAGTGAAGAAAACGGGTTCCCTTTACATTTCATGAATTTCAGATTCTGTATGTAGGCCGAGACGCAACTCGTGTCAACAAAGATTCGATACAGATTGCATTTATAAGGATTTAACAGTACCCCAATCATTTACACGAGTTCCGATCCAAAACCACATGGATTTGCTCAGGACCCAACTCGGATAAGATCTACAAGCTACACGCATGCGTATTCAAAAGATTAGTTGGCAAAAGAAGGTTACACGGAATCCAATCCAAATCCGTACGATCGCATTTTAAAATATCTTAATAATTTGCGTACTCTTTTGGATTCGATCCTGGTCGGATCGACGCTTGTATAACTGGAGAATAAATATTTGATCTTAGATATTGATGAATGTGCTGTTGGTAATGGTGGATGCTCCCATAAATGTGTAAATACGGATGGTGGCTTCTTCTGTTCCTGTCCTAGCGGTCTCACATTAGCAGCAAACTATTCATGCGTTGGTAAGTGATAGTCAAACAATTTTCTAAGCTATCGGTATGCTTTAATATTCCCGTTACAAATGGTAAAGGGCATGTCTGCAAGATTGTTGAACCTCACTTGAGACACCTCTGAATGGCACTGAGTTGCTGCCTTTATGATGCATCATCGTTTTCTTTGATTGCAAAGCTACGGTGGTTAACTTTAAGATCATTTTTTGACTTCAAAATGGCAACAGTGATCTACAAATCTGTTTATGGATTAGCTGACGAATATATGCAACAAGAGTTTTTGAAAAATTAAAGGTCTCTTTGTAATACCAATACAGGTCTTAAATTCATTTAACAGCGTTCCAATGGACAACGTACCTTCTCGTATTGAAGTAGAACTGTTTAGAAAGAATAAACTAAGCGAAGAAATGAAAAAAACACGTTTAGCACTCACTGAAAAAATTCGCGCAAACATTCTTCAAATATCAGCTTGTGCGACAGTTTTATCTGAACACAAACTTTCACTTTTCGTTAACAAACTAAATTACATATTGATTTTGTTTGCAGGGGACATCGCAATTCAGTTATTTTTTGCACTAATGAATGCATTATCCTGTATAGACATTTAGAAATGGATTGAAAATGATTTACAAAACTTGATTTTTATGTGATAATTATGTATATTATAGCAGGCCAAGCCTAGTCGTATCTAGGATCCACGTTTGTTAAGAAGATACTTCCAAAGATACAGTTTTCCTCTGCAGAATCCCTGCTCCCCTTTTTGCTCGAAAAACTAAATTTAAGAATAAATAACTGATGTGGTGACAGTAAGACCTTCTTCTACCATCTCTATGTTTTGTACCATGTACCATTTGTACAATTTGTGCCATTGGTACCATTGATGATGAGACTTGAGTTTTCTTTGCCATATCAACTAATAAAAAATGTCTGGAAACTGAGGATACAAGTATTTCTTAGTTTCTTTCATTAAATTTGATGTTTTGTCATACTTAATTGTACTTACTTAATTGTAATTGTATTTGATTTTTTCTTTGTATTCTGAAAAACTCCTTGGGATGAATGCCTCTCCTTTGGAATTTGACAGATGGGCGTTTCCAACGTGGTAAATTATGTCAAGGGGTTTGCTTCCACAGAGTTAAAGTAGTTAAATCAGCAAACGGCCAGCTACTATTGTTAACATATCTTGTTTCGTTTCAGATATCGATGAATGCCGCCCCCCATTCAGCTTCTGTTCTCATCGGTGTCAGAACACGTTTGGTAGTTACCAGTGTTCTTGCCCTCCAGGTTACATCATCCAAGATGATCAAAAAACCTGCAAAGGTTAGTGCAAAAGAGTCTCGTTTAATACATCCAACTCTTCTTTTGTAAGAATGCTCGTGCATTACGTAATCTGCAATCAAAGGCATGATAGTACATCGCTACGCACAGATCCATGACGTCTTGTTACGCTACAGTGAAACTAGCCTTTTTCGCACAAACATTTGATTTCCAATTATGCAGAAAAAGAACAGCAGGCTTTGGGAATTTTTCAAAGATCCATTCCGAAAAGAAAAGATGCCTCAACCCGCTCGAATGTGTGATTTCATTCTAGAGGCTTAAATTAATTGTTTCTGCATAGGATTCAAATACCATACCAAGGTCTGCATGAAAAAACTTAAGAGAAGCTTTTATGTTCTTCTTGTAAAGCTGTGCACCCGCTGAGTTCTCTGGCACTTTTTCGTCATTTTGGCCAGTGCCTAATTCAAGGGACTTTTACAATACAACTAATTATGTCTAAATATGTTTAGGCCCCTCTAGGGGGGCCCAGAAAATTTTTAAAACTGAATGCCTTAGATTGGCTAAAAATGCATTTCTGAGACATAAAATGATTAGAATATGATGTGAAAAACACCTCATGGAGGAATTAAATTTACATTTGCTTTTAAGATTTTTTAATAAACATAACGCTTAGAGAGACAATCCTCCCACTAGTTCCTGATTTCAAGACCACAATTTGGATTTTCAAAACCACTATTAGTGTACAAGACCACACTAAATTAGGCACTGATGTTGGCTCTCTTGTTCCAGCGCTGACTACATTCTCTCAATAAAGACTTTTCTCTTCGTTTTCCATAGAACTCACAAGGTGCGGAGGAAAACTGATATCTACTGTAGGCATCATTGAGCCTCCCGTGGTTCCATTATCATACACACGAGAAATAAATTGTCAATGGCACATAAAGGTGGACAAACATTTTGGATTGGCAATGTCATTCCAAATGCCATGGAAATTAATTCAAAACTGTCAGAGTTACTTACTTTTGAAATCAGAAGGTGGAAGAAACGGTGAACCAAGAAATGTAAAGATCTGCTCAAAGTCGGACGTCTTGGATGAGCTTACCTTCAAATCAAATTCTGTCATCCTTGAGTACCATACAGAGGTATTTATTTTCAAATTCTACTACCTAAATGCAGATAAGCTTCTGTGAACGTGACTATGAGTCAGTAGCCCGTTAATTTTGTAATATCTGTTTCAAATTTTCTACCTCTTGAAAAAAAATCTTTCTTTAGAATTTTTGGCGGGCTCCACCTTCAGTCTCTACAGGTACTTTTTTAAGTGAAGATAGAGCTGTTAACGACAAATATCAAATCTTTGTTTGCAGAAACCATACATGAAGTCATTCACCGTGCGATATCGCAGTGTCCGTCTACAAAGTGATTTGTGTGGAGGAGAAGTAAAAAAGAAACATGGCCTAATAAAGACACCAGGCTTCCCATTTCGATATCCAAACAAAGTCAACTGCATTTGGAAAATACAGGGGAGAAAGGGGCTGAGAACTAAAATCACATTTATTGATTTTAGTGTTGAATTTAGTAGAAATTGTTTATATGATTATGCTGAAATAGAAGAATATAATTCAAAGCAGTCAGTAGCGAAAAGAATAGGTAGATTTTGTGGAGATGACCTTCCACCGGCCATTGTAATAAGTTCTTATAATGACATTCACATCAAATTTGTATCAGATGCTACAGTTAGGAAACGAGGTTTTCAAATTCAATATACGCGATTGTAATTGTCATATTTACTGTTCTATTTTTTTTCTATTTGTAATGGAACTGGCAACTCATTTGTACATTTCGTAGCAGTGCTGTGAGTTTTGGATGTTTGTACAGAAGAATTATTATGTACTAAATAAAAATCCTGTAAGAAAGGCATGAGTCTGAAGCCTCCCCTTTTAGACTTTAGAATAGCTGCATTTTACAACAGCTTATACACATAACACTGCAAGGAAAACTTACCCTTAGAAATTATGTTTCTAATATTTGTTTCTAATGACTGTATACAGCGTTATTTACAACAGTTCATGTCGACTGGATATGATGTACCATGGCATGCTGAATAATTGATACAGTCGAGAGAAAGAGCTGGCTACAGCTCAGGAGACTTTGCACGAAAGACAAATGCATACGCTTTTTCATCAGGTTTATTCTGGAAGGCTATCAAATACACCAGTTTTCTTACGACACTGTTTGCTATCTGTTATTCAAAGTATCATCTAGTACTTTGGTGTTGTTTTTTTCATCTCGTGTTCTTAGATATTGCCTTTTTATTCTACCACATTAAGCCTCCATCAATGGACAACTTTGGTTAACGGACACCTCTGGTTAACAGGCACCTCTTGTTGACGGGCACCTCTTGTTGACGGGCACCTCTTGTTGACAGGCACCTCTTGTTGACGGGCACCTCTTGTTGACGGGCACCTTCAATTAGCGTATATCTCCCGCCATTAAAAGCAGCTCTGGTAAGATGCCTGCCAAAAGTGTTGGAACACTGGTATCAATTTCCAAGGTCAAAATCAATCATCCCCCTCTCTCCCCTACAGAACAATGTTGGTTTACTATCAAACGGGTTAGGATCTTAGGAAGCACTTTCTTTTACGCTTCTTTTATAATATTTCTCCAAATTATCAACATTGTTTTAGGAGGAAGGGGGTGGAAGTAGAATTTTTTTTCATGAAAGGAATGAAATATATCAAATGCAGCATAAATTGCTGGGTGTTCTAAGTACTTTTGGCAGGCATTGTACTTGAGTATAGTTAAGTAGAAAGTAAAGAGCTGACTTTTTGGTGTCCAATTTATGGCGTCCACTCTGAGTTTAATGTTTTGCATTATATTTATTAACAATTCGCTATAAGAATTTTGTAAACCGTTCATTGTTAATGTCAATGGGCCTTAATGAGAATTTGTGCTACTAGAGTAAAAGTCCTTGCATATTGAGAGTTCAAAGGTATCGAGTAATAAAGTATCCTTCAACTGACACGATGAAATCAGTAGCAGTCTTTTATCAGATAGATAAGGTTTTTCTCTGATATATTTTCCGTCTCCTTACTCATTCATATTTAAGAGAGACGAATAACATCAGGGCTATCGCTACAGACAGGTTTTTGGGAGGTTTCAAAAGATAGTTTTCTCTTGAAAAATATCCATTGTACATACGAGTTTTTGCCATGTAGGTGTGCTGCGTCGGCCAATGTTTCACTTTGTCGGCAAAGGGATCGGCGCACCTGCCCCCCTTGAGCACATTATCTAGTGACGGCCCTGGACAAGTTCCTAAATTCTTTTTTGAAAACGTCTTTGAAAATGCAGTGAAATTGACAAAATCGTCACATTTCAATTGCCAGAATTTTACAACCCCTGAGCGCAATAGCGAGTTGAAGCAGTCTTGCTAACCATTGGATCAATGACAAGATTCGTAGATGTTTACAGTTGTTTTTCAACCTTTGTCTTTAGAGTTTCTCTTCCGGTTTGTATATTTTCAAAAATCAACCAGCTTCTACATCTTTTACAAGAAGTGACAGCACAGCACACAAACGCTTTCTGAAAGTTTTTGACAAACAGAGCCCCCCCCCCCCCATGCAACTGGGTCTACGTATTGAACCAAAATGATTCATACTTTAAGGAATTTTAATACGTAAGGATGATATTACTTAAAAGCTAATTTTAGAGCCAGAAAACACCTAAAGCCCCCCTGACGCCAAGCTATAGTTTAATATAGACATTTCTCAAGTTATATAGTTTAACATAGACACCAATAATAGAGGCTATGTCTGTTTGGGCCCTATACTTGTTACTACGAACTCGTTTCATTGTCTCGAGGCATCTCGTTGATATCAGCACGACTCAAGGCGAAGTCAGGTTGCAAACATATGATCAAGGAAGAATTAAAAATTGGGCTGATGAAAAATTTCTAGAATTGATCAAAAATGTTTACCAGGGTCTTGTGTACGTATCCAGAAAATCTCAGGCAATTCCTTATTTTCAGCAAACCTTTATATTAGAAGAATAGATGCGAGAAAAATTCAGATGAATTTTAGGTAAACATATTCAAAGATAATGGAAATTATCTTGGATGATATATTTGAGTTGTAGAATGGATATCTTTCTGTAGGTGATTGCTTTGAAGAAAAATCAAATAAGACTCACAAATATTGGAAAGGCAACAAACATTATACGTATGCTTTATCGTATATTGCTTCATTCGATATTTGTTTGTTTGATGCTCTTCTGATCATGGGGATGAAAACCAAAATTCAGGAGAAATCAATAGCAATGTAGACAGTGTTAGCAATTTTCTCTCGTTATGTAAAGCATTATCATCACACCCCACCATGTTCGGTGTTATTGGTTAAGACAAATCTGTATAAGCGAATACATCCAATCTGGTATAACTAAAGAAAGATTTCTCGAAAGTTAGTTGATCCTTTCCAAGCAACTGATAGTTTGTATTACCCCCACCCCCTATACCGGCGCCAAGTCCACGCTCTATTCTGTGTCCTCTAGAGATCCTCGTTACCGTTAAGCCTGCCTTCGGGACGGGGTTGCTGTGCAGCAACGAAACGAGCTTTTAGAATTCAATATGGCGTGACCTTCAACCGTGTTGATAGTTCACAGAATTGGTGCAATGTAGTTGGAGAAGTGTGGATGTTGGAACTTTTTGTTATTTATGTGCCGAAATACCGATAGCTAAAATCTGAGCATGAGTCGTGTTACGAAACAGCTTAAAAAGGTCAGCAATATTCTTTCTAGCTGTGTTTATGTGTGTTAGGCCTATAGGAGGTAAATAGGAGGGAGGTGACCCTGCTGCGTTGCCGAGATCTCATCTAAACGGACATACACGTTTGTCATGTTTTGCCATGAACACTTGTCAATGATATGAGAAATTAGGGAAATGATGTCATTGTTTGGTCTCTTTAAAATCATGTGTACATTCAATTTTAATGGACTAGTTTAGAAAGACAAACTTTCTTACTGATTGCTATCACTTTTCAAGATTCAGTATAGATAAAAAAAGGCGCAGACAACTTAATCAACCAAAGCCATGCTAAGAGCTTATAATATCCATAAGTCAATCCCTTTCTTTCAGTTTTCAAGCAGTCAAATTTCCTTCATGAGTGACATTTGTATAGTTTATTAGTGTTTATATACTAACCAAGGATAAGTTATCAGCCAAAGCCTGAAACATTCTGTTCAATTTTCAAAATTTTGTAAAATCTATATTTGCTATCAGCATTTGCTTTCCTTTGTCCTGTTATTTCATCTCATCTTCATCTGGTCCTTAGCTGATTAGACTGTGGGTGCAGCCAGTCATCCAGGTCCTTTGACTTTCTGCACAGCTCAGCCCCTCTCTTTCCACTCAACTTTTTTAAAATTTCTCACCCAGTTTGCTCAAGGTCCTCATCTTCCTTGCTGTCATGGCATTCAACCTTTCATCACCACTCAAATACATTTTGGCGTAGGGTTGGCCTACCTGTTGGCGTGCCTTTTGGCATAGCAGCAGATCAATTTGGCATAGCAATAGATCAATTTGGCATAGCAACAGATCAATTTGGCATAGCAACAGATCAATTTGGCATAGCAATCACTTGCCATGATTCACACCAAAATGCAGAAAGCTCCTCACTCTGGTTTTCAATTTGGTAGTGAAATGCAGGGGCGTTTAATTTCTGGTCCTAGACATGATTATAAGGGGGCCCACTCTTCATCTCCACAAATTGCAGGTCGCCAAAAATCGTACGTACCTGGAAGCCAGGCACCAACAAAAAATTACAAAGACACCAGTTTGCATCATTTTAAAGGTATGCCAATTGCGTAGGCCATGTTTTGTCACAACCCAGCTGCTGGTCTCCCACGGGGGAACTGCCTTTGTTCTGCTTTAGACTCACTTTTCTTCAAGTCATACTACCAGTTAAAGCCATATGAAATTTAGACCCAAACTGCTCAATCAAGCGTGCTTCCTGCACACCTAGCTTACAGTGACTTTTCATGCAGCATTTGGTATGAAAATCAGCCAAGAAAATTGTTAGTTACTAGCAACCTTTATGTTTCAGCTATCTCTTAGCTCACTCCTTGGAGATAGCCATGGGTCTGAAAAAGAAGATGTTCACATGAAAAAATTTCACCATCAAGATGGTAAAAAGAAGCTACCAACCATTCCTACCAAGGAGGAACAGTCAAGTATGAAGCAGTCAATTAGAATGCGATCCCCAATCAATACACATCACTTGACCGCCTATGGCCCATTTTTCTTGGAATATTCTATGCTTGCAGAATTGTTAGTATACATTTTTATCTGCTTTTTTGCATTTAAAATAAGGGCCAAAAAGATGAGTTTCAATTCAATACACTGTAAATTGCTCTATCTAATAGATCTAAAAAGATGGTTAACCAAATCAGAGTGTCAGAAAATGCAGTAAGTCTTACTGATTGGCTTGCACAAGTAATTCTGAGATTTTTACTTTTTCAACAATGATAGAATTATTCCTACAATTGCCTTAAACTAAGAGGTAATTCAGTGAAATGAGAATCACACAGTGTTATGTGATTCTTTGATGCTGTTCTTTCACTAACAAATCCATACAAAATCTACCATGTCATTTCCAACTTGCTCTGCATCTATTTTACATGCAGAGTTAACAGAGCCATAGAGAAAACCAGCAGGTGTATGATGTACTGTGATTATTTGTGACTATCAGGCTGAATTTGACATCCATTTATGCAAAATTTAATTGCTAGTGCTTTGATGAAAGTTGTTGGCCAAAACAAATGGAAAAGGGGCTAGGCAGTTAATGATGATGTGATGAATGGTTGGGAAGAAAGATAGGATAAGAATGTTGTTGTGAAACACATGAGTATTCTAAGTGACATGCTTTGTTGATTGTTGTGGAGCTGTAAAAAAAGCACGTAAAGGAAAAGTAACTGGCATGAATGAATGTAATGGGCCCAGCCTAAAATCAAAGTTTTGTTACTACAGTATGTATCCATTAAGTTAGTTACTAGTTGTTTGCCAAAATGGCAAGCACATGGCAAGTTGAAAATGCATGTTTATAATAAATTTCATAAGACCCAGGGTAAACATTTTGTGCATTAGTACCTGATACAACATTCATAGGTGCCATTTTGAGAATCATGGTAGAAAAACGTTCTCTGTATACATATTAGAATTAACAAATATATTACATCTTTGATATGTCAGTCATCAATGTTTTAAATCCACAATTGTTTAGTGTTTTTTTTGTCTTTTTAGCAACCATTTGAGGAAACAAAGGCTGCCTGGTATTTATGCGATTCCATCCTGTGAGAACCCTCTAGGTTAGCTGATATTTTGCTTTTAGTATAAGAGAATTATTATTAACATAAATAACAATGTAATCAATAAAAAATGGCTGATAAAGTATTCTATCAACGGTAAAATATATCTGTATGCTATAACGATTCACTAAAGGCCTCCTTCTCATATTTTGAATAAGCCCAGCCACTTAAATATACCCTAAAGGCCCAATCAAACTATTGTGGAATCAACGTTACGATTCAAAAACAACGATTTTATTTATATGAGCTTAAAAAATGACATGGTGTGAGCCATTAATAAAAGTATGAGCTTAAAAAACCTGTATCTCTTCTCCTAACATTAATCTTTGTACTTCTAATGTTTTGTAAGTCTTATCTCTCAAATTTGTGACTATATTTGGTAACTCTTTCCAATCAAAGCTTGAACATTTTGCATTGATATTTTGCATTGTCCCAGCATTCAACTATATATAATAAATATCAATTGTACCCTTGGACCAGTTTAAAGGTTTATGAGTTGTTGAACCCTAGAGACTTCATGATAACATTTCATGATACACTTTCTTGCTTTGATATGCTACACTATAATACTCTCTTGATTACTGGTCCAAGGTGTCCCCAATTAGCTTGTAAGCTAAATATTTTTTGACACATTAATAAAGTTTTTGATTGATTGATTGATTGATTGATTGATTGATTGATTGATTGATTGATTGATTGATTGATTGATTGATTGATTGATTGATTGATTGATTGATTGATTGATTGATTGACTGGAACATCTTGCCATATAATGTCTTATTCAAACCATATTCTTCAGCTTTATCCAATATGTTTTTCTTATTTGTTATTATTTGATATATTTGCCAAATGGTAAAAAACAATGACCAATCAAATGCACAACTGCCTCTAACGTAACTTTTGATACTCACTTGGAAATAAATTTTCTGCTTACCTTTGGTTTGGTCATGATCCATCATTTTTACTCTGAGGAATTACAGAACAAAAGTACTTTAGTATGCTTTGTTTCTGCTTTTCTTTGCTACCTTGCTACTTTTGATTAAAGCAATCATGTTTACATATATGTTGAGTTTACCATTTTATGATGTCATCTCTTTTTTTAGTTTGGTATGGAGTTATATTTGTTCGAATGGGTATCTATCAAGATGGTGTATTTCGGTTCAAATTGAATGTTCCATCAAATTATCCAGATGGAGATTGTCCAGTAAGTTACAAGACTGGGAACAAATATTTAAATAAGTAAAATGATTTATATTGATATGTAAATTATCTATGAAATGAATAAAACTATGTATAAATTGGCTTTGAATAAAGCATACTAAAGTTTTTCTTAACTAACACCTTTTCAGAGTATAAAATGTCAGAACATAGATCAACAAATCTAAGCTAGGGAAGTTTTTTCTGATTTGAAATATCAATGAATTATTTTAATGTAAGAATTACTTAAGTTTTTGCATTGTAGTTTGTTTTGATATTTTATTTTATAGTGGAATAAATTTTAGCTACTTCATGCTGTACATTTACAATTCAGTTTTTCAATTTTAAATATTTATATATTTAAATATATATTTATAGATGTATATATGCAGTTGCTGGATAAATAATAGCAGGAAGTAACAGGCCACAAACAAATGTTCTTTTAAGGTCAACTTTCTCATTAGGACAACCATTAAGACAGCCTATCTTTGGTATAGTTTACTGTAAATGTATTACATTTTTTTTGTTTTTTTTGTTTGTTAAATGGTAAAATTGTTAAATGGTAATATTTTCGACAGAGCTCTTTTTCATATATTCATTTAGGCTGTAACTTTTACTCCACCGATATTTCATCCATCTGTGAATCCTGAGACAGGGGAATTAGATGTCAAAAGAGCTTTTAAGACTTGGAGGTAAGATTCATTGCCTGCATCGTTATCATGTTCCCCACAACAATTATGAAAAATTGGACACATAATCATACTAAAGCCATTTCTTTTTTTGCTATATAAATTTTGACTGAAAACACTGTAAGCCAAGCTAAACTGAACATTTTTGCATCATTGGGCTAATATGTTACTCACAAAATGGCTTCAAATGCAGTGGCTACAACCCTAGTTAAATTCATTCACTTGCTTTTACTATGAGTTCAGACATGTGACATCATTTACATCTTTACATCATTTCTTTCTATAGATTTATGGTTTTTATGTTTACTGTCTCAAGTGAGTGCTTGTATACAATTCTAGTATGCTGACAAACCTATCCCTAGACATAACAGTTTTGCATTTTATGTCACATTTACATGGCTGGAAAGCCTCCCTAAAGACCCATTGGTTTACAAGCCAATCTGAAATTTGAAGGCTAGGTTGTCCTTATAATAGATAATCTATGTTGATTTGAATTCTGCTATTTTAGGCCCAATGTTAACCACCTATGGCAAATACTTCTCTATGTTCGGAGAATATTTTACAAAATCGAGGCAACCTCTCCTTTGAATGCTGAGGCTGCACAGCTGTAAGTATTGTTAATACTTTTTAATACAGCAGAAAACATATTAAAATCTCATTATAAGTGCATATTCTGAAAATATTTTAATAATTTTCATGAATGCTATAACTTTTTTCCTTGTAAGACAGAATGTGAAGCTTCGTTTTTTGATCAAGAAAGCCTACAATATTCACTTGATAATGCATTTAATGTTTTTATTCTGTGTTTTGGTGCAGGTATGAGAAAAGTCAAGAAGAATTCAAGGAAAGAGTGGGAAAAGATGTGGAGTTTGCTGTTGAGAATGCTTACCAATCGAAAGATGAAGACAACGATCAACATTTGATCCGGTATGCACTGTTCTGATCTTAGGAAGAGTCTTAAAAATGCAGCATGAGCAAAGACACAGTTAAGAACCTTTGGCTTAGTCCTATAATGAATTTTTCTAGAAGTGCAATCAATTTCTATATTCCCATAAAAATTTACAAAATACACAGGTTTACCAGACGATACCACAGGCAGCATAGGAATACATTGCAAGCCTGTGGCAATGTACAATCAACATATATAACTAAGTTAATTACAATTGAGAGATACAGGTGAACATAATATAAAATATATTTACATAAACATAAAAGATATATAAGAGAGGGAATATTCCTTTTTTATCATCAATTTATTCAAAGGCCACTCAATAGGCCAGGATATCAGTCAATTTGTGTTTGCTCTGTCTGCTTCTCCTAGATCTGAGATCATGGAGAAGCCCCAAGTTAAGTATTAATCTAAACAGTTTGCTGGTAAATTTAGCAATGGGATAGTAAGAGATGGATTTTTAAAGTAAGAGAACCATTAAATCATTCAGCCGTAGACATATTTGAGAGCTCATAAGTATAGCAAAACTTAATCATAATTCAATTTTGATAAAAGGCCAGTCTTTAGAATACCAGTGGCAATGCACGTGAGAGGTGTTATATGAAGAAAAAAACTCATTCGCCTATTTTCGCATAGTGTTTTTAGTTGATGCATTACTCTCTTCATAGATTTACTGAATGGAATGCTGAAGTACATGATCCTGTTCTAAAGGATATAGTTGGAGAAAAGGTAACACTCTGATTCATTCTTACTTAGGCATAGAGTTTCTTCATTATTTGTGTACTAGAGGCTGCATCCTATCTACAACTGAAGTTTTCTAAGTGAACCATAATTTATAGGTTTGCATTAAAGGAGAACATATATATATCTCAGAATCTGACCATTGCAGATCATTCACAAGTACATAATACACAAGTTTGTAAATTATTTTTATGATGGCTTATGGTAGAAACTATGCCATCGAAATTTTTTTCGAGAAAGACAGCTTAGATGCATTGTAAGATAACCTATCATTTTCACATTGAAACGAGGCAAGGCCGTCAAGGTTTCCACTGTAAAACTTCTTATGGATCCAGGGCACTATCGTTAAAAAGCTAATTATTACTTCCTTGTTGTTATTGCCATACTTTGCTCCTTTTAGGAGGAGGAAAAAGCCGGAAAAACAAATGAACACGATAACGAGACTGGGAACGATTTTGAACCGAAACCGAACTTGTCCGGTATGTCATTTATGGAACCTGGGTCGGTTGTTATTTTCAGCAAAGACGAATACGACTAATTGGCTTGAATTTATTAGCTTTCAGATTCAGAAGTCAAATACTGAATGTTGCTGCCAGTATATCCTGCAAGATAATGAGGAACGCACAGTCTATGACTAACTTTAAAATACCAACGGTGTATTATGCCGGGGGTACTTTGTCGATCTTTTTTTACTATGTGAAAACAAACTTGGAATTTCTTAGTCCGTTGAAGTACACCAGAAATTTTTGTTGCTCTGCCCCAATTACGATAGGATTAGGTATTGGACAGAGCCTTCAATGATAGGAGAGGTATGAGCCGGGAAGGCATGGCCCGTCTTACGTTTTGCAATATAAAGGAAGCTTAGGCAGAAAGTCTTTCGCAGTTCAATTATAATTTGAAATCCCGTCACTCTCTTTCAACTCTTCATTTTGAATCGAAGGCCTTATTGGGGGATTTAATTTCAGCCCCATCTCTTATCCTCACGACTCAACCCTCAGGTAGCCATCGCTGTGTATTATGTAATACAAACAGTACCGTTGCACACTGATATAGTTTTTTGCACGAACCTTTCTGTAAATAAAGTGTGAGATAAACTTTAAGAAGGTTATAAATAATCATTAAAGTTGCTAGAGATTTTCACAATCTTAAAACTTAACAGCATTTTTTTATATTTCTGTATGTATTTAAATTAGGGTGTTATTGTATTTTAGCACATTTTTGTTATAACATATGTAATTTTTTATCGTTGTGACAGAAAACGTTTCTCACTACTTTGATTTCTTGAAAGAGCATGTCTTGTAGAAGCTTTGTCTTCCTATCTTTTATATATTTTCCCATTCTTTGTTACTTCATTCTCATCTTTATGTAACTTTGTTGTCACTTTTTGTCACTTTATTGTGATCTTTTGTTACTCTTGGTCTTTTTTCACCTTTGTGACTTTATGGTCACTTTTTGTCACCTTATTGTTACTCTTGGTCTTTTTTTGTCACTTTATTGCCACTTTATTGTCACGCTTTGTCACTCTTTGTCTCACTTTTTAATTTTATTGTCACTTGATTGATACTTTTCGTCACTTGATTGTCACTTCAGTGTCATTTTTTGTCACTTAATCGTCCTCTTCAATTCAAAATTCTGTTCTGGGTTTCTTTTTTGTTTCTCAATAACTTTTTATTTCCTTTACCTACGTAGCCATGGTCCAATGCTGTCTTCTAAAAATACTAGCTTTTGTCAAATGATTTTTTTATTTTAATATCCATTTCTATATAATCGTGACAGGTGTTGTCAAAATACTCATTGTCTCAATAATCATTACTATGGTCATCCCCAAAACCTTGCTGTACTTCTGTGCCCTTGATCATTGGTGCAACCGGGCCAGTTACAAAATTCAGAAGTCTGTCAAATGGACGTTTCAATCGTTTAAAAATCAAAACAAAAGACGATTTTGAATCGTTAACGCATGTTTAAGAACCTTTAAAATGAGAAATACATTGGTGTTTTTGATGGAAAATGGCAATTCCATGTTCCAATACTTATCGTCCTTTGTGACTTCAAGAGTCAGGGCCGCAGAGAGGGGTGGCAAGGGTGGCAAATTGCCCCAGGGCCTCGAGGCCTAGAGGGCCACATTAAGTAATAAATTTCATTTTCAAATGGAATTCATTAAGGGTAACAAAATTATGCCTTAAAATAGTAAAACATTATAAACGATAAATGAATTCAAGCTAATCTAAAGGGTGTGGCTGCAGGATCCTCGTCCTTCGGTTTTGCCCCAGGGCCTCCAAAACCTCTCGGTGGCCCTGTTAAGAGTGGTCACATTGGATGGACTGGACAGAAGTTTTTGTTTTTTGAAAATTGCCACCAACATTTGATTTGTGGAAACATTAGGTTTTTTATTTTGCTATGAACCAACATTGAACTCATACAAGCATTTCTGCAAATAGCCATCTATCTTGACAGTATGTTGGTTTAATAAAGGATGTTACCAATCCAGATGTTTTTAATTGCCTTTTTGATACCATCTGGCCCTCTAAATCTAGAGATTATTTTCCAAAGCCACTTGAAAAAGCCTTAGATCCTACAGCTATTTTATGTTTCATATGAATTATTAAATATACTTGTATCATATGGCAATCTAAGAAACGTGTTTCAATTTATTTCTCCATTATGCTCGCCCAAGATCTTAAACAAAGGCCTACTTAAAGGAAAAGATCCTGCATTTCAATAAAATTCACGGATAGTTTCAAAATGTCGTCATTTATGAAGTATTTAGACCCTACTGAGGATCAAGCTTTTTGGACCGAGGTAACAACAATTATTTTAGTATTTTTCGACGTATCTTCGCATTACCGTTTGTAAAATCCTTCTAAGTTTTGCTTTTTGTATTTCTTCAAAAGTATGCGTAAACGTTTGACATTTTAGGGTAAGGGTTAATATGGTTAGGGCTAGGGCTAAATTTTGAAAACGATTGTGACGAATGCATAAAGATAATAAGAAAAGAAAGATGAAAATATTATTCAAATTTTTGGGTTGCTTTGTCTACATAATCTTTATATAATATAAATGTTTGTACTATGATAATTCTAAAGGAGATGATATATCGAATAAACTGTAAAAAATGTATTGTAGCAGTACCAGTAGGGTCAAGGCCCGGGGGTACTCCCATTAAGGCCTGACAGGGGGTCCAGTCCGTTTGAAGGTTTTACCAAATGGCTACCAAATGGCCCATTTTCGATAATAACTGAACTGCTCAGTTTAGCTTGCGATTTGTTATAGATAATGAACAAGATTTGTCTTTCCCGGAACAACAACAATCAATTATGAAGAAATTTTTCAAAAAAGGACCAGGGGAGCACAAAGAAATTGATGCTACCAAGAAAATAATTTCGATTTTTATGCTACCGTTTGAGGGTTTTTGTCAAAAACCATTAGAGAGGGTAATTTTCTGAAATTTTAGCGTTGGCCCTCTGACCCTGACCGTACCCCCTGTCAGGCCATAATGGGAGTACCCCCCACGGGGGGCTAAGGCCTAAAAGTTTCCAGTCAAAGACCTAGTTGCGAAACCGCTAGATTTGCATATAGAATAACTGCTACTGGTGTTACGTCATCTGAATATAAACATCTGAACATACAACATAAAGCTCTGACATGTGCGAAAATTTTCAAAGTTCTTGTTGGTGTTTGAAGATATATGATTTTCTTGTAAAAATTCTTTATTTCGCTCCTTGCTTTTATAGGTTGAAGAGAGAGCAGAACAAAGCAAAAACAAAGGCGTCGATATAAATGAATTGATGCTTGAAGTACGGGCAGATCGAATAATGCGCGACTTTGATGCGCAAGGGAAAGAACCGATCCGGGTTATGATTAACGATTGGTATCAGGAGTATGAGAATTGTGAAGCCAAACCTTTGGAATTCAATGTTTTAAGAACCGAGGTAATGGGTCGCTACAACACATCTGGTCCTGGATTTTGCATCCCGGTCCCGGATGTCTATGGATTGTATGATTTATCTAGGCATGCCAATATATGTTGCAAGACTTTGATTAACTTCTTTTATTAACATAAATGCAAAATGCACTACGTAATACAAGGCATGACAGCAAAAATTTTTAATATAAGAGTACTTATAGAATATAAAAAATATAGCAAACAAAACAAACTAGAACGAACAAAAATTGAGCTGACTGGAGAACTTCTCAGGTTGTTTCCGGATTTCTTCTGCTTTTTTTAGAAATTTAGGTGCTGAATTCAGTGGTACCGTGGAGAAGGAGCTCAGCCCCTTTGCTAAAATTCAAAGAGATTTTTGGGAGGCTAAGTCCTCCTTTAACAAATGAGTTTATATTTCTTTGGACGAATTCTGTGTTTGCAATCCTTTGTGTCATCGAATGTCTACACATAACGGAGAGTCTTTAACAAAAATCCAAGTATATTTGGTGTGGTAAGGGTGTGGCCTCTTTTATTTGCCTACAACACAGCCCCCTTCCTAACTTTTTAGGACGGCACCCCTGGCTTAACTTGTTGCTTTGCATAAGATTTGTAAAACAGAAGTTGAGCTCATGGCAGAATGAATGTTTTCTGCGCTCTTTTGACTATTAAATCATCTTTCGAAAGCCATTTATAATTTTTGTAATAAATGAATAGAAAACGTTTTACTGCTTTCTTGCTGCGTCCTTTATTCTGTAATTTGCTACAACCAGTCCAGCTCAGTTCGGTTATGAAGTTAATATCGTGTAAGTAGATAGTCCGGTCCGGGCTAACGAACAGAGTCGAATCAGTTTTTTACTTGATATGCCAGCTTTGACTGCCTTTTAACATGTAGAGGTAAGGAGGTTCTGCGTAGGTAAGATACAGCCAATTTGGGAGCTGGTTGTTTGGTGGTTGAATGATGAATCTGATTTTAGGTGTCAGCAATAGCTGAGATGCTTATCAAAAATGAGTACACGAAGGAAAGGCAGAAGCCGCATTTGTGCCGATACTCAAAGCATTACGTCGTAGATGAGGCAACGGGCGTTTTTATGACTCTTCTTCACGAAATTGCGGAGAAGAACCAGAGTCAAGGTGAATTTGATGGTAAAGGTTGCAAGTGGAATCGCAATCTTATTCCAATTGCAAAAGAGCTGTTAAGATGGGATCCTTCGTTGGTATATTCAACAACGGAAGGAGAGCCATTGGAACGAATTCCCGTAGAACTTGCACTGAAGAACTATGATGACGAGATGGCCTCGTTACTACTTCAGACAATGAGCAACAAATGCAGGTCAGAAAACACCTGATACACAGATACTATTCATGGCCCCTAATAGGGCTGGGGGATGTTCATGGGCCCCCCAGAGTTCTAAATTGAAATAAAGTTAATACAAAAACTGTTAATCTTACAGATATTTGTAACTCCCTTCCTTTCCCCGTTTTCAGATTGCTTTTAATTCCCAGCTACTGCAAGCCTCTGACTAAGTTACTTTTTTACAATACATAAAAAACAGTCAGGGTTAGTTTGATAGTATTTGCTTCTATTTCTCCCTTTCACAACTTACCTCCAGGGAATATTAATTACCATTTATTCCCGTTCCTTTAACGAAATCTAATTAAAATCTTGAAGCTCCTATTGTTTCGCATGCTACCTTTCTACCCAAAAAATTTCAGGAATTTTATCAAAAAATCTAAATTATCAAACAATCGACAGTTTCTAGAAATTAGCTTTAACATTTCTCCGTAAAATCAAAATTGCTTCTGCTGAATTCTGCCATGGTTTCGTCCTAGTATATGTCTGTCGCTAATAATTTTGTATGCAGCCTTACTAGGTGATTTTCTAATAATAAGCAAACCTATATCTCTTATTATGTTTATTTACATAGGATAGCTTATAGCGATAATATGCACGTAAAATCTCCGTGCCTCAATGTTTCAAACCCTCATTTTGAAAAATTTTGCTATTCTTGATTAGAGTACGTATGCTGTTTGAGCACGACTACAGTCAAAACTCTGGACCAAGATTCAAGTTTATTGATTTCATCAGCAAACCTGGAATGGAGGTAAGATACGAGTTTCAAGCAAATCCTGCCAGGCTTTGTTACTTTATCATTTTGTGGCTTTAAGTTTCAAAACCTTTGTGTGATTTGATCGAGTTGCTTGTATCAAAAGAGTAAGCAATGTTTAATCTCGTTTGTCGTCTGTTTTCTATGTCGAAAAGATATAATAATTAGACATAAACTCTCAAGGTATGTTTGCTTTACCAGTTATGTTTTGTTTATGTTTTGAAAAGTGCTACACGATTATCTACACTTTAAAATGATAATGTTTTGTATTTTCTTTAATTTTCAAAAAAACTATTACAATTCTGTATTATAATGGACAGTAAAATAAGTCACTCTTTGAAATCCTATGCAACTTGCCTTTACATCACAATTCATGTTTCTTTGTGGGTTTGGCCTATCTCTTTTGAAACATTGCCAGTTTTTATCCACCTTATAGAAAACGGTAATGGCTGTTCTTGATAGCTTGGCAAGCCCATTCTCGACGATGCTGCCTTCCCTTGAAGCCAGCGGTTTTTTAGCTGCTGCGCCCCAAAATCAGTTCTACTTCAGAATTTTGGATGGCGATCAAAATGGTAGAAAGCCTTACAATGACGACTCTAGCAATGATGTTCTTTTCAACTGGAACCAAATGTCTTGTTTACAAGCAATTTGCATGTCCAGATACAAAGAGGTAGCTATTATACCTTACTAGCTTCCAAACTCAAAATTATGCCTTATCATCTTAGAGAGTCCTTGAATTCGACTTCAAAGCTATAATTTTTTTTATTATCAAAGACCTAAGACAAATTTGTGGTCATGTAATCACGCTGATGCTTTCTTTAGCAGAAATGAAGCTCAGAAACTTCGGGAATTTAGCCTGAATATTTTGGCAAAAAAAGTAGGTTTTCATGCTCAAACATTTCTGACAGTTTGTTAAGAATTTGTTGATAAATCTTTCCGTTTGACTTAAAACGTCTCTAAAACATTGTTCATGAATCTATCATGTTTTACTATTTTCGCAAGTCATATGAATAACTAAAGGTATAGAATAAGTCCCGGATATAAATTTTAGTTCAATTAAAGATGATTGCTAATGCTTTTACCCGATACATGAAAATGCAGGAACATGTATCTGAAAACATTTTGTTTTAATTTATATCACTGGAATTCTAACTTGATGCGCGTAATGAATAGGAAACCAAGAAAAGGCGTTAGAAGCTACATTTTCTCAAATTTCAATGCTTTTGGTATTAAATGGTTTTTTTTAGTTTTTTAATCTAGAAAGGGAAAAAATTCTTCACGCTTGAATTTTTACATTGATACAACAAGACTAAACTTGCAACTGCAAAAAAAATTGAAGTAAATATACGTGTTAATTAGGTCGCCCTTTTGTGCTCTATTTACTATGGCAATCTTTGCACACTTTGTCTGTAAAAATAGACTTGAGATTAACTCTATTCGAAATTTGTCCATTTGAAAAGATATCACTGCCTCGCGATTGATTTTTCCTACCACGAGATAACCTCAGAGGTCCTCCTTGAAACTCTGTTTTGTTTCTTTTTACTAAAATGTACTCATTTCCTATAAAAACGTCTATGTGATAAACGATTTTTCTAGGCTGCTATGAGACATCCTGTTGTTCGACTTCTTGCCAGGCGAAAATGGAATTTATTTGGACGATTTCATGTCAGGTAACGATTTTGAAAAACAGTTTCTTTTTCACTGCCTGCAGAAATATTTCGAAAGAGGATTTTTTCAGCAAGATAATGGTTGACGGCTAAAAGTTTCTTGGTTCTCAATTAATTCCTGTTCTTTTAAGAATCATCGCTTTTAATTTTTCATGAATTTACCCAATTTCAAGGCTCTGAAGTTACGAGTTTCGCAGATATTTTTCATGTTCTTTCTAGGTTTCTGAAATACTAGCTAGAACTTAAGAATACTATTTCTCAGTTTCAACCTATGCATACAGTTCCGGGAACCTTCTCTTGGCACTTAACTTCTGTGTTCCTATACTATGTTTTACGTTCTTTTCAGATTTCATTTAGCAGTATACGTGGCGTTCTTGTTTGTGATGTCATTTGCGTTGATCGGACCATGTTATCAGGAGACTTACCGCACAAATCTTGGTAGACTGATTCTCTCTGGCGAGATATTTTGCTTTTTAGCTTGCTTGACCTATCTAGGCATGGAACTGGATCAGTTTTGCAGGTGAGTAACAGAATTGCGCCAGGAGTGTTTTTCAACTCATCGCTGCATATTCAACTGTAAGTGCTCTTCATGAGTTTCTGGAATTACTTTGAATCCCAAATTTCTTTCACCAATTGAATATACAGCCTAAATGTTATTCAAAGTATCGAGAAACGAAGTTCTTTTTTTTCAGAGAAAGGAAGTATTACTTCTATGATGTTTACAAGTATCTCGATATTTTGGGAATTGCCTCACTAATGCTAGCCTTGCTACTCCGATGGTCCAATTGTCACCAGCATTTGATTTCCTCACTTGCCTTCATCGTCAATTTTCTCCGTCTCTTCAAGTTTCTAGCTGCGTTCAGGTAAGTAGAAGCACAATCGTATTTTATTTTACTGAACCTCATTAAACATTAAGTTGGTGTAGCTCTAAACGCCTTTCTTCAGTTGGTCAAGGAAAAAGGTTTCGCTGGAATATCTGAACTATCTGTTACATTGAGCTTCATCAGTTCCTTTAACATGTACTTTTTATGCTGTTCTTTTTGAAGCATCAAGTCATAGAATCAGTCTCAAAAATTGCAAAAGTATACACTATGCTTTTTAATCAAGTGGAACCAAATATTCTTATCCAAATATCCAACACCAAGACCTCATTTTCAACCATCAGTAATACGTAGAGGCCTTGAAATAATTAAATAAAACTTCCACGACAAATTCTAACTGATTTGCCCTATTGTAAAACTTTCCTATATAGCCCCAAAAAGCCAATAAACTGATATTTCTTAATCGACCATTAAGACTCTTTGCTTGATTCGTATTGTCTCCAACCTTAGTGCATCTGGTATTTATCTGGCTACAATTTCTTCGCTGTTCAAGCAAAACCTCCCAGTGTTTACATCCGTATATGCAATCATAATGGTGGCATTTTCTGGGAGCTTGTTCATAGCGAGCAGAGGTGAAGGGACAGCGACGTCTCTGTAGGTTTATTTATGATATCCATTTATTGGCATTTTAACTTTATCATAATCTTCATCATTTTTCAGCTCATCATTACCATCATTAGCTCACCATCTTCAATCCCTGAAGCTTTGGTTTCTAAATCTAATCTAGAGACTTTCTTTAGTTACAACATTCTTATTTATTTAGGCCTTAAGGATAACAAACGATTCAGCTATAGTGAATTTGAAATGGCTAGGCCTATCCGCCATCAATACGAATCAAAACTAGCACAAATCAAAACTAGCTAAGAAACTCATGATGTAAATTCTTTTTTACAAAAAGACATCGAGAATCCATTTAAGAGTATTAATTTTTGTTTGTCAAATAACATTGGTTATGAAATTGTATCTTGTTATTTGTTTCCAATTTATCGTTTTCAGCCCTTTTGAGGATGTTCTTCTGCGGCAGATTCGCGGTATTACCGAGGGACAAGCGTTTGCTGAATCATATAGTGGCATTGGGTTAGTTTGAATTTTTCTTCCTCATCGTTACCATCATTTGAGACAGACGAGTTTATTTGCTGTATAAATGGCAAAAATAAAAAATAGATAAAGGAGCAATAAAAGGCTAGAAACACGGAGAAATTCTTTTTGCGATGTATATGTTTCTATAATATGTTTCTATTCCTTATCAATTCGAAATTGAAAAAAATACTGCAAGCAGCCCTAAGCAGGGTCACTACTTTTGGATGACATGATGTCATTATGATAATGTTCGTATGATGGGTTTTTATGGGTTGATAAACTGTAAATGAAATTTTAAATTAGTTTCAAAAAGTCTATACTCGTAAACTTGAGCTTAAATCAATATTCTTCCTTCCAATATTAATCTTAAGTATCTTCTCGTTTTTGCCTGATCCAGTGAGTCACCCTAAGCAGCCAATATTAGAACCTAACCACCTCACAACCCACCACCTAGAGACAAACACCCAGAATAATATAAATAAACGTTTTCCTAGAAATGTTTTGCTCTTCTACGCAAGTAAAACCATTTGAAATTCACCGTGCTCATTTCATTATGATCAAACTTTTCTCTTCAGGCCTCTGGCAACCTTTCTGATTTTAGTTGGTACCATGACTTCAAGCGTAATCTTGACAAATCTGCTGATTGCACAGCTTAGTGAGTCTTACTCAACAGCTAAACAAAACGCCGTACTGCAGTATGATATTGCGAAACTACGCTTTGCAGTGAAGATAGAAAACGGGAGAACAAAAAGAACGGTGAGTGCACTTACACCAAGGAGCATTTTTGTTCCTCTAAAATAATTAGCAGGGGCAAACTTGCTTGTTCTATAACGTGTTAGAAGCCCTGATTATACTAAATTCAAATTGCTTTTGGATACCTTAAATGAAACATTTCAATCGAACAAAAAACATAAATTTTGCTCCGGAGTTTGTTGAAAACGCTTTGGTGACAACATAATTGTTCCAATCCCAGTCATCTCCAGGCTGTTGTCGATGGGCACACACACGGGGCCAAATTAAAAACAATCCTTCAAACATATAAGCTGCTAAAGGGCATGACAATGGAAGAGAACAACTTGAAATTGCATCAAATCCTCAGAATAACATCCCTATAACGTGCCAAACATTGGATTTTGAAATGGCACATTCTCGTGAATCACAGTCGTCTCCCCGAATAATGATACCAAATGTTTTGTAGAGGTGCTCTGTTTGAATATCTTGTCCTAGGTGTCTTGCATATACTGATAGCAATTTTCGATAGCAGAGCCAACCTTTTTCTTTTAAATTTGTTACTTTATTATTTCACATTGCTTCCAAAACAATAATCCTATTCTTTTTTACCCCAGATTAAGATCTTGATAGATAATTTGACAAACAGATACACAAGTCAATTTGAAATGTTTGGAGTATGCATTCTTTAATCTAGAATGTATTTCTTCGTTGTAGTGCCTGAGGACGAAACATTACCAAGATAAAACCGTAGCGAGCAATGATGAGTTATTATAAGTTCTGTGTTTCCTGCGGGGGGGGGGGGGGGGGGGGGAGGTAACTTTATGGATTTGAGGTACGACGAAGTGCCATTATTTAATGGTATGGAATGGAATAACCGGTATCAGTTTTATAAATATGGATGAAATTATGAGTACCATTTAGCTAAAGAAACATGCAGAATTATGGATACTATTTTAGAAAAACATTGCAAAATTGTCATGAGGGAAATTTTGCATTAACAAAATGAATGTCCAGTTAAAAATAAAAGATGATATTGAGAAGTAGGGCAAAAGACAAACAAAATTTGTTTGATAATTTTGTTGTGTCTTCAAGAACTTGGAATTTATGGGTTCAAATTTTGAACCAGAATGAAAAGTTCCCGTCCAAAACTAAGTTTAGTTAATTGCAGTTTTACCTCTTATTCCTGAGAAGAACCTAACCTAAACCTTTGCATCTTCTTTCAACTGTTAAGATCGTCACTTCCAACACACTTTAAAAAAAATTTTGACATATTTCTTGAAATTTGAAACTTGAAATTTTTATTTTACTATTTAGAGTAATTTAATGTTTTGAAATCATTGCAATAATGCAGTAGTTGCTATGTTTCTCATAATGTGCAAAGAAAATAAGCTCTTGTGTCCACTTAAAATGTTACCAGCCGTTTTCTTTGCTTTCTCGAGTTGCAGATGTCTAAACTTTGAATTAAATTGAAAAAGATTTGCTACCTATTATTTATTTTGATATTCAGTTGTTCAAATTTGATGAAGTTAATTAAGATAACTGTTTACCATGCTGTTACAAATCGTTCGATGCTGTGTGTATGTTAATGACAGAGCTACACAAGCCTTGGTGTTTTACGTACCTAAACTACCCAGGCCCTGCATACATCATGTCTCCCCATTATCCACCATGGCCCCTACCCTTTTTGCAACGCAGAAATATTTTTAATGTAGAGATAAAGGAACTGAAGTTTAGCACTGTGTACATTATTTTGCTTGACTAGGCTCTTAGCTCTAGTTTCGTGATAATATCCAAAAATGTCTTGAGAGGTCCAATATTTAGAAGAAATAAAGAAAATTTGAAGCTGCTGCTACCACCTAAACAGATGATTCTCAAACATAAGGTTTTAAAAAGTGGACCCACGCTACAATCCTAATTTAAGGCGAATGTTATATGTCTGTGATGTTTTACTAGAAATTATTATAAAAGCATGGGATTTGATACAAAATTTTGCCAAATTGAAGTAAATATTTTGCCAAACTAAAAGAAATTTTCATGAAAAGCAAAAGTGGACGAAACAATAAAGAGAATCAGGCCCACTTCAACTTCTTTAAAACTCATTTTATGCTCAAGAAACCTAGAGACATAAAGTCAATGTGTAGTATTTATAGTAAGCTATCTTCTTTACCCTTCTTATCGAATAGGGTAAGAGTGAGTTTTATTTAATTTTACCTTTGCATGCACTTTGTTTTAGCATTATTTCTTGTTATTTAATGCACCTAAAATTGTACAGTCATGGAAGTGACTTTAGACTGTACTTTAGCGTCTCTATTATTTATCTATGTGCCTCTTCAGAGTTGTGTCCTCTCCACCAAAAAGACTTGTACTGTTTTGATATAAGTATTTTTCGCATTTGTTTAGTTGCTCCAAGCAGCCAGTCTAGCAAAATATGAGGAAAATATTCTTTCCTTTGTCCTTAGATTTCCTTTCAAAGTGCCAAACTATCACACAAGTCTCAAAGAGAATAAATTCCAAATGATTGGCATTTTCTCAAACGTAATTTTTACACATTTTCATTTTGTTTTTCTGCTTAGATTAGTTTTGAAGAGTCGATCCAGATAATGTCCTGACATCCCCCCCCCCTAAAATTTTATTTTATTTGCGCCCCACAAGTATGTTCTAATTTTTCAATGAAAAATGAAATTCTCTTATTTCGATGCTTTGAAGCTTAATCAATAAGCACCAAATAGGTGAGGCCCTATTAGGGGAAATGACATTTTTTCATATTTCATGATGATATCTCGCAATTATTTAATGTTTCAAAATTAACAAAGCAAAATATTTCAAAATTGTCAAATGTTCCATTCTGCGTTCAGATGCGTGTCAAATGAACCAACTCACATACAAAATTGACCGAGACTTCAAAACCAATCTTTGCAGTTACAAATATTGAAAATGTATAAAGAATAGGTGCATAAAAAATCAAATGGATTCCGTACTTAGTAAAAATAGGGAATTCATTCTCTTTGGAACTGTGGAATCATTTGGTACTTTCAAGGGGAATCTAAGGACACTGGATGAAATATTTATCTTTGTTTTCTCAACTTATCTTTGGGAACAACTAAAAAAGAAACTCGAAAAGCATACATGTACCATAACTGATAGCGCCAGGGGCGGATCCAGTGGGGTGCGAAGGGGGCTCGAGCACCCCTCAGATTTGAGAAAAAACTTTTTGGGGATTAAAGCTCATTCTACCGCAATTTTGTTTATTATTATTTAAACCATTTAAATAATACCGGGAAGTATGCACATCTCCTGAAATTGTTATTTCCGCTTCAATGCCCCGTCTCACAACTGTTCAACATTGTTATTTCAGTCCATGCATTGAAGTGTTATGAAACTCCCCCTGGTTGTCCTGTATAGCATTCTACAGACTCGGAAAGCATTGTCTCCTCTTATATCCAGCCACTTAAGGAACCCGTGGCCTGTAAATTATACGAGTTTCTGCACCCGTGGAAGTGAATCTAGCCAATCACGGTGCCAGGTCGAGGGGTTCTAAACTTTGGCGCGAGAACCCATGGATTTCAAAAATCCAAAACATCAAAGAATACCGACAAACCAGGGGGAGTTTCTTCGCTTCAATCTACAGTCAAATGTATAGTGGTTTTATGACCAGGGGGAGTTGAGCTTGAACAGGGGGAGTTGAGGTTGACCAGGGGGAGTTGAATTATGATACAGCACGCGACGAATGCTTAGGCGCAAATTTGCAATATGTTTTCGTGGATTTTTTGACGATCTTTACCTGATGCTCGATGCTGTAACGGCAGAACTTGTAAACGCTGTGGTTTATATAACAGAACGGTTTCAAGTTTCAACTCCGTGTTTCATGTCTTATTCATAGACCATGAGGTATGATTTATATTCAGAGGATAAAGCTTGCCCGAGCCCTTGTTATTCTTTTTTTAATCATTCAAGAACTACATAAAAAACATCTCAAAAACTTGCCCTTACTATTATTGACCAAAAGGGGTTTCCTTTTTATACCTACTTATATTCCTGCGAATCCTTTTTTCTCTAAGAATTTCAAATACATAAAAATACTCAAAACGCCAGGCCCATAGCGAAACGTTCAGGGCCTTCTTTGTTTGGTTTGGCGATGCATGCTGTGTTTGAATCCCTGTGTTCAACTTTTGCACTGCACTTCAAGGGCTTCATTCCACCAGCCACGTTATTATTTTGGTCAAGCTGATCAAGTTCTAATAAATGGCTGCAAAGAGTCAAAAATTAAATTTTGCTTTGAAAATCTGTGGGCTCGGGCCTTTTGCCACTGCGGGCCATCATATCATATTTGACTACAGTTTCTATACTTTTGTACCCTAAAGTGAATATAAAAGGGGCGAGCTGCAAATTGCGTTCAATTGGCATAAAAGCTGAAACCAAAAATTACTATATAAATCAAGGCATCCAGGCTTTTTAGTTTATGGAAGGCTTTCATTTCATTATGGCTTATTAGCAGGGGTACGGAGTTTGTGCATAGCAACACCCTGGGTTACCAAGCCTTACGTTTTAGAACCCCTCAGAATAATTTCTAGATCCGCCCCTGGATAGCCTTAAGTATTTTGTGTGGAGGGTACAACCTGAAGGGGGCCAGTTATAGACATGCCTGGAAGAGACAATGTGCCTGAAGGGCTTTTGAACTTTGAATTCTAGGACATCTTCTTTGGCTCTACTAACCGCCAAGAGCCCTAACAAACAGTGAATTCAGTTGTTTAATCGATTCTTCATACTACAGTCATACTGTTATATCTAGTCACTTACAGTCTTAGGTGCATTCAATAGCAAGAAATAATTCTAAAGTAATGTTAATGCGAAGCTAAAACTTAATGAATCAACTCTAACAATGTTCTCAAGAAGAAATCAAAATAAATGCTGCAGATTGACTACATGTTTCTAAAGAGTAGATATTTTGTAGACAGGGAATTTTGCATAACCATCTAGCAACCGAAATTTTTAAGGTTTAAATCATTAAGCCTTGGGAACCTTCTGGCAGAAGACCGGAAGTTACGTCCACGTTACAAGCTTTTTTGATGGTATCATCGGATTTGAAAAATTCGAATATCGCAATTTTGCTGACCGTGCATTTTTCATGCTTTCAGTAAAGCGACTTCTGGTCAATTACCAGAATGTCTCCAAAGCTTAAAATGATCAGTGGCCTTCATTTTTATGATTTAAACTTCCATCGAGTTTGAAATAAACAGTTGGAGTGGGCCAAATTCTCTTTACGGTTGCGTGGTTGTGGCTTTTCATAATATTGCCTTATTATTTGATCTTTTTGTGTAACTTATAATCACTTTTAGCATTACCTATTGGAGCCATTCTGAAATCAAAGATATGGTCGGAAACAACATTTTCAAGATAAGAAAGACTTTTCGGTGAACATGTTAGCTCTAGATAAAAAAATTGAAGAACGAACAATATCTTTCTGAATATCATTATCGGCAAATCAATCCTGCATCTTAAATGGCTTACAAAACAGTGGTTTAGTGGTCTTAGGAAGAATTCCTAGTAAGTACATGTGGAACAAGCAATGTAGATAAAAACATGTTTATGATGTTATTTGATGTTCTCGTCTATTTCGTTGAGACAATATAAGCCAAAAATATTTGCGGTAGATTTTATGCTATTGGTATTTTTCATAAACATAGAGTAATAAAGGCCTTTTAAACCCCTAAAAAGATTGAAAAGATTAAAAGAACAACCCAGGTGTAATATGGTTGGTATCTTAACAGGTCTACAGATCAATAGTCACTTAAGTCAATGCTTGAGATCAATAGTCTCTTATATCTTCAAGTATTTGTAACTACACAAGGATACATAAATTTGATTCTTGACCTCGTGTTATAGCTCTTCGATGCAAATTCTCAAAAATCTTAAATGCAAATAATTTCGTCTTGACAAAATTTCGTCTCATTTTAGAATTTAGTCGAAGAAATTTTCGTTAAAATATTTGTCCAAAATTTTGTCATGACTAAATTTTTGTTTTGTTTTGTTTGTACTTGTTTCATGCCTCGCAATGACATAGAGGCTGCGCTGTCAACTTCGCAAAATGGCTGCCACATCCCGGACCTTTGCTCGTATTTCACAACCTTTTAAGAGTAGCATTAATACTCATGTTTGCGCACTTTCAACTTCAAGTGTAAACCAAAGCAAGAGGCTTGATGGTAAAGTTGCAATCGTCACAGCATCGACAGAAGGGTATGTTTATTTGTTCGAACACCCTTAAATTGTAAAAGGGTCACATGGGGTCATGGCCATATCCTTTTCCCTCCCATCCCCAGTTTGCAGAAGATGCAAAAAATGCAGGGGGTTATTTGCTTTCTGTGTGATTACTATAGTTTCATGTGATTTCTGCAACAAAAACAGTACACTGAAACCCCATTTGATCAGTCTCAAAGGTCCCCCTGACCCCACCCCCAATCTGCAGAGTTTGACATGTGTGCACACACAAGATTTTTTCAGAAGGTTGTCTAATGCACACTAAAATGTAGAGCAACACACATTTCTTCTGGGACTGGAAAATCTCTAAGGACCAACCTTTTTTGAAACGTTTGAAAACCCTGCTTTCCTTATCTTACTCAAAACATCATTTTTGAAACATTATGTATCCAAAAGTCTTGCTGTAAATGGGTTATCAACTCGTTTGTTGTTTTGTAAGATGCTTATGTATGAATTGGGATTTTTATGGTCACCTAGATAAAGAGCTCCAGACCTATCTGACTCTCACAAATTAAAAAAGCTGCATTCAAATAATGTTGAAAGCAGCAATATGGTCTCTGTTTTATTATATTTCTATATTTATATTAAGATGGTGTTGGTTGCATGTTTTAATATTTCATATTATAGTGCTTTTTGGTATCACCGTTGAATTTCTTATTTCACACTCTTCCGAAGCTTTCGATATGAAGATCTCAATCTTCCAGAGCTTTCAAAGGATGCTCTCAAGGACATTTATTTAGAGGTGCAAAATAGAGCGCTTAGAGTTTCTGAGGGGCACGTTTTATAGAGCACCTTCATTTTGCTTAGAGCAAGGCCTGAATAAAGCAACTTTGAATAAAGCAAAGTTATCTGTTGTGATTCTCTAGGTTTGTGTACCGTTTCTCTAATTTGAATTATTAAACTCCTAGCATTGGATTGGCCATTGCAAAGGATCTTGGGAAAAATGGTGCAAAAGTGGTGATTAGCAGCAGAAAGGAAGAAAATGTTTCAAATGCTATTGAATCACTTGCAAAGGAAGGCATTGATGTCAAAGGTGTGGTCTGTCATGTTAGTAAGCCAGAGCATCGTGAGAATCTTGTTAATTATGTAAGTTTATTTTTTTCAATTAACTTGTGATTGCATGAATTGGCTTTTATCAATGTGCTTGCTTGTATCAACAGCTCTACTGGTTCATGTTTTTGAAATACTTGATTCCATTCATATAATTAAATATTTTCTTGCATACTATTAGGTTTCACAAATTTATTGTTTTTTTACTGTCACTAATTTTAGAGCTAGGGTGCATTATCAAGGTATTTTTTAACAAAGATAGCTATGTTCATTCTTTGCAACAGATAGCTCCATTATTTATGTTATTTGTCCTTGCAAGTTGCAGTGAGTATTGTCATCTTCCCTCTTTCCTAATTAAGTAGATAATCTAATCCTAAACAACATCTAAATATAATATAATAATGATTACAGACATTGAAGGAATATGGATCAATTGATGTACTCATTTCTAATGCTGCAGCAAACCCTGTATTTGGACCTATACTTGATGTATGTATATTTTTTATTGTACATTATAATGAAATGAATAACTGTTTACTAGTCTGTCTTCTAGTGCTTTATGCTATATAGGCTGAGACCTCTGTTATGTCCACATCAGCTACATGCTGCCAATTAGCAAAACCTGAATATCAAATAGAATTACGTATGTATGTATGTATGTATGCTTGTATGCATGGTGAATGCACTGAGCATGAGACTCAGTGTTGCAACTTAGATCTGTCCTGTTCTATACTCCAAAGAGTATCTTGCATATCAATGTGAACCTTATCAGCAGAAAAATCTGCTGTTTCTAAAATTCACCAAGCAGAACAAACCAGTAACAAGTGGAACAACCCAGTAACAAGCAGAACAACCCAGTAACAACGCATTTGGAATTAATTGTTTGTAATTACTTATTAGGTTTGTGTCAGCAGGCACATATACAGTCACTAGGGTGTCAATCACATATTTTGCCCCTTTTATTATATAAATTGCCTCATGGTCTCATTGTCCAAGGTTAAGGCTCACACCGTCATTGCACCACACAACATTCGCAAAGTTGCTTTTTTTCCCAACCGTCCCTCCTATAATATTTCTTGCTTGTTCTGCCTTAACCTGACAAATACTTTTGCTAGTAAAAAGTGAAAAAGTGAGCAAAGTAAAATGAATGTTTGGGAATAACTGGAAATTCTGAAATGACAGAATATTAGCAATTCTTTTCTTTTATATTGCAGACTAATGAAGATGCTTGGGACAAGGTAGATGAAATTTTACCCGTTTTATCATAGATTGTTCAATTAAGCTGCATTGTGACATAATCCCAACTACATATTATCTCTCATCTTCCAACATTTCAAAGCATGATTGTACGATAGCAACAGAGAAAAATCACATAACTTTATAGACCACAGTATCAGCATGTTAGAATCTCTTGTACCTTTTATCTTTGCAAATGAGACTTGCAGATAAAAAAGTAAAGAGAAGTTGTCTTATCTAGATGGGAAAGGGATCTTTGATTACAACGAAGCTCTCAAATTAAAGCTTTAGTTTTGATGGAAATATGCACTCAGAATTTGGTCTTTGATAAAGGTAATGATTGATAAGTGCTGGTTGGTGATATAAAGGAGATAATTTGTTCTTCTTTTAGGTCAGTAAGTCTTCAAAAAAGATGTTGCCCTCTGCATTTAAATTTTAAATGTTATTCTATTTTCAACCCTTAATAGAACAGAATGGTATTTTGTCATTTTGGTCTCTGTCTATGTTTATAAAAGTAAAATCCTACAGATTTGCATGCAGAAACAGAATTGATTTTGCTCAGTTTTACCTTTAAAAATGCCTATCAAGTGCAAATTATTGCCCCACGCCTGGTTAGAAGTGTCCAGCCACACTTCTTTCAATCATTTTCTTCTTAGGGGTGTTGGAAAAAACTACTTCCAGTATGATGCATTAAATTCTAATCTTTCTTTCCATCTTGCAATGATTTGTGGCTTTTTATGTACCTGGGCAGTTTATGCCAAAATATTTTCTTCTTTGTATCAAAGCCTATCTTGTTTTTCAGATATTAGACGTGAATGTAAAGTCATCATTTTTCCTTGCAAAATCTTGTATCGAGCATATGCAAAAGAAGGGGTATGCTAGTTTTGGTTATTTTTATTTTTGTAAGTTCGCAAGTACGTATCTTAACATCGGAATCTCCAATTTTATTCTTATTGATTTTCTTATGGAAGCTTTGAGAATTCATTGGAAGGTTTTCAGTCCCCCCTATGATATTTGAAAGAACTCGACGCCACGATTATTATAAAAGAGATTTTATTCTATATTTTTGACACTTTGCCAACTGTTTAATATCTTAATCTGAGAATCTCAGCCTGTGTAAAACTGTCTGCCAACTTAATTTTTGTTTTCTAATCTATTACTTACTAACTCTCTCTATTGCCGTTTTACGTTTTCTTCTCGGCAGAGGTTCCATTGTTTTCATTTCTTCTATTGCTGGATTCCTCCCCATGCCTGTGAGTCAATTTGTATTCAGAATAAATCTTTAAAATTAAGCTAAAATATTATCAATATTATTATAATTAAGCTGAAATATTCTTAATAACATTGCATATTTTATTTTTCTTCTGTTGCGAATCTTCCACGGCATGAACTGGCAACTTTTCCTTTATTTATTTTACGAGTTACTAAAACGGAAGTGGTATGAAGCCATAAAATGATGTTATTTTGATTCGAAAGAAGACTAGTAAATAATTTTTCAGCTACTGTGATGTAATATTTGAAAGCCTCTGGGACCACAAATTTGCGGGTTGTAACCGGTTTGTAAAGGTTTTATTAGATTATCTTGACGATATACGATATAAAAACAATTGTGATTTGGATTATTTGTCTTGTCTCTGTAACAGTCTGTAGGCTGCCTGAAATGTTTAACCACATGGACAGTTCTAGTCAAATGAAGAGACCGAATGGCCCGTCATATAATGCTGTTGAAAAAGCGTATTTAAACACTAGGCTTTGTTAGTCACAGCTCCCATCAACTAACACTACCAATGCAACGTGATAATGATTAATCGATATTGCATCTTCATCCTATTAATTTGGTCCAAAGTTAATTTTTTACTTTAGAACGAGGAGGGTCGTACAATTTTCCAATATGCACAGAGAGTCTAACAACTTGGGGAACCTGTGATGGCTGGAAACCCAGTAAACCTTTAGTTCATATGGTATATATGAGGGCTTGGCCCTTAGCCAAGTTGTCTGAAAATATTTTTGCTCAATTTTAAAATTACTGTAGAGCTGTACACGTTGCCTGATGACGGCGTTAAGCGTGAAACTGGGAGTAGCAACTTAGAACCGTCCTGTTCTGTACACTTAAAGTGTGTTCTATTTTGTTTACTTGTGAAAGAAAGGAGAAGTTTCGATGTAAGGTCATAGTAGTGGTTACGAAACATTTTGCTTGTCCGTTCAAACCAAGTATAGTATTATCCTATATCAATATCTGGATATTTTTGCTGTCTAGGGTCTCGGTGCTTATTCTGTATCAAAAACAGCCCTTTTTGGCTTAACGAAAGCTCTTTCCGTCGAGTGCGCACCAATGAACATACGAGTGAACTGCGTGTCACCTGGTGTCATCAAAACTAAATTCAGCTCCGCCGTAAGTATATTTGCATATGAACTGACAATTATTCTTGTTCCAGTTTTGCCAACTGCTGTGGACCTTTGCTTGAGAATATTCAATCCGTACTGAGTCCATAGCGGGCTGAATTTCAACTCGGTTGACAGCGTAAGCCTTTTGGCGTTTAAATAGAAGATCTCGACACGATTTAAATATATGAACGCACTGTGTTTTCGGACTTTGTTTATTTTTCTTCTGGATTGAATATAGTTATGAATGTAGTGTGGCCTGATCTCGATCCGTATTGATATTTGACATGTAAATGCATATGAAAAAAAAACATGGATTAAAATCTCATCTAATGGGGGGTTGCAATTTTTTGGGTAAGGCTCTCCCTACTAAACACTTTTTGCTGTATTTCTTAAATCTTTTTTGCTTTTTAGTTGTGGAGTAGCGAGAGAATCTTGAAAAGTGCTATGAAGCAAATCCCTCTTCAAAGGTATTTCTAAGTGAATTGTTGGTTGTAGCTCAAGTTACTTTTCCAGTGCAAGAGATAAAGCATCACAGATAGCCTTTAGCAAGAACCCACAGATTGTTTAATACAATGCTACATAGGGTATCAAATGAGAAAACCTAAGCAATGCCATCGTGTATAATGTCGATAGCTGGTTTAATGGCAAATATTAAACCTAAAGTCTGTTGTAGAGAGGTATCCATTAGTTACAGACTAGAATACCTTGCTTGCAAGAAATTTTACAATACAATCATATGCCTGTCGTTTGGAGATTTCTTTTCGTCTTTTTCATGATTATGATTTGTTTACTAACTTTAATTACTGTTATTTGTTGAGTAATTTCTTTTTGTTGAATCATTCTTTTGACTTTAATGTTTTCCTTCATCTTTCTTCAAGAATCGGCGAACCAGAAGATGTTTCTGGTTTGGTAACATTTCTTGCTTCTGACGAATCTAAATACATTACTGGAGAGAACATTGTGGCGAGTGGGGGAATGCCTTCCAGACTGTGAACTTTGTAATACCAAACAACTGTTTTGTATTACTTGAAATTTAAAAAAAAGATTCTAAAATATGTTTGCATTTCCGTAATTGCTTTGTAAACGCTGATAAATGAATTTAGTGAGATGATTTTATATAGATATATAGAGAAGCCGCCTTCACTGTTTGTTTACTTCCCTTAATCAAAGATTATCGCTAAAACGATTGGCTAAAGCTGGGATAAACGACCAAAGAAAAATAAGCATTTGAATGCCTCACTCCATCTTCTAATGTCCCTCCTACACATCACGTGACTTGTCAATCATTAATTTGCAGGGGCACCATTTTCTATGTTTATTGCTAAACCCATTTTGTAGAACACGCGAATAAGGGCACCTCAACTCAGTTAGTACCCAGACCTCCATGAGCCGTCCAACCTTGAGTCGTCTTGAATCGGAAACTCTCTAATACAATTACTATCGATACTATTTATTCAAAAACCAGCATATGCAATTTGTATTGACATAACCAGCTTCAATACTTCTTTAAAAAAAGGATTTCTCCAAACGATTCGATTTTTCGCTCGATCTTTCTCTCGACATTTGATCTCAAAATCGAGCGAAGTCGAGCATGGGTGGCCAAACGATTCGATCTTTCACTCGATTTTTCACTCGACTTTCACTCACGCCCAGTGGCGTCGCGTGACCATTCTCGCCGGGGGTGTGAGAGATGCAAAACCGTATTTTACCGACAGAAATTCTTTTGTTACATTATTTTTTTGTTATAGATTTAATTCTACCGACGAGTGCTCTGAAAGTTGGGGGTGTACACCCCCTACACCCCCCTCCCGCGCGCTACGCCCCTTGGTCAACAAAATGAAGGCAAAGAAACGCAAATCGGCTGCCGTGTTTACCTTACGTGCAAATATCCTTTTACAATCTTTTGACGAACGCGAGCGACATAAGACCCTGTTCGTTCGTTTCATGCTGGAACCGCCATTAAGTACTTATTTCGTTTAAGCAAATAACTATTTTCAGGCAAAATATTTTCTTTCTTTTGATCCTTAAAATGGAATTCGTCACTTAAAAAGGTCCCCTGGACTTCGAGGCCCCAGGGTAGTATACTTCCCTGCCCAGCATTAGAGATGATAACTGCGCACGCGCTCACTCGACTCACTCGACAAGGTGGGCCAACGATTCGATTTTCATTCGACAACACCTTTTTCATTCGAATTTTTTGATAGAGATCAAACTTCACTCGACATCACTCGACGCCATTCGACTTGCTCGACAAGGTGGCCAAACAACTCGATTTTTCACTCGGTTTTATTGTCGAGTAAAAAATCGAGTCGTTTGGCTGGGGCTTAACGAGACAGAAAACTTGTAACGAGGTCCCCCGAGCCAATGTTATTGATTCGGGGGACCTCAGCACTCTAGTGCTCTGTCTCCTACGCCTATGCTGATATCTTGGCAGTATACTGCTCTTCAAAAAACCAAACTGAACACTGATCAGCAACTTTACTATTCTTAATGCCAGAATTCTCCGATAGAAAAGTTTCAAAATAAAGTCCCCACTGCTTTGTATCTTATCGTCGCTCTATTGAAGCAAACTTGGGGCAGAGTTACCATCAACTCTATGAGATCAATTCGTTTTAGTTATTCATCTGTTGTATAAATTTTAATTGGCATTAATAAGCCTTGTGCTATCAGCTACGCCAACCTTAAACAAAGAATTTGTTATTTACTTTCACTATTATTTACCTTATAAAGTTTAAAATCTGTGATTTCCCAGTGCCCTCTCCCCTCCCCCTAATTTTTAGAAGAGTTTGAAAGATATAGATTCAAGCCTTCGTAACTAACGATCGCGGAAAATTTTTTTGTTCTGAGAACGATGGCAGATTTTTTATAAATTTATCAAAGATTAAATTTTATAGCGCATTTTACACGTTGGTTTTTTAGCGGGTAGTTGAAAATCGTGCGAAATGTGCTTAAATTTAGCTGCGAGGCAAGTTTGTTGTCATATGCTTGAATTTTGATTGGTCATTGTGGTATGGAGAATTTAGGTCGCTCAGCCTGGAACAAGGCTGTTGTTACGGCAGTGGCGGCACCAGGGGAGGGCTAGGGGGGGCTACAGCCCCTCCGTCGGAGGCATCTAGCCCCCCATCGGAGGAAATTTTAGGTTATTGTCGGAGCAAATTTGACAAAATAACGTACGAAAACTGCTTATTTTAGTCATTTTAGCCCCCCTTTCGGAAGCTCCAACCCCTCTGTCGGAAGATTTCTGGCGCCACCACTGGGTTACGGCAAGTACCACCTAAGCCCTGAGAAATTGTGATAGACATTTTCAGTTAGCTATGGTGACCTGGGTGTTCAGGATCGCGATGGTAAACGGGAATCTGTTGGTACGTCTTGGAGCTGGGGGCTTTTCTTCTTAGTCTCTTGGGTCTTGTTTTACACCATCAAAACACGATCTAATGTTATGTTATATATTGACACAGGCAAGAAGAGAAAGAGAAAAAAAATTGGCACCCTCCCTGGAAATCTTCAAAGAACAGCTCCCTATAGAAGGGGTTGTAACTTTAATTTCATTTTTACGTACTTTTTCAAAGATTTTGTATATATTAGACACGCATTTTTTATAAGAAACGGGTTATAAGAAACGGCAGGCTCAATTTTTCGAAAGTTAAGAAACAACACTACCCAAATTGGAAAAAGCTAAGAAACTTTTATAATTTGAAGTTTTAATTTTCTGAGTTGACACTCAAAGCAATCTTGATATTGAACATCACTGTATATTGCAACACTGCACATCCCTTGATGCTAGAGCCACCAAATTTCGAGCACGAAAATGAAAAACCATGTGAAGAAGCGGAGGATTTGACTTGCAGATTGCATTAATTCTCAGTAAATTGCACACTCAAAGAGTTTCCATCTAAAAATATTGTTTTGACTTCAGCTTGATATTGGTGAAGTTCAATGAGCTTAACTGTTTACAGATCTCAACAGAGTTAGTCATTCTTGGAAAGCAACATTTTTTGACCACTTTGTTAGTTCATCTTTGAATGCGAGTGAACTATTTACTTTACCTTGGAAGCACGTTTAACAAATTCATTACCCAAGAAATTTAAGAAACATGTAAGAAATTTTTGATAGCAAAATGGCCAGAGAATTTAAGAAACTGCCTACCAGCAGCGGACCTTAGTTTCTTTAAAAAAAATACGTTTTATTGTAAATTAGGTATATTAATTTATTTTATTTTTAGTTTAGTGTTTTCTTTTAAACAGATCGGTTTGAAAAACTTATCTTGATATGAAACTTGCAACCTGTAAAAATATTTAAAATGAAAATAAGATCAGGCGCGAAGTCAAGGGCGGGCACAGGGGGCATTGCCCGCCAAACTAGAATTTTTTGCCCCTCTGTGCCCGTCCCAAAATTTTAGGATAAAAATATTGGGAAAACGGCGTCTTTCTTCATGACTGTCGAAAAAAGTCGGTCCCGACAATGTCTGTGCATCTGTGCAGTCAAAACCAATTTGTGGGATCAGTGGCCGTAAACGCGTAACCACCATAGCCTAGCCTGGTCTGTTTGGTCTCTGGATCACGTGCGCCTTTGTTGTGTAGGCCTCAAAGGTTTGGAAACCAGTGAGTGTCCAGGTCTGTTGTGGGCACAGTATATTGGGATAGATGTTTTGTTGTCGAAGCCAGCTCAAACACGTGAGAGATCTTGTTGGAAATAAGAGCTCAATTTTGTGCAAAGACGTCTACGACACCTTACAGAAATCAAACGTTAACAGCCTTTAACACTGCAGCTAACGAAGCCGTTTTGAATCAACCAGGGAAAATGATGCCACGTTTGCGTGAAATTAAAGGCCGTCTGATAACAGGTAATTATTACTGCAAACTCAAAGTCAAAGCTCGTTTTTATTAAGCAACATATACATTAACACCACAAATACAGTATAACAGCTAAATATATAATCTGAGAAACTTAATACCGAATAGGAAACAAATGGTGGGCATTGTTAATCCGGATAGGAAAAATATGTTCCCTGACTCGAGACTCCCCAGGCCCAGGGGAGAAAAAACCAAAACTGTATTTGAGCCCAGAAGAATTATCAAAGAGGCTTGAAATCTCTTTAGATTTGTTTTAGTTGTCTGTTGGGAGTCGATAATCTGATGTGGCGTGGAACGCCGTGATCGGCGCCGAACAGGTTACACCCCCGAGCGAAAATAATAATGTTTTTACGTCGCGAAATGGTAGTTATATGAACTTTTTCCAGGGCCGTAAATCCCGGGTGGACGGGGTGGACTGGACCCCCCCCCCCCAAAAAAATCTGGAGCTAAACAATTTTTTTAGAAATTATCGTCATTTGCTTTTAAAGAAAGGAATCCCCGGTAGCTGGGTTAGAACCTAACAAAGTTTTGCTGAGTTATTGTAACATCAGCCACTATGTCATGGTGAGGTGACTATTGTAGATGGCTGTTATTTATGTTTGCAGAGTGGTGTCGAGTCGGTGCCGATGCTCATGGAGGGGATTAGCCCCAAATATCTTATCCACCGGTCTCCTCTTGAATAAATCTCAAAAAGCATGTAAGAAAAGAATCGTTTAAGTCGCCATAAATTTCGACAAACCCATATTACACATATATTCATCCACGCCTTTTTATAAAAATCCTGACTCAAAACCTAGGTCCTAAAGTTCCTAATTTCTGAACCTCTATTAGTCAAATTGCGGTACCAAGACCTCCATAACAGCTCCTTAATTTTATAGCTATAAAGATGCTTTTATAGCTATTTGGAAGGTATGATTTAAAAAATTTCCTTTCACGTCAGCCCCAACCATGGTGGGTCCTCCCTACATCACTAAGTGTGATTCTCAGCCCCCCAGGTTTAATTTATTCAAGCTGTCTCTGAAAAATGTTATCAACTCAACTATAAAAAAGTCAACATGCTAAGATTTATATATCTAAAAATCTTTTTTTGTTTATTAAGTTGTTTGCAACTCTTACTGTTTCCTTAACACACTCTATAAATAAATTGCTTGGTGGTGCCATGACCCACTGCACACTTTATATTCATTCGCTCTGCTGACCCCCCCAATTGACATGACAGATTTACGGCCCTGACTGTTTCATTATATAGCGGTGAATAAGATTATACTATGTTTGTCAATTTCTTAAAAAGCTTAGCAAAGAAGCACATATTGCTAGTTAAGTATCACAAAGGGCGGCTCCAAAAATTGTGGTCAGTCGGATTTACTGGCAAACGAATGTTTACAATGGCCTGCTAAATGATTGTTGATGGTATTTATATATTGAATAAAGAATAAATGTATTAATGTTTTGACAGTTATATGTTAATCATTGATAGCTGAAATTGTTCCGTGACTTTTTGATTTAAAAACCTTTGGATGGTATTTAAATCGTCAAAGTCAGAATTCAATTTTTCTGCTTTGGCAGTCTTGGATAGAGGATGTTGCAAAAGCCATTTGGAAGAAGCCTTCTCTGTATTCCGTAGGTGTAGGATTGGCCTATTGACTGAAATGAACATCAAATCAGAAATGTTGTTTACCAGGTGCATTGTTGGTTTGAAACTGCAGAAAATATTCATTATTGAAAATACTCTCTCAAGCTCTATAGCATTTGTTATACTTTGAATTGGAAGAGCATCTAAGATATTGGAAGATTTCCTTGGGTCTGCTACACATTCCTTGTATGAAGCTAATATGGATTGGGTTGATACATTGAATTTTTCAAAAAGCTTTTGTCAACATTTGTTTGCCTTCTTACCATGGAGAGGTGTCAATATCAGACCCTTTATTATGAGTTAGTGCTTCGTAAGTGATATAATTTGATCATTGCCTTTGTTGCTATTCTTTGCAGCTTGGCTTTGTGAAGTGAAACATAGCCCTTCCTTGACTGATATAGTACAAAGACATGTCATTTAAATTTGAGTTTCTTCAATTATTGCTATGAAGTCATATTTCTGTTGATCAATTACTGCAACCTTAAACTTTATAGTATGTTAACTTCCCATTAAAAATTCTTATTACAGTGTTTTATGTCTTGTAATGTTTGGGAAAGAAGTGATTCTCTGGGGGCCATTATTATTAGATATTCTGAGACAATTTATCAAATTGTGCATACAAATTGTGTAATCATTCCATAATGCTTTCACTACACCAAATGAAAAGGCAATCCATTGTTTTGTAAATACTTTTCAAGCTTGGGAGAGCATTGCTTGCCTGAGGAGGAACTTTACCTGACCAACTTTTGCCAGATCAGTTTTTGGCATACAATTTGAATTGGGATGTTGATCAAGCAGGAGAGGATGCTTTTCCGAGTTACAGGGCGTCTTGTCTAAAACTGAGATGCAGCCTGTCAATGAGCTAACAATGGCCACCTGAAATGCCACAATGGCTACTTTTCCAGCTTTTTGTAACTCAAGATCAACTTCTCTAAAATGCTTTGTAACTTATAGTATAAGGGGGGGGGGGGCATTGCCACCTGAGGAGGGACTTTACCAGACCAACTTTTAGAGATACAGGGGGTATTGTCAAAAACTGGTATGTAGCTTTTGAATGTGCTGTCAATGACCATTTGGGGAGAAACTTTACCAAACCAACATTTTCTAGACTAGTTTTTGATGTAGAATTGAAAACTAAATGTTGATTGGGTGGCAGAGGAGGCTTTTCCGAGATATGGGGGGGCCATGTTCAGAAACTGGAATAAGGCCTCTGAATATCCTATGAATAGATCAAGTTGTATTTATCATGCATGTTTGAAATATCAGGGCCCATGCTGTCAATGGGGGCCTGGGGTGGCCATGGAACCCCTCATTTTTTTGTAAAGCAAGAAGTTTTAAAGCTGCAATGAAAGTGGTAAGACGCCTTTGACACTGTTTTTTTAGCCTTGGCCCCCTACTTTTTAGCTTTGGCCCTTCCACTTTCAAATTTGTGGCGTAGGTCCTGAATATAATCTCCAGTGGACAACAGTAGCGTTGCTGTTAGCACTGGGGCTCTTTTCTTAGGTAGAGGGTTTAAAATTAGGGTCATTTGGTTTGGGAAAAGAAATTAGTGAATCATTTTGCTATGTGAGTTATTGCTACAACCTTCAAACCTGAAACCATAACAGCTTTACATTAGCTTCTATTGCATATATTATGATTTAAAGATCATAAGCTATCATGTCTTTAAATTCTCCTTCATCTGCACTGTCACTGAATTGTTGTATGTTTAACTATCTTTATCATTTAAACTTTCTTGACAATAATCTGACTGAATGAATTTTATTCTTTTTTTCTGGATATGGCTCTTCTATCCGGTCTCCGAAGGTTTGCAATATAGTTAGAGCGTTAGACGTGCTTCCCAAAGCTGAAACTGCACGGAGACATAGAATTAGATCTGCAGTTTTCTTAACTCTTGCAAATGTTCTTCGAAAAAGTCGTTTACCCCACACAGCTTACATATGTACTTCTTCAAACCTTTGATAACATTGGCTTTTGGCTCAACGACTATGTCAAGCTAACTGAATGTTGCTAGAAACTCCTGGTTGTCTTTCATAGAATTCCAGAAGGCCCTTTTTCCTTAAGGCAGAAATTACGGTACAATATCGTTGCATATAAATGCGTGGAAGCAATTCTTTTCCCCGTTCTTTATCCTTTGACTGGCACCAGGTTCTCACAGAAAATGCCAGTTTCTTCTGCATTATTGATCTGGTAGCAGCCATTTGATCAACTGTCAGCGTGGCAAATACATTTCCGAAACTTATACCAACAAATCTAAATGCGAGATTTTCCTTTGGTGACATTGATGTTCACATTATCCTTCTAGAAAATGGCTTGCCCAGCCTTCATAAACTGATAGATAACAGCAATGACAAAAACAGAAAGCTCTATGATCTTTCAGCGTGTGTTTTCTCCCCAAACATTTAACAGCCAACTGTATATTTGAAATCAAGAAGAACAAACTTCGCACATTTTACCGGGAAATCACATTGAAACAAGCAAAGCCAGTTGTTCAGTATTTCAAAACACGTGTTGGGCCACTTTGGATGGCTAATGTAACTTTTGCATTTACACCACCAGTAGTACCTTAGTTAAAAGGCCAATGTTAGCAGGTTTATCGCAATATTGTACAATACAATCCTTCCAGGGCCTTACTACTAGTAGAATATGGGACTCCTCTTAATTTCCCTTGATTTGGCTTTTCACAGCACCCTCTCTAATTATTGAAGCGCTAGAAAACAGAAAAACCTCCGAAGAGACCATACAACGCATAAACTATCTATTATTACGTTTTTTCTTGTGGATCATCTAACTATAAACTTTCAGGTCCTCGTTCCAAATGCCTCCCTGTCGCAAAATCAATCATCGGAAAATTTCTGGCACCACCACAAAATGCCAAAAAAACACCATATATCCAATGACGCAACATGAAACAAAGTAAACGATAACAGACAATAGAAAAAAATCTGTTACTTGAATGCCTTTTTAATCAAACCACTTTTCCTTCCAATTTACAATAAATTTACATGATTTTGAATGTTTTGTTTGGCTAGCTGAATTTGGCCGTGACCTGTGAAATTAAGAAATGTTTGGTCGCCAACCATTTCAAACATGAGCAATCCTAATTAGAGTAAGTACGTAATTGATTGTCCAATTGTACGAAGCATTTGTTAAAGTCCAAGTTCTCTAGTGGTTTTTTTATCCCCTATTGCCAATCTACGCATCACGACGGATTTTTTTAAAACGCCACTTTTCGTTGCATTTTCTTTCAGCACTGCGCGTATTCCCGGAAATTAAAGATCACGCTCGGTTCCAGATTGCGCTAACTTTTGGAATGCATCTAATTGTGAGAACTTTATCAGTAGGCACTTTATCACCAGAAAGAAACATTTCCACCCAGTCTTTGTCGAGGCGTTTATTGAAGTTGAGGGTGACCTTTACCATGGTTCGCAGATCGTTTTTATTACCTTTACTTGTTGCTGTTTCGATGAAGCGCAATTGAAAAGAAGGAAAGGAAAACTAAAACAGTCTGTTAGTCTGGAGGAAGAGCAAGCAGAAATCCGCACGTCTGCCGCACGACCGCGTATCCGCACGACTGCCTTTTTAACAACGGAATTTAAACAAAGCAAATCGATTAACATATTCAAAAGCAAATATAGTTAACTCTGTCGATCGGTTATTACAAGCATACCACCATAGGAAGGCAAAAGATACACTATTGTAAGAATAAGCCAATATTGCCTAGCTTCTGGAATCAAAAGTTACCATTCATTGAAAATATGCTGTCCAAGAGAGGTAAAAAATAATAGTCAACTATTTGACTCATTCGTGCGATCGCATTATTTGTATTGCTCCATGCGTGTGCCCATGTGAGCCTGTGCGATCGCACATGTTGAACGTCAGAGAATGCTCCATTTTAATATCGATATCGAATCAGCCGATATTTTCTCAGCCTATCACCAGATTTTGAGATCTAAGGGGTTGTGAGGTTTGCCAATTTATGTATGTTGTAAAGCTATATTTCAATGATCTAAGAAGATCATAAAGGAGCGTGAAATTTTGCTGGCTAATTTATTTTTTACTCTATTTTTACTTTATTTTTTTACTCATTTGAGTTTACATTCTATTTGTTTAGTACTTCAAACATGAAATGTCCATATGTGTTTTGTGCGAAATATAGAACGTTAACCAAGCGATTATGCAAAGTAAGGAAACAATATGCTATTTTTAGAACAATAGAAAAGGAGCAAGAGTGAAGGGGCAGCTGTCCCCTAAGATGGTAGATAAAAAAACCTTGCTTGTTTAGCTTTCTATGTCTGAAGGATATGGCAGACACGGAAAAAACGCCAATGACCACAGAAAGCAACCCTTAGGCTTTGGAGGCACCAGGCTCGAATCCTAGAATCTTTTAGAGGGGGGCTCAACCTTCCCTGGCTGCTTTGTGCAGAAAAGGCAACTTTTTCAAGGAAAAGACAAAAAAAATGAAAGTTTATTTTCTTTATTAAAGTATCGGTGAACTAAAAAAGGTACATTAAGCATTTTTTTCTACAAAAAGGACCTGTTTGTATTAATCAAAATGTGACAGTGAAAATTACGAGAAGCCATTTGTAGCAAGATTGTCATTTAACCTTGAGCCACCTGCTGGAAATTAAAAATTGGCATCATTGTCAATAATTAACAATGACACAGGTCTTTAATGAAGATATATTGTGTTGCTAGGCGAAATCGATTTATCAGTACAATAATGCATTTGTTCCTTCAATATGTTTATCTCAGTTACTTGGAAACAGTACTCTTCGGCGTAGTTTTGGTTTGTCTGATGTACTTGATGAAGCTTTGGTGTAAATTATCAGCTATCTACCTTAGCTAGTCAAACAAAGTTCTAATGTTTGTAGTACCTTTACTTTTTCAAACCTTATTTCACTTTCTGTTTCTTTGATTTAGTGTTTAGTGAAGACTAATAAATAGGAGGCCAGGTACGCCGGAACGATCATGCTGCAAGAGGGGGGGGGGGGGGGGCAGGCTTAAGTAAAAGGGCATTTGAAAGATAATCTTCAGCTTCTACAAATTTTTACGTAATTGCCATTTTATTTCGATCTTTTATTGATATCTTGAACATTAGCTAACCGTTGGCATAAGGAATTATTTTTTATAAGTTTTGAAAAGTTCAGAATTTCATACGAATCTCTCTGATTATCACAAGTGGCCGGTTTCACTCTGACCCCCTTGCCCTTCCCATTAAAAGGCAACAGGGGCGGTCGACCCCCGTGCCCCCTTCTCTGGCGTCCCTGTAGGAGGCTGTTTATAAGGATACCGGAATCCATAAACCTAAGCGTCTCTCTGTTTTCTATCGTAATCAACGTTCCAAACGCCCCTGTTTTTTCAATTAGTTGTTTTTCGTCCGTTTGCGTTCTTGAAAGAACTTAACGTTTTCAAGTTGCAGAAATGTGGGGATTTCTAACCACTTTTGTCAAAATGTGGTCACTCGATTGCTCTAAAAATTTTTAGAAAAGTCGTAGAAGAGGATAACATTATTAATCTAATTTTCAGTGAAACAAAACAGGATTCACAAAATCAGTTGGGCATAATCAGTTCGACATAAGATAGAGTCACTTCAGTAAAGTGATAAAAAGAGCAACAATTACTTAAAGTTTGATAAGTATAAAAGGATAAAGAGATCAGATAGTAAATCATGTGACCTAACAGTACGTGATAGAAGCAATCAGGACAGGACGTGAAGGAAAACTAGAACAACTTAAGGGGCAATGAATAAGGAACAGGGGGGAGTGAAAGTTCGAGGAAGAGAGTCAGAACAAAATCACGGGAACAGAAATGATGTCGTAGAAGCATAGTTTTCTTTCTTATGATGGAAGTTGACGAAAAGGTTTCGAATGCATTAATGTTTTGATTATCATGAACCGAAAGGGCGCGGTATCAAACATTTAGCCCAATCCCCGCATTCTGCTGATGTAGCCACTCGGAAGCTTCTTTATTATACAATTTAATTAATACAATAATTTCTTTTGACTTCATCATAGACGTTTTGAATAACTGCTACAGTATTAGGGGTTGAGAACGCCTCTACACCCAAACTGGAACTAGAAATTCACTTAGGTCTTTTCACTGCTTTCATCCCCCCCCCCCCCCCCCCCTTACTCTAAAATTTGCTCCCGTGCTGTCTTGATCCCAGAGTCAATGTTGTTAAATCAATTTGTTTTTCATATTTCTGTTGCAGTTAGTGTTTCACATGTGAGACGGATTACAACTTCACGCCTTTGTACACAGCAGCATTCAACGTATAAACCACCGCAAGATGAAGATCTTCAGATGCCTGAATGCGATTTTCAACCACAACCTTATAAGGTAAATGCGTTGTAAAGAATTCATATATTCAATTAGTTATGCTTAGAATTAGGCCACCACAGCACACCTTTCAACTATTAGGCTTGTCTAAGGCCTTAACATTTTAGTCCCTGCTCCATTTTTCCCTAGTTTTTACAAGTACGTTACAGTGCTCTACATGACCGAACGAATGCCTTGCCCAACTGTGCTCTATCAGTGGCGGGTAATTAAGTGGTAGGTTGCCTATTCTCCCCTGTGAAATTCAACCTGACTCAGAAAGTCACCCTGAGAATGAGAAATAGATGTATAGTATATGGAAGGAAAACCTGCACTCAGGGAGGTCTGGGGGGCAAAGGGCCATGTAAAAGGGCGAAAAAATGGTAAAATGAAAAGAATGCTAAGCTTTACCAAGGGAAGGAAGGACTGCCTCCCTCTGCTCCTTTGTTCAGGCGTCCGTGGCCTATACTGTAAGATGTAGAAGAGAAAAGCCTACTCATAAAAAACCTCAGAAAATTCAATAAACTCAGTTCTATCACTGTTGTTTTGATATGGTCTTGAGTGAGAAATTTGTAACTAATTTTCCAATCCTCTTTCAAATAATTTCAATATAACGGTCCTGACCAGATCAGTGCAAAACTCAACGAAGAATGGTTATCTTCTTTTTAAAAACCTAAGAATATAGAGAAAAATGCCTGATAATCTCTTTCACCAAGAAATATTCTATTTAGCTTTTATGTCTGTAATTTAATCTTGAATAACACGAAACATTTTCATCTTGTAGGGAATGTCGTACGAGAAAGCATTGGAACTAAGAAAGAAAAATCTCTCTCCAGCCCTGTTAACTTATTACAAAAAGCCATTGCATGCTCATCAGGTATTGAACTAGTTTGACATTCTTTGTGTAGAATCTTGTTGACAAAGCTGGCAGTGCAAAAGTTACATGTTGTATGTGATTAGTGGAGTTTCTCATCATGATTTATTGAAATTCTGCAAATGAATGATTTAAAAAAAGAGAACTCCTTTTTCTGCCTGTTTGCTGGAGGTTGTGGCTTTGAATGGTTGTATAAACGATTCTTGGTCAATTATTGGAAAGGTTCAGCTAGTCAGACAAAGTTGTAATATTTGTAGTACCTTCACTCTTTCAAAGTTTATGACACTTTCTGTTTCTTTGTTTTTGTGATTAGTGAAGACTAATAAAAAGGAGACTGTTTACAAGGATACCGGAATCCATGAACCTGAGCTTCTCTCTGTTAGGAATTTGTTAGCCATGGTTGTCGAAAAAAGCCAAATGTGGTTGTTTTTTGTGCATTGAAATAATGTGATACAGAAAGACTTTTAAGGCACAACCATGAACATTTTAGATTTTATGAATACCATAGACCCTGTAGTTTCAGAAGCTACAATCTATAAAAATGTATGCAAAAGTAAAATTTTGCTTGACTTACATAGGCAACCATTGACGTTATTATAAAAGTGCTATTATATTTTTGAATATCAAAAGGTGGTCACTGAGGCGTTGTTGTGGCTCAAAGTATCATTTTGTATAGCCTTCATCTCGTTAAACTGGCATTTAACTTAGTTTGAATATATCTGTGAGGCTAGGGAACATTTTTGGTAGCTACTTAATAAGAAATATGGGAAATTTGTTGCTCTTGAAACTCCAAGAGCCAACGGGATTTTGTGAGATAGGCGTGGGTTATAACTTTATTAAGAACCATGACAGATTTTACTGGCAGTGCCCAAATTATGTTGCTTCGAGCCAAAATGCTATCGTTTTATACCTAACTTCTTTGCTTCTGAGAAGGTGCGTGACGTAGTGATAGTGCGCAAATACATCCATGCTGCCAGCTGAGGGCGTGGTAGCTCGAGATGCCCTTGGGGCTGGGCTGTCGGGCCTAGCCCACTTAAGTGACACAGAGTAAATACGGTTTTATCCTGACCCTGAGCTACCTGGTTGAAAAATTTGAAGTCTGTATCTATGTTTGTGCTCATGCTCTTGAGACAAGGCACATTTATCTAAAGCGTAAGACACAGATGTGTTCAGTAATGTCTTTTGTCAATGTTGGTTGATAGTTTTGTCAAGCAATTGAGTGAGGATTGTTTCAATGTTATTTCAGGGGTACATGCAATGGATATTTGATGCCGATGGTAAACGATATTTGGATATGTTTGCAGGGATTGTTACGGTCAGCATTGGACACTGTCATCCGTAAGCATTCATATTTTGTAACTCGCTGCTAGTTCTTTAATCAAAACAGGTGCTGAGGCAAGCTTCCGAATAAGGCCGGGTATTGCCTCTGTTTTGTTCCACTTCTACGCCTCCCTCCTCCAATGGCTCTCGTGTCCAAATCTGATTATAAACTATCAAGAACGGCAATATCAAATGTTATTTGATGATTCCAGTGATCAATTTCTGCTAAAGAGCTTCAGTTCCATAATCTTGAGAAATGTGTAAAGGTGGGTTCATGATTGCGAATCAATGATCATTAGCAGCTCGCTTTGTAAGCATTGTGTTAGCCTGGTTAATATTTCTGAAGCTTTTTGGCTCATTGGCAAGGTGATCTTGCAAGGTGATCTGGCCTTTCGTGCAGCATGGCTGATTTAGAAATAAATGTATGCTGTTACCATCATAGCGTGCTGTGATTGGCTTTTTGTATGCCCAACCAGCTTCCTTTATAGAATCACATGGGACCAGCCGTTAAATCCAATGTCCTCTTTCCTCTGTATACCTTGAAGCAATTTTTCTTAATTTAAGGCGTGTCAATGCAGCTTTGAAGTCTCAAGTCGACCGTTTATGGCACACGACTAACATATACATGAACAGCCAGATTTCTTTAGCTGGGGAAAAGCTTGCTTCAAAAATGCCCGGAGACCTGAAGGTAAGGTCGTCTTTTTCTGTATTTTACAGTGGAATTATATGACGAAAATTTGCCACAGAGGCCTTTTTACTACCGTCCTACTCTATATTTACGTGTTGTTAGATAGAAAATCAATAGGAGCATAATTTTATGTATACAAATTCATCAGTTCGTTCTTTATATTTTCTCCGATTAAAACTTGTATGCCGGGGCAAAAAATTAGTATACATTAAATTTAATTCATTTTAAAATCATATTACATAGTATTGGATTCTTGTCGTCGTTTTTATTTTTTTCTTACTATTTTCCTGACCTTTATATTGATACTCGTTGCAAGGTTTACAGAATCCGGCGGGCAGCCCATCCTGCGTTTCTTCCTTCTTACACATTTTACCGAAGTGATGACGTCACAAAAATATATTTTTAGAAATTTTTAATTTGAATTGATGTTACAGTACTTGAATTTACACATGGAAATGCTGTCACTTTGAATGAATTACTACCTATAGAAAGTCCTGGTATTCTATGTTTGAGAAGTTTTAAGAAAGTCTTAAAAAAGGTTAATATTGCGGAATGATCTTTTTGTTTTACAGTATCTTACGCATTTTATTTTATGGTCTTGGTCGAAAAGTTATGAATCTGAATTACGAACCTATGAATTCACATGGCTTTTTTATATTATGATTTATTAATCACCAAATGTGACATTATTGCTAACGTTTATTTTTTTTCTTAAAAGGTTGTTTACTTCGTGAACAGTGGCTCTGAAGCAAATGATCTTGCGACCTTAATGGCCCGAGCCTATACGAGAAGCTTCGACATAATCAATTTAAGGTAGGAGCTTTTCATGTTGCCTGCATATAAAGAGGTTTTTAGTGTCATGCTGTTTTTGCTACTACAATAGATTGAATTTGTTAGTATTAGAATTCGTCGGAAGTTTCTAGGGCTCTAGCAGTTACTGTAGTTGTAAACTTGATGTAGGTGTATTTGAAAGTAAATCAATGAGCCGCATAAATGACATAAAAAACACGTCGTTTAAAGGCTCTTGCGCAACCGGCATGCTTAGCGGCAGTTGTCTTGAGAAATTGACTGTGTTTTGTATTTTCATGCAGTACGATATTAAGCCTGTTCTTCGAACTATAGTCGCAAAGCGTGCCGGTTGCGAAAGAGTCTTTAAGATTGGAGGAGGAAGTGTGTTCAGTAGCCATATTTTCATTCAGGTCCACCCTGCCCTTCGGGTGCTGAATCAATTTGGCGAAGGATTCTGAGCTTTCCTTTAACTATAGGAATATTCGAACTTAAGGTCTTTGCCTACTTGATCTATCAATAATTTCTTCTTTCGGATTTTCATTAATGTAATTCTTTGCGGGGAGGGTACTGAAGACATCTGCAATTATGTTTTATAACTTTCTCTGATTTGATTTAGAATTTCGAGTAAGAGTGTTTTTTAATCTCTTAAAATACAATCTGTGCTTGATCAATATTTGCTGTACTATATAAGATTTGAACTGAAGCTAAAGTTTCCATCTTTCGTATATTTCTTCTCCCTCTTCTTTCTCCGGAGGAAATAATAAATTATCCTACTATCCATTCAAAAACTGGCATATCAAAAAACTGAAAGGTTAATTTGTGTTTATTGGGTTTTCTTGAATGACAGGGTGGTGACATTACAGTTTATGGGGTCTTATCAGTTCTTCTCCCTTACCTGGTCGTTTGTTTGAAATGAATCTATTTCGAAAAGAGGGGAAATGTTTAGTCCAAAAAGACCATGTAGGTGTAAACCAATTTGAATCCATGGTAATAGATGAAAATTATCGTGGGATGCGATTAAAGTTTCTAGTGGTGAGTGTTTACTACAAATCTAAGGAATGTCAAGAAGGAACGTTTTCATGGTTGCTTAACTTTATAATTTTTCTATTGTTGCAGAAATTCTTATCATGGCACCAGTCCGTCGTTGTTAGGGATCCTGGCACAGACAAACTGGAAGCAGAATGTTCCACTCAATTTTGGCTACTCTGCGGTTTGTATCCTTTTTTTTAATGGTGCTGTAAAATCAAATTATTGGTGATATATGCCACAGCAAATCGAAATAATGCTAGGGCTTTAACAAAGTCTTTTTGTTGGCTATGGTTTATTTAGGGTGCATGTCCAGAGAAAAATAAAAGTTCCTGCAAACAGCGCAATAATGACCCTTCAGGTGAAACAAAGAAAGACCTGGGTGGCCTACAGTGTGGAGTATTGGCAATTAGTGTAGAGTATTGGCTTACAAAAATTGAAGTATGTTCCTTCTCATTTGTTGGGAACATCAATTTAGTGCTAAATGCAATTCATTAAATCTTTAGTCTCGAATCTGGAGCCGGAATTTTTGTTTCTGCACAAGGCAATAGCTTGACCATTTCGTGTTTTCTCCCTTCTCTGCGAAATCCTGCGGATTGTAAGCTTTTTGATTTCATCAAGAAGGTTGGGCCTTCTTACTTTTCCAGTAATGGCACTTTTCTTTCTTTTTTTCTACAGGCAATGAATCCAGATGTTTATAGAGGTATCTGGGGTGGAAAAAACTGTCGAGACTCTCCTGTTCAGGTTATTCAAGGATTACTTTGTTTTCTTTCACTAACCCCTTGACTACTCATAACTCTTAATTTAAGGGGAATTTTTCTAATCCTCTGCACATTCCCATATAGCCTTTGATTCAGAGACTTTGGGACAGAATTTAGCAAGGACATAATTTGAGTCATCACGCGACTATAATGTTTTGTATGAAATCGGCCTGTCTTTTATTTCATATGAAAATATTTTAATGCGACTTTTCGATTTATTTCGATATTATTCTAAACTTTTGTTCATAATTATATTGTTTTTTGAATGAAATCTGTGTTTGTACTCGATTCTTAGTGTTATGGCTTTAGCTATACGTGAATAATTTTGAGTGTAACGTCTTATTGAAACAAATAGTCACTATTTTGCGTATAATAGAACAGGACAGTTCTTAGTTGCTTACTTAGAACCGTCCTGTTCTATACACCAAATAGCGTGTACAGCTCTGCCTATATTTTATCGAGCACTTAATGACAGACCGGTGAACAGTCATATTAAAACAAATAGTATATTTGTCATTAGTTGACACCCAGACTGATACTTGCAAACTGATTCCTCTGTCCCTATGTTTAATTACTATCCAAAGAAATCTTTATTGAGCATGGAACTCAGTTTGAGCTTAAAACTGTCTGTCTTACTCACTAAAGCATCTACTGCTCCGTCTGCATGTTATCGAGGACATTGAAACATACTGGTACACAGTAATCTTCATTAAATGTTGCGAGAAATATCAGTTCAAATAGTACTACATTGTTGATTCACCACCTTAGTTTCCCTTATTTTTTGTTGAACATCAATCATGTAACAGTAGTTTTTCTTAATTTTAGTCCTTTTTCTCTTTCTCCAGACTTCAAGAGACTGTGATTGCAATCCAGGTTGGTTTTCAACTTTCAGTCGTTGTAGTGTCTTCAGATGTGAAGGCGTGCCTCCCGATAGACAAAAGGATAACTTAGAAACCCTGAGAAACCCTGAGTAATCCTTAGAAACCAAAAGAAACCAATAGAAACCAAAAGAAACCAATAGAAACCAATAGAAACCAATAGAAACCAATCGAAACCAATCGAAACCAATCGAAACCAATCGAAACCAATCGAAACTAACCAACATCAATATCTATGACCAAATTATTTTTAAAATAAAGTTGCATCAAACTACGAGAGAATGCAGAATAACGAAGTCTTCTTATCTAGTACCTAAAAAATAAGAGCTACTTTTTAAATTCACCCAACTCATAAGTATCGGTTGTTAACTAGGTGTTTGTTATTCTTAGGCCAATGCAAAGCGTGTGATGGATACGTTGGACAATTGCAAGAAGTCTTAGATTATGCAGTTTCTAGCAGAATTGCTGCATTTTTTGCAGAGCCAATTCAAGTAAGAAAGCCTTCTTCGATTTAATGAGTACTTCTTCTTTTTTATGTTCTCTCTGGTTCACGCTGTATGAATGATGGTTTTTTCAACTGGTGAATAGTTTATATTAAGATTAAAACTTTACAATATTTGAAATAAATGAAGTCTGTGGGATCGGATCAAGTTTTAGGGTGTGAGGATTGCTCAGAAGTTAGTGCTGTGGAATGCAGATTCAAGACTTGAGTCATGACCCAGCTTTAACATCGATTGAGGAGAATTGAGGAGAGTCGCCACCTCGCTGTTATTCCAGGCATAGGAGTCACGAGGCATATGAATCACGAGGTGTGGTCACATTAAGAGGAAGGACCGGGCACTTTTCTATAAGCATAGTTTCTCAGTGTCATCATACATCTGAAGGTGTCTTTGTCTCTCCCTGGCAAGAATGAATGACCTTCCTTAATTTAATGGATTTTACCATGGATGGCTCAGTAGGTGGGGTCGCTGACTTATACCAAAGGTTCCGTGGTTCGAGTCCGTGACATGACCAAATGTTCTCTAAGAGTGAGGAGAGTTTTCAGCTCTCTGTAGTTCCATGGGAAGGAATCATGGGGTGTGGTCACATCGAGAGGAAAGACCAGAACACTGCTCGATAAGCATAGCTCTTCAGTGTCCTAAAACTACCTTCAGAAGTTAGGTAGCAAACAATGCAATACAATACAAAACAATACCAGATTTTAACATTTTTTCTATATGCGAGAGAATTGTTTGCGTAGGAATCATGTCTCGAGGTTAAGCAAAATTTGTTCAGGACAGTTGATATTTTGGTTGTGATTCCTGTACTTTTTACCTTGACATTCCTGTATTTTTAGGGTGTTGGCGGAACCGTCCAGTACCCAAAAGGATATTTAAAACAAGTCTATGAGAAAGTGAGGTCGAGAGGAGGTTTATGCATTGCAGATGAGGTAAGTTGAAACTTTCATGCCTATGAACCATTATCCAACAAAAGGTAATCTTCTTATTTCAATCCCCGAATTGACTTCTTAACAAACCTTTTAAGTTGCTAGTGCTATGAATAAAATATTTTGATTGATACTCTATTACCACAATTTATGAAATTGTGAAACATTTAGAGGCAAATGATCTTTTTTCAAAGGATCAATATGGTTTTAGAAGAAATGCAATTTACTTCAGCTTCGCAAAGGCATTTGACTCCGTACCCTATCAACGGCTTCATTTGAAGTTAAATTCGTATGGAATTAGAGGCAGTGTACTCCAATGGATCACTGTTTTCCTCCAAGACGGCAAGCAGAGAGTGTTACTGAATGAATTCAAGTCTCCTTGGTCAAACATTTTTAATGGTGTCCCGCAAGGAAGCATCCTTGGGCCCTTATTGTTTCTTATTTATATCAATGCTTTACCAGATTGCATTGAAAACAGTTCCCTGGAGATATATGCAAATGATTTGAAATCATACCGAATAAACTCGGGCAGCTACCAACCAGTTCAGGATGACATTGATCGAATCGAAGTTTCAGCCTATGACAGTTGTCTCTAAATGCACAAAATTGTTCTAAATTGCGCGAAACAATTAAGAAGGGAAAGAGGGAAGGCTCAAATACTTATTACATTGTTGTCCAAAAAACAAGCATCACATCGAAATAAAAGAATCGGAATAGACAAAACACCGTGGAGTTCTCGTCGAAACCAATCCAACATTACAAAAACGATCGCCACTTGTGTAAGAAGATCGAACGGTGTCCTCGCTTCAATGAAAAGACCGTCAAGTATTTAAATATTGAAACTTCCAAAACATTGTACATTGCTTTAGTTAGACCATTATTAAAATGTGTTGGCGCGATTTGGAGCTCAATCCTCGTCAAAGACATTCGTTCGCACGAAAGCGTGCAAAGAAGAGCCACAAAATAAGTGCCATCGCTGAAAAGATTGCCTTACAAAGAGTACCTTATTGCCCTTGTTCTCCCAACTCGTGTCAATAGAAGAGCTAGGAAAGAAATGTTATCGGTTTTCAATTTCATGAAGGATATCGTCGACTCGAAGTATACAACTTTCTTCAAGTTTTGTACAAATAAAACAAGAGGACACGACCTCAAGCTTATTGAACAAAGGAATCACTTGAATGTAAGACAAATTTTCGCAAAGAATCGCAGAGTTGTGGAACAAGTTACCAGAAGTCATTACCAACAGCTTCAGTTACCAACGCAAATATTAATTTTAAGGGTTTTACAACTGCAAGCCTCGTACTCCCTTACTCGTTATTATATAAATTGTGTCCTGAACAAGTTTTCTTAATTTTTATAGCAAACTTAAATTTTTTCTTTCAAATTATGTAATTTAATGACAATTTTTACAAAATAATATGGTTGTAAATTACAGGTTCAGACTGGTTTTGGGCGAACAGGAGAACACTACTGGGGGTTTCAAGGTCATGACGTCATCCCCGATATTGGTAAGTTATCTCGATGAAGGACAGTATCGTTTTCCATCAATGCTCAGTTAATCAGTTGCTTTTCAGTCCAGTAAAACTTTTGAGGTAGAGGTCCATTCAGTGACGTAGCCGGATGGTGAGCAAGTGGGTCATGGTTCTTTTCTTTTGGTAATAGAAATATTAAAGATAATGGTTATCCCGTTTTTGATCTAGAGTGACGTAGCTTGACTTATCTGCCAAGCTTATTTATGAAAACCTTCTAATAAGTCGCAGAGGTGGCGCCAGAAATCTTCCGACAGAGGGGTTGGAGCTTCCGACAGGGGGGCTAAAATGACTGAAATAAGCAGTTTTCGTACGTTATTTGTCAAATTTGCTCCGACAATAACCTAAAATTTCCTCCGATGGGGGGGCTAGATGCTTCCGACGGAGGGGCTGTAGCCCCCCCTAGCCCTCCCCTGGCGTCACCAATGAAGAGACCTCGAATTGAAAAACAATGGCCACATTCATGATCCCTTTTATACACTGATGTTAGGAGATATCTCAATGCAAAAATGATACGCTTTTAGATGTCTTGTTGCCTTCAAAACTCATTTCACATATGGATAAAAGAAACAGAGTTACTCATTGCTTTATTCAGTATAAGCTTCCCAGGGATTTTTGTACTAGATACATAGGGATTTATGTACAGTGATTCACCTGTATTATACCTCCTCGCTATCTTTATAATTTTTAGTCACCATGGCTAAAGGCATTGGAAACGGGTTCCCAATGGCAGCAGTTGTTACTACACCGGGTATGTTTTAAAATGATATCTCCATTTGACTAGCTGTTCACTTTATGCACGTCATCAAGCGTCACCGTGGTGATATCAGCTGTTGCGTATTTAAGGCTGCTCCTTCATTAGACTTTCCCAAAGTCTATTTTATGTTAAATCCGTAAGGCATTCGTACTACTGCGAGGGCATATCTAGTTTCTCGTCTCCTCCGCAGTTTAGATATACCCTCGCAGTAGTACGAATGCCTTACGGATTTAACATAAAATAGACTTTGGGAAAGTCTTCTCCTTCATCATTAGTAGCTATTTAAGTACTTACAAATTATTAAGCATAGACCTTATTATACGCAGACACAGAAAATGTTGCAAAATCCTGCAATCTAATTTTATATGTTTTGATTACAAAGTAGGTAATAGCCAAGCGAATGGCCTTGTACTATCAACATAAATTGTGATGGAAACTGCGATTGTTTGTTATCCGTAAGTTGAGAGTATCAAACACCTTGTTTGTAAGCGTCTAACTTATGCTTATTAAAAACAAATCTCCAAAAGGACAGTTTCATGTGTTTGCATAAACGAACTTTCAACCACCACTCCACTTGGTTATCAGTATCTTTTATAGTGCCTATAACAATTGCATTGATTGCGTTGATTTGAATCTTAACCCCTTTTGGTTATAGAAAATCTTCAATATGTTTTGCCGTGGCTTCTATCCTTAATGAAAGCAAAGTCACATGGGTCCTAACCATAGCGTTAATTTTTGTAACTGGAATTCATATATTCATTGAAATTTTCAGAGATTGCGAGAAGTATAACGACAGGAATTCACTTCAACACATTTGGAGGTAACCCAGTGGCATCTGAAGTAGCTTCAACAGTGATGGATGTATGTTTTTAATTTTTCTGCTGCTATTTGAAAGTAAAGAAGCATTTTTATTTAAATTAGTATTTACGTATCTAAACGTTGTGGGTTCTCCGCAAAAAGGGGTATGTATCAGCTGTTAAGTAAAATCCCCATCGAGGGTCTATGTTAACTTTCTATTAGAAAGTTGTTTGAAGTATTAAATACGGAAACTTTCACTACCAGAGTTTCGCTTCAATCACATTAACTTCTCAAATTCATTCATCTTAGTGTGACAGTGAAAGGGCAGGAAAATTAATTTGCTTAACAGCAACTTTGTTTACGTACGGACTTTTGGGAGTACTTTGTCTGAAAAAGGTGCCATCTACCAAAGGCATTTTCATTTTTTACTGTTGCCTATTTTCCTAAAATTTGAGGTAGGTAATGCGACATGGAATTTATAAGCAGAATTCTGAAAGGGTCTAGGAAAGAGCGGATTTTTGGATTTTTAACGGACTGCAAGGAAGGAAATTAGAAATTTCCTAGAAATGTGTACCCTCATGACATAAGTAACCATGATCCTTCTTTTGTAGAACAAAATTAAAAGAATCTTCAAAATCGACTTGTTTTTTGTATACATTGTTTATTTTTTATTTGCAATTTGTTTCATTAAGGTAATTGACGAAGAGAAGTTGCAAGAAAATGCAAATAATATTGGCACATCTCTACTGCTAAAGTATGCGAAATTGAGAGACGAATTCCCCATTGTTGGTGATGTACGCGGAAAGGGTTTTATGATTGGAATAGAGATGGTATCTGACAAGGTAAGAAAATGCTCTTCTCGCAGTCCGGATTGGTGACAAACTTTCTCAATCCTTCTGAGTCGAATCTTAGCATCTATCCTCGGGATTCTAAACATGAGATCCTCATCATTATTTTCATTCAATTATGCCATTCATTGTTACATATGAGTTACTCAAGCATCCTTAGGGGGCAGGGAATTTTAGAAGGATAGGCTAGCAAATTTTTCTTTCTTTTTATGGGGCAACAAACGAGGAATTTGATTTTCTGCTCTACATCAGAAAGGAAAGGTAGCTTAAACATAGGAACTGACTTTGTTAATGATCTCAAATGTAGATATTAGACCAACTACGATAAAAGCTATTTGTTTCACATCGTTTTCTAAAAAAAACTTAAGAATAATGCATTTCTACTCGTTTGCTTAATGTAAAATATGTCACTTTTACTAATATAAAACCTCTTTCCAGCCACGGATCCTTGAAGGAGCATTCACAATAAAACATCATAGTATCTAGACTTAATTACTATGCTCTGAAATGATTATATATTTAGTTCATGAGGTTGTTCTAGCTTTTTCGACAATCACTGTTTCATAGTATTTTCAACTTTAGTAACTCTAGTTTCAAATTTTAGTTTTTACCTGTGTATCATTGTTTCAATTCTTCTTTCTGTGTGTAAAATATCTCTAAAACGAGTGGTCCTATGGTCCGAAACTTTTTCCGACCCTGATTAGTGGAGTACTCATGAATTTGGCAAATATCATTCGTTTTGGAACTCGGAGGTGGTTCCTTTCATCAAATGCTCTCGTTCCCCAATTAATGCAACTCAGTAGGAATGTTCCTTATGTTGTATGCACAATGATGTAATCAAGTCGCGCTATCCATACAGTGGCCTATTGAGAATCTTGATCGTATTCTTAACACCAGGTCTAAATTTGTTGCTAGATAATATAGAGGACCAGATATTAGATTTCTCTTTTAGAGAGATTCTTGAGCTTCATTAGACTTTTATTCGTGCATTTGTCTTTTTATAGGAAACGAAAACACCATTGCCAGCAGAAGAGATGGCTGACATTTGGGAGAGAACGAAGAACTATGGAGTATTGTTTGGAAAAGGTGGCCGATTTGGCAATGTACGTATTCTTTTCTATACTGGTGAATTTTAAAAGTGAACCCCACCCTTATTTTGATTTTCATGCCTTTCATTGTAAATTTTTTTTAGGCATAGTAGCCCCTGAGTTAAAAAAACTAATTTACAGGGGGTCATGCATTTAAATACCATATAAGCTAGACTAATGGTTATAGTTTCAGTAAAATACACCAAGCTTAAAAAAAGAGTGAAAGAATTCACATGTAAAAGATGCTGCCACGCATGCAACGCGAGATTTCATCGGTCCTTCCTTAGATTTCTTTAAGGCTGAAATACACGATAAGTTTAAACTGTCAGTTTTCACTGGTGGCAGAAAAACTGATCGTGTAAACATCTAAAAACAGACGTTTTTTCAGCAATCAGTTTAGAACTGTCAGTCCTTTTTAAAGTTGGACATGTTCAACTTTGCAATCAAAACGGAATGTCGATTATCATTTGAAAACGATGCGGGTGTAAATCCCTTCTTTTTACTGCATCATGTGCCAACTTCATGCGAAGAATCTATTTTTCGAAAAGAAATACATCGAGCCAACAGAATTTTTTATCAGTGTTCAGAGGAAGGACCAAGTTTGTTGGATGTTACATCTTGTTTATACAAAGATCGCGATTCAAAATATTTTCTATACTCATCCTCATCTTCAAGACGAAGCTCACTTAACAAACTAGCATAGGCACCTAACTGTACTCGTCTTTGAAGCCATGGTTTAACCAATGAAGATCTTTCCCTCCATTTTGAAATTTGTTTCGTTTTGAAAGCTATAATTGAAGCCACAGCAGCACCTTCCGTGTCGCTGTCCAGTCCATCGTGAAAATGAAGGAAAATAATATCATCAGTTTTGACTGATCATGTAAACGGGTAGATCGATCAGGCATAACTGACGAAAAAAATCTGTGACTTGAAACCTATAAGTTAAAACTGATAGTGTATTGCAGCCTTTAGAGCCAGATTTCTATGCTTTAGATATCGCGTTATGTTAGCATTGAGGAGGACTGAAGGGTGTGTTTGGGGAGATTTGTAGCAGGGTTTAGGGCTGGCTGGAGAAAGGTTGCAGAGAGAGGAGGACATTTGGTTACTGGCATTTGGATAGAATGAATTAGAATGGTGTACTGTTTGGTAAAGCTGGCCGATTGGGTAATATATGTATTTGTATGGCACTATCATTGGGTTACGAAAAGAATCGAGGTTCCGCTTTATTGAGGTTAAAGACCCTCTCCAGGTTATCAAACTAGCAGCTTAAAAAAAATTACTAGTAGAAAGAAATTGAATGATATGAATATGTATTTATAAATGTTTGAATATTGTCCTGTATAATGTTGCAAGTTTTTATTGAAGCATTGAATTATTTGAATAACCAGTTTGTCTGCCAAGTTGTTCTCACTGTTGTTCCGCTTCACCTAAGGCTTCTTAATTTTGACTGTCTGATTAGGAATTAAATCTCATTAACAAGTCGATTGTTTGCTGTCGTCTTACTAGGTTATGTCTCACTGATTAGGCACAAAACCTGTTAGTTTAAAAAGTAAACCCGTTCTCCTTCTGAACTTTGTCAGCAAAGCACACCAAGGGCCCAACCTCTTTCGAGACTGGCTGGTCTGGTCTTAAGACAACATCTTGCCAAGGGGCTACTCCAAGGAAATATTTAAACTAACTCTAAAAGATGAAATATATCATTGATAGCACCGGAGGTTTTCCGAGAGTGGGGCTTTGCGAGGGCTGAAATATCTTTATCTTTCAACTTTGTAACAATTAGTTTGATTTTAACCTTCAGACAGGGGGTACCGTTAGGGAATCCTGCCCCCTAGCCCTATATGTTTAGTTTTAGTGTTGTACTTCGAGGTTTTAGGAGGAAAATTGGTTTGAGATCCTTTCTGATTAAGAATATTCCGAAGTTCATGTTTGTTTCGGGTTGCATTCCTCGCCAAATGTCTGTTTCTTGTGATAAAAGGCTGTGTTGTTTTTCACCCAGGTTTTTAGAATCAAGCCACCGATGTGCATCACCCAGGCTGATGCCGATTTCTCCTACGCAGTACTCCGTAAATCAATCAGAGAGCATTTGGAGGGGTTATGAAGAGGTTTCCATATTTCTAAATTGATACATTCGCAATTCAAAAAATAAAAGCAACGGTAGTTTCTAATAAATTATGTGCGAATCAATTATTTGGAGCAGGTGTTGTAAGCTAGAGAATTTAGAAATATCTAGAGTTGGACTGAGTGTAGCTTTTTGTATCCATTTTTTGATTTGTTAAAAGGAGGCTTTGAATTTTGTCTGTGTAGCTGTGTGAATATGTGTGCTCATTTCAAATCCGGCCTTTCTTTGTAGCTAAAATGGGTAACAATGATTTCTCAATGAAAATCTCTTCAAATAAGTGATTACAGTGTGATGATTATGCAACTATTGCACTTACATTTAGCTCCAACCCATTTCCCAATCATTCCATTAAAACTATCAAGCTATTAGTTGATTTTATTTCATTTGTTCAACAATTTGGATTTCAACAGATGCAAAGTACCAGTTGTGTACTGAGGTATCTGTTTGAGTTAACATTTCTCGAGTTTCTTATCCTGGTTGATAGATAAGTTGCTTATTCACAGATAGATAAGTTGCTTTTGAATTTTGTGCGGCCATTTTTTATAACATTGCATTAAGGCTACTAGCTCAAATCCTGTTGCATTTTTTTTCTGGCCAGGGCAGCTTATGTCTAGTGACTGTCTTAAAACCCTCCGATGTGCCTTGTTTTTCATCACGCTGAAAGCTACTTACGTCCATCTTTTTTATGTTTAGAACCTTTGCTCAGGAGCTAGCTGGGGTAAACAGAGAAGTGAATACCCCTCTTCTGAGCAAACTACTTCCTTAAGGATTTTTTCTTCATAAGAATAGTTTGCAAATGTTCTTTAACCGGAGTAAAATCAAAGCCAATTCTGGCAATTAGTTTTCCATATAAATGTCATAGCGTATTTTAAAAATATTTGCTTATAATAGGACTTTTATTACCATAAAAATATTTAGTTTTAAATGACTGACTTTATGAACACCTTATGCTGGCTTTTTGTGCTGTAATTAGATATTCTTATATGCGTTTTCTTTCGCATCGTTAAGAAACAGTTGTCCAATAACTTATATCCAACGTAATTTTTAGGATGAGATCCATATATGTACACTTACGGGACAAAAGTATTAGGACGATGAATAACAAAATGGCGGCTCCAAACCAGCATTCTAACATTGATTGAACAAATCTTGCTGTTTTTGCGGGATTCTAGAAATGGCGTCAGCAAAAACGCGATTCCTAGCAAATTCAATTTATTTCCTACCTTTCTATGATAGAAAAGTAACAAAATGTCAGGGAGAAATGGAAATATCAACATTTTAGCTTCAATGCCGAAAACACAAAAGTGACCAGACAGAGAATGAGAAGCAATTAAATATTGGGGTCTAGCGAGTCATTTGTTCGCTGAAACTGCAAGAAAGTTTGGTTGCAGCAAGTCTACAACACATGTTATTTACATGAACAATAAGTTAACAATGCCGACTAAAATTAAAAGAATGGTAGGCCAGGGTAGGCCGACTATTGGTTGGGCCTAATGGCATCTGCAAACTGGCGTTGTGTGTGAAATTAATCAATCCCGAATATTTTGTCCAATTATTTGTGGAAAGTCCCCAGGCAAGTACAGAAACAAGTAATGATTCTTTGCGAAGACCATTTATTTCTAAGCAAGACAATAAACCTTGATATGCTGAAATTGTGACAAAAATTTCAAAAATAACAACATTATGGTTTTTCAATAACTCCATCAAAGTCAAGTCCTTGATGTAATTGAAAACAACTAGTTATCATAGAAAAATTTAAAGAAATGAAATCTTTTAAGACCGAAAATAAGCTCTTTCAACATTTTCTTGAGATTTCCTCCTGAATCCGAAAATATTTCATTGCAAAATTATTTCGGTGAGTTCCAATGCAAATGGCGGCTGCCAGATTCCTGGAGATCATCCGAGATCAAGCTAATTGAACTTGTCTGAGGAATCTATACATGTTTATTTTTACAATTGGGTAAACTTGCAATTGAAAATCTCAACCAGCAATCTCGTTATGTTCCACCGATTTTCTATGTTGTTCTTTGAGCAAAGGGTTAACCATATTTGCTGAGGCGATCGTCCTAATACTTTTGTCACGTAATTGTATATTGAATTAAATCATATATATTGAATTGACTCTTATTATTTAGACTGATCCTTTCTGTGTTTAAGAAGGTCTGCTTTAAATTTCAACTGAAAGTTTTAATCATGATTGTATGCATTCCAGCGATCGTTTCATCCGTGATTTTAACATATATTCACCATTGATTTTGTAAAACAAATTTTAGCGGACGATAAAAAGCGATTTAAAATGAAATGTTTGATATATTTTATGTTTCACTATTGAAAGTCCTGGTGGCTTCTGGCTAGACATACAAGTAGTGTATGGGTGTACTAAACCTTCAAGTCTTTATAAAGAATTATGTGCTATCCTGTATTTGTGTGCTGTCCAAAGACATTCGTGCTATGCAAAGGCACAGTCTTAGAGTCCTTTCCTCAATACTGAATTATTCAAACCTTTTAAAGCAAATATATTTATCTCCACTCAGTTGATGCAGACACTTATTTTCTCTGCACTGACCAACTTGTGGTTCAAAACCAGGCAAGTTCTTTCGATTTTGATTTGGCTGAAGCTTGCGTTCAGCATGATACGCTCGAGTCGTTGTGTTTAACAAGTTTCTCTTCTAAAAAACGCGTTTGTGCATGACTTCACATATGGGCTAATAGCCACCGTTATAGTTGAAATGACGTCAAATAGCCTGTTTAGTATTGATTGTATTCAGTGCTGTTTGGCCTTAAGAGGGGGGCTGCCTCAGTCGTTTGAAGGCTTTCTCGTCTTCATCTCCTCTCATAGATATCATGATGTATCGTGATGTTTCGTATCGTGATGTCGCCGTTGTGTGAAAACTCCCATCGTAAAGCAGTTATCTCTGCAAGCACGATAAAACAAAAATCACTCGGTGTTTATAGCTGGAACATCGTAGAATATCAGTATATTTACATAAATGAATACATATAACAGGCATTAGCCCTTGCAATTACTTGAGAACGAATGCATTCAGTTATTTACAGTGCATCTTACTCGTGACTGCTATTCACATTAAATCTAAATCAATTTGTGCAGCATCTCTAGCTTCAACTCATACAACATGTCGAGACAATATTTACAAAGCTTTTAATAATATGGCAAGAAAGTAAGAGAACTATCCTAAAATGCTTTACTTTTACAATAGAAACTGTTTTGATAGCTGAATAGTATTATTCACTCTACTATATTGATGATTTTACACTGATAATAAGTTGCTAGCTTTTACGTTGATGGTGTCTTCAGAAGATCATCCAAAATGCTAGACTGCAGCTTCTCGAAGATGCAAATCATCCACCAAGGGCTTATTATTTTCACGAATGCTTACATCATTTCTTTGAGCTTTTGAAGGGCTCAGTTAAATTAAAAGATGCATCCCAGCGAAAAGATAACCAATGAACTGATCTTCGAATGAGAAAACGAGAAACGATGTTAAAGCGAGAAACGACGCTATGACGCAATAGGCTCATTGCTGTGACGCAAGGCAAATTCATTTAGATTACTTTACTCAACAAATTCATGTCATATTGATGTCGACGCTATCTTCACTTTCCACGAAATGCGTGCTGAGATGGAAATACTATAGTAAAAGATTTTATATCAGTTTAACTGCAAAAACGCTCGCAAACCGTACATCATATTGCTCAAAACTTGTCAGATAATTGCTAAAAATGTTTCTGCCGAATATAGATGACGCCCAAATTTATTATCATCTGTCTGGGCGCCGACATGGAATTTGCCGACATTGAATTTGCCGACTTGGAATTTTATTGATCATGTTTTTTGCTGACAAGCTGAACTAAATCTGTTTGTAGCTGGTTTGATGTGGAAATAGTTTCCTAGCTGGTTTTATTCTATCTTGAATTTATTTTACAAATGTTTTACCGTTCAAATTTAGGTTGATTTTCCTACAAAACTCATTTTTAACTATTACCCTTCGAACTCATAAACGTGTGTCCGTTACCAAATCAACACTCGTTCAAACCATGCTCTATGCGAAGCTATGTTTTTGGAATTGTTTTTGGCAAGTTTTATATGGAACAGCCTGCTATTATTCTGAAATGGAATTTATTCCTACAATAAGATTTTCACTTTGTAATTTTGGCTTTGATCCTCTCTCTGGTGTTAACTCTCTTACAGTTTTCGACGTTCATTACTTACATCACCGCAACGTCTAAACAGGCCTTTTGACCAGCAATTTTCACCTACAAAGCAATTTATCTACAAAGTCCGTTTGATTTGGAGTCAAATCGTTTAGAATTTGTGTTCTTCTGTTCCATCTTCGCCTACACCATAGCTTTTCGATGCATCTCTTTTTCTCTTTGATTTGATTTCATAAGAGTTTTTGAAGGACGTCTCCGTTAAACGTCTGTTGAATCGTTTTCCTAGCATTCTGTGGACAGTAAAGCTGAATGCTGTGCGGAAATTCTTGTGCAATAATGAATATATGAAAGGATTCAACGTGCAGTTCAGTGGCGGCAGTATTAGGATGAATAAATAATACATAGCATGAAATAAGTCGGGGTGTTCTCTTTGGAAGCGTGACCACCACTTTTCGTTGAGGAGAGCGTGCAACGTTATAACACAGCTTGGCAACCAGCATACCAGGAATGCGCCATAGACCACTGACACGGATTTCATTGAATTGAATTGCTTCATCCTTCTTCTTCGTGCTGTTTTGCACTCTCGCTTTAACTCTACTTCCAGAGCTCCGATCGCACGCACATGTTTAAGTGCCTCGTGAAGTATCACCAGGTATATGATGCCGATTGCAAAAAGTGGTACTAGCAGGACAATCGTGTAGACTGATACCCAGTAATACTTATTCTCAATACCGCATCGAACAGCCCCTCGAATTACCAAACTTTTCAGTGCTATTCTGTTTGGCGATCTCCAGTCAAATATTCCAAGGCCAGCCCACGTGGCAGAATAGAGCCAGACGAATGCAATTGAGGCGAGTGCCCGTTTTTCAGAAATGATGCTCGAGTATTTCAAAGGAAAACTGACTGCAATAAAACGGTCAATACTGATGATCAGGATGTTTGTTATGGAAGCGATGTCGAAATATGTGCTCAGAACAAGTACAGTCTTGCAGGCAATGTCTGTTGAACAGAAAGATCCATTTTTAATTGCTGTCATGATTCGAAATGGCAGTACAATAAGCGGAATAAGTATATCACTGACAGCTAACGATATTATGAAGTAATTAGTGACCTGCGAACGAAGTGACGAAGAATACAGTATTCCAGCAATTACAATAACATTACCCACGACAGCAACTACGATGACTAGGATCAAAAACACAGTTATGCCGATGCCACGTGCAGATATTTTCGATGTTTGACAAGATGACTGTATTTGATTCGATGCCGTGCTGTTGCTGAAGTTAGAGCTTGCTGACGAAGCGCAGCTACTCATTTGAATAATAAGAAGAAACACAATCTTGGTGGCCTTTCTCGGTGCCATTCTGCTCTAAATGATGCCGTTTTCGCTGCGTGCTGTCTTCTGCTCTCTCAAAGTCGTCCTTGATACTCAATTCAATTTTTTCCTTGGAAATTCATCTTTTTGCAGCTGTCTTACTTCAGGTGTTTCATCAGTTTCCAAGCAATCATTGCATTCAATCAACCTATGCGATGTCCAAACACCTTGAAAAGAATGATATCAGAGCATGTCATTCCAAGCGTCGCCTAATAACTGATCGTATATTACTGATCGTATACTGGTGTCTATGAATACACCTGTGCAAATGTGAGTTTCTAGACTACCTCAGTCGTTCATTTGAGCACAGTTATTAAAAAAGCTTTCTATGTAAAAAGTAATGACGTTTGTTGCACAAGGCCGTTCAATCTCAACTTTCATAATTGCAAAACTGCGAATATGGACAAACGTTTCTATATATTTGCATTATATATAGACAGTTAAAGCAATTGTGTGGAATTTCTACATTGTATGTATGCTACATATTTTGCTTGAGTCATTATATAAGCAAATATTGCTGGTATTACATTCTGAAATGACATCTGGTATAAGTTCCACCAATTTATTTTCTATTTTTCATCATATGAATAATAACGTGAATGAATGAAAGGTCTAATTTTTTTCGTCCTTCGACGATAGATTTTGAATTGAAAATAACGAGCTCATTAAGCCATCATTAAACGATGACCTCCCTTTGGCGACTCCAACGATATAAGTTGCCTCGCTCCCACGTCACTCGGTGTTTGTGCGAGGTAAAGTTATGACTTAGAGATGCATCTTGCGGCAAATTCCTTAGGGCTGGGAAACGAATTCAAGCAGTCTAACAGCTAACTGAGTTACGCTAGCACAAACAAATGTGGACACGTTGTTGAATAAGATTTTTTTATGTAATGAAGAATGCTGGATCTTCCATAAAGTTTTTTTCAATAAGGAGTATACTTATAACATACAATATATACCAAGTTCCAAAGCAATGTGTTACAGTCGAGTGAAGAAGCCGAATAAATTGCCTAGGGATATTGATTTTCAGATTTTTGAAAAATAAAACGGATATCCGAAAGGATAAGTGTGCCATTCACATCTGTCTTTCAATCATTGAAATTGAAACCTTTTAGCGCTTAGAGCTGCGATTTCCAACCTTGGCTAGCAGCATGCTCGAAGTGTTCCATTCTGGCAAATAATTGCTGTTTGTATCAGTTATCATAGAACAGTTTTTTATGTATCATAAAAGATAGTTCGTGCTCAGTTTCATAACACATGTCTATTTGTGGAAGATTTAGGAAAAAGCTATATGAAAGCACAGTATGCTTTTATAAAGAGGCAGAGTCGAAATACCTCATATGTCAGTTCTCAAAACACCATTTCTAAATATCGTTTCAGAGAAACAAGGAATGGTCAAAAATAGGGCCAATAAGGAAGGTGCTGAAATGCTGAGTTGACCTAAACCGCCAATTGGTCTTTTGTGGCCTAAGAGCCATGTACCACCATGTCAGAAATATTTTGAATATTGACAAAATTAATCTTCAGTTCAAGGCTGGCTTACCCTCCTTACAACTACCTATTGACGCCCGTCGCCTTATCTTTGTTACTTTCCAATAAAAGTACTGTCGCACTACATCCATTTTGTTTTTGAAGAGTTAAGCCGCTGAGAGCAAGGTGATTGTGACATGGACGGCGGTGGCCAATACGGATAAACTGTATTGACTCGTTTCTCTTTAAAGTTTGAGCTATGGTCATGAATGTTAAGACCACTATTAAATCAAAATTGCTCGTGAAACCGCCAACGTTCTAAGATGGAAATACTCAAACTAATGGACTTTTAGCTAAATTTTCAAAATGGTGGCAGCTTCTTATTTTTCTAATCCAAATTAATAGACCAGAGTTTCATTGTTATTTATAACTTGAAGGTAAATATACTAAGTTGCATGCTGTATAATATAAAAGAATATAACTAGGAATTTAAGCAAAATTGTACCAGGAGAAAATTGCGAAGTTATTAACGACGTTTTGAGCATAGCCCGCTATCAAGATTTTTACGATGATTGAGGTAAACATTGCAAAATCCTGTTAATCAAGTGCTCCTTCCCCTAATTACTTTCTATTATGTACAGGTACAATGATGCTTAATAGAAACAATGATTATAGCCAAAGATTAATGTTTAAAAATCAAAAATTGACAGGGCAGACAACAAAATAATGAGAAAATGCTTATTTTTTGCTAGATTTAAAAAATTCTGCCAAATATACGATATTTTGTCAAAAGAAATGGAAAATTCTCGGAAATATCACTGCACATTCTCTACATTTAAAGAAGCCAACGAGGTTCATCGATATATAGCAATGCTAGCTTTACTTAAAGGTTACAAATCTTATGCATTATGTAATCACATGTGATGTTATTTAACTGCGTGTGTTCGGATTCTCATCAATATGTTAATTTGCATAGCATGTATATTAGTTGGACATTTTAACCATTCTCTGCACTTTCTGGTTGAAAAGGTTAATGCTTTTAATACCAAGGCGATATCTTTTGCGATTATTTTTACCAAAGACGTCTTGTTTACGCCTATCAATTTATTATAAGAGTTCCTGATATCCAAGAATATAGTCGTTTACAGTATTTAATGGCAAAACTCTTTCGTCATCGTGCTCAAGTTCCTTACATGTTCCAAAACATTGCGACTCAAGATAGATCTGCAAACCAGTTTCAGCTATTGTCTGACTCCTACATCTTGGTACGCGACCAAGATAATAGAATGTCTGGTTTCAAGACAACGGATATTTTTCTAGACGCTTACCTGATATCTCTGTCTATTTAAAACGTACAATAAATGTGGACTTTATTCAAGAACGTCGATTCTAACAAGCTTTTGGTGGTACAAAACTTGAAAATGGCTTTGAAAAAAGCAAACATTTGAGCAAACTAAAGCTTTCGTCTGATGTCAGAACATAGATCGAAAACTCTACGCTAGGAAATATATATACCCAGTTGTGGATCGAAATAGGCCAATCAGAAAGGCGAGCATATGACTGTAGAGGTTGACCAATCAGTGCCGCTTGCCTATTGAGAATGTTACCAATGGAGTCTTAAGGTGAAAATTAACTATTTTTGTCTACACAATAGCGGTTTTTTGTGCTTATGTAGATAGATTCCAAAACTGCTAGATGAAACGACGATCGGGTTTTACCAATAATCCGAAACATGTCGCCATTATAGTTAAATTACCTTGGATCGGTAACAGTTCCTTCCTCTTTGAAAAACAGACAAAACAGGCCATCGCAAATTGCTTCTTTGCCGTGAATCCATACATTGTTTACTGGACAAAAAAGGCCCTCCCCTTAATTCAAAAGGATTGCGTTCCTACCTCACAAAAGAGTTCCGTTGTATATGAATTTACGTGGCAGTGTGATTCTGGCTACGTAGGACGAACTACCCAAAGGTTGGAGGATAGAATAAAACAACATTTCCCGTCTAGTATTAAGCCCTGGTCAAATGATCCAACATTTTGCCCAACATTTTGCTGAACATTTTTGTCGATGTTGGAAGGTGATCCAACGTTGGTTGTCAAACGCTCCAACATTTCACCCAACATTTTGCTCAACATTTTCTCGCGCAGATCAAAAAAGGGAATGGGTAGGAGGTAACATTGATGTTGCTTAACAACAGTAGGCACACTAGACGCTCACGATAATGGCCGCACATAACGATGCGCCACCACATTTCGATCCGAGAAAACGAAAGGCAATCGCCGCCATAGCTATAAATGGTATCAATTGTAAGCAAAATCTAGAGTCGAAGCGAGAGTCGAAGCGAACGAAATCAACCCGAGAGGTCAACAACGATGCTATTATTGAATTTTGGCGGCCTTTTACCGACTACGCGTGCGCAGAGCCAACAATGTTGGCTGAGGTGGTCAAACGATCCAGCATTTCACTTAACACTTCAAAACAAAAGAATTGTTGGACGTCAAGAGCCAACATTTTTGACCTCAGTCAAATTTCGTCTAACATCGAAATTTACTATGTTGGGTGACCCAACAAGGTGGTCAAACGATCCAACATTTCGCCCAACATGATGGCGACATGTTTCGGATTATTGGTAAAGCCCGATCGTCGTTCCGCCTAGTAGTTTTGGAATCTATCTACATGAGCACAAAAAACCGCTATTGTATAGACAAAAGGAGTTCGTTTTCACCTTAAGACTCCATTTGGTAACATTCTCAATAGGCAAGCGGCACTGATTGGTCAACCTCTACAGTCATATGCTCGCCTTTCTGATTGGCCTATTTCGATTCACAACTGGGTATACATATTTCTTAGCGTAGAGTTTTCGGTCAATGTTCTGACGTTTTAATTCTGAAGAGTGTCAGACTAAAAGCTTTAGTTTACTCAAATGTTTGCTTATTCAAAGCTATTAATGTCGATTCTGTTCTATCTAGTGCTTAAAAACTATTAATAGTTGGTAAGAAATATTGCTAGATCTATGCACCTCTGTTAATAACGAATATGTAGCTGTTTGGTTCTGCTCAATGTAATATTATCAATGCACATATGAAAATATATTGCATTTGCTTCAGAAACTATATTTCCTTGTACATCTAGTGATTAGTTGAATGAACAAAAACTATTTCTGTATATAGCCCTTCATAATGACTACCATTTCACTAAACATCTCGCCTTTTAGTGATGCTCAGTCATGTTTGTTTTTGTCGATCAAAGTTTGATAGTTTGATAGAAGCACACGTTTAATTGTTTTGCCACCAATTAAACATTTGTTGTGCCGGCTTAGACGCAACAGCTATTAGAGATCAAAAGGTTTTCTCTCTCTCTCTATGTAATTCGAAACTTCCAATTATCTAGAGTCACTCAAAAGTCTTCACGAGATATTAGTCATCTCCTTGTTCAATACTGTGTGTCTTCAACACTGACTCTCAAACTGTTATCATTTTGCTAAACAACCCTTGCCCTTCCATTTCGCTTTATTCCATTTCCTGGTTTTCTTCTCGGGTCTTTTTCACTTTCAGTTAATTCCTTCACTTCAAAAAACCTGCGGCAATCATTTTACGATTTAAATCTTCCATTTGTTGTTTAGTGTTGACAAAGAAACTCAAAGCGAATTCTTAGCACTCTAGCACTTTAAAAAGTTCGTAGTTTAGGAGAGTTTAGTAAAATCTTTGTTTAGTCATGTTTTTCCTTGCCTATGCCAAGTCCACAAATTTTTTCTAAGCTTCGCCACCACCTCTAAACTTGGCTCAACTTGATTAAATAAGTTTTTATGAATTTTTTTGGTGAAATGTTTAGTGAAATGCTTGATGAAATGCAATGTTTAGTAAAATGTTAAGTCACGCTTCGCCACCATCTCTATATATAAGTTCGCCAAACTTCGCTTAGCTTGATTTGTTTTGTGAAATGTTTGGTGAAATGTTTATTGAGATGTTCAGGGAAATTTTTAGTAAAATTTTTAGTGAAATGTTTAGGGAAATGTTTAGTGAAATGTTTAGTCGTGATTTGCCACCATCGCTAAATTCGGCTCAACTTGACCAAGCAAATGCTTAATGAAATGATCAGTAGAACACCTGGTCACGCTCTTACTATATCTAAACTTCAATTCAATTAAAAATGTTTGCTGAAAGTTTCAGCAAAGTGTCTAATGAAATGTTTAGTTTCATGTTTATTGTAATGTTTAATAAATGTTTAGTGAAATGCTTAGTAAAAGGTTTGGTCCCTTTTGTCTGCCATTGACACACTGCACTCGACTTGATAAAAAAAATTCTAATTAAGTGTTCAGTGTAATGCTGAGTGAAATGTTTAGCCATGTTTAGTCACCATCGCTAAACTTCGCTCAATTTGATTAAGCTAATATTGATTGAAATTTCATGTCTCTTTGGTCATTATCACCAAACGTCGCTCAGTTTGATTGAGCATATGTTTGGTTAAAATGTTTAATCATTTTGCTGGGCCCTTATGCGCTGTATTCATCTACTTCAGGCAATGTTGGCAATTTGTAGAACTAAGTTTTTGTTGAAACACAAGTGGTTTTATTTCTAGTAAGCTACTTTGAGCCGCGTATCCTTGTAGAACAGAGGTTGGTGTAAACACCAAGATCAATTTTCTTCAATGAAAGCCCTAAGTTTCATGTTTTGTTGTTATCATGGCCGTTAAACGCCTCATCGTGAATTGAATCCCACCATATCGAGGCAGCTAATTTTGCCGGGATGTCAGCTTTGTCGACCCGGGAAAAATTAACCTTATTTCACTTGTTGAGTTACTGTGCACGTTATTTCACTTGCAAAAGTTAAAAGGAAACATCACATTAGTGCAATTAGTCTCGATAAGAAGAAAAGAGATCTTCTTATGATAGTGAGCTGATTTCAACCTGACCTTTGCAAGCCATCACACACCTACTAGGAATTATGCTATCAATTTGTCATAATTGTCTGACCAGCCTTTTCATAGGATACACTCGGGGACATATCCATACCATCCAAAATTTCCTTCACTTAACGCTTGATAGCTGTCAATTGAATCATCATACGTCTCTAATTGTCTTTAAAGCGGCTTGGCCTAGTTTGGTTTCAGTATCGTGGAATCATTTTATCGCTTATTATTCAAACCTTGAACCCACAGATTTTGGTTCTTGAACCTTTTTTCTTCTGACTTAGTTGTCGAATGACAATGAGACAGAATATCATCCAGCAGTTTAATGGAGTGTTAATTCAAATTTCCCACTACTTCTGACAAGCTTGGGTCAATAATGGCACATGGATTGACATTGTAATAACATCCAAAGGCAAAGAATACTTCAAATATCATTTTACGCTGCCCTTTTGGCTCAAGGCTGTCCAACTGTAAATAACAAAGTAACTAAATCCGGTAAAAAGGATACACTCTAGTTCTGTAATCAGATGGGGCCTCTCGTATGAAAAGACCTTCACATCCTGTATTTTTGCAATTGTACAACGTTTTATTCTAAGTGCAGGATTATCCTTATCAGTATATAGCAATTATAAACAGGACTCCTCCACTTTACTATTCTAAATTTTTCAACTGAAGGGAATTTTTCCTGAACATACAGCCCTCGACTTAGATATAACATCCACTCTGAACACCCATAAGAAGTTATAAAAAAGCCAACTAAGCGATTTTGGCAATTAACCATGTATTTCGAAACTTTTAACAGCTATCTTTTCTGTATGGTTTGCCATTTATGCGTCTAGATGCATGTAATGGCCATGGGGTTGGCATTGTCTATTGCTCTCCATGGTATCGTACCTGTAGTATCGTAGAGTAATTAGCAAGTAAAGTAGAATGTAATTTGTATTGTAACATTTTATCTGGATATAAAAAAAATAAAAAATTTATGCGTCCACCATTCAGCAGAAACTCGTCCTCAAAACCTTGATTACACAAGATTTACTGACGATTTAAGACATCTGCAAAAATGCCTGCATAATGTGCTGTTTGCCGGTAGAAAAATTGTGAAGTCTATTACCGATTGTCGTGGCTATTTCTGTTACTGGTCAGGTCTCTTTTATGGGAACAAAAGACTGTAAAGAACTGCCTGTTGATGTAAGAAAACGAGTCTTTCAGTGCCTGTGAACAGCGACTTATGCAACATTTCAAAAAAACTTTTTTATGTTATATATGATTTTAATTAAAAGCTGTAAATGTTTATGTTCTATACATTCGTTTTTACATGCTTTTATAGGGTTCCGGCGGTTTTACTTTCTAATTTTTACATTTGACAGGACGCATTGATACGAGGGTCACTCCGAAATTATTGACGTTTTCAAAATTCGCGCCAAATCCAACGTTGTAAAACAGGTTTCCTTAAACTTACACATTTATAAACTTTGTTTGTAAATTCTTGTCCATTTTAACCAAAATACATTTTTTTTAACAAACTTTTAAAAGAGGGGACTTTCATTTTCGAAACGGAGCTTGAAAGATGCGATTTTTGTGCAATGATATATTGTGATTTTAAAAAGAGATTAAACATGAGGAATTTCTACAACAACTAGTTGCAACTTTTGAAGATCGTACACCATCAAGGGTAACTGTTTTTCGATGGTTTGCAGAATTCAAACGAGGGAGGGAGAGTCTGAAAGATGACTCCCACCCGGGAAGACCACCAACGGCTGTGGTCCCCGAAACTAAAGCTGCTGCTGTGGAAAAGCTACTTAAAAAAGATGGCCGAGTGACCTATGAGGGGATGCGGAAAAAGTGAGCATTGGATCGACAGCATTAAAAACAATTTATCACGATCATCTTGAAGTGAGAAAGGTTGCAGCTTGCTGGGTACCCCATTGCCTAACAGAGGCACAGAAAGAGCATCGGGTAAACTGGTGCCAATTTATGCTTGAAAAGTTTGATAATGGAAGGTCCAAACGTGTGTATGACATCGTCACAGGTGATGAAAGTTGGATTTACCAATTTGACCCAGAAATAAAACGCCAGTCGTCAGTTTGGATCTTTCCGGAGGAGAACCCACCACAAAAATTCAAGCGCTCCAGAAGCGTCGGCAAAAAGATGATCGCTTCTTTCTTCGGAAAAATGGGCCATGTGGCAACAATTCCTCTTGGTGATCACCGCACAGTTAATGCAGATTGGTATGTAAACCAGTTCATACCAAAATTGTTAGATTCATGGCGAGAAATGTTTAATGACTCTCTAAACATCTTTGATCGCCGTCAAACATCTCGGAGCAAGACTGAGCAAGACGGAGCAGGGCTGAGCAAAGCTGAGCGAGTGGTCAAGCGAACTGAACTTTTTACTGAGCAGGCATGTTGAGCGTTGCTCAGTGAAATGTTCCGTTCATTTGACCGGGGCTTTAGTCACCCACCCACCATATTCACCCGACTTGGCACCTTGTTACTTTTTCCTTTTCCCTACCATCAAAGAAAAACTGCGTGGAACGAAATTTGATAGTCCGGATGAAGCCGTGGAAGCATTTAAAGAAGCGATTTCGGACCTTCCTGTTGACAAATGGAAAATTGTTTTGCTACTTGGTTTAACAGAATGAAACTTTGCATTGATGCTGATGGAGAGTATTTTGAAAAGCTGTAAAAATTTGAGCCTATTTTCCTAAGCCGTTTTTGAAAATGTCAATAATTTAACAGCAGCAGCCTTGTAGTGTTTAATTTTAATCCTGTATGAAAATTTCAGTTGCATTCGCCGGTGGCTTGATCGCTACCTTGAGTGGAATTTTCCTCTCAAAAAATCAGTTTGACCTGAATTTCCACTGTCAGGTTCAATACCAGTCTTTCTTTCCCCTTCTATCATAACTGGAGATCAACAACGCCCTGACTTGCTTCTCAAAACCAAGGAAAATTGTCTGTACGCTTTAGAACTAACCATAGGCTTTGAAACAAATCTCATCTGCAACGCTAGCAGAAAGTCAGCAAGTATGCCAACTGGTAACTCCTGCAGCTCTTTCATCGACATATGTCACTCTCTTTCTACTGACAATCAACAGAAACGTTATCTCATCTCCAAACTTTCAAGCCTTTCCATTCTGCTGTAGAAACTAAACTTGGACTAACCTAAAGCAACTGCTTTTTAAATATGATGGGTTTTGAATTTATTTTGTTGTTGTTGATCTTTTCGTTTTATCGCTACGATTGTAAAAGTTTAATTTTGTGAAAACAGGTCAGCCAATTACAAATTACCTATGTAATAGAGAGGTTTGCAACTGTAGTTTGAACTGGAATTGTTAAAGTTTTAATTTCATGTTTTGATCTTTTAAGCACAGTAGCCCAGTTACTTGCGGAGAACTGCTTTTCAAGGGCCCGTGTTAAATCTAAAGTTCAGTTGGACTTGTGACGTCATCAGCCTGCCATTTTATTTGCGTACGACCTGCCTAGCATAAAGATATTGTCTTAGATTTGTATTGATATCATCATAACCACGAATTGAATCTATTAAAAATCGATTTTTGAGAATATCTGACGTCAATGGTCACGTGAATACAAGGTTAAGAAGCATCTATCTCAAAATGGTTTTAGGTTAATTCTTGAACGTGAAATTATCATTGTTTTCTAGCATCTCTTCAGAAATCGGTGTGATATTTAATAGAATAAAAGACAAATAACACTTTACAAGTTAACTATGAAAGCATTAAAGGTGTGTCCCTTATCTGGAGTGAAAATTGAAGTTGAAAATCCTGGCTGGCAATTCTAAAAGATGTTATGCAACTTACGAAATGACTGCATTCCAAGGCTTGCCATAACTAAACACACCCAAATGATTTTCTGTAAGTGAAACCTTCGTAAGAACCCCAAGCTGGAAGAATTAATAATTTTACAAAACCTTCAGCGTGGATGATGTGACAAATGGACTGAAGAACCAAACTATTCTCCCGCATATAACCCTTTTATGTTGGAAAAACTCTTTGCGCTCATTTTGAAATTCTTATTCCGAACTAATTTTCATCCAGGAAATGTATGACTTGCAGAATAAAAATTGCAAACACTTTCAACGGAATGCTTTCATACATTTAATGAGAAGAGGCCTACTGTTTGTTTCGCTTGAACAACGAATAAGCATCTCCTGAGAATTTTGACCAGAATAACAGCAGAAACACATAATTTAACCAGTAATTTAAGCTATTTTCTATTTATCTTTACTCATCCTAAATAATATTCCCTTGCTATCAGCCTAATTTTGTTTGGTATACAAAAGCAAAGACATGTCTTAAAATTTGATTCAAAGATTAACTTACGCCTTGATTCTATTGATTGTTTTGCATAGAACGTGAATCCACATAGCGTATGGTGTGATTATTGTATTTATCATAAGGTTTCATGAAACATGATACCAGTAAACAATGTTTTTTGGGACAAAGTTATAAATATTTAGCGAATGATAAAGCACCATCAAATGATTAGCATTACCCTTTAAAAGAACTGAAATATCTTTTCATAACCAAGCTGTTTCTTTTACATAACTTTTCAGGTTTCTTGTAACGTCAAAAAGAGCTAATTTTCTTAAAATTATTAGCTGAATTAAAATCATGACTCTGTTACCTAAAGATCCAAGAAGATGTAGCCACAATAATTAAGCTTTCTTGGAATGTATCCCATATATCAATGTAAATATAGGTATAAAACCAGAGATTATTTCCTATGTTGCTAGCGTTGTAAATGTGTGGTGGAAGGCAATAACAGTATGACGTAATATCGTTTATGGCTATGCAATGACTTGCCCAACAAATTTATTATGGTACTTTGTCGATGATGTTGTTGAGGAGAACATGTTTTAGTATCAAGGTAACAGATGGGAAAACAAGTTGATGCTACTCACTGTTCCAGTTCTTGGATAAATAATGATGACAGGCCTAGCGATGCGGCGTAACAAACGTCATCATCCTCACACTTCTCCCGTCAAAATGTCTCTAATACCACAGCCTGAAAAGTGTTCTTGGATCCAAAAGGATGTCACTGCGAATGTGTTCAAATCAATACGGTCTACCAAACATATCAATGAACTATGTTTAAGCGTTCTCAGATTTCCAGCTAGTCAAACGCAGGGCATTCTTGATGGAAAAGCAAATCCAAACAATAGATCACTCTGTCGCTTCTCGATTCCTCCCTTTGGCTCTGGGACCAGCTCTTAATTACCGATAGCTTTAAAGTGAAATCCTTCTAGCTTATCATGTTTGCGGCGTGATCTGCTGGAACTGAGCAGAGAACAATTCGTCAGTTGAGGAACAATAGGTGCAGCATTCGGCAAAGCACTTACAAAAAGAATTTCTGATACAATTCAAAACACTGAATCCACGTTCGTATTTCATTAGCACAAGGGCTGATTTTCTGAATGGGACGGTACTTACTTTCTGTAGCTTTTGCAATGATCTTCTGACCTGTGTCTCTTATAGTCAAACAGTGTGGTTAAGTCTACAAAAGAGGAAGCAACTATTGATCGTCAGACCGAATTCAAGTTACGTATGATAGCAAAATAATTTGGTAAGCAACGACAAGACGAAAAGCTGTGAGTACATTGAACCACCAAAGGAATTTTTGATAATTCTTCTTCAGTTTGCTTCATCTTAACAAAGATAGCCTTCAAACCACAAAGTGAGACTTTTCAGGAGGGCGGTATGATTTCAAAGCTTACTAGGTTCCTTACTAGATTGCCTGGCATAGAAAACGGGGTACCAAGCTTGCTCCCTTAAGAGGTTTTGAGACAACACCCTTCCTATCGTGGGAAAATGATGTTCAAAGTTTCCTTTGCGGTATGCTGTGCTTTTGGCAGCTTAATTGATGGAGAAACATCATTGATGTAGTGATGTTGTCAGTCTGTTATCGAATAAAGTGTAGGGCCCAGCCCTGCTTGCCCAGTGACATTGCTGTTTCGTCGCACTGCTGATATTCCCTAGAATGTCAAAATGCATCTTTACACTACGTACAGCCCCTTTAAGCATTTGGAGCCTTGATATATGAGGCTATTCCTATTGATTTAATGAAGACCTAAACAATTCAACTCATTTTCTTTAGACACAAAAACACAGGAACCATTGGAAATGAGTGGCGTCGTTTGCAGGTCGCAGAAACAGTGATACTTACAGGGCCTGAGCTACAAAGTATCTGATGACAGAGTAACTTCATTGATACGATTAGAGATATTTAGTTTCCAAAAACGATAATCAGAATTAACGCATTTCTTTTTCCAATATATTTTACAAAAACTATTTAGAAAACTTTTCATCTCAATAACTACTCGTTACGCTAGCTCATCTTTTATTTCTGACAAGTGGTGTGACTGAGGTGTGCACCACTCCAAGGAGCATATCAATTATTTTAGCTAGAAAATCCCCGAAGAGTCCCGAAATATCCCATTGTTCTGAAAAAATGACTTTGAACGTGGTTTGAACGAAACAGGAAAGAAGCAGATGTGTGACAAGCGCATTAAAAGTTATTACCGGTGCCAATTTTCAACAAGATTAAAGCCCTGAATTTGAAGGACAATGTCAATACCTAAGAAGAACCATATGATTTTTCAACTAGACCAGAATTCACTTGTTGAAACAGGTCTGGGGAGACGAATAACTTCTAAACTCCACTTCAGTTGTAGCTATGGATTACTTTGTCCAAGGGAATATAACAAAATTTTCTAATTCTAAACTAGAACATTTAAATAGAAACTTATAATTAGATGCCTATAAACTTAGAATTGTCCTAGTAAAGACCCCTGAATGGCTGGCACGAAAGCTAGCTTTGCTGACTGTTCATCTTTCTACGATCGCAGTGCTTTTGCGGCTAAATTCCATCACTGCCTTTCATACATTATCCAATTAACCTAGTGCTTATCACAAAATTTAACTTAATTCATTTATAGCAAGTTCAAGAACGTGATGTGACAGCTCATAATCTAAAGCAGAAGGTTTTAACTCAAAATAGTTTCTAATATTTTCCCACTGAAAGTTGACACTCAATAAGTTCAAGAGCAACCTGCAAAAGACTAGGACACTTTTCAACTGATAAACTGTTTTTTACAAGATTAACCTTTAATCTATTCAATAATTATGCCAAAGGCAACTTTCAGGTTCCCAACCTTTACTCATTGTATTATCAATTGTCCTGACCACCTTGGGTATGAGTATTGTCACAAATGACATATCTATTATTCTATATTAACTCATTTGTTACTTTGGCACCCTTTTTATTTTGCTTTGACCTTATTGTATTCTACTAGCTATGCTATTTCTTTTGAGACAAAATGAGCATTTCTTATTTATTTTATTGTAGCAATCTCAATAACTTTTAAACTAAAGAGGAGGGGGCTGTAAGTTGATACATTGAATGAACATTTGCCAATGTTTTATTTTGTTGCAAATTATTTTATCTTTGTTTTTATGTTGATATATGATCCCGTAAATCCTCTAATCGCCCCCCCCCTCGGAAAAGCCCCAACCTCGAATAAGCCCCCCCTAGAACTACAAATTGTTAATAAGCCCCCCTCCCCGCCCTCGAATAAGCCCGCACTAAATTCATACTTTTGGTAGTAATTAATTAAATGCTCATAAAGAAATTCCTACTAAAATAAGTGAGGTCTTTTTATAATGTCTTCTTAATGTTTACAATAATTTTATAAGCCTCCCCCCGTATAACCCCCCTCCTCGAATAAGCCTTCATCCAAAAGTAAAATTCGAGGATTTACAGTAATACTTTTCCTTTTTCTTACAGTAGGTACGCGTATATTTACCTTTTGCAGCAATAGCCACATGGTAAGCAAAACACTTTGTTCCCCTTTGCATCTTGTTTGAAATTTTTTAGTATTGTAGAGTAGCTTGTTGGTACCGTGATCAGTAAATTAGTATTTTATGTAGCTAATATGAAAAACCGTCTGAAGCAGGCATTGTATCAGAACTGTTTTGGGAACCTTTCGCTTTGCTGCGTTGTAAAGCAGGTTGCATTTGATTAGAGAATTGAATTCTAGCCCATATCTTCAGTCAAAGTTGTGACTGTATCCTCCAATAAGACATCAACTGACTCCAAATATAGTCTAGCCATTGACGCCATGCTTGTTCATTCACGGACTTACCGTGAATTCACTTTTTAGCCCCCTCCTCTCAATTAAGCCTCCCTTTTCAGAAAGAAAAATTTATATTGCCCCCTCACAATTTAGCCCCCCCCCCTAAAAACTTTCACTGATGCAGAAATAAGTAAACTTGACAAAAAACAGAGACTTTCATTTTATTCATTGGTCGTTCAATACTTCGCATCAAGTCAAAATTCACAACATGTCTCTTCCAGTCACGGCAGATCCGAAGACAAATATTTAATTTGCATTAAGCACGGGCCATGTGAGAGCTTTTTAACAAGATTACAGGCCGTTGGTACTCCGAGGGATGAAGTTGGCCTTTTCGAATGCTCGATTTCAGAAGGCGACATGGCCCAAGAAGATATTTTAGAAATAATATTTGATGACGATGACGATGACAATATTATTGATAAAGAAGGCTGATCTGATGTTTTTTATTTCGCAAATAACAAAAAGTTTGTTTACCACTATGAATGGTTTTTTTTACAAAATATTTATTAGCCCCCTATCTCAATTTAGCCCCCCTCTCTTATAAGCCCTTCATTTAAAGTGCTGAAAGTCAATAAGCTCCCCGGGGGGCTTAGAAGAGAATTTACGGTAACAATAGAACGGGGTGTCCAAGTCAGAGCCAAGATATTTTCTACTTGCTACGTGCTACATTTGCTTTTTGTTATAGAGTAAACTTGTTCGGGTTTATGAGCTCAATTCAATTTTTCCCTGATAATAACTACGAAAATTGTTTGGTACTCCCTTAAAACTGCTTTTAATATTTTAGGTGTGCGACAGAAGCAGATGTTTTGGCCTTGACCTACTTACATTTTTAGGTATGTGTGTTTTAAGTCCGACTTAGACACCTCTTTGCCCGAAATATTTGCCTATTTTTCGAAAAATATCTACAGAAATGGTTCCGAAGAATAAAATTTCGAAAAAAAGACTTTTTTGACGAATGAAACCAAACGACATGGGTCACTATGGATCAAGCAAGCGATAGCAAGAAATTTTTGTGTTGAACAAATTAATCAGTTATAAATTTAGAATCTCTACGTGGGTTGACAGGAATTCAGAGACGAAGATATGAAATCATATTTGCGTACGTACGTCAGTTTGTAATTTGCAGTGGCTTTCTCTCACCTGTGTTAATGAACAGCTGCTCAAACTATTAAATGCTTGCAATCTCGAATAACACAAAATAGAAATAAAGTTCATGCGTTTTCCAATTCTTTTCGCTTTTGTCAAAAATAATTCGATGAATTGTGTATAAAAAGCAGACTGAATATTTGTAGCAGATATTTCAATCAAAAAACATTAGGGCATATTGCAATTTCTGTTTCGTCTAAAATTTCTACAAAAAATCTACTTTAAAACGTAGGTAGGATATTCAAAGCACTTGTCCGGGATTATTGGAAGGGTTCACAAGGAATCTTTATCGAAAGAAAAAAAAAGAATTCTTCAGGGGTACAGCTATTTTTGCCAACCAAAAGGCGTGTCTTTCTCCCTTAGGGTGTGGTCACGTGAACAATTTTATATGCAGCTTTCATGCATATCTATTTCATTTTTCATCATTGAAAAATTCCAATCTCAAGTATCCTCAAGTATCCAAATGTTAACACGTCTTTTATCAGTTATAGCTATATACCACAGTGGAAACTGCCAAGGTTAATTGTTTTTTGGTAACATACTGTTACCATTAACAAAATATACGCATTACTATTAGGGAAAGTTGAACATACGGTATTATTAGGCCTTCAAAAAAGTATCCTCTTTAAACATAATATTACCTTGCACAAGACATAGAATATAAAACTACAGTTAATATTTTTATTCATGTTTTCATTTCGTTAAGTTTCTTTGACCAAGGAATTTTGGTAACGTTTTCTTCACATTTACTTACCCCCTCCCCCTTTGGCGACGCCCCTGCCTATTACAAAGCTGTTTCTTCGCCTTGCGATATAGTTGCAAAATTATATACAAAGTTTCGGGGACTAGTGCCTCAAATAATAGCACTGTTTGAATGTATAGCCTTAGTTAATTAAGCAAATCATCAAACCAAGTAAAATATCCCTAGGTGTTGTTCTCGAAAAATTTTTCAGGCATGAAGATACCGATTCATTGTTCTGTCATTTAGTTCTTGACGTCATATGCGCAGCGCTCTACACGCGAACAACAGGACGGTTCTATGTTATAACTTCACGCATAGCATGATCAAGTGGTCGTTAGGCATCTATTCTGAGCATTGCAGAAAGATTGCTAAAAAGGCAGGGAGCCTATATGCTCAACATTGTACTATATATTATTATCTGGATGGTTTCCTTAGGTTTTGTTCCACGTTATAACAAACAGCATAGTTTTTATAGATTTTGTCATGCATTTCAATATAGCCCCTGCCCCCTTCTGGTCATCATTAGTGTAATGTCACAGTGTCCTTGCTCGCTAGTGTAGCCTTATACAAAGCTTAACTTGCAAAAGACTTACCCTCAAGCAGGGCTATTCAGTATTGGTATCATTTAAAGTGGATTTTTTTCAAATGACAATACAATTGGTGCAGAATGAATAGCTTGTTAAGAAAGTATTACAAAAACGCAAATCTTCCACGATATAAATATTTTTGCTTTATTAACATTTCATCTAATTTTGAGATAATTATAATTTGAGGTAATAGCAGCTAATTTTCAATGACATCTCAAGCGCACATCTATCAACCGCCAATAAACTACCATAAGTGATATATTGCATCACAAAAACGTCTCCAAGTCAAATGTACATTTGGAAATCTAGCAATATCGATTACAATTCTAACAGATAAATGTAATAGCCCTGGGGTAGTCACAGCCTTTCGCTCCCCGGGGTGTCGTTCCCTATATCGTTGCATAGTAGTTTTTGGTAGGAGTGTAGCCTGTAGTATGTGATTTTTTTGCGGAATATAAAAAAAATCAAACAGAACTTTGATATATGATTATTTTAATCTTGGATTCATGTCTATGATTATTTCAATCTAGGATTATCTAGGATTATCTTGGATTTTAAATTTGTACGATATACGATTATCTTAATTTAGATCTCGCGGCGTCGATTATTTCAAACCCAGCATAAGCGAAAACAGACAGTGGAGTTTAATCACTGGGCGAAGACAAGAAATCATAACATTAAAAAGAAATAGAAAGGGAAATGTTTAAACAAAAGTTTCTTCGAAATAGCCTAGATGTTTCATTGAAAAAACGAAGTTTCAAGTTTGGGGGTTCTAGACTTTGTATGACCTTGATACCGAAGCAAAGCAGGGTACCTATCTGATTAGATTCAAAATTATCTGTTTAAATTTTTTTGTTTTAATACTATAGTTCAGACTTCTAAATAAGAAAATATTGTAAAAGGGTATCGAAAATTTCGTGGGTAGAGTAAGGTAAAGTCAGGAAGGGTTGTGTATTGTGTTGTATTATTTTAAGATCTATTGAACAATTTATTTTTGTTTTCCTGTTATTTTAGATGCATGGCCCCATGTAAACCAGCATTGCTGAATGGACTACCAAACAATGTTTTGAAAGGAGAAGGAAGTTATACATTTTTAGGCGTTATGCCGTTTCATACTATACGTACTCTCACAACAACCTATTGAGGTAAGATAAAAAAATATTTTCAATTTACAAAGAGTTGAAAACAATATCTAACATCATACAGACATAGGCGATTATGATAGCTTTCTCACTATCAGAACTATCTATGGGTCCTTTTCAAGGGAAAGCTATTTGCACGGCAAATTAAATTATAGTTTTCAATCTTAGTGACAAGGAAAAGTTGTCTATACCAGCTACTTCCCTTGTGTCTTCTTCAAAATTAATCGACCACGCTGAAAAAAAAACAATATACATTTATAACAAGTTACATATAAACAAAAAAACATTTTATGGTAAGTACACCCAGGGCGATATGAACAACGATGTCTAATTTTGATCAAGGCTAGACAAGCCAAATGTACACCCTACGTTTCATTCCACAAAACTGGTGAATTTCCAGTGTTTGCTCAATTAAAAATACTCTTTTATTTGACTTCTGCCTTACAAGCGAAGTTTTATTGTGTAAGTTGTTAAAAAAACGAGCAATTGGCCAAGGTAATTCCTATTTGGTACCAAAGTTTACATTGTCAAACAAAGAAAACCAATATGCAGGGATTAACTGGGAGGGGCTTGTTTGCCTTGGGAAAATATTCATTCATAGCTGTAAAAGATATATCATAGTGGTTTTATTATAAGGTCAAGACAGGAGACTTTATTCTTTACTTATGAAAAAAGAAAATTCATTGAAAAGTTATAACAAAAAGTATGTCATTAGGCTCCAGCAACCAGAAAGAAACTGTTAAATGCCTACATAAAGATTAAAAAAATAAATTTATAATTGTTCCTAGGGGAAATTGTACATGTGCTTGCTACTCCAAAGGCAAGAGAAATGAAGAAGCATATTGGTCCTTTCCAAAGGCTACAAAAAATGCATTTAATTTCTATTGAAATCCCGAAATATACAAAATATGTTTTAGAGAAAAAAACGCTGAATTTAATTTTTTTCATAAAAAACATACTTTAGCTGCCTGTGATTGCTCCTAGAAAAATATCAATTTATTGCATTTATGCTGTTTATATGTTGGGTATAAACTATAAATTAAGTTTAATGAACTAGAATGGTGGATTTTTCAACAATGTTTTGAGCCTGACAAATCTAGTATGTTTTTCACACAGTTGCAGGAGTTGAACTTTTAGAGTGTAGGGCAACAAACAGCTTAGGTACTGACTGATAAATATTATTTTAGACAATCAAAAAATTCACAAATTAACTATTCATTAAAATATGAGTGAATGTCGTTTCTCATAATTATTTTCTATGAATCTGTAATTGATATCCTATAAAAATTCTTTACAGTAACAAACAACAATAACTGAGCTAAATAATGAAACTAAATTTTCTTTACCTCATCACATGACATATTAAAGTCTTGCAGTGTTAGCTGCACTCTAGCTAAGATTCTGAATGCCATTAAGGACAGATGTGGGATTAAACTTCATAAAATTCATTCAAATTGTTTAATGAGATGCCAAAAAGAAAGCTTTGCCGAAGGTTAAGTGAACAGAAACATCCCATATACTCATAAATTTCACAATGAGTTTTAATTTAGGAGATGACAAAATTTTTTTCGTAAACATCACACTTTTCTTCAAGCCAGAAAATCCTATAATGATAATGTTATCTTTAGAAAATAATTCTATGTGAGGTGAGGAAAATTTGCTAGGTATAGATACGACATTTGTCATAAAAGTCACAGCAAATTATATCATCCATCATACACCTTTTATATTATTCTTTGGCAGCTACAACTGAGTGACTTGCTATCAAAATACTGAAAAGGATACAGTTGTGGTGCCCTTATTCTTTTATGTGCACCAAAAATGATGAGTATGATAAGTGAAATACAGCTAATTGTGAAAAATTTGTGAATCATCAATGACTCAAGAAATGAAATCTAGAAAAAAACAGAACAATATTAGCAGTTAATAGGATAGGATTTCATAACATCCAAGGAAGGATGCCATCAATAATATTACCAATGAAGATGAGATAAATGAAGGTCTGGCATAGAACAGCATCTTTGCTCAGTGGTCCAGATAAAAAATGATTTTGGACGTATAAAAAGACAAAAATTTGCAAAGAGCCCTTCATGATGGTTAGATGAACGGCAGACGAGGTTGCAGGAGACCAAGAACCTTGTGGTCTATAAAAATCATTGTGAGGATAGGCTCAAGGTCCATCCCAGCCTCAAGAGCAGCAATGAATGGGTAAAGGTGGAGGACTATTGCATCCAACTTTTAAATGAGCAGAACTTGATGATTATGATACTAAAAATGTTGCTATGTTCTGATAAAAAGAGACAATATAGGTTTCAAACAATTAAAGTTCCAAAGGTTACAAAACCTTTACTGTTTTTTCATCCATTGCCCAGCCAAAACTACCAATTGCAATGCAAACAGAAGTCAGTGCCAGTAGAACTATCAAATATGAAATATACAATTTACAGATGATAAAAGAAAAAACTAAGCATTTTATTAATAAAGATTTGGCAACCTAGCGAATAGTTACAATGAATACTTAATTAAACAACCAAAAATACATTTTCACATTTTCAATGCATTAGCAACTCATTTCCTCTTTTTACAGAGATTATGGAAGGTGCCTATTCCAACTAGAGAAAAGGTACACAAGACAATTTTGACAAGACATGGCAAACTGAATATTGAAAAACCTATAAAATATCAACTTTCTGGTATTTGAAATAAAATCATCCTTGCCAAACTGGCTTGAATCATCATTAAAGAACAATTAGTTTTGTTACTGACTGGCAGATAGCCATGTTGCACTTTTCAACCCGCTACTGTTACTCTCTCAAGGGAATGTCAACTGGTCACATGAAAAAAGTGACAAATATACTATAAGAAGCCCTTCATAGGTAGGATGAAGATACAACTGGGCATTTTGTTGGAATGTATTGTGGACCAGAACAATGATATAAAAAAAGTTAATTTAGAGGTTAAACAATTATCATACTTCTCCATCTGTTTGCTTGTGGGCCTAGAGATGACACATACTCAACCACCCTCCTTTCAAAAGCCTTTAGATCTGAAAGGATGAAAGCTTCAAAAGTATATTACATACATATAAAAAGTTTTCTCATCAGATCATTCTTTCAAATATAGATTCTTGACACTGTTCAGTCACAAAAAATTTTTTGTGCGAAGAAGAACACACACCAGAAATGAACTTCCAGAACAAAAGTAAAATGCACTGTTCAGTGGTTAATATAATATTCAGTATCTCAATAAACCAGGGGCTGGGAATTTTCTTAAACATTAATAAACAGGAGATATTCTTAATAGACTGATTGGGATATGAGTTGGGGACTTGTACAGCATCAAAAAGACATTGTCCACACCAAACTGGGATACACTTGAATAGGCTATCTGAAATAAGGAAGATGACAACAAAGCTTTTTGAACACCAGATTGGAATTTTTGCCTTGCACTGGGGATAAATCCCCAATCCCCAGTGCACATCAAGTATCAGCCGCAATTGCAGCCACGCAATTTCTATTAAAACGTTTCATCTAGCTGAACAGGATTCTCCTTTAACTATAAAACTTATCTTGTATGTACTTAATAATTGATGCATTTAATGGAATTTGAATTTGAAGACCCTCAGAGTTGCAGATCATCTGAGACGTCATTACTTTTTGCTTGTGTACACATGAGGCTGGTTTTTGTACACACATATGCCAAATAAAAGCAAACATGTGAAGGGTAATTTTATCATGGGAGTAAAACATCATGGAACAGGATGATCAAATTTATTACCATGCACAAAGTTTGAGCAGATTTTGGTTTATGGAAACTATTCTCATCTGGTTGGGTCCCCCTCGTTCTTGTTTTTAGGAATTATGAAAAATGTTTATCTTTGCTATATTGTTTTTATTACCACTAATGATGTTACTAATGTTTTTCTCTGAAATGTATACCCAAAAGTTACATACTGTGTTTTTATAGTAATTAGTCTCAGCCGCACAAAATCTTTATCTGTGCTATTTGCAAATGCACAATTTTCATGGACATGAAACAGATCCCCTGCACATCTTTCAAAGATTCCAACCTGGGTTGAACAGCCCCTTTCTTACTTCAGGGTGTCTTGCCCTAGATAGCCTTGCCGACTTGTGTAATTCATTATATGAATCCGGACGTTCACAATGCAACATTTAATTCTATCGAGTTTTGATGACGTCAACTGGGACAAAATCGTAAAGACTGATGTGGAGTAGAGGCTATTATACTATTAATTCTGATATCAAACTCTTGGGTGGTGTTAATGGCCTGATGGGATTTATATCAAACAACGCAATAGTGAAGTTAGGCCTTACATTTTTTTGAAGTAGTGAGGGAAAATGTTTCAGGACCTACCAATGTTTTGCAAATATATATCCCATTATGTACTATGATCTATATATTTTACTATACCCTAAAACGTCGTAAATTCTTGTTTTGCTTTGCTGTTTTCTTTCCTTCCTTACTTACCTTCTGCTTGCACTTGCTGGGATGGCATATCCGGACAGGTATTAAAACACCCATTCTCCATCTTCTGTTCAACTTGTCACGTTAATTTATCCTGCCTTTCTAGAAACCGGCATTCAAACAATCAAAGACGTTTTAGTGCTTGAAACCTTGAAACAGATTGGCAAGAAAGCAATAGGCCTAATCATGGGAGAGAGATTGAATCCTCCGCAGTAAATGGCACACTCTGCTTGGTTACTTGTTCACTGATTGTTTTTTGTTATAAATACTCCAGTCTGTTATACGCTCCATAGTTTTGTCAAATTGTCAATCGATGTTCTTTCTTGTATTTAGAATACTTACCCCATAGAGATTTTCATTTCGGTATTATTATATGCTTTAATTTCCGACCCACCGCCTTTTCCGACATCACTAACTATTGGGCACATATCAGTAATGTCCAAACTGGCAGTATCAAATAAATTCGAATCAAACTTTTTCATTCAGCAACAATCATACAAGCTTTAAAGGTATAAAATTGCTAAGATTACAATAGAGACGCAAAAAATTACATAACAATGCTAGGATAGTTAAATAAACGTTGCCAAGGACACTGAGGTAAACCCAAAAAGTTTACGCACCCAGTGCCCTTCCTGGGTTGATTACAAATACAAATAATTTGGTTTACAATATGTAATTCACTTGTACATGAAAAATATCAAGGTTTAAGGTTTTACGTGATTTGAATTTTTTTAAGCATAAAAAACAGCAACAGAACAAATCAGAAAATGGGGTAAAAATGAAAATTAAAATTAAAAAGAGAAAAAAACTAGAACTAACACGGTAGAAAAGATAGGGGAGGGAACATTGCAGTTAGTGTCAAAAATGGTTTGCATTGGAGGAGGTTGAACTTGATATTCACGATATAATTGAGTGCTTGACTGAAGATTCGTGATTATCGTAATGTTGCAATAGCCAGTAACTCATAATGACCGACAAAATGGACTCCAACGTAGCAAGAAAAGAATCCCCCCAAACAGTTATTGTTACCACCAATGATATACAAGCGCTTCTATATCATTGTTCATCATACATTCATTCGCTCATTTAATCTTGTAACCTCTTCATTCAGGTTTAAGAATCATATCTTGTTTTCAAATTGACGGGTTAAAAATTCAAGTTGAAAAAAAGAAAATAAGCAACAATGAAGCCAACAATTCATAAAAAAAGACAAATAATAAGAATAATGTATAATGCTATTAAGAATAGATTTTTGAACGCACCAAGTGAGAGAGCTAATAAGAGCTGATTAACTACTACTTTCAGATTCAAATTCGTTGAGTGCGGATTTCGTTCATTACTGTCAAAGCATCATACGAATAACGATGGCAATGCGTATGGTATCTTGGTACGGTGAATCGTTTATTAAAAAAATGATATTAATTGAACTACTTAAAGTTATTCATTTAATATTATTTTGAAATCTCTGAACCGCACCTAGGTTGAGTATAAGATGTGATTCTAATTGCAAGAGCCAAGACTTTAGTTTGGTTGGTTCCTGCTTCGTGTAGCAAAGTTTGCCTCGCGGAGGAGCGTTATTTACGTGTCTCTGTTTCGTTTGTTCGATGACCACTGGCGTGATGCAATAATTCGCCTTTGAAGTAAACATGGAGTCGTCGATAAGGCTTGTGGTTAAAACTCCGAACCAAAGATTCAAGGATATTCACATTGATTGTGACCTTGGATGGACTGTAAAAAAGGTGAAAGAGTATCTAGCTGATGCACATCCAACGAACCCGGTAATTACTGCTTATCTTGGTTAACATTCCAACGATCTTCGCAACCAACGATGTTATTGATTGGCCTAGCCACCTTCGTTCGATTTAGAAACCAGACTTCAAAAGCTTGAATTTTCACGGCACTATAATTTATACAACTGGTTTTTAGTTTAGTTTTCACCGAACCTCCTTTAATCTTTATCTTATTGTCATTCTGGAGTGGTCCTACTCCCAAGCATAAAATGATTTTGCCCAAAATAGGTAAAAAATAAAAAATCCTGGAGGAAGTTTAAAGCCCTCGTCAAACGATCCAACATTTCACCCAACATTTCGCCCAACATCATGTTGGATGGTTTGACCACCATGTTGGGTCATCCAACATCGTCATTTTTGATGTTGGATGAAATTTGACTGAGATTAAAAAATGTTTGCAACCGACATCCAACAATTCTATTGTGTTGGAGTGTTCGGTAAAATGTTGGGTCGTTTGAACACCTCAGCCAACTTTGTTGGCTCTGTGGGTGTACGTGCAGTTGGCTGAAGTGTGCCAACATTCAATCATTGCATCATTGTTGTTTTCTTGGGCTGGTTTCGTTTGTTTCAACTATTGTGTTTGCTTACAATCAGTTACACTTTAATTATGGACAATATATCATAATATAATGAATTATGTGCATCAGCCATCAATGAAGAAACTGTAGCACAGAGGAGCTGCAAGAAAGTGCAGGGGAACGAATTTGGGCCACGGCCTTGATAGGGGATAGGATGCTTGTCCTGAAAGACTGTGATGACAGTGAAAATATCTGAAGAGATAGTAAAAAGAGAAGGCAATGATTGCCTCTCTTTTTTTCTGATAGAAATGTTGCAAAACTGTGCAGCCTTTAGCGTGAACTTCTATCCAGTCCTTTTTCGATCTGCGCAAGAAAATGTTGGGTGAAATGTTGGATGAAATGTTGGATCATTTGACCACCATCATTGGGTCACCTTCCAACAAAAAACAAAAATGTTGGGCAAAATGCTGGGTGAAATGCTGGATCATTTGACCAGGGCCTAATTTACATCTCTACGTAGTATGTTGACATGTTGACACTTCTACTTTCCTGATATGGTTATCTCGAACACCACCTCGATGTCAACTTTCTGATTTGAACTGATAGGTCTGGGCAGAAAACCTCCTGAACTCGGCAGTTTTTTTTCGTTTTCTGAATTAAAAATAATTTATAAGCTTAGAAACAAAAATAAAAAATTATAAATGAAAATTATCCGGTCTCTGTTTCCCTCAGATTTTGGATGATAGTAATAATTTTTGTTCACATGAAATATTCACATGAAAAGATATAAATTATCTGTAAACCTAAAGTTTGAAAATAGCTTGCTTAGTCTTTACTATACATTAAGTACCAAAAATTTATGTGGGATTTATTTGTGGGATTCACACCAAATTTTTTTAGACATTTTTTCCTTCCACCAGAATGTTTCAAATTCTCACCAAAATTTACATCAAAAATTAATCTACCAAAATTTTTGGCTTCGGATTTTTGTTGTTGTCACAATCTCCAACTATGAAATCCATTTGTGCCAGGATTTATAAGGATTTTCGTCACTGTGTTAAGGCTAGTTTTTATGATCATCTTCTGGTAAAATTTCATTTTTATTTTGTCCTGAAGTTTTTTTGTTATATATATAATATGTTCTTTTCTACTTGTTTTCAGGAAACCATTTCACAGAGGCTTATTTATTCTGGGCACTTGTTAAAAGATGAGCAACAGCTTAAGGAAGTACTTAGTAAGGTAATAATCAGCAATAATTTTTGCTCCAATTTGAAATTAAATAGTTACCAAAGTTTTTGTTATTAGAAAATGATCATGCATTTTAACAATTTGATGGTAAAAGCTAGCAGGTTGTTAAAGTAAATGAACATTACTTTGTTTTAGGAGCATGAATCACACACACTCCACATTGTTTGTCCAAGTGCATCTGAAGCAAACACGAGTGAGAACCAATCAAATGTGAGTTGTTCTCTCTAATTCAAGTTTACGTTATGCTGTATTTATCGTTATGCTTATCAAAGTATGACTTTGAATAAAATATATCTTTGAATCTTGATATATCTATGAATCCTCATATTCTTGATCATGTTCCCTTGGGAAAATGCATTTTTGCCTTGTTATGAATATTGGTTATAGATATTGCCTTGTTGTAAACATTTTAGATTCCATTTCTTGTGAACCCTAGAGTGATATTTTCAAAACCATTTTGTACTCCCAACCATGGTGGTATCTTGCACAAAACCCCTGAGGTTCCTTACCTCTCCCCTCCCTTCTTTGAATTCCACCTCAAAAGTGACATCCCTGATATTTTTTGTAATACAGCTTAGTGATAGAAAAAGTACCAGTGGCGGACACTTGGGGGGGCAAGGGGGGCAACGGCCCCCCAATACTTTAGAGGACAATGGTCTTTTGTTCTAAAACAATGGGAAATGTGACGTCATCTTATTAAAACAATAGGCTTGCCCCCCTAATATTTGATCAAGTGTCCGCCCCTGCAAAGTACACTGATACCTGAGTATGGAGCTTGGTTTTAATTAAAAAATTTGTACAGTTTGAAATTTCCTCTATATGATTTATATTTTTGGTTGAATGATTTTTCCTAATCCAAAACTAATTTTCAAGTTTTTTCAAATAAAGGGGACACCATCAAGGACGGCGAATCAATCAAATGATGCAAATCTACCTGAGAGTGAAGGAGTAAGGCATAGAAACATTGGTAATTCAAGTCAAAATGCTGGTGCTCCAATGTGAGTACTTAGGACAAAATGTGTTGTTAAGAAAGAGATACATATGATCAAAATAAACACTTCATGTATCCTCACAAGTTACATTATTTTATTAAGAAAAGTACCTTCAGGGAATATTGAAACTGCCCCCTAGTCAAATACTTATTTGTTTTCTCTCTCCTTGTGACAAAAAACTACTTGTAAAGAGATCAATATATTGTTGTCTCCCTATTTTAAATATTCTGTTTATAACCAATAGCTCTTCAAACAATGGAGGCAGAAGTTCCTGTTTCCTGCTGTGACAATGATTTTTAAATCAATTTACCTTTTATTTTAGGTATGGAGGTTGGACAACATATAATAGTCAATATGAAGCATACTGGCGAAATTATTATGAAGCAATGTATAGAAATTTTCATTCATCGAGCCAAATACCAGTCCATCAGATGCCTGGAGCCTCAGCAGCTAACAGTTTTTATCAATGGCAAATGAATATGTAGTGAGTGAATACAATTTTTCATATCAGAAGTAGCATTGTAAAGTGAATTGTCTGTTGTATGTACAAATACCAGTTTTGAGTGTACCAGTTTAAAGTTTAAACATTTGCCCTCTTCAGACATGAATTCATTTCCAACTGAAACAAAGTTTGGTGATGACTATGATAATCTGTGACAGAATTTTAGCAGCTTTTCAGCTCCACAGTTAAAATGTTCATTTTATAACATATTTGACTTACTTAAATCTTGTTGATGCAGACTTGTAGCTTAGTTGAAAGAGCAACACCCACAGTGTCACTAGTAACAGGTTCAAGTCCTGCCCTTGTTGTGTCACTTGCTCATGTTTTTTCTCAGATAGTTTTTGCAGTTCTACTATCACCATTTTTGATCTATCAAAAGTTTAGTCAAAAATTTTCTGTAGCTTTTCAAAAACTGTATCATCTAAGGAAGCAAAGTTAAAAGTGTTTATATGATGTATAAATCAAAACTGAATAGAATGTAAATGATAAATTCCTTATATTGCAGTGCAATGTACAATCAGAGGACTAGTAGTTACCCACTCACCAATGCCATGTCACAGCCACCTTCTCCTATCACACCTCACACGTTTCCTGCTACACCAAACCTTGAGCAAGCTCACCAAGGCGCTGGTTTGAATGAGCAGCCAGATGGTGGACAGCCTCCTGTTAATGTGCCTGGGCAACAGGAAGCAGTTGGTGCCAATAATGCACAGAGAAATGCAAATGTGCCCATGAATGCTGGAGGTGCCATGTTTGATGATGAGGATGAGAATGGAGATGGGCGACGTGACTGGCTTGATTGGGTCCATACGTTTCTGCGGTTAAGTGTTATGCTTAGCATCATGTACTTCTACTCGTCCACAACAAGAATCCTAATGATTTCACTACTTGGCTTCATCGTTTATTTGTATCAAGCAGGTTGGCTAAACTGGCGAAGACAAGCAAGAGGTGATATTTTATGATGTAAAAATTTATAAATAACAAGAGTTTGCCTTTTGACATAAGAATCTAGTTCCAATCTGTTATATCAAAGTTTTGAATGCTTTTCAAGATAGCAGCTAACAAAGTTTTTTCCCATGTCCTGCAATAATTTTGAAATTATTGAAATTTTCATGGCTTGATTATTTAGATGATTTAAGGGTTAATTTATAGTTATCTTTATCATATATAGATATTAACAAAAGGTTTTTGTTTCAGATCAAGTCGAAAATGATGAACAGAATCAAGTAGGTTTTATTGTCTTTGTTTTGATCAAATTTAATCTTTATCAGTTTATCCAAGCATTTTCAATCATTGCTCAGACGTTTTGCACTCTGAAGAGTATCAGACGAAAAGCTTGAGTATGTCTAGAAATGATGATGCGAGATAACAGTTTTTTTAATAGTGTTTGCAGTCTGACAGTCTGGCAGATTTTAATTAACAGTCTGACAGTGTTTGCAGTTTAAGTTTGATGGTGTTTTTCCTTAACTTATAATTACACACATCAAGAGATTTCAGTGCTAGAAACTCAAATTTTTGAAGAATTTGCTATTAAAGATTACTATTCTTGGTGGCAAACAGCTTTTATATGATAACAATGAAACTGTGTTGATACAGTGACCATTTAACCTATTACTTTTAAAAAGACCCACACTACAATGTTTTACTTTTTTCTAGCTTTTAGTTTTATAAAGAACCAGAATATTTTGCAAAGCTTTACAATTATAATAGTCTTGTTGGCATAGGCCTTTTCTATGAGTCTTTCCCTTAAAATTACAACTGTTGTTATTGATTTTTTTCTTTTAGCAAAACGAAGATAACCAAGATAGGCAGCAGCCTGGCGAAAATGAAAATCGAGAAAGAAGTGAATCAGCAGAGGGAGATGAAGAAAATGACTCAAATATACCCCAGGAAAATATCCAACCACCTGAAATAAGCCCTTTTAGAGCACATATAAACCTTCTTTATACGTTTGTGACCTCCTTTTTTACCTCATTAGTGCCACAAGCAGCTCAATAAAGGCATAGCTCCACATCCCAAAATGATACCTCGACAACTGCTTGCTACTGTTCTAAGTACGGAATAGATTGAGACCCTCAGCATGCTCGAATACTTTGTTATCTAATTGTTATCTATCTTTCAGCTAACACTCGAATGGATTTATGCGAGAGTGTTAATAAACTGGCCCTTAGTATGTGAAATTGGAAATTTTAAGTCAGCCCCTAGCCAGCTCGTCCCATTGCAATGACATGGGTGAAATAATGTTTTAACTTTGTTGTTTTTGGCACTTAGCGACGCTTGTTGTTCGCATAAACTGCAGCATCAGATTTTTGCACAGTTAAATATTCCAGGCATCTTATTTGCATTACCCTTCATGATACCTCGATCGAGCTTGAGAAAAAGCGTCGAATTTGAAAAAAATAACTCCACTTTTAAAGAAAGGTGCCAAACATTGATCGACTGTGACAGGAATCGCCAAACTAGGCATCCCCATCACATTCAACCAATCAAATGCATCGGACATGCAAAGGTAACTAAAGTCCTTTTGACCTAGAATTTGGATTTCATTATATAATTCGAATACATGTCTGTCAGGTATACATGTCAGTATACATTTGTCATACTGTCTTCATTTCCACAATCTGAAAGCTTTTTACAACATAGGTAAAAGTTATTAAGGCGATTGTGTATTTTACTTTTAATAAGTCACTGGGTTCTTGTTGGGAAATTCCCATTAAATGCGTATTTCGTTTGTGTAATATGTAAAATGTTGTCGTCAAATAATTTTCGTAATCGTGTTAATTATTAATATTTCGACTATTTCAGAGTTTGGAGTTGATTATTAAGTGTAACTGGTCGAAAAATCTATTATGATATTTTGAAATAATTACAAGCATAGGTTTAGAATATTTGAAGTTTATTTGAGCAACTCCTTAACGTCTGTACGTACTTGACTTAATTTATGTCAAATATATTTCTTATTAAGAAACCTGAAATAACAAAGTCAAATGTTGATTGCCTAGTGCATCAGGCTTTGTGACAGTTTGAAAGATTCGTAGCTTCCTTTTGCGTGTTCTTTCTCTTTCACACCCATCTTCTTTGGAATGTTCATCTGCATTGTGAGCAATCTTTCTAATTATCGTGGGTTAGAAGATCTAGTTTTATTACAAGTAAATATAATCAGCTAATTAGCACAAACCTAGATAATAATCAGCTAATCAACACGAAAAACGAACTATAAAAATGAATTTTAAAAAATCATGTTTTCAAGTCAAACGTTTTTAAAATTCATTTTTATAGTTCGTTTTTCGTGTTGATTAAAAAATTTGTTCCTAAACTAAACTAAATATATATAATATTTCTAAGTAATATATCTTGGATGCGGTAAATACTGGCTGCATGATTTGCAAAGCATGGGATTGAAAACTGCTTTGATAGTCTTTTAAAGATTTCAACATTGTTTGCGTTTCTTGTTTCGAATGGATGGGGATGGCCAACGCATACTAATATTTATAATAACAAAAGCCACCATGAGATATTGTATATATAGAGATTGTATACAAAAGCTACGAAAGCTGAGGGAATTTGTATATTTATAGAGAACTTCTTCAATAGGATTCTCTCAATAGATGACTAAAGTGGAATATTTTAATCACGACCAACAATCCAACATAACTATGAAAATTTTGCAAATTTCTCATAGAAGAGTTCTCTCTCTCTTATAAGTTAAATTTGAACCACGGCTGTGTTTACTAGATGGACTTAAAGAGCCTGGCTATTTCATATTGCCGCATACTGCAAATTATTATTCATATTTTTGAATGGGGGGAGTGGGTTATTCGAGGGGGGTTTATACGAGAGGAGGGCTAATAGAATTATAGTAGACATTAAGAAAGCATTATTAAAAAACCTCGTAAATTTTAGTAAGAATTTTTCTGAGCATTTGATTAAATATTTCTAGAAGTATGAATTTTTGTGGTAATTCAATAAAACGTCAAAGGCAACATCAGTTGGCAAAAATCAACAAATCGAGGGGGCCAATTCGAGAATTCAAGGCAGCAGTAGGGGCTTATTCAAGGAGGGAGGGGCTTGTTTAAAATTTGTAGTCCTTGGGTGGGGGCCATTCGAAGAGGGGGGTTTTTTCGAGGAGGGGGGGGGCAGTTCGAGGATTTACGGTATGCCGGAGCAATAGTGTTGTGGAGGAGCTGAATTGTAGAGTGTGTGGAGGAGCTACGGCCTAACTAGGAAGAGAAAATTATTCGGAAATTCAAAGTTGAAATTTGGCTTGGTGTTGTTATGGCTGTCTGTGTAGCCGTAATAGCGAATGAGGTTTGCACGCTATATATCAATTCTGCTGATAAACCTTCATTATAATGATTTAATGCTCAACTAAGTCCAGTGTAGCGCCTCTTTTTGCTGATAAAATCTAAATTTGTTAAGCTGAATCACCCTTGATGTCTGCAAGTGCTCAATCTTCACTTGCTTCTTCATCTACATAGTAGTATTTATAATGTTCAATACGCATTGGCAAGTCATCTTTATTTACAAGATTGTCTGTGTATTTCTTCCCTATCCCAACAGAATTATCCTTTGTACATATTGACAACAAGTCCACAACCGGAGCTGAAATTTCACTATATTGTGCACACTTGTTTAGATGTCATTGAAGAAAAAGGTAGCTTGCATGATTTTGCCTTAAAGATTATTTTTGTTTTTATGACTATGACCTGCATTGCCAATTATTTGAACTTTTCTTCTTGACAAAGGAATTTGATTTTGCTGTTCAATATGCTCAATAGAATCAAATGGTAGCAGGTCACAGAGCATAATCTGATCCTTATTAAACAAGAATTTCCATATCAAAATTGAGTTCAGATGAGTGGGGCTTCCAATTTGGCAACAATGAAAGTGCTTTTTCCAGTTTCCTGTGCTGCCAGTATGCAGAGCATGGTAATTATAAACACATGGTCACACTGAATGCAAACCAGATCTATAAATTGTTTAGGAAAAGTTGATAGTGTTGGTGCACCAGACATTAAAGTGTGGGGATGTTGCTGCACCCAAGACCTTGTCAAAATCTGCAATACTCTGAAAACTGGCTTTGTCCTTCTAGATGAAAGCCATAATTATTCAGGGCAAGACAAAGAAAAATGTATTGTGCTGTTATTCTGCTTTTCAAAAAGCAAATACATTTTTTGAATGATTTTGGTTTTTTTTATTTCGAAGTTTTTGCCTGATTTATTTTCCAAATTAATAAGAAAATACTTTTGATAATTATATATTGAAACATTTTTTTAATCTTATGCAGCTTCATCACTGACAAAAGCCTCAAATGATCCCAGAGAACTCTACTTAGGGCTTCTATATCCAACAGAAGATTATAAAGTGTATCTTTTCAGATTTCATGCAAACTGCTACTGGGATAGACCAACATTAAATGACTTTCATTTTGTGATTTATCATTTAATTTGAGTTTTTACAAAAATGTTTCATGTCATGAAAACTTTCTTTGTCATCTATGCTCTTGTTTTTTTTACCTTAATTTCAATTTCAAGATATGGGTTTGTAACAAATACAAAAGTCAAATTTGTGATTGTTGTTGAAGCAGCCAATACGTCTTTGAGAGATGGTGACATCAGAACAGTAAGCTTGCAAATTTATATGTTGGACAGCCTGCTTAACAGCCATTATGTGTCATTTTTTCTACTCTTGTGGAAATGATTGTCCGGTTTTTTAAACATCCGATGTTTGAAATGTATATGAGTTGCAGAAGATTTGTTTTTGAAAAACTTGACATTCTAGATCAGATTCAGGATATATATAGCTTATATTCAAAGCTTAAAATGGTTATATTCAAAGTCACAAAGTTTGTCATGGTTATGCTTGAACTTGGAAAAGTTAATCACAGATATTCAGAGCTGTTTGGATTTTCTTTTGTAGTATATTTATTTTTTGGTTGTAAACATTGATTAGCTTTCACCTGCTGTTGACTAAAAAATATTTGAATTTACACTGAACTCTGGAGGTTCCGTGTTAGCATGTCTTAGAAAGTAGTTAATTCATGCATAAAAGCTTAGTTTCATTCCTTGCTTCTAGATGTTCCGCAAGTTACACACTGCATACACTGATATGATTTGTTGCCCATTTTACAGTCCCGGCGATCAGATTAAATCAAAGTAAGAGTTAAATTGCTTTGTAATTATTGTATTCCTATAATTACAGTGTATATATAAATTTATCATCAAATTGTTTGTGTTGCCATAATATTGCATTTAAACAATTATTTGGTTTTATTACAAAACATTACTGAATTGTTTGTAAAATTATGATTACTTTTTTAAGCATGCTTATATTGTGCATACATGTATTTTATTATTTTTTTATGTTGCATTTTCTTCTGTTGTCTGTGTGATGATTTTGCCTTAAAAAATTGTTTTTGATTTGTTGTGTTATGTTGCTTTTTGTATTTAATAATGCTTAAATTATTTGTCCTATTTCTTAAATGCACTATTTTCTGTCTGGTTTATTCTGATAATGGAGTGTCCGACAAAAAGCTTTTAGCCAATATGTTGTAAAATGTTTGCTTTTTTCAAAGTCCTTTTAGAGGTCATGTCGATAGAAAAGGGTTTCATAGTGTTACAATAACTGAAGGTTGGTAAACAATAAAGTGAAGTTTGATAACAAGTTTAGTGTTTTGTACTGTTTAGTCACTCAGAATGTCTCATTTGTGATTTTTTTCTGTTTCAGATCCTTTCACAGATTGGTGACCAGTCTAATGCAAAAGGAACCGTGAGCTTATTGATTATTTGAAACGTTTTTTTTACAATAGTAGTTTTATTGTTTGAATATTATTTGTAATAATGAATTATTTCTATGGTGACGCCAATGTCGAATATTGTGTTCCAGAAGAGTTCTTGCAGGCCTATAAATATGTTGAAGACAATTTTCATACAGTAGAAGGAAGCAATAGTGCAGATATAGTTGTTGGGTGCTGCTGTGAAGGTGACTGCTCCGAAAAAGACTGTATCTGTCTTGCTCAAAGTTCAGAGAATTACAACCGAGACAGCACTCTTGTATTTATCGATGATCTCCTAACTGATCCGTATTTTTCAAAGGCTGTTTTTGAATGCAATTCATGCTGTATTTGCTCTGCATCGTGCCGAAATAGGGTCGTACAAAGAGGATTGAAGTTTCGTCTTCGAGTTTGTGAGACTGCCGGAAAAGGCTTTGGTGTAATAGCGGTAGAAAATATTGCAAAGGGAAGTTATGTTATTGATTATGCAGGAGAGTTGCTGTCTATGGATGAGGCAAGAAAGAGAATAATTACCAAAAAGGAAGATGAAAGTAACTATTTGCTAACAGTTTGTGAAAATTTCGGAGACAAATCAGTTCAAACTTTTATAGATGCTGCTAAATTTGGTAACGTGTCAAGGTTTATAAACCATTCTTGTTCCCCAAACCTTCTGCTTCATCCAGTGCGAGTAGAAACTTCCATTCCGAGGCTGGCATTATTTGCTAAACGTGACATATTGGTAGGTGAGGAGCTTTCATTCGACTACGGTGGCGGAGCTCCAAATCAGCGCAGTTCGAGTGGGACTAAAAACATAGTATGTTGCTGCAACGCAGTTAATTGCCAAGGTTTTTTGCCAGCAGAACCGTTGAACTAGCAGATGATGTGTTTCCCCTTACATAGAATGTTCTTATGCTCACCAATAAACACTCCAGTGTGGTGGACCACCAAACAATTTTCTGTGGTCTGAAGGTTACAAGATTCTTCTTACTTTTACTTCCTATTCTGCAGCTTTAAAAAAGCAGCCTCGATGTACTATTAGTCCTATTTGCAGGAAAAAAGCCACATCTTAATTTTAGTTGCTAATTCTTATTGATCTGGGAGCAAATTTAAAGAACTTTAGAGCTGTAAAATACTGGCCTTAGGCAACTTTGTGTGCAACATCTGAATACAGTATTTAAATTCTTCTTTCCTCCCTCGGGTTACACTGGGCTAAAGATAAAAAAGAATATAATAATAAAGATTTTTGGATTAATTAGTAGATTTTGTTTTCATTAAGGCAGCTGTTATTTGATGCCAATTTCACAACTGGACCTTTTCCAGTGAGTTTTCTTTCCATTAATCGCTAAAAGGCGTCATCTTTAACAATCAAACAATATTAAATTCTGTTTTTGTCTGCTACCATAATTTGGGTCATGAAGCTGATTCGTCCAAACGGTCGTTCATTGTAATGACGAGGTATGAACTTGTCGCGTAAAATTCGCTCAAGGCCTTTTGTTGCAGAGAGCTTTTAGAGAGTATATACTCTTGTTTGCATGCACATTTTAACTTTTACTGTTAGTGATTCAGGATGTCTGTTTGATGAGGTTTAATTACGCAGGTGATGTTGACGCCCGTAGCTCGTCATTTATAATTTATACTGATAATTAAATATGTACAGTTAGTTATGCAAAGAAATGGTCGGCAGTGCTAATCCTTGAAGTCATAAAAATACCAACTATTTAGTAACATACGAGTCCTAAAATTTGACATCAGGAAATTATATTTTTATACTTTTAGAATTGTTGTCTTTGATTTCAGAACGTTAAAGAGCATTTTCTTGACATTCAAGAAATAAGCTTTCAATAAGCTTCGAAATAAGCTTAAATAGCATCATGAAAAATAAGCTATATCTGTCGCAAATTAACTAAAAGAACAGAGTAAAGCAAGTGAAAGAACAAAGAGTTTGCCAGTAGTTACTGTTGTTTTGATCCAGTTCATTATCCATTTTATAACTAATACCAAATTATAATGATTTGATTGGAAAGTGCCTGTGCTCATACTGCCATGTTGCAGCCAATTTGAAACCCCTCTAGCTGTTTTCCCACATTTAGGCAGGCACTGTGAAGCGTTGAGAAAATGGGAGGCGGAGGGGGGGGGGGGTAAAACCGAATTAAAAGACGCTTGAATGGTGTTCAATTTCTTGATTCTTTAGCTTTTTCAAAAGGAGGGAGCTGTAGCCCCCAGTCCTCCCCCTCCCCCCGGCTCCGCGGTATTCTGCCATGCTCTTTCAGGTCATATGGCTCAAGTTAAAAATACTATAAATATGTTTTATTACGTCATAACTTAAGAACTCTTTGTTGATATGCCCATATGACCACTTTTTCTCCTCAACGCACTGACAAGCTTTTCTGTATTCAATCTTGAAATTTCAGCTTCTGGCTGGCTTTCTTTTAGGATTAAGCATTCACAGCCTTTAAAACATTTTGGGATATTTTTCGGGTGATCAGAAAATGATATTAAGATCATTTTTGCCTTAGCTTCATCTCGTAATCGGGCGTTTAATGTCTTTGCACAGAAAGCAATGTTTCCTCCTGCTATATGTATTCTACTGTTTCCGCTATCATCGAAAACCTTTTGCAGCTCGGGCGAGCCTACGACAACCAGGCAATTGGTGTTTGGTCTCTTTAGATAATCCAATAATGACTTCGTATTTGTTGCTTCATCATCCCCCTGTGTTCCAGTTACACTGGCGTGGTTATCAATATGTATCACCGAATTTCTCTTTAGTGTCCTACTTAATGTTAAAATTGCTTTGCTATCTGAAACTGCTCCAAGTATCGTTGCGGAAATGACGTCAGATTTTGGGGCAGCATCTTTACCTGTAATTCAAGTTTGTGACGTAGTAAGACGAAATGACGATATTACACAACAATATCTATTGACGTTTATAAATGAAATTAGGTAAAAAATTATAGCAGAATCACTAGCTTGCTTGCCATTTTGCATCTCTATAGCACTGTGATCAACATTTACGATTGAACCCTTTTGACATGGCGTGTTTCTTCAAATCACGCTGCTTATGAATTTTTATTAGAAATTTCTAGAAAATTTTATTGATGCACTTTCCCCAACGCCTTCAATGTACTTCGTTTATTAGATCTCTGCTTTTTTCGCTAAACAGAATTCAAAGGAAAACAAATTTGATCTTGCAAAGTAAAGGACGAAGTTTAATGGATATCGATATCTGATATTCACTCATTTTATATTGAGCTATACTGAACATCAGATACTCAATATCTGATGTTCACTCAAAATAACCAATTAAACGTGTCTCTCTTCTTCCTCTCACGTTAGTTTCTATCCACACCTGTGTATCAATTTTATGCCTACTTTTGGCCACTATCCAATGTTTATACTCTGAAGAGTGTCAGCCGAAAAGTGCTTTAGTATGCTATGTTTCCAGTATTTCGTGGAATCTTAGAATATTGCGAATATATAAACCTTGGCTTTTAGAAGTTCTGTTTTTACGCATTATGGTAACTTATTTTGTTCTTTTGAAAATTCATCTTTTGAAATTCTTTCGAGTATTGTCATAACCAAGAATGAAAAATCATTGGTTTTAAACTCTTGAAATGAACCAAAATCGTATAAACATGACAAGGAATTCCAAACTTTACTTGCATTTAATAAGCAACTCTGAACCTAGAAATCTCCATTAATCATAAACATGTATCTTTTGTAAGTTAAGCGTTTATAAGAATCTTACTATAGTAAAGGCACTGAACGATTATAAAACGCTCCAAGAATCTGCATATATCTGCTTTTTCTTGTTTGTGTATGAAGTATCATGTCTAGTATGAAGTACCAGTATGAAGCATCATGTCTAGGATAAACCTTTATCTTGAATCAAAATTACTTCCTAACATCTTTCAACGTCTTAATTATGGAATCTTTCAAGAAATTCATTCAGTGTTGTTTTGTTTTTCATTATATTTTCATAATATTTTTACTGTCATATTTTGTGAATAATTGGCTGGGCTAGCTTGACCTTTTCATAAATTTTTAGCAAATCTTATAATTTCATTACATGTAATCCACTCTGTTTTTCATCGTTGTAATTCTTTCTGTTAAATTTTTTTCCTAAACCTTTCGTAGCAAAATCCAGTAAAATTAGATGACGGCATCTAGTAAGATCCTTGCTTGGTTTCGTGTAAAATAATTATCAGAATTATCTCTGTATCATCTTTAAATAAAGGGTCATTTATCAATAACAGTATTCAAAACCAAAATCCCATACCACTGCTGCCTTTTGCTTCGCGTTTCTTCTCCTTTCTTTCACTGCTATCTTTCTTTGTTAGCTTTGTGAACAGTTTCGACATAGTTATAATAAGTTTTTACCTGGATTGAATCAAGAGTGATATTAAAATTATGTTATTAGAATGATATTATTAAAAGTGGTCGATGCAGATTCTATTCAACAGTCATCTTTTCTAGAATAACCGAGGATCTTGGCAGTCCTAAGTCTTCATTTTTTAGCTTAATCTTAACTTAGATCTCACCGCAAGCTAAACAATAGCATTTTCTAAACAATCTTTTAGCTTGACTTATTAATAGGTCTAAGAAAAGGTTTTCCTACCTTAAGCTTAAATCTTAGAGCTAAAGATTATTATTAACACCCTGACTTATGTAGAAAAACAGATTACGCTTGGTTAACCCAACCAATCACACTTCATTGTAAAGAGGCCCGAAAATTTAGCTTGATTGTTCAGATGCCTCATGATATATTCCGTATTGACTGTTATTTTTAATTATGGAGAAATCTAAAATAGTTATATGTCAAGGAACTCATTATTTTGAAATGTAACAACAAGTTAACACCGATGACGTCCAAAACATCGTAGATGAAAGACCCCCTTCTCACCCAATATATCAAACGAGCTATTACAAACATAGAAAAACATAAAGTAGCAAATATATAGAAAGTGAGATATAAAAATAACTTACCTTGAAAGCTGCTGATTGAAGTAGTACTCTTCTGCAACTGAATTTGGCTATTGATAAACCTTTTATACAGACTGAAATCCCTTACAAGAACAAAATTTTGGATATCTTGATTGTAGGATTCTATCGAGCAGATCCTATCGTTTTTGCTTAACCTATAGATTTCAGTTGGTGTCGACTGATAAGTAACACTTATAATATGCTTACATGATTTTTGAGAATTGCTTACACGACATTTGTTTTGTTTTTGTTTCGCAGACACTATTCATCTTTTAGCAGCTGCTACAAAAATTTAGCTTCATTTTACTGAGGGAATTGAAGTAGATACCAAATCGATTGATTGAATTAACTCCACTTATAGTCAAAGCAATTTTATTCATCTTAAGTGTCTAGGAAACATGTTTTCTTGATTTTTAGAAATCAAAAGTTACGTAAAGCTATCTTTCGATGCCTTACGTCAAGGACAAAGCTGATGTGGGACTGGCTGTATGGCACACCATTGCAGCAAAAAATCAATAATTTTGTGCACGCAGTTTTAAAAAATGTGAATGCACATTCAAACATTTGTGTATGCTTAAATAAATTTTTGCTAGAGCTCATTAACAAATAAATTTGTGTATCAAGTAAAATCAATTTTTGTGCATGTATGTTCAAATTTTCGTGTGTGAACCTATGTTGTCAAACTGGTGTGTGTGTGTTCAAACTTAGCTGTGTGACACATACCCAGGGAAGGGGGGTACTCCCTACTTGTCTATACAGGGGGGTCCATGTCAATATTTGGAGTCTGAGATTTTAGAAAAAAAATATATTTGGGGTCTGTAAATTACATGTTTAGAAAAATTCAATAATTGGGGTCTGACAATTAAAGCTTAGAAAAATTCAATATTTGGAGTCTGACAACTACAGGTTAAGAAAAATTCAATATTTGGGGTGTGAGAAGTGAAAACGAAGTTGTAAATATGTAAAAATATTCAGGGTCTCAAAATGTTGAGACTCAATATTTGGGGTTCTTCAAAACTGTAACTCAATGTTTGGGGGTCAACAAAAATATGCTGACATGGTATAGAAAAGTAGTGAGTACACCCCTGGGGACACATAATTAGCCTACTTATTTGTAGATGACAGCAACATCTATTGTGAAGCTGAAAGTCTTTATCAACTTCAAAATGTGGTCGATAAAGAATTCAGATGTGTGACTGGATGCTGACAAACTGTCACTAAATATCGATGAAACCAATTCATATTTTTTCATATCTTCTCAACACCCTGCTCTAGAAACCGTCAAAATTGAGCTTGGTAACCTTCCTATCAAACAGGCTTGTTGTGTCAACTTTCTTGGCGTTCATTTGGATGAAAATCGTTCATGGAAATAGCACCTAACAGGGCTAACTAAAAAAGGCTAACTTTAAAGTAAAATACCTGTACATACTAGTGTTCTGATCCGCCTTTACAGCACTCTGTTTTCACCTTTCTTGTATTATGGAATTCTAGCTTGGGGCCTTACTTGTGTCAGAGTTTCTATTACAGAAAAATAAAGCCAGTGTTTCTATCACAGAAACGGGTTTTAAAGGAAAATCTCATTTAAACATTTCACTTCTGCATCTTCATCAGTCTTTTCTGACTGTAAAATTGCTGTATGTTTGTGTTAATAAGATTGCTCGTGTTCATCAATATGATAATCGGCAAGCTATCAGAACAGACATTTATGTAGCACCGCAAAATTCACATTAATATGGTCTTAAGTCTTCCTGTGTGATATTCAGTACTGAGGAGAGGGGTGGTCAGGAGGGTTACTGACCCGGGTGCCCTTGGCTATAGGGGCCCATAAATAATAATTCAATTAAAAAAATTTCTGAGCAATGCTCCAGCCTCCTCATTACCTCAAAATGTCAATAATAGAAACAATAACGACAAAAGTCTGTGAAACTATTTAGGTTCTTTTAATATTTTATAATACTCTCTCCTCGATTAGCCTAACTACCGAGAGAGCTCCTCCTCAACCAACCCCTGCATATAACTGTCCCATTTATATTTCATAAATTAGTTTCATTGCTGTACTTTATCCAATTTAGATCTAGTTGTGGTTTTACAATTGTGTTATATGTTGAATGTCGTATGTTGTGGGATTTTTAAAAAAAGAAAAAGAGCTGAACTGAAAGTCAAGATCAAAAATTTTTCAGCAGCATTAGACTAAGTTACAGAATGCAAGCTAAGATGGTCAAATAACTACTTTAATATCAATTTGGTTTAAAAAGTATGCTGCATGAGAAAACTCCACGAACTATGCAGCCATGAAATGAACTTAGCCTGATAACCAGAACATTATTCTAAAGGAATTTTCCTTTAAAGGGCCACTCCAGCCCAAAACTTTTTTTGCATAAATTGGTAGTTAGTCGAGAAAAAGAAGCTATCGTGAAATTGTTTTTCGAAAAGCTTAACTCGTTTTCCAGATATAGACGCTCAAAGTTGAGAATCACCGTAAAAATACGACAAAATTTTTTTCGGAAAAAGCACTTTGTGACGTGTGAAAGGGCTATTGTTTCAACATTCGGCGCTATTGTTATACGTTCGCACTGAAATTCGCACGACTCGGTAGAGGCTCGGAAGAGGCGATTCATGTCGGAATCTCGGTTGTCGTTTTATTTATTTTCCTTCATTGCGATTGATGTTCAGCGGAGGCTTCCAGCCAACATGGACTAGTAATTCGACAAATCAAAGATGGAAGCTTCAACCTGAACTCATATCCTCATCTTGGCAACGCAGCAAGCTTTTCAATATGGAATGCTTCACGAATTTTCAGATGTGAATGGATTTCTGACCGAAGGCATTTCTTATCGTCGTGTCATCTCAGGCAGGGGCGCCTACACAAGGGGGGCTGGAGGGGCTGGAGGGGCTGGAGGGGCTGGAGGGGCAGCTGCCCCTCCTGCCCTCTTCGAAGAGGGGCAGAGGGGGCAAGAAGTGCCCTGAAAAATGATGACCTCTTTGGCTACTCTCGTTATGTTTATATCTATTAGAAAATACTAGAAGGATGATAACACTAGCACAAAAATGCAGAGAATGAAAAGTTTGTCTGTGACAAGGTTGGCCACAAGAGGGAGAGCGGCAAAGATAATAAATGATAAACATAAAATGTGTTCCCTCCGAAGTACTCCAGGAACCTAAGGAGGATAAATCGGTATAACAACGTAGAGGGCAATCAAAATTTTACAACCAGTCCATTTTTAACAGCTGTGATTTTTATAAAACCAAATATCGTGAATAATGAGCGACAAGGCTATTTGATAACCATTTTCATTTATGGATAATTTTGTCAACATTTTCTTTATGTTTAGAATCTTTGATGGTAAAAAACCCAGCTGAATGGGTGGCACATATTCAAGTTAATATTTTATTATATTACCCCACCCTCACACCACTCCCACCTAGGAATGCTAAATTATGTTAATAGAAAAATTCAACAATTCGCCTTCGGCACCAACACTGCCCCTCTTGCCCTAATCTTGTGCAGGCGTCCCTGATCTCAGGGATTTCCAGGGGGCTGAATAATAGAATTGATGTCTCACCGCAGTAGAAGAAGAACCCCATTCACAAGATGGAAACTTTCCCGTAAGTCACAATTCATCCTTATTATCATTTTACTATGTTGAATGTTAGGCGAAACTGCAGGGTGTAGAGGTTTGGAGGGGCTCTAAATACAGGTTTTCTAACAGCCAGTCTTGTGAACTGTCCCCCAAATGGTCAGAAATGTGGTAATATGAAAAGTACAACAGGGGCTCTCAAGCAAAATGTCACATAAAATATTACCAAAAGTAGAAGTTTGCTACTTTTTTGTACCAACAAGGGGGCCTGAGCCTCCTAGCACTACATCCCTGCCAATGATCTGTGCACTACACCTTTGCCTGAGGTATAGATGTGTAAAATTTACCAGGGTTTGTCTCCTGAACCCTTCTTCTTCATGTTCTACCTTGTTCTGCCTTCAATTTTGGAGTTCTGCCTATTTCATCATAAAATTGATGCACAATTTCAAAATTTTGCCAGATCAATATCCAGGGCAAAAGATCTACTACCCAAAAGAAAAAACATGGAATTTACACCCTTGGTTTTGGAAAAAAGATGTGTAATATCCTCATTCTAATGTTTTAAAGGCAGAATTGTTTATATTTGTTAAATTTACCTTTGCTATTCTAGCATTGATTCATATAAGCATGGCCTATATCATTTAAATTCATCTTTGTGTTACTTCAAGTTAATATCATTAGATGCTATTTGCTATAGTAACAGTGGTTGCCCTTTCACCCCTAAATTTCTCTTTGATCCTTCTAAATATCTATACTCTGAATGCCCCTGAGTGTCCAAGTTTCTTTGATCATTTTATGTTTTAATATGACTCAAAAGTAAATTTCACTGGTATGTTAGTATTTATCCCTGTCAACCTTATTATTCTAGGCATAAAAAAGGTTACAAACTCTTTTATGGATCAGCAGAAAGGATCTTGCAAAAAAATGCTAGATGAAGGTTGGAGATTACATGCATCCTGTTATCTGGCTACTGGCTTTGTTGGAGTGATAACTTGCCCCTCTCTTCCATTCAAGAGTTACTACAAAGACCTCAACACATTATTCTGTTTTTGTATTAACATTTTTACAAAGGAGACTATTTTTCTAAAATTATTAAAATTTTATATATAATTTGGTCATATATAATGTTTGCAAATTATTTAAAGCTAGTAACAACATATAGGTATTTTCTAGAAGTTTTGCAATAGATTATTGTTTCATGATACTTTTATAAGAACATTTCTCATGTGCAATAGAAATTACAAATTGCTAGCTAGTTCACTGGCCTGATTGTATAATTCAATGTATAATTCAAAGTATTTAAATACACTTAGTGAGCAAAAGTATTGCACAGGTTCGACAAAGGAGTAATGGCGACCGCATTGTCAACAGCAAGGCGGTCGATATTGAAACCACTTTTGTGAAGCCGTAAGGCGTTTTTTTATAGTTAATAACCAACCAAACCAAATTTCAAACCATTGACAGCACTTTTAATTTAAAAGTTTAAAAAAGTTACCTTTTTAAAAATAAAAAAATTTAACTTTTTATTTGACAGCCTTTCAGCTTTGAAACCTTTGTGAGACTTGCTAAAACTTTATCAAAAAGTTTAGTAGCAGGTTCTGTTAATCGAGACATGATAAGTTCAGAAAAACATTTGAAAGATCACATTTAGGCGTTGGAGAACCAAGTCGATGATAGATGGCCCTGTATTTGGTGGAAAGTGGCATATTTAAGTCATTTTTTAAGCCTACTCTTTTACAGCTATTGAGGCACTTGAGTGAACCTGTTTATCGCGGGAATTTTGGTATTTTCATTAAATGAGAGGATGAAATGTTGTTTCATGCAATTTTCAGCATTATTTATTCCTATTACAACATCGCGATTGGTTGGAAAAAATGGACTTTACGATTTGTGACACATTTTATTGATTGAATTTTGCTGCAACATATCACGAAGCGGCCGCTGCGATTAGGCCCATTGCGGCTCCAAAAATTTCCGACCAAAACATTTAGCATATTCTCCAACAAAAGTGAGGAAAATGAGCAGTTCTAGACACCAAAGCATAAAGTAAGTATTCCCGAGTTAGTCTTTATAAGATCTCGCAAATTGGTGCAAAGAAGAACTTTTTTATTGCAAATATTTCATAGGTACTTAAATCATCATGGCTCAATTTTTGTGATTTTGCAAATGTCGATATTGTTTAGAAATACGCAAAAATCAAGAATATTCTTGCATTTCTTATCATCAGCATCAAACCTTGATAAATTTTCCAATATATTCAAACTAAAAAGTCATCTTATGACTTTTATGAAACTGGCTATGGCCACTTGAATTTTGGTTCGCTAAAAAATTTCGCTGCAGTGCCGCCATTTCTGTTTCAGCCTGTGCAATACTTTTGCTCACTAAGTGTACATCAAACATGTATTTATTATTCATAAATATAGCAGGTTGAAATTCTGACAGCTCAAAGGAGCTGAAAAGGCCCCTGTAATAGCTTAAAGGTTAAATACAAAAATAATATTTACAAAAGTATATTGAAAAAGTTGAATTATTAATATAATCTCAAATCCCTTTTTTGTTTGTATAAAAACAAATTTATAATTTTTGAAAAAGTTGTTTGACTCATGACTAATGGTAGGTTTTTAGTCTTGTCTTGAAAGTTTTATACTTTCTTGTCCATGTCCTCATTTGTCCTGTTTTATTTCCAATAAGTCATGTTGATATGAAGCTCTTTATCCTAATGAATATGTTGTATCAATTCATACAGCTTTCATTCCCGGTATACTGGTTTTGTTTTCTTCTTTCCTCCCGAATTAATTGCGCGATGGTTTTTTAGCTGTTGCACTAAAGGAGGGGCTGATGAAAAAGCGCGAATCTTCTTTTTAAAATCAGGGAACTGGCCTGCCAATACAAATTGCTTCAAAAGCAAAATTCCATGAAAGTCTGTCAACATCCTCATGTCTCTGTCTCGCTGGCCTACTTTGCAATTTGACTTTCTCTTCGAAACAGATTCGTGGCGACAAAAAACTCATTCTCGATCAGACTATCAAGACTGATAGGGGAGCTTACTTTCTCTCATTATATCACGAAGTTACCAGATAAAAGTCTGGCCTACTAACAACTGCCGCTGCGTATGAGGTCCTCCTGTGTCTGCCATTTTCGCTAAGTTCTCGTTGGACCCTTTGTGACAGCCGTATGGTACTTGCCAGCGAACCTTACCGAGGCCGAAAAATGCCGTACGACTCAATACTCCGAGAATCATTCCGCCATAACACGTTGAAGTAAAACGAATATGCAACTCAAATTGACCATTTTACAAACGCTAAATTTAAGCCAAAACGATTAGAGATATTGAAAAAAAAATCCAATAACAGAATTCGTTTTCAGGAGGTCTGAATTAATCGTGCTTCTGAAATAAAATTATAAGGGCTGGAGTGGCCCTTTAAAAATACTCGGGCTTGTTATCAGCTACTATGAACTTCGGGTTA